>CM036763.1:30832147-31433962 GCA_020796225.1 Arion vulgaris | reverse complement strand
ATTGTCCCTATTGCTGGGAGCCTGGTCCGCTAAGTCATGTAAAGAAGCGAAGAGGCACACTCAGCCCTTAGAGAATATGCATGCAATTGGTTATCGACACTGGGAAACGCGCTCGCTACTGGCTCGCTCGTCCGTTTATTTTCAAAACGAGGAGGCGCAGCTTGCAGATGCACAACCCAGATCAAGCGGGATGTAACTTCATGCAGCATAGACAAAGAACACTGGGAGCGGCTGGCCCAAGACAGGCAAGCATGGCGAGCGGCAGTAAGGGCGGCTCAAAAGAAGAAAAACACCATCACATGTGGAGGCAAAAGAGAGCGCAGAGAGAACATCCTATGTATCAACTCCAGTCTTCAGTTTTACCTGCAGCAACTGTGGCAAGGAGTGCTACTACAGAATAGGCCATTACAGCCACAAGAAACGTTGTGAATCAGCGCAGAACATACTGCGTGACACAAAACCTATTGTCTCCTGAGACAAAGAGGCCAATGATGATACAACATTGGAATTGAAAATTCGTAATTTAATTTTAAACTAAACTTGGGAGTTCCATATTTTATTTAAACTTTTAAAAGCTGGCTTTCATCAGCAGCTGTAAGTGATGCACTAGGTGCACCGTACAACCACTGACTGGTCTATTTACCAGAAAAACATCTTTCTTGCAAGTTTCTGTATATATAAAAATTATTCGGGTTGGGGTAGCTGTCCTCAAGTACAAGTCCTCCTCCTTTCTCATTGGGGCTTGGAGCCATCAATGACAGAGTTATTTTCATCTTACTCATTAGGAAATGTGAGTTTAGTCTCCTTCATCATTTTCATACATGTGCTGAGTAGACCTTTGCCACCCTAACAGTTATGGATTTTCTCTCATATTTCAGATGTCCCATGTTTGGTGCCATTTTGCTCAAATCATCAGACACATTCATCTTTCCCATTGTTTTTTTTCATCTCTCCTTTGCCAGAATGCCTCCTTTCATAATTGTTTCCTCTAATCATTCACATTTTTATATGTCCAAAATACTTCCATTTTCTCATTGTTGTAGTTTTCAGTAATTTTGATTTCCTCTGGATAGATCTGTTATCTTATTTGTCAATGGTATGCGGAGAACTGCTCTGTAACATTTATATTTAAAAGCGCATTTATGCATTTAAACCACTTCGTTTAATGTCCATTACTCCCACCCATATTTTACTACCGAAAATATGCATGCACTTAGTATTTTGACCTTTATTATCATTGTGCTATCAGAGATGGACAATAAAACTTAGCACACCTTTTCAAGTTGAGCACATAAAAGAACCCTTGGCAATTGAAAATTGTTAAGAGTAGTCTGCAAAACCATTGCTCTGACAAATTGCCTGAAAAAATTAAAATAAAATGACCACACAAATTGTTGCCATCTTCAAAATTACATTGGACACCCTCGCCTGTGCTGCAGAGCTTGTGCATTGCTGCTGAGATCTTCCTGTGTAAGAAAGAGATTGAGCACACATGGTTATTCACCAAATTACAATGATAATGTTTTCTCAGTGACTCAATGAGTATGCTCAGGAAGATTGAAACAGGATGGGCTAGGAGACATTGGATAGAATCGCTGGGGAGGTCTAAGCTGACAAAGATCAGTTTTATTTTTGTGCCAGGGCATGCAGGTGTAAGGGGGAATCAACGTGCGGATAGGCTTGCAGGTATGGCTACTGTCCAAAGCGGACGGGCAATGGACCAGGCTGATATTATAAATTCCTTAAGGGAGAGAGAGCGTACCCAAGAGAACCTACCGTCTCTTCCTCCTTGATGTGTGCTCATTGTACACTTCTATACCTCATTCTGATGGCCTTAAAGCTCTCCAGTTCTTTCTCAATAGGGAACTAATCCACTTGTGTCAACTTCTGCTCTCCTTTGTCTTGCGGAACTAGTTCTCACTCTGAACTTCTTTCAGTTTAATGACCAATTCTTTGAGCAGATCAGTGGGGTTGCCATGGGCACTAAAATGGGACCTAGTTATGCTCGTCTATTCATGGATTATCTTGAACACTTAGTATGGACTACATATGATGGCCCCCTTCTGTCCGTCTATCACAGATACATTGATGACTGTATTGGCATTACTGATATGCCTGAAGTCGATTTGTCACGCTTCATACATTTCATTAATGTTTTCAACCCTTCTATTCGTTTTACTTCTCACATCTCCACTACTTGTGTCAACTTTCTTGACATTACTATCACCATATACCTATCCACTATCACTACTTCAGTATATTACAAGCCTACTGATGCACATTGTTTTCTCCTTTATACGAGGGAAGTCAATAAGTAAGCCACAAATGGCTGTAGAAAAATAACTAAACATGATAACAACTTGAAACCAGTTTATTTTTATACATACATTGTCCCTTTATTTCTCAACATAATTTCCACCAACATTGATGCACTTATCCCATCGTTTTATCAATCCTCCCAAACCGGCTGCATAGAACTGCTGGCTCTGTTTTCTAAACCACATTTTCACTTCACATTCAACCGCGTCATTCGCGAAATGTCTTACGCCAAAGTGGGTTTTCAGCGGACCATAAAGATGGAAATCGTTAGGGGCTAAGTCGGGACCGCAAGATGGATGTTCCAGAACTTCCCACCTTAGTTGGTTAATTTTCTCCTGAGTTAATTGAGCCGTATGTGGTCTGCATTGTCTTCAAGAAGCAGCACTCCTCTAGTCAGCAGTCCTGGATGTTGTTTTTTCGAATTGCATCATGACGCATCAATAGAACTTCACAGTACGATTCAGAAAGTACGATTCAGAACTCACATTGTCACCTTTCTTCTTGAAATTGGTTAAAAACACCCCTTGACAATCCCAGAACACAGTCAGCATAGCCTTCCCTGCTGGTGGCGTAACCTTGAATTTTTGGACACAAGGCGAAGAAGGATGTTTCCACTGCATTGAAGCACGCTTTGATTCGGGCTGGTAGTGATGTACCCATGATTCATCCCCAGTAACAATCCTGTTCAGCATCTCTTCTCCTTCATCTTCGTATCGACATGATGATGCAAGGACAGGCCAAATTGGTTCATTTTGTGTTCCTCTTTCAATTGTCTGGGTACCCACCTTGAGCACACTTTCTTAAATTTCAATCGATCATGCATTATGCTGTATGCTGAACCATGTGAGCACCCTATTGCAGATGCTATAGAGTCTATCGCTACTCGCCTGTCACCTCTAATCTTCTCCTCCACATGCTGCACGGATGCTTCTGCTGCAATCTCAACAGGACAACCAGATCGGATTTCATCAACAATTTTAGAGCGTCCTTGAGAAAAGTTATCTATCCAGCTATGCACCGCTTTACGGTACAAACATTTGTCAATATAAACAAGAAGCATTTCCTAATGAATGTCCTTTGCAGACAGTCATTTTGCCCACAAAAAAACGCACAACATCACGTTGCTCTTTGGTTGCACCCTCTGTAAGTACAGTCACCATTTTATTTATGCTCTTCGCATGCGCATGAGACACCTAGCGCCACCTGACGAACGGGAATATAAAGTTGGATGTTGCTGTCACCTAATGACACCTTTAGAAAACACCAACTACATTTACCTACCATCCCACAGAACTTTGTGGCTTATTTATTGACTCGCCCTCGTACTTCTTCCCATCCCCAGGCTTGTCGTGACTCTTTGACATTCTCGCAGCTCTTGCGCCTTCGTCGCCTTTATAGCGAGGACGATGATTTTCTTGAGAGAGCTCGCAAGATGCTTGATTTCTTCCACAGGCGCCTATACCCAGAGAAGGTGCTTGTATCGGCTATACATCGAGTTCAGAACATCACTCGCCAACAGGCCCTTAGCAGCCAGCATAGGACTACTAACTCCGACAGAGTGAAACTTATCTTAACTTTCCACCCCCATAGTTCACTGGTGAAAGATGTTTTATTCCGTCATCTGTCTATCCTTAAGTCAGATCCTGAGACCCGTTCAGTCTTCCCCAACTATCCTTTGGTGGCTTACAGACGAGACAGAAGTATTAAGGATATGTTGGTACACAGTCGCCTTAAGGGGGGGATTCGGTAGTGTGGGGATTAAGAAGCTATTTTCGTTGTTTTCATGTTAATGTAAAATTTGTGTAACCATTTTGAAAGATTATGACTTAGAATAGTGAAAAAAATTAGTAAAAAAAAAAATTGTAAAGCGTTGCCATGGAAACAATACAAATTGGCCACCAAAAACAAAATTTCAAATCCCTAAGGCTCTGAATCTAATGAATGTAAATGAATTCTGTTCTCACTCTAAGGTGCACAATTGTAATATCTAAAATATTACACATGATCTTTAGGATGTATTAAATATTTAGTTTTTATATATTTATGGGTAAAATTACCTAAAATTCGGTCAAAAAGGCTGTTTTGGGGGGAGATGTGTGTGCCCAAAAATTCATTAAAAATGTAATATTTAATATATCCTAAAAACCATGTGTAATTATTTAGATATTACAATTGCTCACCTTAGAGTGAAAACAGAATTCATTTATATTCAATACTTTCAGAGCCTTAGGGATTTACAATTTTGTGTTTGGTGGCCATTTTTTATTGTTTCCATGGCAACTTGTTGACATATTTTTGAAAACTAAACTTTTTCTTCTCTTTTAAGTCATAATATCTCAAAATTGTAATACAAATTCTACATTAATATGAAAGCAACGAAAAAGTTTCCAGACCAGAACCCCCCTTGTCCAATATCCAGACTCATTTTGGCACTGTCCAGTGTGGCCATCGGCGTTAACACGTGTGCTTATGTTATACAGACGCGTACTGTATCTTTTCCTTTAGCCACGTTTGTTATTGACGATGGTTTCACATGCGAGTCTCGTAATCTTATCTATGCCATTATCTGTAAGCGGTGTAACAAGGCTTATATCGCGAGACAGGCAAGAGGCTCAGTGACCGATTCGCCTAACACTTGCGCGACATACGCCAATGCTCTGTGACTCCTGTAGCCACCCATTTCAATAATACTGGCCATTTAGGAGCTCACGATGTCCAGGTCACAGCCATCTGATCATGTTCCTCGGATGATCGGAGTCGATTTGCTCTGGAGAATCGGTTGATTTCGTTGTATGGTACCTTGCGACCACGTGGGCTCAACGTATTACATTCCTATGCTTCTTAGTACTTTCTCTTCCCATGCCTTGTAATCTATATGGACATATGTTGCATGTATTCAAGTTATATATTTACTAGATTTTTCATTGTTTCTCTTCCTTTCTATTTCTAGTTTTTATGTGTGTTTTTGTGTTACACTTATTTCGTTATTCATTTTTATTCCCAGATTTTCATTAGAAACTTTCGCCTGTGGTCGTCCATACGTTTTTTAATTTATCACTCCTGTTGTTCGCTTGCTTGATAAAGGCCTTGTTGGTCGAAACTTTGCTGTATTTTGTCATTGTCTTTGTAATTTGTAAAACTACAGTACTTTGTGATTACGTGTTTTGCCACTGGGAATAGGCATGCTCTTAATTAGGGCAGCGGGGTAGAGGTTAAGCTCTATCAAAGGAGATGTAATGTGTTTTCTTCCTTCTACTAGTCTATGGGACACCCTTGGGCAAGGTAAAGTGAATGTTTACACACACACACACACACACACCCCCCATCCCGCCAGGGCAACATGAAGCCATGGGAGCAGGTTGTGGATGAGTGATAGAGCAGCCGACAGATTGTCAATGGTTATGGTCTCAAAACTGATGACAGTAGACAATCTCTGTAATAGAAACATTGGCTAATGTCATGGACCAGTATGGTCGCTGCCAGGCAGGATAGCAATGGTAAATTACCTTCCAAGAGAATGCCTAGATAACCCTAACAGTAATATGGAATAGAAAATACAGAATATAAAACTCATATAAAAATGAAATCTCACTGAATAACAATTGCAGTTATTTTATTTTTCTGGCTTTATTGTGTATTAATTCTTTAATCAGTATTTCTGCTATACTTATTTTATTCAGGGAGACTGTTAGCCGCATTCCTTCATGGTTTGAATGACCGGAATGCAGCAGTTCAGTAAACAAATGCAACAGCCATTGGATATCTTGTTAAAGTAAGGATAGTAGTGTTAGTATCACCATGTTTATCTCAAACTAGTCTTACTTAACAGTCTCACTTGCTAATGTTTTTTGTGATTAATATTCTTCTTCTTTGTCATTCTCTTTCAAAATTCCATCATACGTAGTAAATTTAAGGGTGGCACAAAAAGCAATAGGTTATTTTTTAAAATCATAACTACTCTAATAAATAAACTATATATATATATATATATATATATATATATATATATATATATATATATATATATATATATATATATTTGAAGAAAACTGGACAGCCTATTAGAATAAAAAATTTAAAAAGCAATACATTGAGTATTTAAGAAGAAACTGGGGCACATATGACAACAAAAATTGTTAAAAATATATAAATTGTCAGTCACATATGCAACATTTACTTATATTATAAGTACAATATATTATAACAGCATCTCCAAAATTGATCCCATTGGGCTTCTAGGTATCAATTTGTAATACAATTTGTGAAGTCTAGGCGAAATTTGATGACAATATATCCAATATAAATGAAGATTTGACATATAATTTACAACTAGCTGCTCCAGCTGGATCTTGATCATCATCTGCCTGATTCTACATCTGAATCACTGCTAATATTACTACGACTACTATCCGTATCCTCATGTTTTTTTGTATCAAAATCCATGCTTGCTCTCCTGGTACACGCATGGGGCGCTTGTTACCTGAAGGGTCTGGTTCCATTATGAACCGGTTACAATTAGCATGTCTGTAGTAACCCCAAATACACTTGACTCAAATCAAAACTTTGGTAAATGAGCGATCAAATCCACAGAAAATGTGACTATTGTTGTGGAGAAACCGGAAGAATAAAAATAGACGCTAAAAATAGAATTAAAACTAGAAAGACTTGTATAAACTAAACAACTCTAATTGCGCAGTGTGCTACGAATAGCGTTCAATGGAATACACTGTGACGCAATGTTCAGCGAAAGTACTAATACTAATATAGGCTGCATACTATTTGTCAAATAGCATAAATTTATTATGTGCAAAAAAATGTAAATTAAATGCACTTTTGGCTTTTGCTGCACAGATTTCTAAGGACAGCAGTGTCGAGAAACTTATTCAGAGACTCAAGTCCTGGTACCTAGAGAGTGAAGGTAAACTAATATGATACCTTTTTTGTTATTCACTTTACACAGAGCATAATTTTTCTGTGAATTAGTCTGATAGATATAGTGGAAAGGTAAGTTCGATCGAACAGTGTTTGCACAGACACATGCTATAAGCATATTGTGCTTGTATAAATTTGAGACAAGACAATAAATTTGGACCGACCGTATTATTCTGTGTAGTTATAACGAAGCGTTTGAGGAACACACTCCTCAGTGAGCCATATTTTTAATGGCTTGCTGGTTGTGTTCGTAAGGATGCTCGTATTGCTAGGCTAGGTGATGGGTGGTCATAAGAAATGATGGTAAGTGGTTTGAATGTGTTTGTCTATTTATTTTTTTGGAAGCTCGGAATTTGTTTTAAAAAAATTACACATGATTTTTAGGATATATTAAATATTTAATTTTTAATAAATTTTTGGTAAAATTACCTCAAAATTCGTGTAAAAAAAGCTGTTTTTGGGGTATGTGTTTACCTAAAAATTTATTAAAAATGTAATATTTAATATATCCTAAAAATCATGTGTAATTTTTAGATATTACAATTGCTCACCTTAGAGTGAAAACAGAATTCATTTATATTCATTACTTTCAGAACCTTAGGGATTTACAATTTTGTGTTTGGTGGCCATTTTTTATTGTTTCCATGGCAACGCGTTGACATTTTTCTTTTAACTCTTTCCACGCCCATTTATTTCCTCGGTTTTACACATTTAATTTAAGGAGGTAAAAATGCAATGGGTTATTTTTTCAAATCATAACTACTCATCAATAAATAAACATATATATATCTTATCATATACTAATTTGAAGAAAACTGGACAACCTATTAGAATAACAAGGATAAATAGCAATACATGGAATATTTTAGAAGAAACTGGGGCAAATATGACAACATAAATAGAAAAATTATAAATTGTTAGTGACATGCAACACTTACGTGACATTATAATAACATATTCAAAATGTATCCCTATGTGCTTCTAGAAATCATTTTGTAATCCAATTTGTGAAGTCCAGGCAAAATTTTATGACAATATACCCAATAGAAATGAAGATATGATGAAAAGTTGACATCAAACTCCAGTTGGGCTTTGATAGCCATTATATTATGACGATCGTCTGCCTGATTCACATCGTTATATTCTGGATCGGAATCATTACTAATACTACTTATAATACTACTATAATCTGAATTGTCCATGCATTTTTCTATAAAAATCAGCGCCTGCTCGCCTGATACACGCATGGGACGCTTATTACATGAAAGGCCTGGTCCCACATTGAACTGTTTACAAATGCTGCGTCTGTAGCAACAACAAATAAACTTGAAGCAAATCGAAACGTGGTGGAATGACGATGAAATCGAAAGAGAAAGTGACGCTATTAAAATGTAGGAACCGGAAGAATACTATTAAAAACTAAAATTAGTAGAAGTAAAACTAGAAAGACTTGTATAAACGAAACAACTCGAACGGCGAACGAACCAACTCGAACGGCGAACGAAACATCTTGATGGCGCAGGGTGCGGCTAAAGCGTGGAACAGAAGTCGCTGTGGCGCAGTGTGCGCTTAAAGCGTGGAAAGAGTTAACTAATTTTTTCTACTCTTTTAAGTCATAATATCTCAAAATTGTAATACAAATTCTACATTAATATGAAAGCAACAAATTAAGTCTCCAGATCAGAATCCCCCCTTAATACCTGTACATTGTTTATTTGTTGATCATAATCTTTGCTTCCGTTGCTTCCTCTGAGGTTCTTGCATATAAACTTCTTGTTCTCATCTTACAATAAATTTGAAGCTACTTTGAATGATGTGTTCATGTTTGTATACATGTATGTATGTATGATATTGTCTTGTCTCAAATATATACAAGCACAATAAGCTTATGGCATATTTTTGTGCAAACACTGTTCGATCGAACCTACCTGGGGTCAAAGGCGCATGGGGACAATGTCGCACCAGGATTAGTGAGCTGGCACTCTTCTTCTTTCTTCTTTGCGTTCGTTCTTACGACCAATTTTAATCACTCTTTGTGATATGTTTGATCATTGCCAAGAACGTGAATACGTTGCACATTGGTTTGGTAGGCCCCTAAACACAGACTTCTGCACGTTTAGGACATGTGCATCCGATTTCAGCCAAACCTCCTTAGTCGCCTCTACGACATGCGTGGCAGGTAACAGTGGTTCTATTCTTTACACCCCAAATTTGGGCCCCGGTAACCACTCGGGCGGTGAGCTGGCACTAATCTAGACCATGCCCTCACCTCCTCATGGTGACCCTGGAAACAGACGGTGGTTCCGGTCTGGCTAAGATGGCAGGTGTCGTGGGAGAGCTACTTTGGTGCAAGTAGAGATGCAAAGGTAGTCCGGCTAGATGGATCCGCTCGCAACACAGACGATCGAATGCCCAGAGTGACGATTAATGCTGCTCTCCCGGCCGATGGGAAAAGCTGGAAGGATAAACATACAGGATGAGAGGTGCATCCGGAAAAGTTGTCAGCCCAAAGTGGGCAAAACTCCAAGTCTGAAGGTGGCCCCCGAGTTGAGTTGCATGTGACGAAACTCTGAGCCCTAAGGGGGGGGGACCTGACCAAACAAACGAACACACAGGATGTGAGGTGCATCCATCGAAGAGATGTGGACCCGCGTGTATCGAAACTCGGAGCCCGCGCATGCTCTCTCTTGAGCCAGAATATGCTGAGAGTCGAGTTGAGCTGCACGTGGGCCCACATAGGGCGAAACTCAGACCCCCATGGGGGCACGATTTTAAGCCCCAGAGTCGGACAACCCAGGCAAATGTGAGCACGGCGAAAACTGACGGTGACGATAAGGCAGGCACCGAGCCGAAGAGCTGAAAGCTCAAGTGCTTCTGGATCGAAAATAAATAAATATATGTTTGATAGAACACTGTAAGCTTTTTTTGCAATTTTACACAATTCTTTGAGTCCATGGTTATTTATTGATAAATAGTGTTAGTAATACTGATACTACTTAGCTTTAAACTTAACTTGCAACATAATATAACCTTGATTTAACATGCTCTGTTATTTTTAAAACTTCTTTATGTATCAATACTGGAATGCTAGGTCACTTTTTGGATTGATGTCTTAATTTACGTCCTTGTTGTTTTCTGTTTTTTGCAGGACCAAATGCCCGTCATGCATGTAGTGTTACAGTGCATGCCATTGCTAAAAACAGTCCAGACTGTTTACTTCGCCATGCTAATCTTGTTATGCCTCTAGCTTTCTTTGCCATGCATGAACAAAGAAAGAAAGATGAAGAGTTGAAGAAAACAGAAGAAACTTCTGAGTGGGAAGATGTTTGGAATGAAATTTCACCAGGTAAAAGATAAATAGTTACCGCTATGAGGGCTAACTAAGAAAAATGTCAAATTATTTATCTTTTACGCTCTTATACCAAACTGATACTTGTATCTTAGTCCTGTCCTTGACTTTCTCATAATCAGATTACCTCATGTTAGGCCACCATCACCCAAAGACCCGTTACCATCACTCATCATCACCACTACCACAATTCCTCTTATGCTACCTTTCCTGTCTGACTTTTTAGCTCCAGTGGAACAGGTTTGTTTGTGGATAACCCCAAGAAATCTCAGACATGACTGCACAACAACTATGCTAGAACTATGCGCAATACCAGTACTCATGTTTTCACTCTGAAATATTGTTGATCTGATGTGCTATAAAATCTCACATTATGTGCCGCTGTACATACACTACTACCTCTTCCCATGGGTAGCATCCCTTCTCGATCCCTATTCACTTTACCAGACTGGCATTGTAGTCTGTTTCAGGACCACCATAAGGAGGGGGAGCAGCATCTTGGCCATTGCTGGATCATTGTGTGCTACTTACTCTGCATCCTCACGATATCAAGATCACAATGTGAACTACTCGAGCGTATTCAGAATGAAGGCATGCATATAGTCCTTGGCTGCACTAGAGAAACTCTCATTGGGAGGATGTGATGTATGCTTGACCTCTTGCCACTACATTTCCGACATGCTATCACCCAAGCCAAAGCATATATGCAGGTTACTGTGGAAAAGAGACATCCACTTCACAAGAACACTAATGACATTAAGGGCACGAGAAACAAGCATGGCATGTCGGGGATGGCCCAGGCTGAGAGAACAATTAGCCAGGTGACCACAGTGGCAACCCTACCAAAAGGGGAAAAATGGATCCCAATAGTTGGTAGCATGACCAACTAACACAATGTTCTCATTACTCTTATAAGAGAATGTAGAGTTTGGGGCAACATGAAGGCTGAATTCGCAATGAAGTCACTGATAGAAGATAATGCAAGTGATGATGATGTTGTTGTTTGTACGAATGGGTCTGTGCAGCGTGGTACGTCAGGCTATGGTTTATTGGTACAGTTGTTTCAGAGCGAAGTGCAGCAAAGAGGACAACTACTTCCAGTATGAGGATGGAGATTGAGGCAGTTACTGCTGCCCTACATTGGCTCTCTGGGACTCTGTATACTGTGGCTGTTGTTGTCTCTGATTTTCAGTCAATGCTTTGAAATATCCAAAATCGCAGGTTGCAGTATTAAGTGGATGTTGTCTATTGAAATTTCTAACCTACAGAGGCTTACGGGTACCTACTTTCCTGGGCATGCGGGTGTTTGCGGCAATGAGAGAGCGGACAGGCTTGCACCAACAGCATGATTGCTAGGAAGTTGAAGAGGATAAAGGAAGATTTGGTTATCAGAAGATCAGATTTGGACTAAAATGTACGGAAATTAAAGCAAGGAAACTTCAGCGTCACAATACAAATAATAAGTTTAAATTGATTCATTTTGTCACTAAGAAGTAGTAAGTCAATTTTAATTTAAAATGTCACATATAGAAACTGAATGCATGTAGAACAGCAAATTTTGCATAGAAAATATTGACACATGTTAAAGACTTCTTGTCATATTATCTTTTGTCTAACACTAGCTGTTGTATACTATAGGCACAGAGGCTGGTATTCGATTGTACTTGCCAGAGATTGTTAGCCTGCTTTCTTCATGTCTGCAATTGCAAACCTGGTCAGTGAAGGCCCAAGCAGCCCAGGCCATGACTACAGTGGCTCAGAAGTTGCAGAGTCAGCTAGGACAGCCACATTTGGGAGACTTGCTAAGCTCTTTGTTGGATGGTTTGTCAGGTCGGACATGGGATGGGAAGGTAATAAGACACATAGCTAATGGTTAGTATTACTTATAGCAAAATCATGTGGAGAAAAACAAAACGGAGGATACAACCCAGAGCATGACAATATAAATACACTAAACAGAAAAGCACAGACCAGTCTTCAGACTTAGAACGGGACACTGCAGTCTCAGAGCACACCTGCATAGAATGGGTCTCAGGGACTCGGCTGCCTGCATGGCAGCACCAAAGTAGTCCCCAGAGCACATCCTGCAAGACTGCACCAGTCTGAGCAGTGTGAGAATGGAAATCTGACCAACAGAAACAACACTACAAAACAAATTATGGGGGACTGGTAAAGACCTGAAACGCACCGCCCTGTTTATAACATGTACCGGAGTAGTCGCACAGCAGAAGTTGATTGCAGAAGAAGAAGTATTATTTATGATGTTAATAAAAATTCTCTCTCTTTTGAGCCATATAGGAAAAATGTTTGCAAAAATATTGGAGCGAAGAGCAAGACATATATTAGAGCCCCAGTTAAGCAATAGCCAGTTTGGGTTTAGGAGGGTAAGAGCTGCACAGACACAATATTTACACTAAGACAGATCTGCGAACAAACAATTGAATACAATCAAAGTAAACAGCTTATATTTAAAGACCAAGAAAAGGCATTTGATAGAGTAAACAGGTGCAAACTATGGAAGATCCTTGAAGAATATGGCGTCCAGGGACAACTATTAGGTAATATCATGGCCTTATATCAAGATAGCCAGAGTACAGTAAGAACAACAGAAGGAATGACCGACTGGTTCTCCATTACATCAGGTGTTAGACAAGGTTGTGTCCTCTCACCACTACTCTTTATTGCATATATGGATAAAATAACTCAAGAGTCAAATTCAGATAATGATGAAATAAATGAACTGCTGTTTGCAGATGATCAGTGCCTGATACATCAAAATGAACAAGATCTACAACATCATATTGACACCTTGAACAAAAATTGTGTAAAACATGACATGAAAATCAACAACACTAAAACAGAAATAATTAATATGGGAAGAAAACATAATAATCTAGACATCCATGTCAATGGCACTAAAATAAACCAAGTGAAAGAATTCAAATACTTAGGAAGCATATTCACAGAAGACGGAAAACTGAATAGAGAGATAGAGGCTAGAGTACAAAAGCAAATGCTGTAACCTACCAGCTAGCCCCATTGTTAAGGCACCCAAAATTTCACAGGCAGCTAAGCAACAGATGATCAACAGCATTTTTATACCTACTTTGTGTTACCAGAGCCAAACATGGACATTGAGCAAAGCGCAGTCACAAAAATAACTACATGTGAAATGCGTTGCCTGCGAAAAGTTACCAACAACACAAGAAAGACAGAATCACCAACATCAGCATAAGAAAGAAAGTTGGCACAAAACCGTGCTTGAATTACATAGATAAACAAAGAATGAAGTGGTTTGGCCACTTAATAAGAATGCATCCAAACTCCACAGTATACAGAGTCTTCTACAACAGAACATCGGGAAAGAAGGCAAGAGGAAGACCACGGAAAAGATGGTTAGATGGCGTAGCAGAATCCTGTGAAAGAACAAAGATAACAATCACACAAGCCACCAGAACAGCGCAAGACAAAAACAGAAAACCACGACACTGGGCAACAACCCGGTAGCAGTGTGACGACAAAAGAAGAAGAAGAAGAATAAAAATTCTTTTACCTCTCTCTGGAGCTCCAACAAACATGCACTATTCTTTACTTTTCATGTCTTCCTATTCACCTTAGTATCCATTTCCAACTCTTTATTTCCATGTTTTTCATCTTTTTATTTCACTGTGATACCAGAACAAGACTACTCACCTTTTGATACTATTAGCTGGTCTTCTTAATGTATGTCTTATCCAACATCATTCTTTCCTTAAGCATGCCATCTGTTTCGTGTTAATAACCTTGTCATACCATTTTAGCTCTTTATTCTACACAAACACCCAATTATGAAAGCTTAGAACAACAAAGGAAGATAATAGGATAGCCTATAAATAGATAACAAAAGAAATATCATCATCAGGTGCCGTCTCCACATCGAAGGTTGGCTGCAATGAATCTCCAGCATCCTGTCTTTCGCCTTGGTGTTGCACACTGCCAGACTGTAACCTGTCCATTTCTTAAAGTTTCCTCCCACTTATCTCTCGGTCTTCCTCTTGCTCTTCCCCCTCAACTTTCCCTCTAGTAAATGTTTTATCATGGTGTCATGTCTTTTATGTGCCCAAAATACTTTTTTTGTCTGAATTTTATTTCTCGTAATAATTGTTTCTTCATGCCTAGTTTTCCTAAATCTTGTTTATTTGTCTGTTCTTCTGTCCATGAAACTCTGCCTATTCTTCTATATATCCACATCTCAAACGCATCAATTCTGTCTTCTAACTGCTTGTTCATTGTCCATGTTTCTGAGCCATACATTAATATAGGATATATATAGCATTTGATCATTCTCATTTTTAGCCTGTTTGTAATTTGTTTGGATGTCAGTAACTTTCTCATAGTATTGAAATTATCCTTGGCCATTCCTATTCTCTTTTTAATTTATGTTATACATCTGCCATCATCTGTTATCATCTGACCAAGATATAAGAAACTTTTTACTTGATGTAGTAATTCTCCATGTATTTTTATATTCATTTTATTTCCATTTCCTTGTTGATCACCATAGTTTGTTTTCTGTATGTTCATGTCTAATCCATATTCCTTGCTAATTCTGTCCAATTGGTCCACTAGTTCTTGTAATTCTTGTTCACTTTCTGCTACCAATACTGTGTCATCTGCATATCTTAAGTTGTGTATTATTTTCCCATTGATCTTGAGTCCTGGCATTCCCTCTAGTTTGAAGATTTTCTCTGTGTAGATGTTAAATTGGTTTGGTGACAGAATGCATCCTTGTCTCACTCCTCTCTTTATGTCTATGTATGGAGAGTAGCTATTTTCATATTTTATTATTGCTGTCTGTTCCCAGTATATGTTGCTTATTAGTCTGATATCATCCCCATCTAAGCCTATTTCTTGTAGACATATAATTAACTTTTCATGTTGGACTCTGTCAAAAGCTTTGCTATAATCAATGAAACACAAGTAGATACTTTTTGCACTTCTATATACTTGTCAGCGAGTAGTCTTATACTAAGTATTGCCTCTCTTGTTCCTCTGTTTTTTCTAAGCCAAACTGTTCTTCTCCTACTTCTATGTCTATCTTGTTTTTAATTCTTTCATGTATTATCTTGAGTAGTATTTTTGTTATGTGGCTCATCAGGCTAATTGTCCTATAGTCTGTCACTCCTGTGCTTTGGGCTTTTGGGTAGTGGTATGAATACTGATGTCTTCAAGTCTCTTGGTATTTATCCTGTGTTGTATGTATCAATGCACAAATCTGTAATAATTGCAATACCAAATTCCTCTAAGAAGATTAACATTTCCACAGTTATATTGTCCAATCCTGCAGCCTTTCCTCGTTTCATTGTTTCGATTGCTCTTACAACTTGAGATTTTAATATTCTTGGACCGTCATTGCACTATATACTGAGTTTACTGCTTCTTTGATCATCAAATAGAGCCGTTACATATTCTGTCCATCTTGTCAATATTTATGTTTTATCAAACAAAAGTTGGTTGTTGTTGTTTTTGATACATCAGAAAGAAATAAGAAGAGATAAAAAACAATACCTACAAGACCATTGTGCAAGGTTAGAAGAACACCAGAAGAAGGAGAGAGCAGGAAATGTTCAAAGAAATAAAAGTGATGGCCATAATTTAAGCAAAGCTAAATGCAATAAAAGAAAGAATCGGAAGAACCCTAACAGAACGAGAAGAAATGCTTAACAAGTGGAAAGAATACTGCAGCGAATAGGAACAGAGACGCAAGGGAAAACAGAGCAAACACTGAAATAATCGCATATGGCCATAGCTGGAAACATCGTTAGAGAAAGTTGAATTGGCAGTAAAAAAATTGACCGGAAAGTCACCAGGATGTGATAATATTTCAACAGTATTTATCATAGCTGGTAGAGAACAAAGCATACTAATCTATCGTGCAATATGTATAAATGTATTTACACCAGATGCTATCAGAGACAGAAATCAGTATTGCAATTGACACCCTGACAAATGGAAAGGGTACTGGAAAGGATGGCATCCCCCCTAGAAGTAACAAAATGTGCTAAGCAATCTCTCCTGACCAGTCTGCATGAATTATTGTGTTTATGCTGAGAGGAGGGAGAAGTGCGTCAGGACATGAGAGGTGCAAACATCATCACAGCAAATCCACCATTGACACGTTATTCTCCACTAGACAACTGCAGGAGAAATGTCTTGAACAAAGAATGCCACTATACATTTCCTTCATAGGTCTAACAGAAGCAGAAGCATTTGATCAAGTGATTAGAGTTGGCCTCTTCAAGCTTCTGGAAAAAATCGGCTGCCCTCCTACACTGCTTAAAATGATAACATGATTCCATAATAACAGTCCATAATCTACCTTTTTTTGAAACCAGACTGTTATTTTCTCAATAGTTTATCTATGTCCTCTTTTAGTCTCTCAAACATTATCTTTTTAAGTATTTTTCCTGACATTGATAGCATTATTTCTATCTGTTATTGGTACATTTTTTCAAATCTATTTCTCTTTAGTAGCTTGATACCTCTCCAGTCTGTGGTATTTCCCTTCTCTTCCAGTTTGTCTAGTAATTTGTAGATTTTTATTGATGTGTCAATTTTCAACTTTGATGGTCACTGCTGAGATGCTGTCTGGGCCAACTGCTTTTCCTTTATTCAGGAGATTTATTACTTTTTTTCTCATTACTTTCTTGTTTTTCCTATAGTATTTTTGTATTTAGTAACATCTGCTATAAGAAGGAGAAAATGGAGATATGTTGGGTATACCGTGAGAAGAAATGATCAAAGAATACCAAAGTAGGCATTGAAATGGGAGGCAAAGGTTTCAAGAAACAGAGAGGATGCCCTAGGAAAGCCCTGAAACAAAATTTGCTGAGAGAGGCCAAAAATATCGGAACTCAATTCCGTGGAAGAGATTGAGCCCATGGACAGAGTGGTATGGATAAATTATTTGCCTGCCTTATGTAATGTATAACAGTACAAGAGGAGTATATATATACTAGCTAATTAACCCGGCTTCGCACAGGTGAAAGTTGTTATTAATCCTTGATGAGGAATTGGGTAAGCCTTTCCAAAAGATGTCATCTAATAATATGAATTGTATTTTCTGATATTTTTTAAGAAGTGGTTTGAATAGGCTATGTCGTCATTAAACGATTTTAACGGTTTGGGTGGTTCTTGTAATGCTTCACGTCTAATCAAAGTAACATCTTCACATTCTTCCTAATTATTTAAACATTTCTATAGTGTAGTTTGAAACAGAAAAGTGAAGCTGAAAATTATACAAATCAACGCAAATGGAAAAAATGCAACACAACTAATGGTGTATTTTTGTAAATAAGATCGGCAATAAAAGATCAAAAAGATTGCATGTTTATTATACGATGCAAAGGAACGACTGCCACAGGTACAAACGGTGGGAAAGTAGAGAAGTAGAACTTCACTAAATGTCACTGGCTTCACGGCAAGTCGTTCGGACTACAGATCTCATGAAAAGATAGTTTGAAATTGAAAGATAAACTTATAACGACATGAGAATTATAAAGCTTGCGCAAATCAACGCAAACGTAGGCGTCATGGCTAATGCCTGAATTCACAGCGGCGATCGCAAAGAAGTAAATGTCTAAGACGTGAGGGGACATAATCAATTTGACAGAGACCAATTTGTAATTTTAGTGATTATATCCCTTCGACCATTTGGCGGATGTGACCTTTCTTCAGGTAGAACACGTGGTAATACTGGATGAGGAATCGCAAATTGGATTTTATTTCTTTTTAAAACTAAAATTTATCCAATTTCGACACGGTTTCTTTAGCTAATCTTAACTTATGATGATAAAATTTTGCAGAAAAAATGGTGAATATTGGATGTAAACTGAAGATTTCTATACCCGGCACACATCGCGTACTTTGATTTATATATATATATATATATATATATATATATATATATATATATAGATGTATGTATGTATATATATATATATATGTAAATATATATATATATACGTATATATATATATATATATTTTTTTTTTTAAGCTAATTAACCCGGCTTTGCATGGGTGAAAGTTGTTATTAGTTCTTGATGAGGAATTGCGTAAGCGGTTCCAAGTGATGTCATCTAAAAGCATAAATTGTATTTATGATATTTTTTAAGAAGTTGTTTGAATCGGCTATATCATCCCATAAACGATTTTAATGGCTCGGGTGGTTCTTATAGTGCTTCCAGTCTAATCGAAATAGTGTCTTCACTTTCTTCAGCTCTGGTAAATGCCATTTATGATCTTTCAGCTTCACGTCGAATCAAGGCATCATCTTCATTTTCAGCTGCTCTTGTGTAGACTTATCGTGATTTATCGGCTTCATGTCTGTTCAAGACATCATCTTAGTTTTCTTCAGCTCTAGAATTGGCCATTCTCGAACTATTAGCTACATTTAGATCATAGATTATCAAACGTTTTCATCCCACCGCCCACTTTGCATACCACATAAACTTTGTAACGCTTCCCCTCCACATTCCAACGTCCCCCTCCCACATATATGCATGCTCTTTGACATAGAAAATTGATATATATTTCTGAAATGCATGGTCAGTTTTAAAATGATTATATGCATGAAATAGAAAATTGATGAAAAAATGGATGGTGTAAGACGGGCATAAGATGAATTAAATTTCAGAATTCAAATTTTAAATGATTATTCAATTGCAAAATCACGAAAATAATTTATTTAAAAATTGTTATTATTAATTTCTTCTTTAAGCCACTGGCCCTTAATCGCCTGAACACCACCCAAATTTTTCTAAACCCACTATTCCCATTTCCGCCCGCCCATGGTTAATGCCTGAATTCAAAGCAGGCGATAGCAAAGAAGTAAATGTCTAATACGTGAGGGGACATAATCAATTTGACAGTGACCAACTGGTCATTTTAGTGATTATATCCCTTTGACCATTTGGCAAATGTGACCTTTCTTCAGGTAGAGCATGTGGTAATACCGGATTAGACATCTCAAATTGGATTTATTTATTTTTAAAACGAATATGGATCCGATTTGAAACTGGTTTTTTTAGTTGATCTAAATTTATCCTGAAAAATATTTGTACCAAGTATGGTGAATTTTGAATGTAAATTGAGGCAGTGTATAAGAGGACACACACACATACACAATTTATCCGAATTACAGATGAGATCTATATTTTGTCCTGTTAATCTATAGATAATTTTCTGCCAGTTGTATGTCTAGTGTTTCAGCTATTATTATTCACCAACTGCTGCATTGGAGGTTGCAATGTTACTATTCTTTGCTAGTAGCACTGGTTGTTGAAGATTGAAAATATGGATATCTTTTAATTTCTGAGTGACCACCTGTTGGATGAGGACATAACAATTGGTTACAAGTATATACATTTTTCGAAGGAGTTTGAAATCAAACCTTTAACAAGCAGAACTGGACACC
This sequence comes from Arion vulgaris, assembly GCA_020796225.1. Classification (NCBI taxonomy): domain Eukaryota; kingdom Metazoa; phylum Mollusca; class Gastropoda; order Stylommatophora; family Arionidae; genus Arion; species Arion vulgaris. The sequence continues at coordinate 31,413,906 of CM036763.1, read as the reverse complement.
TGAGTGGAAAATTAGAAGTATGTTTAATCATCAGACCAATGAATCATCAGCATTATACCATTCACATTTGCTGAAAGATAACTAGCACCTATACTTCTATTCTAAGCTCAGTGAAGTTTGTTCTATAGTCAGACATTTGCTGAAAGATAACTAGCACCTATACTTCTATTCTAAGCTCAGTGAAGTTTGTTCTATAGTCAGACATTTGCTGAAAGATAACTAGCATCTATACTTCTATCCTGAGCTCAGTGAAGTTTGTTCTATAGTCAGACATTTGCTGAAAGATAACTAGCACCTATACTTCTATCCTGAGCTCAGTGAAGTTTGTTCTATGGTCAGACATTTGCTGAAAGATAACTAGCACCTATACTTCTATCCTGAGCTCAGTGAAGATTGTTCTATAGTCAGACATTTGCTGAAAGATAACTAGCACCTATACTTCTATCCTGAGCTCAGTGAAGTTTGTTCTATGGTCAGACATTTGCTGAAAGATAACTAGCACCTATACTTCTATCCTGAGCTCAGTGAAGATTGTTCTATAGTCAGACATTTGCTGAAAGATAACTAGCACCTATACTTCTATCCTGAGCTCAGTGAAGTTTGTTCTATGGTCAGACATTTGCTGAAAGATAACTAGCACCTATACTTCTATCCTGAGCTCAGTGAAGATTGTTCTATAGTCAGACATTTGTTGAAAGATAACTAGCACCTATACTTCTATCCTGAGCTCAGTGAAGATTGTTCTATAGTCAGACATTTGCTGAAAGATAACTAGCACCTATACTTCTATCCTGAGCTCAGTGAAGATTGTTCTATAGTCAGACATTTGCTGAAAGATAACTAGCACCTATACTTCTATCCTGAGCTCAGTGAAGTTTGTTCAATGGTCAGACATTTGCTGAAAGATAACTAGCAACTATACTTCTATCCTGAGCTCAGTGAAGTTTGTTCTATGGTCAGACATTTGCTGAAAGATAACTAGCACCTATACTTCTATCCTGAGCTCAGTGAAGATTGTTCTATAGTCAGTAGCCAATAACTTATTTTTATTTTTTATTTTCAGGAAGTTTTGTTGAAAGCTTTATCAGCTGCTTGTACATCATGCAAGTAAGTTATACTTCATCATTTGCTTATGAATAATTGAGAGAGAAAGGGAATGACTATAATTTATTACCAATAGAGTATGGCATTCTCAAGTGAAGAGTTTGTATTTCCTTTTGTTGTAAGTAGAAATTGAATTTTTAAAAGTCACACATTTGGTCGAAATTATTATTTTAAGTGTCCGTGGAATATAGAGTTTGGTGTTATTATTTACATTTTCATGAACACGCTTTTCAGTTTGTTTGCATTCATTCTTTTAAACCAAGTTAACCGCTCTTTGTGATCTGTGTGATTTGCATCAAGAACCTCCAGTGGGCCCCTACAGCGCATGGTGCAGGTGTAGCCAAAGTGTATGCATATTATCAAACAGTGAACAAGAAAACTCATGTATATTGCGAATAAATGCCAGATAGACGACTGCTAGGACTTCCTTCCAGCAACCACCCTGGTGGAATTGAAAGGTTTAAAAACTATGGTTGGCAAAAGAGGCTGCTACAAAATCATGGTAGAGAGCTCAAAAAAAAACAACAGTCGAGAAATGTGAGTTATCAGTTAAATGAGGACTATCATCATAACACTCTGGACATGTCAGTAGGTGCTCCGATCTTCGCCTCAACAAATCCAGCAGCGTCTAGCGGCCCAACAGGCCAGTTCAATGTTGATTTATCAATCTCTGCATATTTGGTATGTCATTATTTTCGGGCTGCACCAATATCAACACCCATCTTTCTCAATCTGGTCAATGAGCAGGATTCACAACCCTGAAACTCCTCTGTTCAGAAAGACTCTCTCAATGCTTTAATAATCTCATTTTGGTCCATTGAAGCTCCCTCTGATGTTGTAGCCAAGCCAGCCAATCTATCAGCTCGTTCATTACCCCTAACTCCTGCGTTCCCAAGGACAAAAATGAAGGTGATTTCTCTGATCCCTGTCTGTGCCAGTACCTCCACCTAGTTTCGTCTCACCATTCCTGATTAGACATTATGAATCATGCTCATGGAGTCACTGAGTATGAAAACACAAGAGTAGTTATTAGATGCCAACCATTTCACCGCCTCTTTAACCGCCCGTACCTCCATTGTCAAACTACTTGTGGTTGTTGAGTAGGCCCCACTGGCCTCTCTTATTATTTATTTTTCCTCCTGGGCGTGCTGAAAAAGCCCATGCACAGCATTGTTGGCGAATGACTGAATCATCGGTTTAAATAACTAGATCTGTATCAGGGGTCAAAGGCGCAAAGAAAGAACGCCGCGCCAGATTAGTGAGCTGGCACTAATCCCCTGCCCTCACCTCCATGTAATGACCTGGTAACAGACGGTAGTTCCGGTCTGGCTAAGAGGGCAGGTGCCATGGGAGAGCTACTTTGGGGCAAGTAGAGATGCAAAGGTAGTCATGCTAGATGGGATCCACTTGCAACACAGACGAGTGAACTCCCAGAGTGACTATTAATGCTCGCCTCTCCCGGCTGATGAAAAAAGCCGGAAAGAGGAACGTGGAACTGCGTGGGGCGAACTCGGAGCATGAGTATGCTGGGTGTCAAGTTGAGCCGCACGTTGGTCCAGACATGGGGCACGACTCAAAGCCTTCGAAGAGACTCCGACCTACATAGGGCGAAATTCGGAGCCCGCACATGCTCTCTCCTGAGCCCTCTCTCTTGAGCCGATGAGCAGGCTGGGAGTCGAGTTGAGCTGCACGTGGGTCCATGGTGGGAATTGATGGAAATGGTGAGGTATTCACCAGAGCAGAGCATGCACACATGCGAGTGATGCACGGGTGGGCCCTCAGGTGGCGAAATCCGTTACCCCATCACAGGGGTGGAGGACTGGGTTGAGTCACAGGCAAGGACAGCCCAGGCAAATGGGAGCACGATACAGAAGACACGAAAATGTGAGCACTGCGAAAACTGATGGTGACCAGGCACCAGGGCAGAGCTAGCATGCACGCTGGCGATGCCATATTGGGCCCCACCGAGGGGCAGGTGAGCATGGCACGGCATGCAAGGTAGACATAGCATGCAAGGAAGGCACAGCAGGCACTAGGGTGTGCGTCCCACCCGAAAGTGCAGAACAACTGGAAAGCTCAGCAGAGATAATGCAGTGCGCATTTTTGCTTGCAAGGAACTACTGCTGCCTTGTAGTTTGATTGGGGACAGTCAAAGGCTAGCGGAGCAAACCGTACACAAAACTGGACGAGCGGTAAACCAAGGAGTCCACAAAACGACTGGTTTGCTGGGCAGATGGCGCTCATAAGCCCGGGAGGGCAGGCCGTCTAAGGGTCGCTGCCCTAACAGAAAATGACAACCTGCTGCCTACTGGGTTTTGGCTGGGGACAGCAAAAGGCTAACGGAGAGCGAACCCAGTAAGCGCTGGTTGAAACCAAACACACCACCGAAAGATAAGCACCTGAGCTCCAATTGGTACTGAAGGCTGTACACGTACTTCCCATTCTGATGTTTGGCTGTTTATATATCACAATAGAATTATGAAAACGACTTAAGTACGATCGCGAGAGAGAGATCTGTATCATTGATATTGTCATTCAAGAGGGCCTCAACCTCCACGGGAATTAGCAATGGATTATTTTGTTCCCAGTTTTTCTTAATGGATGTAATATGTGTGATGTAACTGAGAAGTCTACTTTCTGATACAAAGCCATTACTAATGATTTAAAAGAATTGGACAGTGAAGCAAATAGGGAGTTATGGGAGGCTATTTTAACACAAGTCTGTGGTGATAAGTCTCTACATCAGTTCTGTTTCATTGCAGAATGAGCAGGAAAACTAACTGCCAGTCTTTTCCTAATTTACGTGACTCATACAGAGCCAATATAAACAACACATACAGAAAATGGATAGGGGTTATTTCAGTGTTTTGTGGATCAGACAGAAAAGAGTGACTATGATTTGTAAAGATTCATAACACAAGAAGATGTAGTAAATGCTCTCATAACCAGCCACAACACTGTTTCAGTGCCTGATAGTGTCCGTTATCACCACATCAGCCCGCCTGCCCAGCGTGTTCGTAGCGCGTTGGACTACGGGTGACAAGTCCTCTGTGAATGCGTGTTCAAGTCCGCGGACTGGCAGAAAAGCCAAAGGTTCCCCAGACTTATGGTGTTCGTGGTACCGAACCGAAGGGTTGCGATGTCCATGGCACCGAGCCCAAGAGCTTTCAGCTCAAGTGCTTCTGGATCGGAAAAAAAACACATCAAACAGCTTGACGAGACGCAGTTATGATGGTTTTTAATAACAGTATATTATTTTTAAATGGTTTTTAATAATAGTATCGATCCAAGATGGATGTAATGTATTGTTACTATTGCAAGATTCTAAGTGAACATCAACAAAATCGGAAGTTTAACTGATATTATATACATAACGTTCATCAAATTTACTCAGTAGTTTCTGAATACACACTACTGAAGTATATAAGCAAGCATTATCTGCTTTGAACTAGTTAAACTCATTTAAGACAGGGCTGCAAGATCTTATCAATAGAGATGTGTAATACGTCACTATCGCCTATGGTTATACTGTGTTATTTACCCAGTATGTACTATTTGTAATTGCTACACCCACTGCCTTGTGGAGAGCGGCTCGGGAGAGCTAAAGACTAGGGGAGTAAACCCTGATCAAAAATTCCCATTGCCTTGTGGGTCAGCACGGTAATGCAGAGGGCTAGAGGAGTAAACCTTGACCAAAAATCCGGAGGGAGGGACTCTTAAGGCAGTTGATGGTTAAGTGTGTATTCCTTGCCATCTTCTGGCATCTCCTGCAAACCCTGCTTGATTCCAAACGCATACACTTTCTTTCCTTTGGATGAAACAATAGGGTAGAGCGGGGTTTTGTGCAAAATGAGCAAGGCACATTCTCCATATCAGCTGCCCAGGCTAGTCACAAAGAGATATAACACTTCATCTTTGCTTTCAGCTCGGGCACAAAACGGAAAGCAACAGTTACATAGAAACAAGACAGATAAACCTCTTAGATTTGGCACATGGAATGTAAGGACCATGTGTCCCGGACTTGTCAACCTAGACCGACGAAAACAAAAGACATCAGAAAAACAGCTGTCATAGACAGAGAACTTGAGAGACTGCAGATAGACATAGCAGCGCTACAGGAAACCAGGCTCCCAGATTGTGGCTCAGTAAAAGAAAAGAATTACACATTCTTCTGCAGGGACTAAGCACAAATCAACCTAGACTGTATGGAGTCGGCTTTGCTGTGCACAATAAACTTGTGAAAGCTATTCATACACCAGTAGCTGCATCAGAGCGAATAATATCCCTACGACTCAATGTAAAAGGTGGAGTCCTAAACATCATATGTGTCTACGCATCAACCCTAGCAGCGTCTGCAGAAGATAAAGACAAGTTTTATGACTCATTACAGAATGTCGTTGACTCATTTCCAGTGAATGAGCATCTGTATATAATGGGTGACTTAAATGCACGCATCGGATCTAATCACCACTCATGGCCAGTATGCCTGGGTCATCATGGCATTGGAAATATCAACGATAATGGTCAAAGACTGCTTGAATTCTGCTCCCAAAACAACATGTGTGTAACCAATACGTTTTTTGCTGTCAAACGCAGGCACAGAGTGTCGTGGTGCCACCCACTATCAGATCACTGACATCAGCTTGATTTTGTACTCACACGCAGACAACACAGTGAAAATCACACGTACTTTCCACAACGCGGACTGTGATACAGATCATGCACTAGTTATCAGTAAAAGTCAAAACACTTCTAAGGAAAACCCATTCAACAAGAAGACCACCCAAACCCAAAGTCAGCGTAACTAAAATGGGGATGACAGAGAATAGGGAAACTTTCAGAGAGGCGTTTACTGCTCTGTGTGAGAATGAAATGGGAGAATGTAGCGTAGACGAAAAGTGGAACATTCTAAAATCTAACATATATGACTGTGCCATTGATTCCATTCTTACAAGTTTCTTCAGCTATTTCAATTTCTTGTAATGAGGTAGCTGGCCTCACGCACAAGTCCTCCTCCTTTTTCATCCGGGTTTGGAACCGGCATTGGCAGAGTTCCATTGACTGGGTGATGTGAAAATGTTGCAGGGCGAAACTGGCATCGATTGGGTAGAAAATAGTCAACTAGAAGATTTGGATTTTGCAGATGATATTGCCTTGTTAAGTAGAAACAACCAAGATATGCAAAGAAAAATAGACAACTTGTCATCTATAGCATCAAAAGTTGGACTGCAGATAAGCTATGAAAAAACAAATATAATGAAGACACCTATGGCAAGTAATGCAGATATCACACTGGAATCTAAAATGATAAAAATAACAGAGCAGTTCACCTATTTATGTAGCAATTTTGATTGCACAGTTTAGTTTAGTTTAGTCGTCGGATCACCATCATTGCACGTCGAACAAATTATTCCATAAGTGCTCCGATCTCTCCCTCAGTATGTCCATCAGCGTTTGGCGACTAACGACACCGGTTCTTTGTTGGTTTACAATTCTTCTTTGTCTGCCAGCATAGCGTTCTTGTCGAGCTACACCACACATAACTTTGAGTTCTTGCAGTCTGGTTAGTGTTGTGGATTCGCCGCTATTACGTGAATCATGTACACGCCTCTCTCCCTTAAGGAATTTATAATATCAGCCTGGTCCATTGCTCGCCGCTTTGGACAGCAGCCATACCTGCAAGCCTATCCGCACGTTCATTCCCCTTACACCTGCATGCCCTGGCACAAAAATAAAACTGATCTTTGTCAGCTTAGACCTCCCCAGCGACTCTATCCAATGCCTCCGAGCCCATCCTGTTTCAATCTTCCTGAGCATACTCATTGAGTCACTGAGAAAACATGCATGGATAAAAGTCTGTGATTCTAGCCAAATCATCGCTTTGGTAACCGCCATGATTTCCATAGTGAGACTGCTCGTAGTCACGGCAAAACCACCACTGTCTTCCTTCACAACATCACCTCCGACCTGAGCAGTGAAAGCCCACGAGCTCCGCACATGTCAAATCACCGAACCATCCGTATAAATGATTACATCATGCGCAGATGCGTTCTCAGAAATTAATGCCTGAACCTCTGCCTCCACGACAAGTGGGTTGTGTTGTCTGCATTCTTTACCAAGTTCGATGAATACAGAAAAGGATGTAGCGATTCCTGTTGGCACTGGTATCCATTCTTCACCGGGATCAATGTCTTCAAGTGTACACACCTGTTCAATACAGTCCTCGGCCTGACCCATCCAAGATTTTCCTCTTTTTAACCTATTTCCTTTTTGTCTCTTTATTTCCATGTGCAAGGGATGTTGTGTGTCAGCATTGACTCCAAGGTATGCTCGTGCACGGCTCATCAGTATTCTATACTCCATAGTAGGATAGTCAAGGAGATAGCGCATCGCCCTGCACGACGTGTCTTTAGTGCACCCAAGTATAATGCGCATAGCCTCGTTCTGTATTCTTTCCAGTCGTTCTATCTGACTATGACTGAGAGTCAGGATCGCCAGCACATACTCAAGCACAGAAAGGACCAGACCCTGGTATAAAAGACAAAGATGGCGCTGTTCACAATCCGCCGCAGCCATTACCCTCATCGCCAGCAAACCTTTCCTCGCCTTCATTATCACATGAGCTATGTGTTCCGTAAAGCTAGACTACGATCAAAACGCAACCCCAGGTATTTCAGAGACTGAGATCGCTCCACCACCTCTGAACACAAAATCACAGATGGTGTTGGAGTGTTGATGATGTGGTTGTTTAAAGAGAACCATGTCACCGCTGCTTTTGTGGGGTTGACCAATGCTCCTGCTTCAACACTCCTGCTTCAACGCACCATCTACCTATGCGGTCGAGTTCTGACTGAAGTTCCTCCACAAGCTGTTCTCTATCCTTGCCCTGACGATACACCAACACATCATCAGCATATGACATTGTCCTTCCTCTACCCGTGATCTGCTCTTTTGTGATGCTCACAGTATAGGCATTGAACACCTTGAATTGCACGGGAAATATTAAAAAGAAATTATGATACGAATTGGCAAAGCAACATCAGCTTTTAAAAGTCTAAATAAAATATGGAACTGCAAGTTATATAGTATTAAAACTAAATTACGAATTTTCACTTCAAATGTTGTATCAATCCTAACATATACCAGCGAGAGTTGGAAAATGACTAAAGATATAGAAAGCAAGTTGAATGCATTTGAAAATAGATGTCTGCGAAAAATAATGAATATAAAATGAAACGAATTCAGGAGAAGTGATGAAATCAGAGACATGTCTGGTCAACCGCTAGTGACAACTGTTATAAGAAAGAGAAGATGGAGATATGTTGGGCACACCTTGAGGAGAAATGATCAACGAATATCAAAGCAGGCATTGAAGTGGGATGCAAAGGGTTCAAGAAAGAGAGGTCGACCTAAGGAGACCCTGAAACGAACTTTGCTGAGAGAGGCAGGAAATATCGGTCTCAGTTCCATGGAGGAGATTGAGCGAGTTGCCCAGGATAGAGCGGTATGGAGAAGTTACTTGCAGGCCCTATGTAACGTATAACGGTACAAGAGGAATTATTATTATTAGGGGGATAAGATCTATTCTTCTTCTTCATTAGTTATTAATCAATGATCAGACAGTGCTTGTACTCTTTTCTTTTGGCCCAATGTGTCCCAGACAAGATGAACTCCTCAGACTGGACATAAATTAGTCTTATCCCTCTAGCTGGTTGCTTATACATTGAATATATAATAATAATAATAATTCCTTTCGTACCATTATACCATTATAGGACCTGCAAGTAATTTCTCCATACCGCTCTATCCTGGGCAACTCGCTCAATCTCCTCCATGGAACTGAGACTGAAATTTCTTGTCTCTCTCAGCAAAGTTTGTTTCAGGGCCTCCTTAGGTCATCCTGTCCTCTCTTTCTTGAAACCTTTACATCCCACTTCAATGCCTCCTTTGATATTCGTTGATCACTTCTCCTCAAGATGTGTCCAATATATCTCCATCTTCTCTTTCTTATAACTATATATATATATTTATATATTTTGAATATATATTTTTTTTTTTATTTACGTGGACTTTACACACTTTCCATGTCCCAGCCCTAGGTCCCTTATTGAGAAAGAAAAGAACCACTTCATAAATTATACCATGAAAGGTTACAAATAGAACCTTCAGGGTAGTAAGTTTATAGCTACTAGTAACTGTATTGCTTAAAACAAGATTTTTATACTCCTAGTGTTACCAGTGAACCCTATAAATGCTTTACACAGGATTTCTATGAAACTAATAGCTGTTCCCATTTTTAATTTAAAATGTAGACAGAATTTCAAAGACATCTCAGAGTTTTTATATATTTTTTTTCTAGAGCAGAAATGATCAAAGGTGAATGTGCAGGAACAAAACAGCCAAGTCTAGAACAAGTAAATTCCGTTTTTGTGATGTCATTTTCATTTCCTTATTTATTTGAATTTAAATATCAATAACAAATATTGACTTTATTTAAATAGTGCAATACTGTACATTTGCTTTTCGAATAGAGTAAAACATAGTTGCGGGCTCAATTCACGCAACTGACCTTCCACAAGTAAGGAAAGAAACTGACCTACCTACCTACTGTATACTAGAGTATAGAAATGTGAAGAGACAGACATTTCATGCCATACGGTCTGCAAAAGCCATAGGACATTTTGTTAATCTATATATTGAGAGTAGTATAGTGGTTTGTGCATTTGCTTTGTAGGTACATTGTTGCAGGATCACATTCCACAGTATGGCTGGGATTGTTTTCAGACCATTATGGCTCTCAGGTTGACCTAGCTTCAGCTGAGTACCAGAGATACACTGGGACGTAAAGATGGCATGAGTGATGTTTGACTACATCACTCATTGTTTGCCATTGTGCTAAGAAAAATACAGGTCTAACACCGCAACCCGCAATATACATCACAGTATAAAAACAGGTTCTATTCCATACTTTTACTTTCTATAGTGGAGAGTTACAGTTCAGAATGACAACAGGTCATTGTAAGGGAAAGATTAATTTCTTGCCTATATATTTAACCATATTTGTATTACACACACAAAATGCACACACACTCTCTCATACACAAACAAACTTTGATAACTTTTGATTGATTAACTAGTGTTATTATCACTTCCAATTTTACCTTGAACCAGAAAATCATTTGCCAGAAAACCTGATGTGGATATGCAGTAATTAGGCATTTAGAAAACATTTTCAGCCCATTACAAAGTAATTTACAGGACATAAAACTAATAATAAGATTTCGAGTTGATGTTTTGTTGAATATTTTTATTTAAAAAAAACATACAACTGATTAATATGTTTTTATGCTGCAGATTGTCACTGTTGTACTGCGAGAGTGTGGTAAAGAACAGCGCCTTTATAAAATGGCAGCTATGCAAAGTCTAGGGCCTGTTCTAGAACTCTATCAGTTAGATCACTTTAGTGCAGTTTGGGATTTGACCTATTCCTTTGTCAATCAGGTCAGAGTATTTTGTATTTGAAGAAAAGTGGAATTTGTAAAAAAAATTTTAATGTTTGCGTAATAGAAATTCAATATTGGAGAAAAGAGAAAATTACATATTGTAAATAATTTATTTTCAAGAAACATATTGTTGAAATTTGTTGATTGGTTATAAGAAGCAAAGATTACTTGTTTCACATGAAAAGTCAGAATTCAGGAAATACACTGATTAAGATCTTCCTTCAATTCTCTGCGGGGCACCTTGGTAACAGATTTGTATATCTAGAAGTGAGAATCAGCATTATTTCCATTGTGATTAAGCCTGCTGGAGACCTATGCTTCTCTGCTGGGATGGAATATTTGTATCTTCAGTAATGTCACCTATAAATGTTTGTTAGATGCACTGCTATCGTATGTTGAACAACATTATGCACCTTACATGCAGGTTTAATATGTTTTTTGTGTATATGTATGATATCTTAGATGTCAAAACCTGAAGAAAATGAGGAGACAAGCCTCAATCAAAAGCAAGACCTGATCGCATGTGCCTTGACCCTGTTAGGAGAAGCTTGGCCAATGACACAGACAACACAAGGTAAGATGTGTTCAAAAACCACTATAATATAAGTGAAAATACCTGGTAGACCAAACAAACTATTGAACACATTAACTACCAGCTGTCTCCCAGGCCATAATAGAATTGAACTATTTTGACCAAGGACCGCTATGAGCATCATTTTTAGTTTCAAGGTAGATAATCCACAGTCAACCCAATCTCTTCAGTGCTATGTAAAACATATACACTAAATGCATTGGGCTAAAAGAAAAGAGTACAAGCACTCTCTGTTCATTGATCTTCTTCTTCTTAGCATTCCATATTCGCAGCCACTTTTATCATTCTTTTTGTGATATATAGTTGATCTTTGACAAGAATAACTGACGTTGAACCCCTGTTGAAATTATGCCCCTACTTTGTGTATGGTACCATACACATGTAAGTCAGGGATTTTGTTTTCCTCCACGGAAGTGTTTTAACTCTTTCCACGCTTTAAGCCGCACACTGCGCCATCAAGATGTTTCGTTCGGCGTTCGAGTTGTTTCGTTTATACAAGTCTTTCTAGTTTTAATTCTACTAATTTTAGTTTTTAATAGTATTCTTCCGGTTCCTTCACTTTAATAGCGTCACTTTCTCTTTTGATTTCATCGTTCATTCACCCACGTTTCGATTTGTTTCAAGTTTATTTGTTGTTGCTACAGACGCAGTATTTGTAAACAGTTCAATGTGGGACCAGGCCTTTCAGGTAATAAGCGTCCCATGCGTGTAGAGCAGGCGCTGATTTTTATAGAAAAATGCATGGACATTTCAGATTATAGTAGTATTATAAGTAGTATTAGTAATGATTCCGATCCAGAATATAACGATGTGAATCAGGCAGACGATCATCATAATATAATGGCTATCAAAGCCCAACAGGAGCTTGATATCAACTTTTCATCATATCTTCATTTCTATTTGGTATATTGTCATAAAATTTTGCCTGGACTTCACAAATTGGATTACAAAATTATTTCTAGAAGCACATAGGGATACATTTTGAAGATGCTGTTATAATGTCACGTAAGTGTTGCATATGTCACTAACAATTTATAATTTTGTCTATTTATGTTGTCATATTTGCCCCAGTTTCTTCTAAAATATTCCATGTATTGCTATTTAACCTTGTTATTCTAATAGGTTGTCCAGTTTTCTTCAAATTAGTATATGATAAGATATATATATGTTTATTTATTGATGAGTAATGATTTGAAAAATAACCCATTGCATTTTTTGTCTCCCTTAAATTAAACGTGTACAACTGAGGAAATAACTGGGCGTGGAAAGAGTTAAGTCTGTCTCGATGACAGTCAGTCCCTAACACTTCCCTTCATTCGTACAAGTTCTCTTTAATGATCCGTTAGCCGTATATTTTGGCTTGGCGTATATTCTACTCCAAAGAGCCTTTTGTACTGCAACCTTTCTGAATGACTGTGGTGTTCCTTCTACATTGTATGATAAATGCTCTTTAACCCTCTTATTCCCAGCCCTTCAGAAAAAGTTACTACCGAATTCCCAGGGCAAGGGAGATAACCCAGCAACAATGAGAAGTGCTCGTGAAATAAAATTCATAACAAATACAATTTCTAATCAATATTTGTGATTTAAAGTCCAATTTACAGTTCAATGGATGAGGTACTAGTTTGTAAACATGTATGTTGTCATTACCATGCAAGTTGGATGTAAAAATTATACAAGTGAAGAAATAAAAAATGAATGACAATATTGAACGTATGTTTCACTCAAAATGTCAGTTTTATTGAGGATAAATGTAAATTGAAAGGTTGAAAAGCAATCTTCCTAACAGAGGTTGATTTTACATGTGGGGCAGCTATCACTCGTTTCCACACACCTTTGTGGTGCAGTCCTCATCTTCATTTAGAAACACTAACTGCGGCTCTGCCACACAGTAGAGTTGAGTCCGTTGATGGTTGGCATGAATGGAGTTGATCAGTCCTGCAGTATCTGGGAGTTTATCAGTCCTGCAGTTGCCTAGCCTGCATGTTTGTACGGGCATGAGGGCCCTCATACAATCAAGACAGAGGTTCAACCTTGCACATGTCCATATTGTCCTCATGAAACAAATTTGGAATTGACATTGAAGTACAAATATTTGCTGATACCTTCAAATCTATTTCTTGACACTATATTTGACAAAGCAGGCACATTCAACAGTTTATCGGTAAACCAAAACATTCTGTAGTAAGGTAACTGGTGAGTTCGACACATATAGTTTACATAAAGAAAGATATTGATGTAATGAAAAGGAACAGTGTCCATGAAGGATCTGGATTGTTTTAAATTTTCATAGAGCAAATGCGTTGGTTAGTTCTGTTTAGTTCTAAAAATATACCTCGCGTAAAAATCGCGCGTGCCGTAACGACGTAAGGACGGTAATCACAAATAGAGAATACTCTGAATCAATGTCATTTGCAGAACCTATTTCTTCACTAAATTGTTCGATATTGATAGTGCTCAGCTGTTGCGACTATTCTCTCTCAACTTTACAACCTGGGTGGATGGAGGAAGCGCGGTGTTCGCATCCATCGACAATCGTAATTCATCGTAACTAATAGTTACGCAAAATCGTCAGAAACACTAGAACTAACGTCGTATATTTTCGCACGCAAATCTTGAATGAATTATATCTCAATCCGATTTATCCACGATCTCGCCTGCAAATATTCCATCAACTGAATCATAAATCACAACAAGTTTTCCAGAAAATATAAGGACTTTTTCAAATATTCGCCTATACGAAACCAAATACACTAGAAACACGCGGATTTCTAAAATGGCAGCAGCCATTATCAGCAATGACATCGGCTAAATTTAGCGTGTCTATTCGAAAGGAAAGATATAGAAAAACGATTTAAAAGGTATATACCGCGGCGTAACGGCCGCTACGGGTTTATACCGATAGCGGCGATTCGGCCGCTCCAGGAATAAGAGGGTTAATGATCTTTTAATTCTGTATATTTAATATAAAATCTTCAGAAGCGATTTAAGCAGTTTGGAGTGACCCGTTGTTCAAGTCGAACTGGATGCCTGAGAGGCAGAGTGAGAGGTGTGTTTAATCAGCAAGCCACAGGAACCATCAGTATGCATACTCTTCGATATCTGTTGGGGAGACTGAGCACCTATGGGTCTGCCGGAGTGCAATGACGTCAGTTTAGTAACCAATAACCAATCATATTTTACTTTTCATAGCTTATCTACAGTCCAACTTTTGGTGCTGTAGATGCCAAGTTATCCGTTTTTCTTTGCATATCTAGGTTGTTATTACTTAACAAGGCAATATCATCTGCAAAATCCATATCTTCTAGTTGACTATTTTCTACCCAGTTGATGCCAGTTTCGCACCTGCAACATTTTCACATCACCCAGTTAATGACCACTCCAAACAATAGCGAAGATAGAATACAGCCTTGCTTTACTCCGGTTTCAATCATAAACCAGTCGCTGTGTACATCATCAGTGAGGCTACATACTGTGAGGCTCTTGATAATGTTTATTAATTATTTTGTCTGGTATTCCATACTATCTCAGAATATTCCACAGGGAGATTCTGTGTAGACTAGGTACCCTAGAGAAGTGTAATAAATGCTATTGTCTTATCATTTGTTTTTTTTTTATTTTCAGAAAATTTTGCAGAAATGTTTGCAAATTTGTTGTGCGATTCTATTCCTCTGTCATCCTGGAAACTTCAGGTCATCATTTTGAAAGATCTACATAAACTGCTGACCAGGTATTAAATTTGACTTTCCTTTATTGTTTAAAATAAATATTTGGCTCTTCAGAACTGGACATACTCTCCATACTGCTATCCCTTTGAACACTGTCTACATGTACCTAATACCGTAAGTCCCAACACTTCAGAAAAATTATCTTCTGAAGTCCTAGGACAAGGGAAATAACTCAGCAGCCATTACTGGTTTTCACACATCTTCCTGGTGCAGTTTTCATTTGAAACACTAACTACAGGTCTGCTTTCCACTTATGGGGTTTGTCAGTCCTGTAGTTGCTGGGTGTTTCTCTGTGTATTTGTCTGGACATTTGGGCCCTTATACAACCATGACAAAAGTTCAGATGTCCAACCTTGCACATTTCCATATTGTCCTTATGGAATGAATGTGGAATTATTAGAGGTACAAATATTTGCTGATGAACAAACTGCCAATTCATTAAATGTAGCTTTAAATTTGTTTGCCTTGTGATCGATTTTTTTTAAGTTCCAAAGCTTTAAGTTGAATTTCAGTGTATTAAACAATGATGTCTTGTTGCCTTTCATGTACTACCCACTTCAATAATGTTTCTTTGTTAGGTCTGGAATATCTGGTGGTGACCCATGAATTATCTTTTTTTTGCAACACTTGCAGTGCCTGCGGTGTTGTCACTATAATCTTCACCGCAGATATAAATTTGACTAATGTTGCATTCGATAATGGAAAAATGTCTACTTGTCACTATAGACAAATAATTGCTATTATATGCCACTCAGGATTGCCATTATGTTCTGCACATTTTGACACTAAGATATTTTCTGCAGCAATATAACATTGACAATAGAATACAAAAATCAAATGAATATAACCTTCGTATGTTGTCAGATAAACCTTACTTGGGTCATGGCACCAGTTTGTAGAAGGAATAACCCTTGCTACTTGGTTTCTACAATTTCAGCACCATCTATTTGAACTGTTTGAATGTAATTTTCTTTGTGTCATTTATTCTTGAAAGTGAGTATAAAATAAACACATTATTTTGGCAAATTTCAAACAGCCAGTGGAAAAGCTTTTTCCACCACTTTTACAATCTTCTATTGATGTTTGAATAGTAATTCACCATCTGATCCACTCGATCGCAACCACCTATCGCGTAGTTGTAGTTGTTGACAACCAGCGGCTTGATTTTATTTTTATCTGCGGATGTTGATAAACATCAATGATAGCTTTAGTAGAGACTAAAACGCAGGGTTTCTTAGCTTTCTTGTGCATGCTGTTACTAAAATTTTGCTATTTGTGTCCAAAAAATTCCTTATTTCATTGTGGCCCATTCAAAGAGTTTTCAGTTGTGGTGGAAAATTTTTACGGTTTAAATTTAACGTGCCTGTGTAGTAAGTGTCCCTTCGCAGCAAATGTTGCACTAAAGCTTCCGTAGTGTAGTACCGGTCTGCAAAAATATGATGGCCAGTTCCAATGTGCCTAAGAAGGGTGTAAAAAAGACGAACAGCCATTCCACCATCTACATCTGCGGCTGGATCATATGAGGTGTTTGCTCCAAAATATGTCAGTAGATTTAGAACATAGCCGGTAGTCGAATCCACAAAACCAAATGACTTTATATGATACTTCTTTGACTTAGAGGCATAGTATTGCTTATATTTCCAGCGGCCTTTGAAACCAACTACCATTTCATCGATTGAAAGATTTTCAAATGGGTAGAAGGCTCGGTTAAAACTTTCAATCAGCATATTCATAATAATGTTCTATTTTCTCTTTATTTTCACTGTCAGGATCGTAGCAGTGAAGCATTGTATGAAAAATGAGTTCAAACCGCCATCGAGTGAACAATGTATAGTAGAAATTGTTGAACATCATTTACAAATCAATACAGAAAAAAATTTATACAATTCATAATTTGTTATGGGTACCCATGTAGAAACGAATGATCTTTTTCTAGGTGGCAAACTTTTAGAAATCTTTACTTCAGCGTAACTGTTGACACTATCAACTAAAAAATCCATAATAGTACCTGTCAACAAAGTTTGAAGACAATCCAAAGGACTGCAATTTTGATCAAGTGAACTATCAATGACACCTGAAATTTTGTCTCTTGAAGGAGGAATAAATAAAAATTCGCTACTAGTTCTACCATACTCTACTTCATTCCAATTGTTGACATCTAATCTAACCTTCTTGCTAGGATTAGCATCTCGTATAGGCAACACCCCATCTTCATCGGATTCAGAAAGTTGAGAAAGACCGACTTCAACATTAGAATGACAACTTGCATTACTAGTACTACTACCTTTGCTGCATTTGCTAAAAATTGAAACATCACTATCACTAACATCGTCTTCATTGCTATTACAAGCCATAATTTCATCCAACAATTCTAGAGCTTGAGCTGCGCACACACGTACTGGTCTTGATGATGAAGGTTGATTCATGGTTGCTGACATTTTTGTAAAAAATTGGAAAAAATGACTCGACTTTAACCACAAAGATAAACGTGTTACACTACGAATCTTATTTAAAAGGAGGTAGAAATGTAGCTTTATATAACTACTTCCCATATTGTGAACATTTGTAAACTTCAGAACTGTTATTGGGAAGAAAATGCTGTGTTTTTCAAGAGACATCCAAAAACCGATATATCGGTTTTGAAAATCATGAAAATAACCCTGAACCGGTATATCGGCTCTGCAGTCCTGAAGGGTTAAACATTACATATTTCATGAAGAAGTAAACTATATCCTTATGCATTTATGGAAATAGATGTGTAAATTTATGTTATTGTGATTTAAATATATATAACATTTTGGTATGTTGAGATATGTAAAATATATATGCAATTTAATAGTAATTTTATAAATATATCTTTGTCTTTGAAAGTTTTAAAGCTATTATAAATGACCAGACATAGTGAGTTTTCAAATTGGTCTTTCGTCAGCTAATGACATAGTATTAAGTGTCAACCATGCGTTATGTCCCAGTCTACACTATAATGAAAATAAATTCTTTAAAATTAATTTATTCTTGAATTATTTTATTCTATAGTGTTATTACGTTTTCATTTCTATTGTAACAATTTTTCATCTTTCTTCTCATTCATTTACAAAATCTCATTACAATTAACTTCAATTAAGAGTTCTCAATTTAGTTTAGATCTCACTCTCAGTTCTAGCTTACACCATGAACTACGATTATTTTTACCTTAACACCGTAAAATTTTAAAATATATTTTTAGTAATGTTAATGTGTTACCTTGTCAAAGAACTAAACTTTGTATATTTTTGTAGCAGCATATTTCTACTGCAATGAAGATTAACAACATACCCCATCAGTGTAATTTGCACATCATAAGCTAGTTAGAATGTGACTAGTTCATAGAGATATAACTTCATAATCTACTATATATATAAAAATGGATGTTTGTTTGTGACCTATAGTCTCGGAAACTACTGAACAGATTTAGCTGAAATTTACAGAATATGTTTGTTTTGATGTCGGGATGCTACCTGTCATAGTTTGAAATAGGTAGCGCTGACAATTTAGAAAAAAACGAACACGCCTATTTCATCGAGAGTTTCTAAGTTTGTTTGCAATTTGCTATGAATGTTTCCAGAAATCTACGGTATACACATCTACTTCTACTATATATATATAAAAATGGATGTTTGTTAAAAATGAGACCTATAGACTCGGAAACTATTGAACAGATTTAGCTGAAATTTACAGGATATGTTTGTTTTGATTGTCGGGGTGTTACCTGTCATAGTTTGAAATAGGTAGTGCTGAAGTTTTTTGAAAAATTCTAAAAATCGAAAACACGCTAATTTCATCGAGAGTTTCTAAGTTTGTTTACAATTTGCTATGAACGTTTCCGGAAGTCTACGGTATACACATCTACTATATATATAAAAATGGATGTTTGTCTGTTTGTTTGTTACCTATAGACTCGGAAACTACTGAAAAGATTTAGCTGAAATTTACAGGATATGTTTGTTTTGATGTCGGGATGCTACCTGTCATAGTTTGAAATAGGTCTATTGTCTATTCCCAGGTGGAAGATGTAGTTGGTTGTCCACTCTTGCCATTAAGCGTAGAGATGGGAGCTTTAATTTGCGTTCTAGGGCTAGATGAGTCGCCCTTGTTGTGTTGTATCAGTGTTTATGTGGTGTGGTTTTGATATTGTCTATCCATCTTTTCTTGGTCTTCCCTTAGCTCTAGTACCTGATCTCTTTTTATTGTATGCTGTTATTGGTGGTTGGTTGTATTTCATTCTCATTAAATGTCCAAAGCACTGCATTTGTTGTCATGCGATGCATGAAGTTATGCCCACTCTGCTTCTGATGTCGTCATTTCGTAGTCTGTCTTTCCTGGTGACTCCACTGCCTTCCTCAAGCATTTCATTTCACATGTTGAAATAGGTAGCGCTGACAATTTTAGAAAAATATTTGAAAAACCGAATACGCCTATTTCATCGAGAGTTTCTAAGTTTGTTTACAATTTGCTATGAACGTTTCCGGAAGTCTACGGCATACACATTAATATATACACAAGTTTCGATGCCATATGTTTTAAAACTATGGAAACCTCGATCTCTTTCATAGCATAAAATAATCGTTTCAAGGCAATTTTACAAACAAGCTGAAGTTAAAATACGCAATACAGGTTTGTTTCTTCATAGGATTTCGAATCATGATAAGAGAAATATCAACGGGGATGCAACATTAGTAGCAATGAAGCAGTATGTCAACCGGGATGCGACATTAGTAGCAATGAAGCAGTATGTCAACTGGGACATGACATTAGTAGCAATGAAGCAGTATGTCAACTGGGACGCGACATTAGTAGAAATGAAGCAGTATGTCAACTGGGATGCGACATTAGTAGAAATGAAGCAGTATATCAACTGGGATGCGACATTAGTAGCAATGAAGCAGTATGTCAACTGGAAGGCGACATTAGTAGCAATGAAGCAGTATGTCAACTGGGACGCGACATTAGTAGCAATGAAGCAGTATATCAACTGGGACGCGACATTAGTAGAAATGAAGCTGTATGTCAACTGGGACACGACATTAGTAGAAATGAAGCAGTATGTCAACTGGGACGCGACATTAGTAGAAATGAAGCAGTATGTCAACTGGGACGCAACATTAGTAGAAATGAAGCAGTATGTCAACTGGGACGCGACATTAGTAGCAATGAAGCAGTATGTCAACTGGGACGCGACATTAGTAGCAATGAAGCAGTATATCAACTGGGACATGACATTAGTAGCAATGAAGCAGTATATCAACTGGGATGCGACATTAGTAGCAATGAAGCAGTATATCAACTGGGACATGACATTAGTAGCAATGAAGCAGTATATCAACTGGGATGCGACATTAGTAGCAATGAAGCAGTATATCAACTGGGGCGCGACATTAGTAGCAATGAAGCAGTATATCAACTGGGATGCGACATTAGTAGCAATGAAGCAGTATATCAACTGGGGCCGACATTAGTAGCAATGAAGCAGTATATCAACTGGGACGCGACATTAGTAGCAATGAAGCAGTATATCAACTGGGACGTAATTCAATTTTTTGTTGGAGGTGTATCACGCGAGGGTACAGCTAGTTATATTATATAACAGATTGAAACTGCACAAAATCCTAGAGCTGCATTTGAAATTTGATTAAATTTTAACACAATAGTATATAGTGTGTTTTTACATTAACAACAGCCGGAATTTAAAGCGATATATAAAATTACCAGAAAGTCGCCATTTTGTAACCTTGCACAGCAATGTAAACAAAGGTGCCTAGGGGAACAAAGGGACATTACTAAGTGAGCGCTGCTACTGATACGTCGTGATGCATGTGCGAATTCATGTGCACTCATCCAATTCAGAGCCATGGTTACCTCTTTGATCTCCAATGTGAAGCTGCTCATAGTTAACCCATCTGGACTGCAGAGCCGATATATCGGTTCAGAGTAATGTTCATGATGTCGCAGAACCGATATATCAGCTTTTGGATGTCTGTTCATGGAAACGAATGTATCTTCAGAACCTCTTTACTGAAGTTAATAAAATCTTCAGAAACGGAAAGTACATATATGTAGGTACATTACTATCTCCATTTAACAAAGATTTGAAAAAGGGAAAGCAGTGTACTATTGTGTTCAAGTCGAGACTTTTTTTTAAACGTTAATGTTTCTGACGATGTTTACAGTGTAATCTTGAGTACTGTTAGATCAAATTATAACTTGTGATAGTAATGAAGAAGATTTAATTGATGGTAATAATGATATTTGATTGTTTATGAAATGCAGTATCGATAGTTGCAAGTCTAATGTAATAATTGCATCTAAAGAATGGGCGTTCCACATTCCATTTGTTGACATGTCTGCACTAAAAAGTGAATATTATAAAAACTACTGCACCAAGTTAGATGAAACTTATAGAATATGTTCGCACATGGATTATCTTCATTTACCTGCTACTTCTGGAAACATCTATGAATATTAAGATGTAATACAAACCGGAGAGTAAAAATATTTTTATCATTTTTGTTTTTTTCAAAATAGTCATGCTACAATAATCTAATTTCCTCAAACGTATATCAGCTGATGTAAAATATTATTATATTAATGTATTCCACATCCAATTAGCAACAATTTAATATATAATATGTCATACTTTAGAGAAACAGTACAAGAGTTATAAAGGATTAAACTAATTGACATTGAATGTTAAATTTGAATTGCAAAATAAATGCGTCCAGAGGTCAAAATAAAACAGGGCGAAAGGGTTAATGCAAAGGCACTGCTGTCCTCCTTGTTGTGCATCTCAAGCTAGCAATAAATGCCTATGCCCTCTGCTTACCAAGAATTACTGAGCCATCAGTGAACACCACAGTATCACCATACCATGTGCATTCACCCACCATTGCCATGATCTCCATATTTACTATAGTAGGAACTTTCTTTGTGCAGCTTCTGTCAAGTATTATGTGAAAGAAACTAATAATGTTGGTATCCACAGGCATTGGTATCAATTCGCTGCTAAAATTAATTTATGTAGATTTACATGCCTGCTTAATAACATTTTCAGCACAGTCCATCCATAAATTATCTCCCTTCAATTTATTTCCTTTAGGTCAGCACATGCAGTGAGTGTCGAACATCAACTTTTACCCTAATATAAGCACATTCTCTGGATAGTTTTGCTCAATTATCCATGGTGTGATGTCTTGAAAGTATCTCATAGTTTGATATGAGTCTCTGGTGCATCCATGCATAGTTCCTTTATTTTATTCTCTGTCACATGTTTTTTAAACACTTGTCCATCTTTCTATTTGTGCAGAGCTAATTGTGCATACTCAATGTTATAATATTTTATTAGTAATTTCATGTAGTAGGCATCTGAGTGTTAGCAGGCAAAAATGAGTAAAAAATTATATATGTAAGATTTTGTAGAAACATATAACTTGTGATTAAATTAGTTTCATTTTTTTTTATGTATGGAACTTGTCTCATTAGCTGTTGAGTATCAAGCTGGAGGAATTAAACATATAGTGTGGCATGAGTTGGCAGAAAGCCCAGCAGTGCCAATGCAATATATGTATTACTAGCAAAACAGCTACAGAAACTGTCAGCAGACACCCTACACCGTTGCTGAAAGATACTGAATATATGTTGGTCTGCCCAGATCGGAGTGATGTCAGCTGTTAAACTACTAACTAAATTATATAATCTGTTGCAATATAAACTGTCTTATTTTTACTACTATAGAATATATTAACATTACGAAGTTTAAGAATATCTTTAACAGCATAATGTTTTCAAGATTGAAACGATTCACTGATTTTTTTCCAGATTAATTATCTTCAAGCAAGACCAACTTGTCAACAACAAAGGAAAAGCTGGATTGTTGACAAGAAAGTTGCTTTCAGCATCTTTAGCTAATCTCAGTACGTTATGTTTTGCATCTTATTAGACTATTTTCAAGTTATAAAAGCATAATTCTGGTCATAACTTTTTATGTGAAATAAAATTAACCCAGTCATTGTAGATTGTATATGACTATGGTCATATTTACTTTTTACAATATTGGCCTGACTGTAACAAGGTGTGTGAAGCCCTGGTATACGACTCTTGGAAAATGTGGAAGAAGAAAGGAAAAAAAAAACTAATAGAATAGAAGAAGAATTGAATGAAGGTACGAAGGAAGATGAACGCATAGTATAATATGGTCTAAACCATAGGTTCCCAACCTTTTTCGAATGATCGCCCCCCTTTTTCAGTGAATTCGACAGCGCCCCCCTTGAGTAAACTATATTGTACATACTATAAATGGAAAAACAAGGACACATTTTTCAGTTATTTTATTAGATAATAATACCAATATTGGTGTATTACTCACAGTATCATTAAAAAAATATATGTTATAATGTATTAATTAGAGCTGAGCTTGATGTGATAAAACTAATTTTTCGAGGTTTGGTGACATTTTGTCATCAATAATCTTAAATCAACGCATTACTCTATTGACAATCTGTTTCATTTCTTTGTTAATTGTCTCTTCATTTGTTAACAATTCTATCAACTCTTCCTGCAGTAATAATTCTGTTATTTGTACATTTTCTTCTTCTTCTTCTGGAATCTCACTAGACTTGGATTTTGGATTCTCTAATAAAGGCCCCTATCGGCCACGGCATACAGTTTTCTTGGACGCTGGTTTAAGTGGACCACCTCTTTCTTCTCATGTCTGCATACTGGGGGCAGTTCTGTAGGATGTGCTCTGTCGTCATATTCGCCAAACCACAGGGGCACAGGTCATTTGTGCCTATCTTGAATCTAGTTCTGCTCTCATTCTGTTGTGACCCGTCCGGAGGCGAAGTACGATGAATGTGGTCTCTTCTGGGCAGTTCGTAATATCCATCATGCTTGTTGTGTTTTGTGTGTTATTTTTCCACTTTGTTGTGTAGTGCCCTCTGGCGATGGTTGTTGCTTCTTCCTAGCTGACCAAGTTGTCATCTTGAGGCATCCCTGCTTCCTCTTTAGCCAGTCTGTCAGCATCTTCATCCCCATTGAACTTGCAGTGTGAGTGTATCCACTGGATTACTACACTCTCAGAATCATGGGCTAATAATAGCCGTCCATCGCAAGCGATGATGACAACAATCTCAGACGTGTACTGTTGCACCTCTCTGGTGTGTGCGGAGGTGACTGTAGAGTCCAATCCTAGAACAGAATCCCGACCACAGGTGGGGCATACATGATCAAGGTTAGACATGTGCGTGTTGTGTGCTCTGTCTTTTCGCTGCTCGTTTTCTCTGTGACTCAACAATACGATGATTCTCAGCTATTCGGGTTCCTCTTTTGTTGTTACAGCGCCACATTTGGCGATCTTGCGCAAGGGATTCCCAGCACGTATTGTCTATATCGAAGCATTTCAGAGACACTTTAAGAGTGTCTTTAAAGCGTTTTTCTGTCCACCAGCTAAACGTCTGCCCCCTTCAAGCTCGCCATACATCAACTGTTTTGGGATGCGTTTATCAGGCATTCGAGCAACGTGACCGACCCATCTCAGTTGGGCCTTCTGCAACAGGGTGTTGACGCTTGGGATCTTTGCTCTTGTGAGGACTTCGCTGTCTGGAATTTTGTGCTGCCAGTTTATTTTTAGTATTCTGCGTAGACAGCTTGTGTGGAAATGGTTTAATTTTCTTGCGTGTCTGCTATACACTGTCCATGTCTCGCTTGTGTACAGCAGCGTGGTTAGCACTATGGCCTGGTAAACTTTCAGCTTTGTGACTATGCTTATCCCCTTCCGTTCCCACACAGTGACACGTAACCTCCCGAACGCAGCACTGGCTTTGGATATCCTATTGTGGACCTCAGAATCTATGTTTGCCGATCTGGATAGGAGGCTGCCAAGATAAGCAAAGTTGTCCGTTGACTGGAGACGCTGGTGTTTAATGTTGATGACTGGATCGTAATACTGTTCTCTAGGGGCGGGCTGGAACATGACCTCTGTTTTTGGTGTTAATGGTGAGGCCAAACCTATCACAGGCCATTGAGAACTTGTCCATGTAAGTCTGCATTTCTTCCACAGAGTTGGTAGCGAGGGCACAGTCATCAGCAAACAACAGGTTTGAGATAGTTGATTCTTTTACCTTGGTGGAGGATTTTAACCTCCGAAGATTGAATAGGTTACCGTCTGTCCTGTATCTAATCTTTACCCCATGTTCGGCGCCTTCCCAAAAGACATCCGTGAGCATGGCAGCAAACATCATGCTGAAGAGTGTTGGGGCCAGTACACAGCCCTGTTTGACGCCGTGGTGACATGGAAGGCTTCCGACAGCTCCCTTCGTCAAGTACACGTGCCATCATGCCCTCGTGAAACTGTTGGACGATCTTGATGAATTTCCTTGGACATCCAAATTTTTCCATGATCTTCCATAGACCCTCCCTGTTAACAGGTCGAAAGCCTTTGTCAGATCGACAAAGACCATATAGAGGTTACGGTGCTGCTCTTGGCATTTCTCCTGTAGTTGGCGAGCAGCAAATATCATGTCTGCTGTTCCACGACCTGCTCTGAAGCCACATTGGGTCTCAGGGGTAAGTCCTGTTCCAGGTGATCGATTAATCGATTGAGGAGGACTCTGGCCAGTATTTTGCCAGCGATTGACAGGAGGGAGATCCCCTGTGGTTATCGCAGGCCTGGCGGTTTCCTTTCCGCTTGTACAGGTGGACAACAGTGGCATCCTTTAATTCCTGTGGCACACGTTCGTTGCACCAAATGGATGTAAATAACTCTGTCAATTTTAGCATCAACGTGGGCCCTCCTTCTTTGTAGACTTCGGTTGGTATTGAGTCCGCACCGGTGCCTTCCCGCTGGACATCTGGCTTGTTGCCTTCTTGACCTCTGCTAAGGTAGGTGGAATATCAAGCTTGACATTGATTGGGACCTGGGGCATGCGCTCTATGGCTTCATAACATATAGTGGATGGATGGTTGAGGACAGAACGGAAGTGTTCTGCCCAGCGATTTAGTATCTGAGGCTTGTCAATTAGTAGCCTTGCTCCATCTGCATCGAGTATGGGAGTGGGGTGAGATTGTTGAGGTCCGTAAACAGTTTTTAGGGCATCGTAGAAGGGTTTGAAATCGTGTCTGTCTGCATATATCTGGATTTCATCACATTTTTTGCTTAGCCAGGCGTCTTGTAATTTCCTGATTCTCTCTTGAGCCCTTCTACGAGCATCTAGGAAAGCTGTTTTTTTGGATGATGATGATGAGTCATTTTGATAGGCTCTGTATGTCTCATGTTTCGTGAGAAGAATAGACTTGATTTCTTCGTCATTTCGTCAAACCAGTCGTGGCTCTTGCGTACAGAGTGTCCTATGAGCTCAGAGGTAGATAGGTACACGGTGTCTCTGAGGGCAGTCCAGTCCCACGCTGGTTTTGCCAAACTGGAGGTCCTTCAATTTGTCGTCCAGGTCTCTTATTAAACTTTCGGTGACAGCGGAGCTTTTCAATTTGGAGACTGCCAGCTTTTTGTTGGTTTGCGACCCTGGTGACGTTTTCTAGGCTTGATGCGGAGGTTGAGCTTTGACACGATCAATCTATGATCGGTCCAACATTCTGCTCCGCACATAGCCTTTGTGACTCTGACATTTTTCCTTACGATGACGTAGTCAATGAGGTGCCATTGTTTGGAACGGGATGCATCCATGACGCTTTTGTTTGGGTTGGTAAACGAAACAAGGAGTTTGCGATTGTTAGGTCGTGGGTAGCACATAGTCTGAGTAATAGAAGCCCATTACTATTGCACTTGCCCACGCCGTCATCATGGGCTATGGTTGACCTGAGATCACTTAGTTCTGTGTTCCTTTCAGATTTCACTGCTGAGATAGCAGACAAAAAGCACAATTTTTCCATATATTTGTTTCATATGTTGTAGTGCCATTTTTGCAGCTGCATTGAGGGCATCCAGCTCTACAAGCCTGTATGACCAGGGAGGTGCTGGCTGGTTGTATGTGTCTTCGTTGAGCCAGTGCCAATATTGGGTCTGCATGGGCAATCTCTTTGAAGTTTGCCATGAGGCTACTTCTTTTCAATTTGCCCCTACTGTAGTTGTTTATTTGGGGGTGCATTGGATGGTTCATCAGTCTCTTACATTTTTCTCATCGTTGAAGTACCTTCATGTTCCGTCTGTCGTCCATTAGCTGAAGTTCTAGTGCCGTTTTCAGTACTTGTATGTGGGTAGACATGGCTTCAGTGATGATCCATGAGGCCTGACTTAACACTCGACTTAGCTTTATGAAGTGTGTCTTGGAGATTATGACCCAGACTGCTATGCTATCCTCAAATACAGGTCAAACTCTCCCAATGTAAAGCTTTTTCAGAATGCTACAACCTGTTGGTGCCTGCTAATTTGTTCACGATCCCCATTCTCTTTTTTGCTTTTTCCCCAGATTTGCCTATCTATGTTTTCCATGCCCGCCTGCTGT
Organism: Arion vulgaris; assembly: GCA_020796225.1. Classification (NCBI taxonomy): domain Eukaryota; kingdom Metazoa; phylum Mollusca; class Gastropoda; order Stylommatophora; family Arionidae; genus Arion; species Arion vulgaris. The sequence goes on along the minus strand of CM036763.1, from coordinate 31,386,491 downwards.
CCATGATGATTCCTATATATGTTGGACATTTGTCCATTGAGAGTAGGTGGTCATTGAACTTGAGTTTGAGCATTTGTTTTTTCTTGGAAATCCTGAAGACTGTGAAAGTGATTTCCGTTTAGTTTATAAAGGGCAATCAATTCCTGGTATATTTTCCTAGTGTTTTAATTACATCTTGCATCCTTGAGGTGACTACTGCTATTAATTCTTCTCGTGTCCACAATGCCAGATCATCAACGTAGATTGCACCATGCACTCTGTTGGGGATGTCTTCCATAATTGTTTATAAAAACCGAAGTAGTGTCAGAGACAGGAATCCCTCCTTGTGGAACAACTTGTTCAATGATTGACTTCCTGCTATTTTTTTCCTGGTCCTATACTTCGGCTGTTCTATTTACCAGATAGTGACATATCCAGATATACATGCGCCTTATGAGTTTGGGCAGTTTGATGTTGAGTCCCTCTCTCCAGACCCCGTCGAAAGCCTTCTCCATGTCAGCTCATACCATTAGTGTATGTTTCTTTTCTTGAAATCCACTTTCGATCTCCTGTGGAAATGTTTTTGGTGTAAATGTCCTCAGTGTCCATTGGATTATGTTTAATCTCCTGAGTCTGGTGGGGTTTGATCTGCAAGATTTTCCTGCCGCTCCTTTGCTTTAGCACCAGTGACAGCGTGAACACCAGCAGTTATTTTTGGCCATCCTCGTGATGGTTGGTCCAATATTTATTCTTTGTGGCTAAGTCTCAGGGGCAGAGCGGCGACCATAGAGTCCGTTATTCCATTCCTCATTTTGAGGGGTCATTGCACCATGTTATGGCCTGGTGCATCTGGTTCTACAAGCATTTGTTTCGGGTTAGCATTCCTAGTCGTTGATTGTTACGCAACTGTCCTGCAAGGAGCAGATTATATCAATCTGCATCGCCCTGAATGGGAAAAAGCATAAAACATAGTAATCATGTATTAACTATAGAATATGTGCGTTCCATGCGAATAATTTTAAACCACGGTACAGAATCAGAAGAGAATTTCCTAATTTTACAGGCGTGACTAGACACAACAGTCAGCTGCCGTTTTGAAAACCGACAGGCATTTGTAATATTGAAGAATGTTCTATGACCAAATCTGGAGTGGTCATATTGAGTAAATTCTGAAAACTTATTGTAAAATCTTCTTTTCGTGCTTCCAAATGCTGGCTATAAAGCAAAATATTGACATCAGTGGTTTCTATTGAAGAAAGATTTGAAAACTGATAAAATTGTCAAATATTAATACAATGCAAGTTTTGACACAAACACAGAAATAGTTGCATTTCCTTTGATCAAATTAGAATCATTTCCTTACAGTAAGTTCGTTTCATTAAATTTGTTGTATAAATCTGTCAGATAAGCAATATTTCTATAATGTTTCAATAAAATCTATCCAAAAGAATCATTTCTGTTTTCAAAAAAAAACTTTGTAATTGATTCAAACAGCTTCTAACATCATTTTAGAGAGGTACCTGTTGACAGCCAACGAACTTATGTGTGCAATAGTAAACTATTGAAGTCTTCATCATTTACATCACAAAGCTTTCTAAATAATCTTTCATTGAGAGTATTTTCTTCTGGTCATGTTAACTGATGTAATTACATACTGTAAGCACGATGAAGGCAACTACTAAGATTTTTTGTGACAAAACGTTGTTGGTGAATCACACAAAGAACGGCGACTACATTTGGGACGGTTTTTTCAAAGATGAAATCAACTAGCTGTGACGTCCAACCATTGCCAGAGCACCATGGCAGCAGACAAGATATTATTCCGCGAATTCTTTTTCTTTAAAATGGTATTCCAATATCTCAAATATAGATTTTTCTTTATTGTCCGTTTCTAATGTTCTTGTAAATAATAGTTCTTGACAAATGCTTTCATCTTTTATGAAGCGAACATGCGTGACTTTGAATTTTCATCTTAACTCTATATGTCCAGTCGACGCTCCCAGCGTAGAAAACAGTTCTCTCATTATGCCAAAACACGCTGCCAACGGCTAATTTGAGTCCATGCACGTTTTGTTTTACTGTTCAGCCACTATCGTCCGACACTGTTTTTGTTTACAGAATTCAACGGGCAGATAACTCCCATTTCATTCATATACTATACAGCATGGTAGAATTTAGTTTCGAATTTTTAGTAAATAGTTTTATTTGCAAATATATTTTTCCTGTTGTGAAAAAAGTGAACTGTCGTGTGAAAAGTTTAGTTATAGGATGTTGTTTCGTCCTCCACGTCGATAAAATGCCGAACAAGACATGGATTTGTTCCAAAGTTCAAATAAACACACACAGTGTTTCATGTTTATGATTTCACTGACAATGATGGAGAATTCAGCAATGACTAAGTATTGATTCAAGTTTGAAAGTCATAGTAGTTACTCTTGAACATGAAATACAACAATAATTTACTAAATAAATACTGATTTACATATATAACTATTTATTATCAGATTGTTCAGAATTTAATTCTGCATATTTTCATACTAGCTTACAAAGAACTTAAGTTATAGGCATATTTCCAAGATCATTCCATTTTGAAAAATGTTGCTAGAAATGTGTTCTGGCAGAGCGTGATTACCCTCAAAATTTTCGTGGACATAAAGAGTTAAGGGGCGGGATGGTCCTCAATGCCCGCAAAATTTACTTTTCAACCCAGCGCCCCTTACAACTTCTCAGCAGCTCCGTTGGGAACCTATGGTCTAAACCATAGGTTCACAACCTTTTTGAATCGCGCCCCTTTTTCAGTGAATAATTGCTACGCCCCTTGGGTAAACTATATTGTATATACTATAAATTGAAAAACAAGGACATATTTTTCAGTTATTTTATTAGATAATAATACCAATATTACTGTATTCCTCACAGTATTGTTGACACAATTTATGTTATAATGTATTTATTGGAGCTGAACTAGATATGATGAAACTAATTTTTCGATGTTTGGTGACATTTTTGTCATCAATAATTTTAAATCTTCGCATTACTCTATTGACAATCTGTTTTGTTTCTTTGTAATAAATAGTCAGGTGACCATGATAAATCCTCTTTCAGCTAAATATGGTGATGGGAATACAATAAACAACTTCTTACTGCAGCCCATTAGGGTTGATAAAATATTGGAATTTAACTTTGTAGACACAATTCTTGATATCCATTATTCTATTTTTCCATTTCATCTCTTCATTTTTTGACAACTCTATCAACTCTTCCTCCAGAAATATTTCTGTTATTTGTACATTTTCTGTTTCTTCTGTCTCTGCGTGCTCACTAGACTGGGATTTCGGATTCTCTAATAAAGGCATCTATCAGCCACGCCATACAGTTTTCTTGGACACTGGTGTAAGTGTCTTCTTTCTTCTCAGGTCTGCATACTGGGGACCACAGGGACATAGGTCGTTTGTGCCTATCTTGAATCTTCTGTTCTCATTCTGTTGTGACCCGTCCGGAGGAGAAGTTCGTAATATCCATCATGCTTGTTGTGTTTTGTGTGTTATTTTTCACATTTTATTGTGTGGTTCCCTCTGACGATGGTTTTTGCTTCTTCCTAGCTGACCAGGTTGTCATCTTGAGACATCCCTGCTCCCTCTTTAGCCAGTCTGTCAGCATCTTTATTCCCCTTGAGCTTGCAGTGTGAGGGTATCCACTGAATTACTACACTCTCTGAATCATGGGCCAACTGGGCTACGGTTGACCTGAGATCACTTAGTTCTGTGTTCCTTTCAGATTTCACTGCTAAGATAGCAGACAAAAAGGACAATTTTTCCATGTTTTTGTTTCATATGTTGTAGTGTCATTTTTGCAGTTGCATTGAGGTCATCCAGCTCTGGAAGCCTGTATGACCAAGGAGGAGAGGTACTGGCTGGTTGTATGTGTCTTGGTTGAGCCAGTGCCAATATTGGGTCTGTGTGGGCAAGCTCTTTGGAGTTTGCCATGAAGCTACTACTTTTCAATCTGCCCCTACCGTAGCTGTTTATTTTGGGGTGCATTGGATGGTTAATCAGTCTCTTGCATTTTTCTCATCGTTGAAGTACTTTCATGTTCCGTCTGTCTTTCAATGGTTGAAATCCTATGGCCGTTTTCAGTACTTCTGAGTGGGTAGACTTATGGTTTCAGTGATGATCCGTGAGGTCTGACTTAACACTCGGCTTAGCTTTATGAAGTGTGTCTTGGAGATTATGACCCAGACTGCTATGCCATACTTAACGTACTGGTCAAACTCTCCCAGAGAATCCTTTTCGGAATGCTACAACCCGCACTCCTGTTGGTGCCTGCTAATTTGTTCACGATCCCCAGTCTCTTCTTTTCTTTTTTGCTAGATTTATCTGTGTTTTCCACGTCTGCCAGCTGTCCATCTTGATTCCCATATATGTTGGACATTCGTTTATTGAGAGTAGGTGGTCATTGAACTTGCGTTTGAGCATTTGTTTCTTCTTGGATAGACTGAAGACTGAAGAATTTTCATTTATAAAGGGCAGTCAAGACCTGATCTATTTTTCTAGCTTTTAAATTACATCTTGCATCCTTGAGGTGACTACTGCTATTAATTCTTCTCGTGTCCACAGTGCCAGATCATCAGCGTAGATTGCAGCATGCACTCTGTTTGCGATGTCTTCCATAATCATTTATAAAAACTAGAAGTAACGTGGGAGACAGGACCCCTCCTTGGGGAACAACTTGTTTGATGATTGCCTTCCTGTTACGTTTTTCCTGGTCCTATACTTCGGCTGTTCTATTTACCAGATTGTGACATATCCAGATATACATGCGCCTTGTGATTCCGAGTTTGAGCAGTTTGATTTTCAGTCAGTTCCTCTCTCCAGACCCTGTCAAAATCCTTCTCCATGTCAACCCATATCGTTAGTGTTCTTTTCTTGAAATCCACTTTCGGTCTCCTGTGCAATGTAAGTTACTTGGTCTTCTGTTGATCCATGCTGACTGAATCCACTCTGCTGTAGTAGTATCAATTGGTTTTGCTCCAGTTGCCACATGAGTCTTCTATTGAGAAACCTCTCCATCACTTTTCCAACACACCTAAAGAGGCTAATTGGTCTACGATTGCTTGGATCGAATCTGCCTTTTCCTTGTTTTAGCTTGGGCACTGTGATAGATTTTTTCCATTAACTAGGTATTTCTGCGACTTTCCACCTCGCATTCAAAACTTTTAGCAGCTTTTTTCTTGACTTTCTTGCCTAGATTAATGATCATCTCATTTGTGAGCATTCTTTCCTGGTGATTTTTTAAGGTTAAGACCCTGGAGTGCTTCTTCAACTCACCTCTGTCCATGTTGAGAAGTCTTGTCTCTTCATCTCTGCCTTGCGGCTTTCTTGACTGCTCTCCTATATTTAGCCGAGACTGCCTTGAGTGCTATGTAGCTGTCTATGCTCTGCTCAGTTTCTAATCTTTCTCTGTCCTGACTCACTTTCTCTTGAACATTTTGGACCTCTTCTGACCAATAAGGTTTGTAGTCTCTTCTTGCGGAGGACTGCCTAGAGTAGTTGATAGTAGCTCGGCCTGCTAGCTGTGAGACGCCTCATAGCTCGGGTTCGAACCTACTGTCCGGCATTTGTTCGAGTCCCTGGTCTTACTCAGGACGATAACGTGAGTACCTCTGAAGTCGGAGAAAATCTGCCTGTATGGCGAGGGAATACTAATTACGAGTACATTGAGCACACGGCTGCCAGTGTAAGTAATTTACAATGTGCACGCTGCTGCCATTGTAAGAAATTGGAAAAAAGGATTTTCACGCAAAAATCAGTTTCAGAGATGAAACTTCGTCTGAGTTGAAAGCGGACGAAAGAAAGAAAAAGAAGAAAAAAAGAAAAAAAAAAGTCTCTTCTTGCACCTCTAGGAATTGATTCTCTTGCTTCCCTCAAAATGGATATGTTAAGTAGCTATGTCATGTTCCTTATCTTTTTTGGTGTGTATTTATGGGGGTCACAGTAGATGTCGCTGAGCCTCGCAAACTGTGTCCAGTCAACTCTTTTGTAGTTCCACTGGGTCATTATTTTTGGACTTGGGTGAAATATCTAATCTTCAAGGAGAGCTTGACAGGTTTGTGGTCACTGTCTCCTAGCTGTTCCATGAAGGTTCGATTCAAGTTGTGGACTATGTCACGGTGGCAAAGATGAGGTCTGTGGAAATATTTTCTGTATTCTGGAGTAGAAGGTTGGTGGGTCACTGAGTCCATTCCTGAGCTGCAGGTTGTTATCTATTTCCACTGTTCTACCCTCCCCACCCCCTTTTTTACACTGGTGTCTTGTTATCCCCACCTTTGTAAGTGACTGTTAAAATCTCCCACTACTAGAGAATTTGTATTGGTCAGTGTCATGGTTTCCAGCATAAAGGCTCTGTTAGTTCGAATCTGTTAGATGTCTATAAAGATGCCAATTCCTATGATTTCTGCTTCCCATTTGTGCTGACTTCTATCTGTTTCATAGTGTATTTGTTGCTCACGCGTATGAAGCGCCCCACCCACCCACATCCTCCGTTTGGGTTTATCTGTATAACTGATAACCGCGACAGAAAATCTGTGTGGGGGGTTCGATGTGTGATTCCTGAATACATGCAAGGCCTATTTTTCACTGCTAGGGCCTGCTTTTTGGTGTAAATGTCCTTGGTAGATTATGTTCAATATCCTGAGTCTGATGGATTTTGATCTGCAAGATTTTCCTGCGGCTCATTTGCACGGCACACAGCGACTACATTTGGGACAGCTTTTTCAAATATGAATTCAACTGGCTGTAGCGTCCAACCATTGCCAGAGCACCATCGACAGCAGACAAGATATTATTCAGCAGAAATTTTTTTCCTTATAAAATGACATCACTAACACAGAAGTCCCTCCAAACATCTCTTTTCATCTGTGAGAAGGACAAGTATGGAAAAGTTATTTCCTAACCAATTCTTGATGCTATCTCAACCCATGCTTTTCTTTGCCTTCCTCATCTCCTACCACCATCAACTGTTCCCCGAAGAATTATTTTTAGAGTGAAGTCTTATCTGTTCTCATGTTTGAACCATATGAGCTTGTGACACTTCTTCACCGTCATAAGTGCTTCCTGCTGTCCTGCCAGTGTAATTTTGTTTCTAAAAATGTATTTGTTTTTACATTCTTTGTAAGAGATTCACTGCACACTTCTTAAACTTTTATATTCAAAAACTTGAATTCTTCTCTTCATATCTTTATTTGTTCGTTCAGCTCTCACACCCATACACACGCATATATAGTACCAGTGATTAATATAGATTGATCTTCACCTAAAAACTGAAGAATGGAGGAGCAAGAGTGTTCATAGAATACCCAAACAACAGAGGTATGATAAGAGTACCAAGACGGACATTCTGTATTAACTATGATGTGAAAAACTATGCAATCAAGATGGAAACTGAGAAACTGGTTAACGCCAAACTTGACCCACAATCTGTGGTATCTTTAACAGATGCAAAATCAGCACTCCAAGCACTTCAGTTCAGAAAGTTGTCAGGTCTACAAACCATACTGTCTCAACTGTGCAACCAGTGCAAGGTCGTCTGTCTTGTATTGGATACTATTTCACTGTGGAATACTAGGAAATGAGACAGCTAGCCAAGGAATGTCTTGCATTGGATACTATTTCACTGTCGAATACTAGGAAATGAGACAGCTAGCCAAGGAATGTGCCGCAGGAGAGCTGCCAGCTACCAATCACCAATAGAAAAGGATGATTAAATAATCAGAATACCACCAATGTTAACACACTCATAATTATTGGCCTCTTTGTCTCAGGAGACAACAGGTCTTGCGTCACATAGTATGTTCTGCGCTGAATCACAACGTTTCTTGTGGCTGGAGTGGCAATCCTCGCCACAGTTGCTGCAGGTAAAACTATAGCTGATACATAGGATGTTCTCTCTGCGCTTTTGCCTCCACTTGTGATGTTGTTGGTTTTTTAGCCGCCTCACTGCCGCTCGCCATGCTTGCCTGTCTTTCGCCAGCCGCTCCCAGTGTTCTTTGTCTATGCAGCATGAAGTTAGATCACGCTTGCAGGTGTCAATGAAGCGTAAAATGGTCGCCCATGCTGTCTAGCACAAGATGCGAGTTGACCATATAGAATGTTCTTTGGGATTCTATCATCGCTCATATGGGACACGTGTCCCAGCCATCTCTGATGTCGCTGACTCAACAAGGTGTACATGCTTGGATTGCCAGCATTGTCCAGGACTTCTATATTGGAGATGTGGTCTTGCTATCGGATGTTGTATATTCGCCTGAGACAGTGTATGTGGAAGGTGTTAAGGCGATGTTCTTGTCTAGCATATGTGGTCCATGTCTCACTACCATACAGCAGAGTGCTGAGAACACAAGCTTTATATGCTTGTGTCTTGGTATTTCTTGTGAGCACCCTGTTTTCCCATACACGCTTTGCTAATTTAAACATAGCAGTGGAGTCCTTCTCAATGCGACTACTAATTTCATCATCGAGGGAGAGGTTGCTGCTGATAACAGAGCCAAGGTATGTAAAGGTGTTGACTACTTCAAGCGTATGACTACCAATGTTGATAGATGGGGCTCTTCTAAAATCCTGGAACATTATATTTGTTTTCTTCAAGCTGATGGTCGGGTCAATTCATTTGATGCTGCAGCAAATCTGTCCATGAGGTGTTGTAGCCCTTCCTCTATGTGTGATGTTAATGCTGCATCATCGGCAAACAGAAGTTTCCTGATGGTGACTCTTTGGTCTTTGCTTTGAGTCGCGCCATGTTGAATAATTTTCCATCTGATCTTGTGTGTAGAAATATTCCTTCTTCGGTGGATTCAAAAGCATGGAGAGAAGTAGGAGAAAATATCCCAAAGAGTCTGGGTGCAAGTACACACCCTGCTTGACGCCGCTGTTGATAGGAAAAGCGCTGGAGGAGGCCCCATCAAACATCACTGTACATTTCATGTTGTTATGGAATGAGGTTATGATTTTAAGCAATGTAGGAGGGCAGCCAATTTTTTTCCAAAAGCTTGAAGAGGTCAACTCTACTCACTAGGTCAAATGCCTTTGTTAGATCTATGAAGGCAGTGTACAGTGGCATTCTTTGTTCGCGACATTTCTCCTGCAGTTGTCTCAAGGAGAATAACAGGTCAATAGTGGATCTGTTGGATCTAAATTCACATAGTGACTCAGGGTATACTTGGTTTGCTAGTTTTTGTAACCTATTTGGTACTACGCGTGCAAGACCTTCCCACGATGCTGAGCAACGAGATACCACGGTAGTTGTTACAGTCACCACAATTACCTTTATTTTTATTGGTTATTGGTTACTAAACTGACGTCATTGCACTACGGGCAGACCCATAGATGCTCAGTCTCCCCAACAGATATCGAAGAGTATGCATACTGATGGTTGATGTGGCTCGCTGATTAAACACACCTCTCACTCTGCCTCTCGGGCATCCAGTTCGACTTGAACAACGGGTAACTCCAAACTGCTTAAATCGCTTGATCGATTCAACATCGATTTTAGTGTCCTAATCCAACAGAGAGTCGCAAGAGACCGAAGAATATCCCCTTTATCCATCTTCAACTCCCCAACAATTGATGCTGTTGATGCAAGCCTGTCCGCCTCTCATTACCGTAAACACCCGCATGCCCAGGACAGTATATCCATGTAAGCCGCTGGAGGTTAGAAACTTCTATAGACGACATCCACTCATACCAAACCTGCCCTTCTGGATCTTGTGAAGCATCGACTGAGAGTCAGATACAACAACTGCCCCAGTAAATGAAGCCCCAGAAATCCAATGGAGGGCAGCAGTAACGGCCTCAACCTCCATCCTCATACTAGAAGTAGTTGTCCTGTACGCCCCACTTCGCTCTGCAACAACCCTACCATGCACATTAGCAAAGAAACCCCAGCCGGATTTCTCACCACGTTGAACCGACCCATTGGTATATACAACATCATCATCCCTTGCATTATCTTCTATTAACTGCGAGATCAGCCTTCATGTTGCCCCAATCTCTACATTCTCTTCCAAGAGTAATGATAACGTTGAGGGTCAAAAGGCTCATGAGGTCATGGTGGTAACATGAGCCAGGGTTAGCGAGGGGCGCTGACCAAGACCCTGCCCCAACCTCCATGTGGTGACCCTGGAAACAGACTCTGGTTCCGGTCTGGCTAAGAGGGGCAGGGATCGGGAGAGAAAACTACTGGTAGTGGTAGCAGTGCAATTACGGAAATACAGTAAAGATACATACAAACAAAATGCACAAATCTGCTGACCGATGTCCAACAAGATATTGCCCAAGTCCCTGAACGCAAAGAAACAGCAACGAAACGTCTCAGACATGGATGAGAGGTGCATCCAGTGACCAAACGTATGCCCACGTAGGCGAAGCTCGAAGCCTTGAGGAGGGGGCAAACATTGCCAGCCCGTCGGCAAGAATAAATAAGACAGGACCGTAAAAATAAAAGTCTACCTCGTGTTGGTGCGAGAGAAGATTGCAGCTGACCCCGCATCGGTAGCCTGGTGCAGATACATGTACTGGGCAAGGTTTGCCGAGCGCAAAAGAACAAGTTGCGTTTAGTGCATAACGAAACTACCCGCCCTGGGAAAACCTTGCAAGGTACTGTGCGATTAAAAATTAACATCCCCGGAAGAACTGAGGTTGGTGATGCCAAACGGAACTGCCAGCCTTGGGGCAACCGGCAAGGTTCGATTGCAGTCAGAATTAACATCCCCGGAATAACTGGGGCGGGTGATGGTGGCGAGCGCAAAATCCACAGTTACGCTGATAGCGCCGACTGAAACGACCCTCTACATTGTTTGTACTCTGCCCCATGCCAGTGCTTTCGAGGTAAATTGCAAATTGCCACGTACCAATGCGCGTCTAGAAAAGGCCGAGAATGTTCCTTCTCCGGATCAAACTCAAAATGTACGGTAAAGCAAGGCCGACAATGTACGGATCAGACAGGAAGTTCGGGTCTGAACATTGGCGAAGGCCGATACTTTACACTGTGTTTTATACGAGTAAGACGCCGTCCGAGGATAAGCTTACAAGCCCCGAGAAATATTTCTCAGTCAGAACGGGCATAAATAGCGTAACTCACTGTCCCGGCGTAGATCACAAAGCCCAAAAATACGGCAAAGCTGATCGAACCCTAGGGAAAGCTCACCCTAGTAAATCAAAAGCTGGCTGAAAACGAACACCCCACCGAAGGATAAGCAACTGAGCTCAAATAGGTGCTGAAGGCTGGTGCACGTACATCACGTTCTGATGTTTGGCTGTTTATATATCACAATGAGAATGATTAAAACCCTAGAACGATCGAAGAAGAAGAAGATAACGTTGAGATAGTTGGTCATGCTACCATCTGTTGGGATCCATTCTTCCCTTTTGGTAGGGTCGCAACCGTAGTCACCTGGCCAATTGTTCTCTCAGCCTGGGCCATCCACGACATGCCACGCTTGATTCTCGTGCCCTTAACATCATTAGTGTTCTTGTGTAGTTGATGTCTTTTATCCAAGTAACCCGATATATGCCTTGGTTTGGGCGATTGCATGACGGGAGCGTAGTGACAGAAGTCGAAGCATATATCTCATTTTCACAATGGGGGTATCTCTAGTGCAGCCCAGAACTATACGCATACCTTCATTCTTTATTTTTATACAAAGTGATGATGTTTGCATCTATCATGTCCTGATGCACTTCTCCCTCCTCCCAGCATAGGCACAATAATTCATGCAAACTGGTCAGGAGAGTTTGTTTAGCACATTTGATTACTTCAGAAGCGATGCCGTCCTTTCCAGTTGCTTTCCTATTTGCCAGGGTGTCAATTGCAATACTGATTTCTGCCTCTGAGGGCATCTGGTCTTAGTTGCTCAAGGTCGAAAGAGCTTTAATTGCATCGACCGCGATGTCAGTTACAATATTTTGGGTGGAATATAACTCTAGATAGATAATACACTACAACTAACAAATATGAGCAGATTAGAGAAAATCGTCATTCTGCACATCAGAACAGGACAAACACAATCAAGTCAGTAGCTACATGTATGCAAAATTCAAGATTGGCATTTCAGCCATGTGTACATGTGGACAAACACCCCAGACTGCAGATCACTTACTTCAAGATTGTCTGAAGTATGATATACTGAGGCAAACTCACTGGCCTAATGGAAAGAAAATTGCATGAACCTTTGTGTCAGTTACAAAAGAGAGTGAAGTTTATGCAAATGACAACAATGAATTTACAGACAATATTTCAAGTGAACGGAAGGAAGGATTTTCCAGAGGGGAAAGTTGCTGTGTTTCATACTAGATGAAAGAAGTTTAAAACAAATCTAGTTTTGCCATCTTGACGTGTTCTTTCATCTATTACTGCCCAAAATTATATAAAATTGTTAGTTTTAGTTTGTTCCTTTCTTACCAAAGGCGGCACATAGGACAGAGGTTTTAGATCTCATGTAATGTGGTTCATTGCTAGCAGTTGGAGATCTTGTATGGTTTACATCCCAATAGTTTACTTTCTTGTAGGATTGTTCTTCCAAGAGTGGTCTTAGGTCTTCCACATTTTCTTTTCCCAACTGGTGACCACATAAGGACTTATGATTTCATCTGATCTAAGAACATGACCTAAATATTTCCATCTTCGTTTCCTTATATTTGATACAGGTTGTTGCTGTGTTCTATCTCTCACTGCGTTGTTCGAAACAAAATTAAGCCACTTGATGCCTAGTTGATCATTTTGGGTGCATTTGCGCATGATCCAGTCTATATCTATCAAAAAATCATTGGTGACATAACGCAGCCCTGCTTCACACCCAAATTTACTGTGAACCAGTCTTTTTCCCTACATCTGTTCTTACACAGCAGGATGCTTCAGAATAGAAGGCTTTTATGATATTGATGTATTTTTCCTGGAAGCCATAGGTCTTAAGAATCTCCCAGAGATTAGAACGGTGAAAACTATCAAACGCTTTCTGAAAGTCTATAAAATTTATCACTAGTGGTGACGAGTTGAATTTATTCTTCTATAATGGATCTCAGCGTGAAGATATGATCGGTACAAGAATGATGTGACGAAAGCAAGCTTGTTCTGCTCTTAGCCTTCGTCAACTACTTTTTCAGCCTCTCCATCAAAATGCTGCAGAATAGTTTGCAGAATAGTTGCCAGCAGAGCTATTTCACACCAGTTGTTGCAATTTGACAAATCGTCTTTTTTGGGAGCTTGAATATCACTCCGTCTTTCCAATCTTTGGAGGTGTCATTCTGCCAAACATCGTTCATTAAGGTACGAAGGAATCCCATTGATTCCTCGTCAGTTGCTTTTAGCATCTCTCCTGAAATATCGTCACTACCGCTGGCTTTATTGTTTTTCAGTTTCTTGATGGCTTGTTTAATTTCTTCCATTGAGAAGTCGTCAATGGGTGCATTTAACATGCTCTTTGCTACTCTATGTATCATCATTATACCCACTCCTTCAAAATGCTTACCATCATCTCTCCCAGAATATATGAAAGTTAATCCACTAACTACTCTTCTATCTGTTCCAGGCCATCTCACCTCACTTAACCCCAGTATGTCCAGCTTGTATCTCTTCATTTCTTCTGCAATTTGGGCTGATTTTGTAGCCGTGGCTATCGTTCTCACATTCCAAAATCCAATTTTAGTGTGTGTTTTTAGCCAAGTAATGTATGAGTCGGTTACTGACTTCCGCAAAGTGGCTTTCATCAGCAACCGTCATTGATGCACTAGGTGCACCGCACACCACCTGGCTGGTCGGTTTACGGGTATGGCGTCCTTTCTTGCAAGTTTCTGTAGCTCTTTCAATTTCTTGTAATGAGGTAGCTGGCCTCACGCACAAGTCCTCCTCCTTTTCATCCGGGCTTGGAATCGGCATTGGCAGAATTCGCACCGCATTAACATATAGAATTATGTTAAATCATTCTATATAAAATACATTTGTTTTTTATAGTAGGTGGACATATAATATAAATAACTTTAGATGTGCTGTCTTGATAGCAAAAAATGAAATAGAGCTTTAAGAACTAGCAACTATAGTGGTGATAGAAAGTAGCAACAACAGCCTAAGTCTGAATAGCAAGAAGACAGAAGTTATGATCATCTCAAAAAGGTAAAATCCATCAAAATGCACCATCAAAGTAAATGACAAGAAGTTATTAACATCATATGGTAGATGCAGATCAGAAATAAAGGGCAGAATAGTACATGCCAAAAACAGGACATGCCAAAAACAGCATTAAAGAAAATTAAAAGCATTATATGCAACAAGTTATTGTCAATTGAAGTCAGGAAGAGAGCCTTTTATTGCTACATGGAGCTAATACTGACTTAGGGATGCAAGTCATGGACAATAAATAAACAGATAGCAAAATCTCTGGAATCTAGAGGTATGTGCTTTACAGGAGAATGCTAAACATTTCATAATAGGGGAAGACTGCAGTAAAACTTGGTAAATAGCGAAACACGTACAAACAAAGTACTATAGTTTTACAAAATACAGAAACAGTGACGATAAACAGCAACGTTTCGACCAACAAGGCCTTTATCAAGCAAACGAACAAACAGGAGTGATAAATTAAAATGAAACACAAATGGACGACCAAATACAAACATATCTAAGGAAAATCTGGAATAAAAACGAATAACAAAATAAATGTAACACAAAAACACACATAAAAACTAGAAATAGAACGGAAAAGAAACAATGAAACATCTAGTAAATATATAACTCGAATACATGCAACATATACCATATAGATTACAAAGCATGGGAAGAGAAAGTACTAAGAAGCATAAGAATGTAATACGTTGAGCCCAGGTGGTCGCAAGGTACCATACAAAGAAATCAACCGATTCTCCAGAGCAAATCGACTACGATCATCAGAGGAACATGATCGGATGGCTGTGACCTGACATCGCAAGCTCCTGAATGGCCAGTATCATTGAAATGGGTAGCTACAGGGTCACAGAGCATTGGCGGATATCGCGCAAGTGTTGGGCGAATCGGTCACTGAGTCTCCTGCCGGTTTCCCAATATAGGCCTTGTTGCACCGCTTGCAGATAATGGCATAGATAATATTACGGACTCGCACGTGAAACTGTCTTCAACAACGAACGTGGCTTTTGGAAAAGACACCGTGCGGGTCTGTATTACATAAGCACAAGTGTTGCAGCGCCGACGGCCACACTGGATGGTGCCAAAATGACTGGATATTAGGCTTGAGGCGATCTGAACCAACATATCCTTAAGGCTTCTGTCCCGCCTGTACGCCACCAAAGGATAGTGTTGGAAGATTGAACGTGTCTCAGGATCAGACTGAAGAATGGAGAGATGACGGAATAAGACTTTCTTCACAAGGGAACTATGAGGGTGGAAAGTTAAGACAAGTTTCACCCTGTCAGAATTGGAAGTTCTATGCTGGTTAGAGAGAGCCTCCTGGCGAGAAATTTGCTGAACGCGCCGCATAGCAGAAGCAAGCACCTTATCCGGTATAAGCGCTTACGAAAGAAATCCAGCATTTCGTGAGCTCTATCGAGAAAATCGTCGTCCTCGCTACAGAGGCGACGAAGGCGTAAGAGTTGAGAGAATGGTTAAGAGTCACGACAAGCCTGGGAATAGGAAGAGGTATAAAGAAGAAAACTATGTGCATCAGTAGGCTTGTAGTATACTGATGTAGTGATGGTGGATAGGCTGATAGTGATAGTGATGTCAAGAAAGTTGACACAAGAGGTAGAGATGTGAGATGTAAACCGAATAGCCAGATTGAAGACATTCCCGGATAAGGTGCTTGCTTCTGCTATGCGGCGCCTTCAGCAAATTTCTCGCCAGGAGGCTCTCTCTAACCAGCATAGAACTTCCAATTCTGACAGGGTGAAACGTGTCTTAACTTTCCACCCTCATAGTTCCCTTGTGAAGAAAGTCTTATTCCATCATCTCTCCATTCTTCAGTCTGATCCTGAGACACGTTCAATCTTCCAACACTATCCTTTGGTGGCGTACAGACGGGACAGAAGCCTTAAGGATATGTTGGTTCACAGTCGCCCCAAGCCTAATATCCAGAGTCATTTTGGCACCATCCAGTGTGGCCATCGGCGCTGCAACACTTGTGCTTATGTAATACAGACCCGCACTGTGTCTTTTCCAAAAGCCACGTTCGTTGTTGAAGACAGTTTCACGTCGAGTCCGTAATATTATCTACGCCATTATCTGCAAGCGGTGCAACAAGGCCTATATTGGGGAAACCGGCAGGAGACTCAGTGACCGATTCGGCCAACACTTGCGCGATATACGCCAATGCTCTGTGACCCTGTAGCTACCCATTTCAATGATACTGGCCATTCAGGAGCTTGCGATGTCCAGGTCACAGCCATCCGATCATGTTCCTCTGATGATCGTAGTCGATTTGCTCTGGAGAATCGGTTGATTTCTTTGTATGGTACCTTGGACCACGCGGCTCAACTTATTACATTCTTATGCTTCTAGTACTTTCTCTTCCCATGCTTTGTAATCTATATGGGTATATGTTGCATGTATTCGAGTTATATATTTACTAGATGTTTCATTGTTTCTTTTCCGTTCTATTTCTAGTTTTTATGTGTGTTTTTGTGTTACATTTATTTCGTTATTCGTTTTATTCCAGATTTTCCTTAGATACGTTTGTATTTGGTCGTCCATTTGTGTTTCATTTTAATTTATCACTCCTGTTTGTTTGTTTGCTTGATAAAGGCCTTGTTGGTCGAAATGTTGCTGTTTATCGTCACTTTCTGTATTTTGTAAAACTATAGTACTTTGTTTGTACGTGTTTCACTATTTAAACATTTCATGGACTGTTAAAATGACTTCTTCTTCTTTGCGTCGTCTTTTACGACCAATTTTAATCACTCTTTGTGATAGGTTTGATCTTTGCCAAGAACGTGTATACGTTGCACATTGGTTTGGTAGGCCCCTAAACGCATTGACTTTTACACGTTTAGGACATGTGCATCCGATTTCAGCCGAACCTCATTAGTCACTTCTTACGACATGCGTGGCAGGTAACAGTGGTTCTATTCTTTACACCTCAAATTTGGGCCCGGTAACCACTCGGGCGGTTAAAATGAGTAATTTTGATATGTTTAAAGAAATCCAGGCACAGAGACAACGTATTATCAATAAAAGAAAAAGGCAGTGATCAATCTGTCAAGAAAAAAGTGTCAACATCCAAACTAATATTCAGTAACAAGGACAGATGTTTGTGGAGATCCATGTTCGCCTATGCCAGCTGGTATGGCACATGATGATGATAATAGAATACATGTACATGTATGATTATACTATTAGAAATTTGTGTTTACTTGTTAAATAATTAGCTAAATGAAATACATAATTTATACAATATGTGCATTTTAAGTAAGACACCATTTGCACTCTTTAAGATTTTTTTTTTAATTTTAAAATGGTTTGTGCACATTATAAAATAAATTAACCCAGAAACTTGTTACCGCCTCATTGTTATAGGTAATATGAAATATGTAGTTCTGAGGACAGAAAGCCTGGCACTAATAGATCTAATTTTACACAGACTGTCAGGTAAAGTATTTTTTTTTTAGCTGTTATTGTTGACATTACTGCAGTGCAGTCCACTATTTCCTACTGTCTTCTGTTTGTCTTAATAAGAATGGATGACATGTAAATATGTCTCACACCTACAGAGCCTAATCTGGATGTACTGTCCTGGACATGCTAATGAAATAGCTGATGGCTTTGCTTTAAATGTGCCTTCAGTTTGGACATTAGATTTGGATACGGGAAACATACTGTAGTCAATCTACTACCACCTCTTGGATATTAACATGACAGTTGAGCAAACAACTATCCTTATCATAAATTTTGATACATATGTAGCACGAGCAGAAGAAAGCATCTGAGAGGACATATAAGAAGTCTGTTTAACCAGCAAGCGACAGGTATTATCAGCATGTGAAATCTGCTGAAAAAGACTGGACAGTTGAGAATCTTCCCAATGAGTTCATTCTATTAACTGTTAAAATCTATCTAACATGACATGTGTATTCATCATCTAATAGTTTGTTCTATGCAGAAAGTTGCCACCCTAACAGTCCTTCTGAATTCTCTCTTGTAATCCTCTGCAGCCACCATATTCAAGTCATCAGTTACATCCTTAATCCATCTTCTCTGTGGTCTTCCTCTTGTCTTCTTTGTCAGGATGCCTCCTCCATAATGGTCTTCTACAACCGTTCGTGTATTTTTATGTCCAAAATACCTCAATTTTCTCATACTTTTTTGTAGCATCAGCCAGTTTTCTTTGATATTGAGTTCCTTTTGGATAGATCTATTTGTTCTTTTTTCTGTCCATGGTATACAGAGAAATCTTCTGTAACACTTATATTTAAAAGTGCATATATGCTTTTTTCACTATATTGTCTATGCTTCACACCCATATGTTGCCGCTAAGAATATGCATGCTCTTAGTATTCTAATCTTTGTTTTCTTATCAGTTCCATTCCATGCTCTTTTTAGTTGTTTAAGTATTTTGTAAGACTATGTTTGTTCTTCTTTTGATTTCCTACATACAATTTTCATCTCTTGTTAGCAATGAACAAATATATTCAAAATTTCACATTTTCTACCTTGATAAAATTATCCTTTGTCATGCTCGTTATTATATTTTGTTATTACATTAAGATATAGACTTTGTTTTCATTTTTCTCTTGCACTGCTATTATTAATTTCTCCATTCCTTTTTGTGATGTCAGTTAACTATATCAGCAGCATATCTTAGTTCAGATATTTATCCCCGTCTGATTATAAACACATCATGTTCTTTTCTGCTATATTCTGTAACTTTTAGCATATATGTTAAACAGACAAGGTGACAATGTAACCTTATCTGACTCTCTGACTGATATCAAACCAATCTGATGTGTTACTACATTTTTACATGGCCTAGTGCAACGATAAACTACACCAAAGATGTGCTATCATGGTTTTCCCTAAATGATTACATGGTAAATTCTGAAACAACAAGCATCAAAATGGTGGACATACAATCACCCAAAGAATTATCTATGAGCTATTGGGGGTGCTGTTGTTGTCGAACCCCAGGAATTATGAGTTTTCACCCTTTTTCCTATATGTGCGTTGGGGAGAGTATATGGCTTTCTTGCAGACCCAGAAATCTCTAACAACTCTAGGGTGCGCAGTGCTATGCTTAGTGTTGCAGAGACACCTACTCAGGTAGGGTCTATTGGTCATCACTGCAGTAATCTCCCATTTCTAGCGCAGTAGAAGCTCAGAAAACATCACTTAATGATCATAGTGGAGATCTGCATGTAATTATAGTCTTGAAAGCCACTTCCGTGAGTGCTCTAAAACAACCACTCATTGACCACTATTTGTGACCTATGTGTGATTTGAGCCTCTGAGTACGCATGTTGTGGACGTGCTCTACAAGTGTAGAATGATCGCGTCCAAAAGGTACAGGCCCTTTTCAATGTTTGGGTTTGTACGAGAAGACAAACTCTTGCATTATATGCCTTACTTTTTTTAGCCACTGTGAGTTTATTCTGGAAGGAACATTCTCAGTTGTTTTGAAAAGTGTGTCAGCACTTGGCAATTTGCAATTTCTGCTCTGCATTTTCCCTGGCCCCGGGAAACACTGGACTGGGGCTGCACACAAATTATCCAGAGGGTCGTTTCATTCGGCGCCAGCAACGCAACTTAAATTTTGCACTCGCCGACATGACCCATTTTAGTGTCCTCATCCAACAGAGAGTCGCAAAGAGACCGAAGAATATCCCCTTATCCATCTTCAACTCCCCAACAATCGATGCTGTTGATGCAAGCCTGTCTGCTTTCTCATTACCGTAAACACCCACATGCCCAGGACAGTATATCCACGTAAGCGCTGGAGGTTAGAAACTTCTATAGATGACATCCACTCATACCGAAAACTGCCCTTCTGGATCTTGTGAAGCATTGACTGAGAGTCAGATACAACAACTGCCCCAGTAAATGAAGTCCCAGAAATCCAATGGAGGGCAGCAGTAATGGCCTCAACCTCCATCCTCATACTAGAAGTAGTTGTCCTGTATGCCCCACTTCGCTCTACAACAACCCTACCATGCACATTAGCCAAGAAACCCCAGTCGGATTTCTCACCACATTGAACCGACCCATCGGTATATACAACAACATCATTATCTGTTGCATTATCTTCTATCAGCTGCGTAACTGCCATTGACTCCCGGGGAGTGAATATATGCTTACAAACTACTCATGACTTGTTATTTCTTATGTTTGCTTTGCATTTATGCAACCTCCATCATTAGACATCGGCTAGGAGATGCGTGCTCACATTCAGGATTTTGGACCTGTATAACATGACTGTGCTTGCACTACTACCTATACCTGTAACTCTTCCTCGGTCCCTACCCACTTAGCCAGACAGGATCATCTGTTTCTATGGTCACCACGTGGAGGTGGGGTAGAGTTTTCATCGGTGCCAGCTCACTGACCCTGGCGCTGCGTTGTTCCTTTATGCTATTTGCACCTGCAGCGCCCAATTGGGGTGTAAAGTTTGATAGTAGCCTGTGCTTTAGGGACCATATCAACCAAGTTATTGCCAAGGTTTGCAACACCCTATCCATACTAAGAATCATGGTGGCTGTTGACATTGAGCAACGCCTTCTTGTTCTCCTGTACCAAGGCCTCATTCTATGATGTATAGAATATGCATGTGCTATTCTCACGATCTATCCAGATAGAACTTAATATCAAAGAAAACTGGCTGATGCTACAAATAAGAATAAGAAAATTGAAGTATTTTGGACATATAGAGACATGAAGTGTTGGAGAAGACCATTAGGGAAGAAGGCAACCCGGCAAAGAGGAGAAGAGGAAGACCACAGAGAAAATTATTTCAGGATGTAACTGATGATTTGAGCATGACGGTTGCATGTGCGGGACATCAGACCTATGAGAGATAAATTTTGTAGGACTGTTGGGGTGGCAAAGTCCTGCTCCGGACTAGCTATTTGATGAATCTCACAATTAGTCCTACACAGATAGTGAGATGGAATGAATTCAGGTTGAGGCCATGTGCATTCTGTGATGCACCAACAACACACCAGGAGGGACAATGAGATTTCTTTTTGAACTCCCCACTATTGCTCACAGAATTCTTCTTCTGCGATCTCACTAGATTGGAATTTCGGATTCTCTAATAAAGGCAGCCGTCTGCCTCAGATTATCAGCCACGCCATACAGTTTGTCTTGGACGCTAGTGTAAGTGGGTCACCTCTTTCTTCTCAAGTCTGCATACTGGGGCAGTTCTGTAGGATATAATTCCTATGATTTCTGCTTCCCGTTTGTGCCGACCTCTTCCTGCAGTAAGTTTTGGCCATCCTCGTGATGGTGGGTCTGACATTCTTACCGCATAGCTAAATCTCAGAGGCAGATTGACAACCGTAGAATCCGTTATCCCATTCCTCATTATGAGGGGTCGTTGCACCATGTTATGCGCCTTACAGCCTGGTGCATCCGTTTTCTGCAAGCATTAGTTTTGGGTTAGCATTCCCTAGCGGACACATGCATCCGATTTCAGCCAAACCTCCTTAGTCGCCTCTACGACATGCGTGGCAGGTAACAGTGGTTCTATTCTTTACATCCCACATTTGGCCCCGGTAACCACTCGGGCGACTCACAGAATTCAAATTTGGAGGGTTCGATCATATCAAAAAATCAACACAAACAAGAAACACCCTGTACATGAAAAATTCGTTAAGAACAAAAGATGTAAACTCTAGAGAGGCAGATCATGACTGAGTCCGTTGGAAGATTCTGGAAAATATGTGAACCTTCCAGGATTGGTTATTGGTTACTAAACTGACGTCATTGCACTCCTGGCAGACCCATAGGTGCTCAGTCTCCCCAACAGATATCGAAGAGTATGCATACTGATGGTTCCTGTGGCTCATTGATTAAACACACCTCTCACTCTGTCTCTCGGGCATCCAATTCGACTTGTACAACGGGTAACTCCAAACTGCCTAAATCGCCTAATCGATTCAACATCGATTTTAGTGTCCTCATCCAACAGAGAGTCGCGAAGAGACCAAAGAATATCCCCCTTATCCATCTTCAACTCCCCAACAATCGATGCTCTTGATGCACGCCTGTCCGCTCTCTCATTACCGTAAACACCGCATGCCAAGGACAGTATATCCACGTAAGTCTCTGGAGGTTAGGTATTTTTATGTCCAAAATACCTCAATTTTCTCATACTTTTTGTAGCATCAGCCAGTTTTCTTTGATTTTGAGTTCCTTTTGGATAGATCTATTTGTTCTTTTTTCTGTCCATGGTATACAGAGAACTCTTCTGTAACACTTATATTTAAAAGTGCATATATGCTTTTCCACTGCACTGTCTATGCTTCACACCCATATTTTGCCGCTAAGAATATGCATGCTCTTAGTATTCTAATCTTTGTTTTCTTATCAGTTCCATTCCATGCTCTTTTTAGTTGTTTAAGTATTTTGTAAGGATATGGATTGAATTAGGAGAGGAATGGATTGCTGTATTTAAAAAAACACATCAAAAATGCATTCACAGTTATTATATCCATTAAGAAAAAAGCTAAACAAAATGATCATTTTCTAATTAACACTGAGGTTGAGGTCCTCTTGAATATCAACGAAACCGATGGTTCAGTCATTTGTCAACAACAATGTGCATGGCTTTTCGGCATGCTCAGGAGGAAAAGTAATAAGCGGTCAGTGGGGCCAACTCGATTACCACAAGTAGTTTGACAATGGAGGTGCGGGCGGTTACAGAGGTGATGATGTGGTTGGCATCTCATAATTACTTTGATGTTTTCATATTTGATGATTCCATAGGTAATAGGTATGATTTGTAAAGTTGAAACAGAAATGGTTAGACGAAACTGAGTGAAGGTACTGGTAAAGACTTGGATCAGAGAAATCACCTTCATTTTCGTCCATATGCATGCAAGAGTCGGGGGTAATGAACGAACAGATAGATTTGCTGGCATGACTACGATATAAGAGGGCACTGCAATAGACCAAAATGATATTCTTAACGCAGTGTTTCCAAACAGAGAAGTTTCATAGTTGTGAATCCCATTCCCGGACCAGATTGAGAGAGATTGATATCAGTATTGATGTCGCCTGAAAAGAACTACATACCAAATATGCAAAGAGATTGATTAATCAACTTCGAGGTGGCGTATTGGTCCACTTGATGCTGTTGGATTTGTTGAGGTGGAAGGCACCTATGGACATGCGCTGAGTGCTATGATGATAGTCCTCATATAACTGATAACTGATGTTCCTACAACCACATGTTATCACTATACAGCTCTTTTAATATTTTTATTAAATGCGATGAGATGGAAATCCAGATTCTTTTATTATTTTCCACAAATTGTGATGTTCTACACAATCAAATGCCTGTAAGTAGGCAAAAAAGTATGAGATCTACATTATACTCTCTAGATTTTGCTATGATTTTCATCATGTTAAATATGTGGTCATGTGTGCCTCTGTTAATGTATAAATCCAGCTTGTGTTATATATGGGACATGTATACTATTATTCATAGTACTGTAAAAGCGATTAAAGAAAACTGAATTGTCCAGTTTTATACCTTCCTTTGGGTAACTGTCCAAATTTCACATTAGCATCAAATGTATTGATGTAATACAAAAATACAATTTTGAAACACAAAATTCAAATTTCAGGATGTGGTCAGTTGTCTATATTGCCAGAACAATTGAGGACCGATCTCACAAAAGAACTTTCAGAGCTGGCTGATTCAGGCCCCTGGGAACTAAGAGATCAAGCAAAAGAATTGACAGCCCTGCTTTCTTGTCCAACCATTTATGAAAACAGTCAGCCACAAGCTATGGAACACTGATTCATGAGCAACTGGCTTTTATTTTGCTAAGATATATTAAATAATTTTGTGACAACAGATGTGTCTTATGAAGTCTTGCAATTTATATAATTTAAAACATTATTTGTCTTCAGAAATAGCTTGCGCTGGTTACTACATTATTCTAAACATATAGAAAAATCCTTCTGTTAGCTTGGAGTGTATGAAGTTGTTTGTAGCCATATTGTTATTAATATGAAATGTCAAGAACTTTTGGATATTGTTGAGTTGAAAGAACATAAGAAAGAAGGCATACAGCTGCATAAACAACAACTCCTCTCACTGATATGCAGACACACACCTGCAAAAACACACATATAGAACTCATTTTGTGACCAGCACAGTGTTCATTCCCCATTTTATATGCTGATAATGAGGAACAAAATACTGTTGCATTGTAAAATAGTATAATATATGTAGCATCATGTGTATAAAACTTATGTGAAATAAAAAATCATTCTGATTATCACATAGTTGACCTACATACATAAAACAAAATATCTGCTTGGAGTTAACATACCTACACTTATAGTCTTAGATTTTCATCTGTAAAATCTTCGCCTTCGTTCTTCGCTGCCAATTTTATCATTCTTATTGTTATATAAATTGATCTTTAACAAGAACAACTGACATTGAACCCCTGTTAAAATTAGGCCCCCACTTTATGTATGGTACCTGTTTGGGTAAGATCTTGATTAGTGCCAGCTCATTGATCCTGGCGCGCCGTTGTCCCTAGAATTGCACCTTTGACCCCATCTGTAAAATAATTTGCAAAGTACAATTATATATGAGCATGTGACAGCAAAATTAAATGTCGGGGAAGGTTATGAATGTACTTTGTCATCTAGCATGTAATTTGCAAAACATTGCTTTCATCACAGCCCACCTGAAAACTTCTTGACCTCTAGTAGCCAGCTTCCTCCACCGTTATCATTTGTCATGTTGCCATCATTTTTTGGTCATTCCCTTGT
Organism: Arion vulgaris; assembly: GCA_020796225.1. NCBI lineage: Eukaryota > Metazoa > Mollusca > Gastropoda > Stylommatophora > Arionidae > Arion > Arion vulgaris. The sequence continues at coordinate 31,361,537 of CM036763.1, read as the reverse complement.
TTCGTTTTCCAAAAACCATGCTCTCTAACTAAACCACTGTGATTTTTAATGTGACCAATATATCTAGATGTCCCAGATTATATTGTTTTTGAGCCAATGTTCCTCTATATTAAAGTCTTGTGGGATCTCTATATTTCTCCTCTTTATCCAGTGCATTCTAAACAATTTTGTATAGCTCTTTTTTTCAGAATATTAGATTTGCGTCTTTGATGTTTGTGTTATGGTCCATGATTCACATCCATATGCTTCTGCAGGAAAAATTAATGTCCTCAGAAGTTTTGTTTCCTTGCTTGTGTTAGGTATTAAGTTCCTGATACTAGTTAGTTAGTTAGTTTGTTCCTTTCATGCCAAAGGCGGCACATAGGGCAGAGGTTTTAGATCTCCATGTGATGCGGTTCATTGCTAGCAGTTGGAGATCTTGGTTACATCCCAATAGTTTACTTTCTTGTTGGATTGTTCTTCGAAGAGTGGTCTTTGGTCTTCCATGTTTTCTTTTCCCAACTGGTGACCACATAAGGACTTGTCAATTTAGTTTCTGTTCGTCTGATTTAAGAACATGACCTAAATATTTCCACCTTCGTTTCCTTATAATATTTGATACGGGTTGTTGGTGTGTTCTATCTCTCACTGTGTTGTTAGAAACGAAATCACTCCATTTTACTTTTAATAATTTTCTGAGACATTTATTCTCAAAGCTTATCAGTTTCTTATCAATTTTCTTTGTTGATTTCCAACTTTCACAACCATAGGTCAGTACAGGAATCACACATGACCTCTCTAAATTTCCATGTATTCAGTATATATATATGGAACTGCAGTAAAACTATTTGATTGGCAAAACACGTAATCACAAAGTACTGTTCCATGTAAATTTCCATGGCTAGTCTCCTGATTTAGTTGTTGTATCTGACTCTCAGTCGATGCTTCACAAGATCCAGAAGGGCAGGTTTCGGTATGAGTGGATGTCGTCTATAGAAGTTTCTAACCTCCAGCGGCTTACATGGATATACTGTCCTGGGCATGCGGGTGTTTACGGTAATGAGAGAGCGGACAGGCTTGCATCAACAGCATCGATTGTTGGGGAGTTGAAGATGGATAAGGGGGATATTCTTCGGTCTCTTCGAGACTCTCTGTTGGATGAGGACACTAAAATCGATGTTGAATCGATCAAGCGATTTAAGCAGTTTGGAATTACCCGTTGTTCAAGTCGAACTGGATGCCTGAGAGGCAGAGTGAGAGGTGTGTTTAATCAGCGAGCCACAGGAACCATCAGTATGCATACTCTTCGATATCTGTTGGGGGAGACTGAGCACCTATGGGTCTGCCCGAGTGCAATGACGTCAGTTTAGTAACCAATAACTGATTTCTTTTGTACTGTTTCCTTTTTTTTTTTTTAATTAGGAGCCAAGATATTCAAATTTTATAACATTTCTCAATGTTGTTATTATTAATGATAATTGTGGGTTGACATGGATGTACTTAACCTGGTTGAAAACTTCCAAACTTATGTAGAAACAGGGGAAGAACATATGATTAGCTGATTTAGCCATTTTTGTGTTTCCTTATGACTTTTAATTACAGTTAGTTTATTCAAATTTATGTTTTTTGTTAATAAATGAACTTCATTAAAAAATAAATATTTGTTTTATTTATTTCAATCTATTTGTGGTTAAACTTGTATAGTGATCATAGTTTAACATATGTCCAGTGGTTGTGAAACATTGATTTTTTAGTCAAGTTAGGTGTAATTTTCTATTGTCGGTAATGTTATGCTATATCAATAAAGTTATACACAAGGACTATTCCAAATCAAACTCTTGATTTTCTGGTGAAAAAAGGAAGCAAAGAGAATAAAATCTTTTTACACACAACTGTTATATACATAGCTACATTACCCCTCCACATAGTCACCACACAAATTCAGGAACATGTAATTCTTCTCCTTCTTCTCTTCCACCATTTACTTCTTTTAAGCACTTTGTAAGCTGATATTCATTTTCATAAGGCTGTTCTTGGTGCCGTCGCTCCATCTTTTGCACGGTCTTGCCTTGTACTTTTTCTGTGTGCTCTCTTTGGGAGGCTATACCAGGGCATTCTTGTCAGGTGTCCAAACCATTTAATCTGTTGTTCTTTTATGAATTGCATGATTGGTTTAACATCCAGTCTTCTTCTGATTTTTTCATTTCTAATTTTGTCTCTTATTGTCACACCTGTAGCTCTTCTAAAACACCTCATCTCTGTCGTTATGATTTTCCGCTCATTAGCTGCTGTTATTGGCATGTTTGACACTGGTAACATAGTGTTGGCAAGAAAATTGTTCTTATGAGATTAACATGTAATTACCAGTTTTTAAAGCTTTTATAGCCCCTCGTCATGGAATGTAATCACCACGATGTACACAGTCGGTTGCTAACTAATTTGCTACAGTTTTGTTGGCTTCTGGATGAAATTATTTTTTTAATTCCCAAAATAATGTTTTAGTTTAGCTTAACTAAAATATTGTTTCTAAACATGTTTTAAAGTATGACTTATTATCATCATCATTAGGTGCCATGCCGGCTGGCGTAGACAATCATGGATCTTCACAAATATCTGTCTCTGGTGTTTGCTATCATCTCAGATGTTGAGGCTCTTCCGTACCATAAAGTTAGACTATCCAAAATTTTCTCTCTCTGTCTTCCTCTGTCTCTTCTACCCTTGATTTTACCAGTTGTCACAAATTGTTCTAAAGCTCCTTCCTCATCACATGTCCGAAAATGATGACTGCCTCTTTCTTATGTTGATAATACGCTTTCTTTGTGTCTTGACCTCATTCAGCACCTCAACATTAGTCATTCTAGCTGTCCATGGGATTCTCATCATTCTTCTGTAAAACCACATATCTGTTGCCTTCAGAGAATTTTCAATCTGTCTGTTTATTGTCCATGACTTGCATTTGTATGTCAGTATTGGTTCTACACTGAATAACTCTCATTATCTCAATTGGCAATGACTTGTTGCATATAATACTTCTCATTTTCTGGGACTTTACAGACAGTCAATTGGCAAGTGTTTTACTGTGACAACTTCTGAGGTTATCGCTTTTCTCTCTCGTCTCTGTGCCTAGCCTGGGCAGCTGATATGAAGAATGGGCCTTGCTTATTATATACATAATTAAAGATAGTTGATAGTAAATTATAATTGAACACAATGAAGAACATGTGGCAGAGCACCAGCAAAATATTAAAAATATTGAGAACATGCATTTTCCCCAGTGGCTACTTATGGTTGTGAATCATGGACCATTACACAAAAACAAGAACAAAAATCCAGTCCTTCGAAACTAAATGCTACAGAAAGATCCTACGAATACCATGGACAGAAAAAAAAAAGAACACTAATGTCCTGAAAGAACTAAATGTTAGAGAGAATTGGCTGATAAACAACATACTATACAGAAAAATTACATACTTTAGTCACATCAAGCTTCACGATGGCCTGGAAAGAACAATATTAGAGGGCAGGGTCCCAGGATGCAGAGGCAGACCAAGAAGAAGATGGCTGCAAGATATTATAGAAACCATGAATATGACCATCTGCGAAGTGGGTGAACTGGCTAGAGACAGAGTGAATTTCAGATGCGCTGCAAAGAGAGCAATGTCCTATAAAGGATACGCACCTTGATGATGATGATGGATATAGTTTCACAAAATATTAGCACATATATACAAGTTAACTGTGCAATAAAAATATTAGCATGCATTAAAAATAAAAATTGAAACAGGAAATTTTTAAAATCCAACTTACATTGTCTAGACCATAGGTTCCCAACGGGCGGTACCGCCACCGGGAGCGCTGAGAAGTTGGAAGGGCGCTGGGTTGAAAAGGCTATTTTGGGGCGTTGAGAACCATCCCGCCCCTAAGCTGAAAATTCAAAGTCACGTGAGTCCTGCCCACACGTAACGATGAATAGTGCAATAGATAGAATCTTTGCATATTGTACCAGGTTATGTCGGAATCAAAGAAATTCAGACACTACGATGTCAAGTATTTGAAATAGGTTTTATTCAATCACCCAAAAACAAGACATTACCAATGTGTCTGAATTTTCCCCAAGATGTTTTCAAATAAAGCTATGAAACCATTGCGATCAGAAGAACATGTGAGCAAAATACATCGTGGCAGAAAAGATGAAAATGTATCTTACGTTCAAGCTTAGAGATCAACATTCGAGATGGTCTCGGTGGCAGCAAAACAAGAAAATGATGGGTTACCTCTTCATGCAACTTTGCCTTACTTATTGCTAAATCTGAAAACCGCACACTATTGGCGAAGAATTGATACTTCCAGCGGTGAGTGAGGTTTTGTGTTCTGTACTGCATACGCCTGAAATTATTTTTAAGTCTCATTGAGAAATAACACAGTGTAGAGATGAATCGTCGAAATGTTGTTTTGACGACTACTTTTGAAACTTTTTTATAACTTGATGCGTCTTCTTTACAAACAAATGAGTCTTTACCTAAGGTGCACGTTCGCTTCATAAAAGATGAAAATATTTGTCAAGAACTATTATTTGCAAGAAAATTAGAAACTAACAATAAAGAAAAATCTATATTTGACGTATTGGAATAACATTTTTAAGAAAAAAAAATTCCACTGAATAATATTTTGTCTGCTGCCGATGGTGCTCTGGCAATGGTTGGACGCTACAGCCAGTTGAATTCATATTTGAAAAAAACTCCCAAATTTAGTCGTCGTGCAAATGAGCGGCAGGAAAATTTTGCAGATCAAAATCCACCAGACTCAGGAGATTCAACATAATCCGCTGGAATGCCAAGGACATTTACACCAAAAAACAGGCCCTAGCAGTGAAAAATAGACCTTGCATGTATTCAGGAATCGACATCAAACTCCCCACACACACAGATTCTCTGTTCAAAGTTATCAGTTATACAGATAAGGCCACGGGGGTTAGAACAGATAGAAGTCAGCACAAATGGAAAAGCAGAAATCATAGGAATTAGCATCTTTGAAGACATCTAACAGATTCGAACTAACAGAGTCCTTATGCTGGAAACCATGACACTGACCAATACAAGTTCATAGTTCATAAGTATGGTTCCAACCTCACTGCAACGGGTCACCCCATAATTGCTCCAATACAAATTCTCTAGTAGTGAGAGATTTTAACAGTCACTCAGTAAGGTGGGGATACCAAGACACCAATGTAAAAAAAGGGGGGTGTAGAAAAGTGGGAAATAGATAACAACCTGCAGCTCAGGAATGGACTCGATAACCCACCAACCTTCTATTCCAGAAGACTGAAAAATGTATCCCACAGACCTCGTCTTTACCACCGGTGACACAGCCCACAACTTGAATCGAACCTTCATGGAACAGCTAGGAGACAGTGACCACAAACCTGTCAAGTTCTCCTTGAAGATTAGATATTTCACCCAAGTCCAGAAAGTAATGACCCAGTGGAACTACCAAAGAGTTGACTGGGCACAGTTTGCGAGGCTCAGCGACATCTACTGTGAACCCCATAAATACACACCAAAAAGATAAGGAATATGACATATCTACTTAACATATCATTTTGAGGGCAGCAAGAGAATCAATTCCTAGAGGTGCAAGAAGAGACTACAAATCTTATTGGTCAGAAGAGGTCCAAAATGTTCAAGAGAAAATGAGTCAGGCCAGAGAAAGATTAGAAACTGAACAGAGCATAGACAGCTACATAGCACTCAAGGCAGCCTCAGCTAAATATAGGAGAGCAGTCAAGAAAGCCGCAATGCAGAGATGGATAGACAAGACGTCTCAACATGGACAGAGGTGAGTTGAAGAAGCACTCCAGGGTCTTAACCTTAAGAAGTCATCAGGAAAGGATGGCATCACAAATGAGATGCTCATCAACCTAGGCAAGAAAGCCAAGAAAAAGCTGCTAAAAGTTTTGAATGCGAGCTGGAAAGTCGCAGAAATACCCAGTGAATGGAAAGAAGCTATCACAGTGCCCAATCTAAAACAAGGAAAAGACAGATTCGATCCAAGCAATCGTAGACCAATTAGCCTCTTTAGGTGTGTTGGAAAAGTGATGGAGAGGCTTCTCAATAGAAGATTCATGTGGCAACTGGAGCAAAACAATTGATACTACTACAGCAGAGTGGATTCAGTCAGCATGGATCAACAGAAGACCAAGTAACTTACATTGCACGGGAGATCGAAAGTGGATTTCAAGAAAAGAACACTAAAGGCATGAGTTGACATGGAGAAGGATTTCGACAGGGTCTGGAGAGAGGAACTGAAAATCAAACTGCTCAAACTCGGAATCAAAAGGCGCATGTATATCTGGATATGTCACTATCTGGTAAATAGAACAGCCGAAGTATAAGACCAGGAAAAACATAGCAGGAAGGCAATCATCGAACAAGTTTTTCCCAAAGAGGACCCTGTCTCCCACGCTACTTCTAGTTTTTATAAATGATTATGGAAGACATCCCCAACAGAGTGCATGGTGCAATCTGCGTTGATGATCTGGCACTGTGGACACGAGAAGAACCAATAGCCGTAGCCACCTCAAGGATGTAATTTAAAGGCTAGAAAATAGACCAGGTCTTGACTGCCCTTTATAAATGAAAAGTCTTCAGCCTATCCAAGAAGAAACAAATGCTCAAGTTCAATGACCACCTACTCTCAATAGACGAATGTCCAACATATATGGGAATTGTGATGGACAGCAGGCGGACGGGGAAAACACAGATAAATCTAGGGAAAAAGAAGAGACTGGGGATTGTGAACAAATTAGCAGGCACCAACAGGAGTGTGGGTTGTAGCATTCTGAAAAGGATTTACTCTGGGAGAGTTTGACCAGTATGTTAAGTATGGCATAGCAGTCTGGGTCATAATCTCCAAGACACACTTCATAAAGCTAAGCCGAGTGTTAAGTCAGACACGGATCATCACTGAAAGCATAAGTATACCCCAATAGAAATACTGGAAACAGCCATAGGACTTCAACCATTGGAAGATAGTCGGAACATGAAAGTACTTCAACGAGGAGAAAATGCAAGAGACTGATTAACCATCCAATGCTTCCCCAAATAAACAGCTACGGTAGGGGCATACAGAAAAGGAGTAGCTTCATGGCAAACTCCAAAGAGCTTGCCCACACAGACCCAATATTGGCACTGGCTCAACCAAGACACATACAACCAGCCAATACCTCTAATCCCTGGTCATACAGGCTTCCAGAGCTGGATGCCTTCAATGCAGCTGCAAAAATGGCACTACAACATGTGAAACAAATACATGGAAAAATTGTGCTTTTTGTCTGCTATCTCAGCAGTGAAATCTGAAAAGAACACAGAACTAAGTGATCTCAGGTCAACCGTAGCCCAGTTGGCCCATGATTCCAAGAATGTAGGAATCCAGTGGATATCCTCACACTGCAAGCTCAATGGGAATAAAGATGCTGACAGACTGGCTAAAGAGGGAGCAGGGATGCCTCAAGATGACAACCTGGTCAGCTAGGAAGAAGCAAAAAAAAAAAAAACGCCAGAGGGAACTACACAACAAAGGGGGAAAAATAACACACAAAATACAAGCATGATAGATATTACGAACTGCCCAGAAGAGACCATATTATCATACTTTGCCTCCGGACGAGTCACACCAGAATGAGAACAGAACTAGATTCAAGATAGGCACAAACGACCAATGCCCCTGTGGTTTGACGAATATGACGACAAAGCACATACTACAGAACTGCCCCCAGTATGCAGACCTGAGAAGAAAGAGGTGGCCCACTTACACCAGCGTCCAAGAAAACTGTATGGCGTGGTTGATAGATGCCTTTATTAGAGAATCCGAAATCCCAGTCTAGTGAGCACGCAGAGACAGAAGAAACAGAAAATGTACAAATAACAGAAATATTTCTGGAGGAAGAGTTGATAGAGTTGTCAAAAAATGAAGAGATGAAATGGTAAATTGAATAATGCATATCAAGAATTGTGTCTACAAAGTTAAATTCCAATATTATATCAACCTAATGGGCTGCAGTAAGAAGTTGTTTATTGTATTCCCATCACCATATTTAGCTGAAAGAGGATTTATGATGGTCACCAGACTATTTACAAAGAAACAAAACAGATTTTCAATAGAGGAATACGGCGATTTAAAATTATTGATGACAAAAATGTCACCAAACATCGAAAAATTAGTTTCATCATATCTAGTTCAACTCCAATAAATAGACTATAACATAAATTGTATCAACGATACTGTGAGGAATACAGTAATATTGTTATTATTATCTAATAAAATAACTGAAAAATATGTCCTTGTTTTTAATTTAAGTATAAACAATATAGTTTACCCAAGGGGGGCGGTAGCAAATTATTCACTGAAAAAGGGGGTGCTCATTCAAAAAAGGTTGGGAACCTATGATCTAGATGAACAATACGTTGAATAGACATATCGATCTGTTCTCTTTATATTGGTAATCCATTTATGAATATTTCTTCTTCGAACGCTCCACATTGACCACTTGTCAACCACTCTGTGTGATTTATATGTGATCTGTGCCTATGAGCAATTGTACGTTGTGCCAGTTATGCGCCTACAAGTACATCTGATTTATGCTCTGCTTTTTTTGTACTAGGTTAGCATCCGTAGGGCCTACATCAGTCGCCTCTTACGACATGCATTGTAGATTGCAGTGGTACTATTCTTTGCTTCCCTTGCGGACCTCGGCACCGCACGTGCGATTTATAAATATACTAGCTAATTAACCCGGCTCTGCACGGGTGAAAATTGTTATTAATCCTTGATGAGGAATTGGGTAAGCCTTTCCAAAAGATGGCATCTAATAGCATGAATTGTATTTTCTGATATTTTTTAAGAAGTGGTTTGAATCGGCTATGTCGTAGTTAAACGATTTTAACGGTTCGGGTGGTTCTTTTAATGCTTCACGTCTAATCAAAGTAGCGTCTTCGCATTCTTCCTAATTATTTTAAAATTTCTATAGTGTGGTTTGAAACAGAAAAGTGAAGCTAAAATGACATGAAAATTATACATTCTGCGCAAATCAATGCAAACGGAAAAATGCAACGCAACTGATCGTGTATTTTGTGTAAATAAGATCGGCATTCGAAAGATAAAAAAAGATCCTGTGTTTATTATACGATGCAAAGGAACGATCTCGCCACATGCACAAAACGGCGGGAAATCTGTTAGAGAAGTAGAACTTCACTAAATGCCACTGGCTTCATGGCAAGTCGTTCAGACTACAGGTCTCCTGAAAAGATCTCACTTGAATGAGCTAACCCATAAGGTTTCCAATGATTGAAAATATCATTAGGTTTATATGCCAGTGGTAACGTGGTGGCACATTAAGCTACGTAATCCATGCCTATGTTGTAGAGGCCACCTGGCAATTTTTGGATTATATCTATTTGACTGTTAAGCTTTCTTCGCCCCCTGTCTGGATGTAACAAATATGGCGGATTTAAAAGGATCAGACATCAAGAATTCCCCTCCAGATTAGCCTACCTTACCCATGGATAGAGGGTTTACGTGCCTTGGTGATCCTTCAGACTATGTCGACGGGAGTCTTAACTCCTGGCAGGTCTAACCAAGCCGAACAGACTGAAGGTGAAAGGCCAGACCAAAAGGCAGGGAGCAGGATGGGGCCTCAAGGTCACAGCGCAGAACCCACCGGCGAGTAGTAAATGCTCTGGCTGCAACCAATTCATCCCCCAACTATGGGTTAAATGGCAGCCCTCCTCTCTCTTGAGGAGGGCATCTTTTTCTTGTCTTATCTCCTACTTCTTTTACAACTTTTCTATCCCTCGAGTTAGACCACAGTCTTCTCTAGCAATAAGAGTGCTGAAGTCGGAGGCAACCAGCCAAGAGGCACACTATAGCAATCAGGTTGCCACGCACAAACGCTAATGAATATGTCTATGTATTTGAAAAGATATGGTGCTCGCCCTATGACGGACACTCTACCACGAAAGGGCCCAACCCCAGCTACTGAAAACTACACGGACCTCTGTGAGCTACAAAAGACAGTGAAGTTCATACAAGAGACAACATTGAATATATAGACACATTTCAAGCGAGCGAAAAAGGAAGGAAGGATCAAGAATTCGATTTTATTTATTTTTAAAGCGAATATTGATCCGATTTTGAAACTGTTTCTTTAGCTGGTCTAAATTTAGGCCGAAAAATATTTATACGAAATATGATGAATATCGGATGTAAATTGAGGCCGTGTATAGGCGGACACACATTTGGATTTTCAGCTTTATCGTATCAGATGAAGATTAGGAAAATTGTGAACGGATGCATGCTTTAATTACTGTTCACAAACTAGCAAAATGGCCATTAGTGGAAAAAATCTCTAGTCTGAATTGTTAGACATGATTTTTTCCCCACAGGATTTTCTAGAATGAATGGTAAATCCTATTTCACTTCTATTTTTAGCAAAAACCATGATGATATACGTTTGTTAACGATTACACTTAAAGTAGTTTTCAGTTAATATAAAAGTAGAATAGGAACAGAAAATAGTTTAAAAGCGGCGGAATATAAAAACGTATAGATGTTGCGCAGATGACATCTCTCAAAAGATCTTGCATATGAATTAGTTAACTTCACCTGTGAGCTTCTTCCTGGTTTTGAATAGCCAGCCAGACCTTCATCTTGTTGAAGAGATGGTGATCGCGTGGCCCGTAAGGGAAGTTGAAACTAGTTGAGTTAAAGCCTCTCTGTGAGCCTTTCTGTTCGACTGTGCGTCTGTCATGCAGGATAACAAAAACATTCGTGAAGCATTCTACATCTTGTGTTTATGATCAAGCTTTGAAGCTTCTCCAAATTAGCGAGTCGGCCAGGTGACTTTGAAAGGGTCATTGATTTGGCATTTGTGTCTCTCACTCTGTTGCTGCTGTGCAAATGAAGTATGCTGGGATATTATAACAGTGAACACTGTCCATGCATGATCCAGGTCAATAAAGGCGGGCGGAGGGGGTGGGTGGGGGAGGTCCTTTGACAGGATTCTGCTATGCTATCTAACCATCTTTTTCGTAGTCTTCCTCTCGCCTTCTTCCCTGATGCTCTGTTGTAGAAGACTGTATACTGTGGAGTTTGGATGCATTCTTATTAAGTGGCCAAACCACTTCATTCTTTGTTTCTCAATGTAATTCAAGCAAGGTTCTGTGCCAACTTTCTTTCTTATGCTGATGTTGGCGAATCTTGTCTTTTCTTGTTGTTGGTAACTTTTCGCAGGCACCGAATTTCACATGTAGTTATTTTTGTGACTGCGCTTTGCTCATTGTCCATGTTTGGCTCCGATAACACAAAGTAGGTATGAAAACGCTGTTGATCATCTGTTGTTTAGCTGTCAGGGAAATTTGTAGGTGCCTCAGCAATGGGGCTAGCCAACGCCGGATTAGCCTAGTAGCAGAAGTAGCAAATGCTACGGGCCCCGCGCTTCTGGGGGGCCCCACGCCTATGTGACAGAGCTAAGCTGTCACTAGTCATAAACAAGGAACTAAGGTTGGGAAGTTGGTAATAATATCCACTCCCCCTCATTTTTTCTTATTTAGGTTAGGACCATAGACAAGCGATAATTTCGCTGTTAGTTTGCAAAAAGGAATTATGTGCGTGTCGATTCTTCTACTTGTAAGCCAAATTGAGATCGAACAAAAATATTTTCTGACACTTTTAGAGTGAATTACTTCAGTTATCCAATTTTTAGCACAACGAGGTCTTGCATTTCGGAGTAGTGATGAAATTATTGGTTCAGCTCATAATGGGAATTATTTAGGTTTGTTGGAATTAATAGCCAAATTTGACATTTTTCTGGCTCAACATATAAATACTTATGCAAATAAAGAAAAGGGACATACATCATACTTATCAAAAACAACATGCGAGGAATGTATCCATCTAATTGTATCAGTCTTAATTGATCATATTATTTGCCAAATTAAGAAATGCAAATACTATTCCGTATCACTGGACTCTACTCCAGACATTTCGCACGTGGACTCTAATAGTGCCCTGTCTTATCATCTGGACCAGTGGAACAAAGGTTTGTGAAGTTCTTGTATATGGAAGATCGCACTACTGAACAACTCGCCCAAAGTTTACTTGATTTTTAAAAGAAAAATGGCATTGATATCAAAGACTGTCGTGGTCAAAGCTATGGCAATGCCAGCATCATGAATGGGAAATACCCAGGTTTACAAGCACGCATTAAGGAGATAAATAAGTACGCAGAATACATTTCCTGGTTTGCACATTCACTTAATTTGGTTGCTAAGTTTGCTGCAGAATGTTGTATAGAAGCATCCATTTTTTTAGATTTTGTTGAAAGCCTCTATACATTCTTCTCCGCTTCTACATATCGATGGGGCATTCTTACAAGAGCACTGGAAGATACAGGTTCAAAACTCCCGACTTTGAAGAGACTGTCGCACCAGGTGGTCTGTCCGAGCTGATGCGATAAAGGTACTTTTATGTGATTTTACCACTCTCAAACAAGTTTTGGATGACATCTCAAATAACATGGATCAAAAGGTAGTGTGTCGTGATCCGGCGTATGGGCTAGTTTTTTAGATGAGTAAGTTGGAAACGGGAATAATGACCATTTTATGGAACGGAATTCTAGAACGCTTGCAAGCGTCTAGCGTTTAATTACAGTCACATGAACAAGACCTTAACACGGGATACGCCCTTTATGAATCCTTACAGGGTAGGTTCAAGCAATGCGGCCTACATTGTCAGATATTGAGGTCAAAGCCAAAATCCTGACTGACTGAAGAATATCGGCAACAAACTTCAAGACGATGCAAGCGAAATACTAAGTGCGACGATTTCAGCGGCTCTACAACGCTCGATGAAGTTGTAGAAAATCAAACACCCAAACACAAATTTGAAAGTCAGGTGTTTATTGTCATGCATGTAATTGATAATGTACTGTCTGCCTTAGCTAAGCGCACGGAAGCGTACCATAGTGTGACTGGTGTATTTTGAATATTTCGGCTGTTAAAATCTCTTACAGCAGAAGAGATCTTGAAAAGAACTCCAAATATTGTCAGCTCTTACCAGAGGATTTGGAAGAAAGTCTAGGCGACGAACTTGTGCAGTTCGCTGAACTTCTTAAAACTAATGTAGCTGCTGCTATTAACAACGAAAAGCATGAGGCTCTTGAACTGCATTTTATAAACTTATAATGGAAAATTCATTAGAGTCGTGTTTCCCAAATGTAGAAATAGTCTTACGAGTTTACTTGTCTTTAATGATTACTAACTGCAACGGAGAGCGTTCTTTTTCGACAAAGCGTATAAAATGTGAGTTAAGAAATATGGTGGAACAAGATAGTCTAAATAACCTCACCTTAATGAACATTAAATATAGTTTATTGAGAGAAATTTATTTGTCTAGAATTATCTCTAAATTTGCTCACATTAAGTCGAGAAAAGTTTGTTTGTAAAAGTTGTGTTTTAATTTATTATCATACAAAAACTAGGGCCCGCGCTAAATTTAGCTACAGGCCCCGTGCTGGCTTAATCCGGCACTGGGGCCAGCTGGTATGTTATATCATTTGCTTTTTGTACTCTAGCCCCTATCTCTATATCTAGTCTTCCGTCTTATGTGAATATGCTTCATAAGTATTTGAATTCTTTCACTTGGTTGATTGTAGTGCCATTCTAGTGTATAGACAGGGGAAAGTCAGGAATGAGATTGCCGATGAGATACAGAGTGTACTTAACCGCATCACAGATTGGTGTGATGTCTTTGGAACACTAGTTAATCCTACAAAAGCAGCAGTAACATAGTTCTCCATTAATAATCACGCTGTGCGAGACTGTACGGTGTTGATTTCTCTGGAACTAAATCAATGAAATTTTTGGGTGCCAAATTTTGCTGCAGCCTGTGTTTCAGAGCATGTTGAGCATGTCATTCTAAAGGTCTGGCGGTAATGAAATTTATGGTGACTGCTAATATCGAGCGGCGGCTGTTTATCATCGTTTATCAGGCTCTGGTTCTTTCAACCATTTGCAGTGGCTATACACACTGTTAGTATGACACAAAATGAACAGCTGGAGAGAATACAGAATGAAAAAATGCGTATCATCCTGGGTTGCACTATGGATACACCTTGGGAAGCGATGAGGTTTCTCCTTGATTTCCCAAACCATGGAGTATAGACTCAATATAACTAGAACACGTATGTATCTTAAAATAAGTCGGTGCAACTCGTGGGTTGGCCATGCTGCAGGCACTGATAAGCTGGTATGCGGGCTTACAAGTATCAATCATTGGGAAGAATGGATACCAGTGCCTTCAATATACAGGAACACCTTTTCGATCATCATTTAATTCGACAAAGGTCGCAGAGAGAGGAATCCTGTGGCATTGGATTGTGACGTCAAGGTCATAATTAATGAAAACTGCAATGAAGGTGACGTTGTGATTTACACGGATGGATCGGTAGTTTGTTACGAAAAGGTCCACATGGGACTGCTCGGCAAACTCATACGACAAAAAGGTCAAGGAAGTCAGTGGTGCATTTAGTATGACAACAAGTAGCATGAAAGTAAAAGTACTGGCGGTGACTAAGGCACTACTCTGGCTGGAGTCACAAAACTACACTCATATGATCATGCGTGCATTCTGAGTGATTCATTGGGTATGATCCGTAAATTGGACGCTGGTTCAGTGAGTAGGCAATAGACTGAATCTATTTCAATTGGTGTCGATGGCAATGAGAGAGCAGACAGGCTCTGCCACCATATCAGAGGGTCAGCCAATGGATAGAGTGACATTCTGAACGCACTGTCTGTTTGTAATCTGCTTACGGGGCCGAACCATTTAAGTTGTTGTTTCTTGACGAAGTTCAGTACTTCTTCTTTGCGTTCGTTCTTTACGACCAATTTTAATCACTCTTTATGATATGTTTGATCTTTGCCAAGAACGCCTATACGTTGCACCAGTGGCGGCTCGTGATCATTTTTGTTGGTGGGGCCAGACATAAATTTTCGGGAAAATCATTGTTTCGGTTAGGTTATATTTTAATGTATAAAATAATAAATATACGTTACACCGTATTTTTGGTGGGGCAGGCCCCACTGGCCCTTAATGACGAGCTGCAACTGCGTTGCACATTGGTTTGGTAAGCCCCTACACGCATAGACTTATGCACGTTTAGGACATGTGCATCCGATTTCATCCAAGCCTCTTACGACATGCATGGCAGGTAACAGTGGTTCTATTCTTTACACCCCAAATTTGGGCCCCGGTAACCACTCGGACGGTTATATATATAAGTTATGATAGCTTCCTACTTCACTATTCGACTATTGCGGTTAAAGCTTAGATATGTTGAACACTTGCATACATAGTTATATAGATATAAGAGAAGACTAAGGCATTTGACACAGTCAGCAGGCCAAGTCTTTATAAAATATTGAAGCATATTGGCTGTCCCCCAAAGTTGCTCCAATTGATTGTCTCCTTCCATGAGGGTATGAAAGCAGCATACAGTTCGATGGCAGCACATCTGATAGTTTCTAGGTTAAGAGCGGAGTCAAGCAGGGCTGTGTCCTTGCCCCCACTCTCTTTGGCACCTTCTTCGCAGACCTTCTTCGCAGGTCTTAGGAGACGCTGATGGTGATGTTTTCATTTGCACTAGATCTGATGGTTCAATCTTTAACTTGGCTCGCTTAAGAGCCAAGACAAAAACGACGGAAATTCTTCTCAAGGACCTCCTTTTCGCTGACGATGCTGCCTTAGTCGCCCACAGTGAGACTACACTGCAATGCCTAATCAATAATTTGTCAAAGGCATGCGACCTATTTTCTTTGACTACAAGTGTCTCTAAAACAGTTGTTTTATTATGTCAGGGAGGAATCACAACAAATATCACTTTAAATGGCAACCATCTAACATCAGTTCAAGAAAAAATAAACGCTCGTATAGGGAGTGCGGCTACTACATTCTGCAAACTATCAAAGCGAGCGTGGGACAACACAAAACTGACATTGCTGACGAAGATTCAAATATATCGGGTCTGTGTAATTAGTTCTTTACTATATGGCTCAGAAACATGGACAGCCTACTCAAGACACGAGAGAAGACTTAACATCTTTCACCTTCGATGTCTCCGCAAGATTATGAACATCAGGTGGTACGACAAGATAACCAACTCTGAAGTACTGCAACGTGCAAATCTGCCTTCCATCATGGGCATGCTCAGTAGTATATGACTTAGATGGTTGGGGCATGTGAGAAGAATGGAAACTTGTCGCATACCAAAACAAATGTTGTTCTGTGAACTTTTGGAGGGGAAGAGGCACCAGGGCAGACCACTGCTCATATATAAAGATGTCTGCAAAGCCTCAATGAAAAACTTTTCTATAGGTCCCAGCACATGGGAAAAACTAGCTGCTGACAGAGTTGTGTGGAAAGCTAAATTGCGAAAGGGCGCAGTCTTTTGAGAAGAGACTTATGTAAGAGCTGAACGACTAAAAGGAAAAAAGCGAAAACTCAGAAGTTGCCACAGTAAAATACTTGCCAATTGACCGTCTGTAAAGACGAAAAAGGCCGTATATGTAGGGAAGACTGCAGTAAAACTTTTATGGACTTAATATTTACTTCAGACACCTGAAACTAAATCTTACTTGCAGAATTTTTGCTTTCAAACTCTTAGCGCACAAAGTAGCAATAGCGGTACAATGAGCGAAGAGACGTTACTCTAGAATACTTTGCATTATATTTCACTGATTTCTTGACATAGTTATCCCTAACGACCCACTGTACCCCGTGACCCAATGTGCCCCGGTCTCCCCAAACGTTTCGACCAATAGGCCTTTATCAAGCAAATAATACAACAGAAGATAATTTCTACATTTCTTACACTGCACAGAACATGTAGAATCAGACAATAACTTCCTAACGTCCCTAAAATGAAAATCATATCATAGTCAATATCAGGGCTGAAAAAATCGTATAGTCATATCAGGGCTGAAAAAGTCGTATAGTCAATATCACGGCTGAAAAAGTCGTATAGTCATATCAGGGCTGAAAAAGTCGTATAGTCATATCAGGGCTGAAAAAGTCGTATAGTTATATCAGGGCTGAAAAAGTCGTATAGTCATATCAGGGCTGAAAAAGTCGTATAGTCATATCAGGGCTGAAAAAGTCGTATAGTCATATCACGGCTGAAAAAGTCGTATAGTCATACCAGTGCTGAAAAAGAGCATCCCCTATATGAGGAAATGAGTAGAGGAAATGAGGAGAGGAAAAAGCGTCAGACCTAAACAGGAAAAATCACGGTAGGGTCGTGGATAGAATGTCATTCAACTTGCGTGCAATCTTTATCATGTAGAGCCGTTAGCAGAATGGACGGTGTCAGTAAACTCAGGAACCTCTTTTCGCTGCATTGTTACACTTGACAAAGAAAGTGTAAGGAAAACTCGCGGCTGTAGAATCAGAGATGACGTCATTGGTCGGCATGAATTACACATATGGTGACATTGTTATTTACAGGATATAGCTGTTGTTTGTCATTTGTGTAGTGCATGTTTCACAGCTCAT
Organism: Arion vulgaris; assembly: GCA_020796225.1. Lineage (NCBI taxonomy): Eukaryota > Metazoa > Mollusca > Gastropoda > Stylommatophora > Arionidae > Arion > Arion vulgaris. Next base: position 31,343,954 of record CM036763.1, on the reverse strand, counting down.
TGTAGCGATAAAGTTATTAGAGAAGAGAGTGGGGCTTTTGATGTGACTACAAATATCATGGCTGTGGAAGTTACAGCCTTGACCAAGACAATGATTTGACTGTAGATGCTGAGCGCCACCGATGTTTTCATTGTTTAGTGACTCAATGATCATGTTCGGTAAAGGCCGAGTTGAGGGTCAAAGGAAATGAACGAACAAACAGTCTTGGCTACAGTGACAATCGGTAAAGAAATGTGGTAAAGCAATACACTGAAAGCCATTAGAGAGATGTGTCGGACAGGAGTTTCATGGGATGATTTAATTCTACGTCTAAGTCCCGACTGCCGGAACTTGAAGTCAAATGTGATGTTGCTAGATTTGAACATTTTACTGGAAGTAGATGATGATTCATTAGCCAATACATGGTTGGAACTGTCAGCTACTGATGAATATAGTGAAGATGAGATCAGATAACTTATGCTCTTATTCCTTGTGAAATTCGGATAACTAACTACCTAACTATAATAGCCGTCCATCGCAAGCAGTGATGACACCAGTCTCAGTCGTATGCTGCTGCACCACTCTGGTGTGTGCGTGTGTGTGGAAGTGACTAGCGTTTAATATTGGAAAGCAATCCCATACCACATATATGATCAGAGTTGGATATGTGGGTTTTGCGTGTTTTTATTGCGCAGCTTGCTTTCTCTGCTTCTCTGTAGTGTGTCTATTCTCAGCTATGCGAGTTCCTCTTTTGGTGCTGCAACCAAACATTTGGCTATCTTGAGTAAGGATTCTCAGCACTTTGTATCTGTATCGAAGCATTTAGAAACACTGTATATGTCTTTCAGTTTTTTTTCTTTTCACCAACTGGTAGTTTGCCTCATCTAGTTCGTCCTCATGGGCGTCCACTAGATTCTTCCAGGGAAGGGCAACATTAATTACTAAAATTTAGTTGGTAGTTTGCTACGCAGAAATGGAGAAGACCAGATTCGCATAAAACTTTTTTATCAAAAGTCAATTTCTATGGAGAGAGTGGGACCGGTGGGGGTGCAGGTGTCTTGACATACGGGCGCCTATGTTCGCCATACACTAGCTGTTTTGTGATACATTATCATGCATCCGCGAAATATGAACGGTCCATCTCACCTGCGCCTTCCGCAAAAGAGTGTGGGTGCAGTGTGTGTACCGTGAAGACTCTCAGGATGACTTGGTATTTGACTGATTAACTAACTAACAGACTGAAAGACAGGCAAACTGACTGGTTGACTAACTAGCTTATAGTAACTGAAATGCACATCACTATGAACGACATTAATAAATTGAATTAAACACTTTGGTATATGCACAACCCAATGGTAGTGTGCTCGATCACAACCCAAGCGTACCTAGTTCAAACTCCCCGGCGGGCAAGTTTGGAAAAAATTAGTTCCTTGGATTTCTACGAACTAAAAATAGACTTCGCCGTTCAGAAAGCAATGGCAAACTACTGAACATATAAGTAGTGCCTAGAAAATCGACGGCTCGTTTACTGTTGTTAAAGGCTGTAAAGTGGATATGCCACGATTTTCATTTTCATATGCACAACAAATTAGTTAAATGAATTTGGCTTTTTTTTATAAACAGTATTACTTGGCCTTAAATCAACATTTGAATCTGGCAACTCTGACAGGTGGGTCAAAGTTTAACTATAGATTCTATTCTATGTCCAATCTAAAGAGAGACGATTGTATTCTAATATAGTCAGTTGCTTAGTCTATACAACAAAAATTACATAAATAAAACCGAATATATAATCTTTATAGGTGAAAGTTACATACCGAAACGTGTTTTTTTTTAAAGCAGAGATTGCGAATATTTGCCATTTCAGGTAATTCACGTCTGCTGGCTCCGTCATAACTAATCAGAAGTTGCTAGTTTAGTTTAGTTAACTTAATTATAAGAAGATTATTGTTAATGGCCCCTGACTAAGACACAAGAAAGAAAGATTACATGTAAAATGAGATGTCTACGAAAAGCTGTCAACGTTACAAGGCGAGATAGAGTGAGAAACGAGAATATCAGAAGCATCGTTGGTACTATACCATGCATACAGTACATCGAGCAAAGAATCAAGTGGTTCGACCATCTAATGAGAATCAGAATGGAACCACATTTACTACCATCGTCTACAATAATCGACGCTCAGGGCGCAGAGCATGAGGCAGGCCAAGAACACGATGGATAGATAACATCTCAGAGTCCCTGCGAAAGCATGGACTGACAACTTCAAGCGCAACAGCAACACGACTGGCACAAGATAGAAAACTAACTCTTCCCACGACAAATGTGGATAAGATAAGATTATTGTTCGAAATTTACTCAACTGAGGCGAGACTGCTTTCCCTTATACTTTAGTATTTACACAAATTACTGTCATAGTGACTACTCTTACATTACTCACGACACTGTGTACTATATATGTACATGGAATGAAAATCGTGTCATATCCTTTATAGTACTTTACACCACTTATACGTTCAGTAGTTTGCCACTGCTTTTTGAACGATGAGGTCTATTTTTACCATTTGTAAAATTTCATGGGAACAAATTTGCTTTCAAATTGCCGCTGCGGAGTTTGAACCAGGTTTGCTTGGGTTGTGATTGAGCTCACTGCCGCTTAAGCTACAGACACCCACAGACATATGTAGGCTACATGATCAGGAGTAAATGCATACATTACTTAACAAGTTACTACTAACAGTACTTAATCTAAAACTAAAAGAACACAAGTTACACATAACATTTTCTCTTAGGTAGGACTTGAATACTTAATAATCAGCAGACAGCGTCCTCTTAAATCAAACAACTCAACTATACACTTCAACAACACAACTGCCTACAAAATACTAAATAAGCAAACATAGATTAAGAAGTTTGACTTGACAGAAACATCTATGGAAGGAGCATATTCTAGCAAAGGAGAAGCTGTAAGAAGCGACTGTGCTATCTTAACTATCTAAAAGACATAAAAAGCACTCATAGAATCGAAGACAATAAAAGATTAAGAATAGTAACCCAACATAAAAAAGTAGTCAATTAAAATTAATAGAAAAATCCAATGTTCTGCATTAAATAAAGTTGTTGATATACTTTGTATTTCCATGTCTGCATTGAGAACTTGACAGTATCTGCATGCAAAAATGGCAATTTTAAAAACAAAATATATGTCACCAAGCTACCACAGATTATTTTTTTCTTAGTTATTTTACTTGTTAAAGCAAGTTTACCTTAAAATTCGTTTTTTTCATAACTATTAGAAAAGGTTATAGTGATAACTCTTACTGTCGCCCTCTCTGTTTCTTATTGTGATGGACTATGTTGTGAAGAAGACAACAAATAACACTAAACTAGGATTACAGTGCAATCTCCTGGATCATCTAGAACACTTAAACTTTGCAGATGAAGCATGTACAATTGTCTAAAGCAAAGATTATCTGCAGTAAAAGATCAAGAGGTGCAATAAAATATCAAAACAGATTGGACTAAGATAATGGGGATAAATCTGAAGGACACATAAAAATAGAGGATACCAAGCTAGAGATAGTGACAGATTTTAACTACTTTGGTAGTACTGTTTCTTCAGTTTGGAACATTGTGGTCAAAATTAAACAAAGAATTGGAAGGGAAAATGCAGGCTTCACAACATCTAGATATTTAACATTTATGACACCAAGACAAAGCTCAGGATATAGAAAACATGTGTTAGGGTCTCTGTGGATCTGAGACTTGGAAAATAGATGTTAACTCTTAGTGGACCAAGCGCCACGCTAAGTGGCGTTTGAAGTGGATGCGTTTTTACATTCTGCCACGCTAAGTGGCGTTTGGTTATCAAAACGTGAAAGCGCTTGTAAAACGTGACTTTTGCCCTGGTCCACTAAGAGTTAAGAGAGTTTGAGGGAAAGTTCTTAGTTTACTTTGGTATACATGAGAGGATAAGATTAGTAATATCAGACTTCAAAACTAACTGTTGTGGAAGACATAAATAAAGAGATACAAGGGGGACGATAGATTGGACATATCCTCAGGACGAGAAAATAAAAGTGGGCAAGGTATGCAATACAGTTATGTTATGCGATCAACGTCATGGCACATTGGGCATTCCCATGCATGCTCAGTCCTCTGCTGCAGCAGCCATCCCAAAGTCCACTTGCTCACCATACCCATGAGAAGTTGATTAGTATGTCTTCTCTCCCTACCACAAAGATGACACTGTCTGGCATGTCCAAATTTAATTCCTAATTCTCACACTTGTTCTAGTGTCTGAGACTAGCACATATCACAGAAATGAGAGCGTACGGCATTGATGACATTGGCTCTGTTCATACTTCTGCCTGCTTGAGCTATGGCATTGTTTGCAAGAAAGTCCGTACGCTCTCTACCCTGCACTCCAGCATGTCTAGGTGTGTACAGCCAAATCAGTGTCTTGAGATGCGACCTACGAATTCTATCCACATGCAATGCAGTACACACCGCAGGGACAGTGGAAAAAAGGGAGTCCTAGGGGCACATTTGGAGAACTTTTGAAGCAGAGCTCATAGCAATGCATAGGATCAGGTATGAGGTAGAAAGGCAGATACAAGATCGAAATGGATGGAAATGTTTTGTACTTTTAGATGCACTGATGGTGATGAAGATCACCATCATTGCACTCCAGACGGGCCTATAGGTGTTCAGATCTACTCAGTATATTTATCAGAATAAGGGGACTGATCACTACAGTTCTGTGTTGACTAATTAAAAGTCTTGTACACTTATGTAAAGTGTTCATGTCTGGCAGCTCACAGTTTCTCTTTCATCTCTTTTACTCTAGTGACAGTGCTAGTGACAGGGAAGATCCCTGAGGCAAGTCGAGGTTGAATATTGTCGGCTCCAATGACCAACGGCCACATCTGAGTACCACTTTCCTTTCAAACAGTGTGTCTATAGAGAGTGCTATGATGATAGTCCTCTGATAACTGATAAGGTTGACATTTGGCCTAAAGATCTTTATCTGTCACAGAATTCAAGAAATAATATTTGACCAATGCATTAGCAGCAATTCACCACTTGTTCTCAGATCGTCCATATTCCAATGGATTAGCAACTATTTTAAGTTGTTTTGGTGTGTCTTGTGCTTGTTGATGTATTTTGCATCTCCTGTCTAATTATGCTGTATTACTGAGTAAAGAAACAATAATAGCAGTAATATCTATTGAAAGAATTTGCAATATTGATTTAATTCTTCCTAGGAACCATTTTTATTTTGCAGAGATTTATTTCAGCATCACAGGATATACCGGACTGTTCTGCTGTTGAATTGAAATGACTGAAGTGCAGGTCTTACCGGTGCTTTATGTTGTTGGCACTCACTATGAAGTTGGGCACAGTATTGGAAGCACATTTGCTGAAAGAATAAAAAGGTTGTCAGTATTTTAACACAAATGACTATATTAGTTTTGACCTATCCTAATAACAGTCAGGACACACCCATAAGTGCTCAGTATCCTCCTCTATCAGATGTCAAAGGGTATTGATATTGTCCTTCATATCAGTAGTGTTTCTAGACTGCTGTAACATACTTAGGCTTTAGCTTGGTTAACTCTATAACGTTTGACTATTCAACATTTTTATTATGATTGAACATACAACTGGCCATATTTTTGTATTATTTATGCATTTAAATACATAGAATATATGTTAACTAATGAAAAACATATTTTAATCCCATAATTATTTTTTTAAATGTTAATTAAATATTTTTATCAGCAATATGGAAATAGTTAAATGTTACGAATCTCCTGATTACTGTCTTATATATTGTTCAAACAACTTCATATTTGGATCATCATCATCAGGTGCTGGCTGGCGAAGGTGATCATGGATCTCCACAAATCTCTGTCTTTGGTGTTTGCTATCATCTCAGATGTTGACACTCTACCATGCCATGAAGTCAGGCTATCCAAAATTTTCTCTCTGTGTCTTCCTCTGTCTCGTCTGCCCTTGATTTTACCGGTTGTCACAATGTGTTCTATTTGGATATGTTGTTTAAAAATGAAGATACTAAAAGACTATTAAAAATGTCATGATATATTTCATATCCTTTCTTTTTCCTTCTTTGCGACTGCATAATTATTTGCCATTTGTAGAATAATCTTTAGCATTAACAAAATTAGGTCACTGATATTACATCACACAGATATTAAAACCACATAGCTTGATAGCCCATTCAATTAGCTTTCCAACCATATAATAACATGCCTATTTTCAATGCAAGGAATTTATATGGCTGTTATGGAGAAGGTAACTCTGCCAATGCCGGTTCCAAGCCCGGATGAAAAGGAGGAGGACTTGTGCGTGAGGCCAGCTACCTCATTACAAGAAATTGAAAGAGCTACAGAAACTTGCAAGAAAGGACGCCATACCGGTAAACCGACCAGCCAGGTGGTGTGCAGTGCACCTAGTGCATCAATGACGGTTGCTGATGAAAGCCGCTTTGCGGAAGTCAGCAACCCGACTCGTACATTACTTGGCTCAAAAATTGGATTTTGGAATGTGAGAACGATGGCCACGTCTACAAAATCAGCCCAAATTGCAGAAGAAATGAAGAGATATGAGCTGGACATACTGGGGTTAAGTGAGGTGAGATGGCCTGGAACAGATAGAAGAGTAGTTAGTGGATTAACTTTCATATATTCTGGGAGAGATGATGGTAAGCATTTTGAAGGAGTGGGTATAATGATGACACCTAGAGTAGCAAAGAGCATGTTAGAATGGGAACCCATCTCGAGTCGGATAATCAGAGCCTGCTTCAGCACCAGGCATGTCAATATGACAATACTGCAGTGTTATGCACCAATAAACGAGGCCAACGATGATAAGAAAGACACATTTTATGAGCAACTACAAGATCAAATTAACAAGACCCAAAAACATGATCTGTTAGTAGTAATGGGGGATTTTAATGCTAAGGTTGGAAGTAATAATGTAGGGTAGAGAGAGCTATAGGAAAACAAGGAATAAACACAATGAATGAGAATGGAGAAAGATGCAGAGTTATGTATGCTGTCAAACTTAGTAATTGGAGGTACCATCTTTGCACATAAGGAAATTCATAAACTTACTTGGCACTCACCAGATGGAGTGACCAGGAATCAGATTGACCATATGTGCATAAATAAACAATTTAGAACATCATTGCTGGATGTCTGTGCATACAGAGGGGCAGATGTAGGAAGTGATCATCATTTATGCATAGGTAAATTGAAACTGAAATTGAAAATTCACCATACTAAAAAGAACAACTGCGAATAGACAATCAAATGTTACAAAATAAAGAAGTAAAAGAGGAATACGAGCTTGAACTTAAGAATAGGTTCGAGTTACTCAATGGTGAAAATGAACAGAACATTGAAGACAAATGGACTAAGATAAAGGACACACTATTGGGGCAGCAAATAGTAGCGCAGGATTAAAGATGAAAGACAGAAAACCCTGGATAAGCGATGACACCTGGAAATGTATTCAAGAAAGAAGAAAGACGAAACTAGCGATATTTAATACTAAGAATGCAACAGATGAAATCCAAGCTAAAGAAGAATATAGACTAAAAGACAAGGGAGTGAAAAGAGCTAGAAGAGATAAAAGAGCATATGTCAATCAACTGGCTGAAGAAAGGAAAAGGCAGCTAAGACTGGAAACAGTAAAATGCTATACAATACACTAAAACAACTTACTGGAACTTTTGTTTCAAAGGGTGACTCAATCAAGAGTAAAGATGGTAAAGTTCTAACATCAGATACCGAGCAGAAGAAAAGATGGGCAGAACATTTTGAAGAAATATTAAATAGACCTGATCCACCAGTACTACTCAAGTTTGACGAAGAGGCAAGAAACGGCTCTCTACCAATTAACAAAGAAATGATAAGTGTAGCTGAGGTCAAGGAGGCAATCCATTCCTTGATAAACAATAAGGCAGCGGGTGATGACAACATTACTGCAGAAATGCTCAAAGTGGCTGATGATACAACTATTAGCCAGGTGCAAGAACTATTTAATAAAGTATGGGAAGAAGAAACTGTCCCAGATCAATGGAAAAAGGGAAGAATTGTTAAGATCCCCAAAAAGGTGATCTCAAAGATTGCAACAACTGGAGAGGGATCACCCTATTATCAGTAATGACCAAGACTTTCTACAAAATCATTCTTAATAGAATCAAAGAAGCAGTGGACACAACCTGAGAGAAGAACAAGCTGGTTTTAGACCTGGGAGAAGCTGCTTAGACCAAATAATTACCCTACGACTAAGTTTGGAGAAACATATTGAGAAGCAACAACCACTTATACTAAATTTAATCGATTTTAAAAAGCCTTTGATAGTCTACACAGAATCTCCCTGTGGAATATTCTGAGATGCTATGGAATACCAGACAAAATAATAAACATTATTAAGAGCCTCTATGATGGTTCACAGTGTGCAGTTCACACTGATGGTGGACACAGCGACTGGTTTATGGTTGAAACCGGAGTAAAGCAAGGCCGTATTCTATCTCCGCTATTGTTTGGAGTGGCATTGACTGGGTGATGCGAAAATGTTGCAGGGGCGAAACTGGCATCGATTGGGTAGAAAATAGTCAACTAGAAGATTTGGATTTTGCAGATGATATTGCCTTGTTAAGTAAAAACAACCAAGATATGCAAAAAAAACAGACAACTTGTCATCTATAGATTCAAAAGTTGGACTGCAGATAAGCTATGAAAAACAAATATAATGAAGACACCTATGGCAAGTAATGGAGATATCACATTGAAATCTAAAATGATAAAAATAACAGAGCAGTTCACCTATTTAGGTAGCAATTCTGATTGCACAGGAAATGTTAAACAAGAAATTATGATACGAATTGGCAAAGCAACATCAGCTTTTAAAAGTCTAAATAAAATATGGAAAAGTGGAACAAATTCAGGAGCAGTGATGAAATCAGAGACATGTCTGGTCAACCACTAGTCTTCTTCTTTGCGTCGTTCTTACGACCAATTTTAATCATGCTTTGTAATATGTTTGATCATTGCCAAGAATGTGTATACGTTGCACATTGGTTTGGTAGACCCTAAATGCATAGACTTCTGCATGTTTAGGACATGTGCATCCGATTTCAGCCAAACCTCGCCTCTTACAACATGCATGGCAGGTAACAGTGGTTCTATTCTTTACACCCCAAATTTGGGCCCGGTAGCCACTCGGGCGCAACCACTAGTGACAATGGTTATAAGAAAGAGAAGATAGAGATATGTTGGACACACCTTGAGGAGAAATGATCAACGAATATCAAAGCAGGCATTGAAGTGGGATGCAAAGGGTTCAAGAAAGAGAGATCAACCTAAGGAGACCCTGAAACGAACTTTGCTGAGAGAGGTAGGAAATATCGGTCTCAGTTCCATGGAGGAAATTGAGCGAGTTGCCCAGGATAGAGCGGTATCGAGAAATTACTTGCAGGCCTTATGTAACGTATAACGGTACGAGAGGAATTATTATTATTGTTATGGAGAAGGTCATCATCATCAAGGTGTGTATCCTTTATAGGATGTTGCTCTCTTTGCAGCACATCTGAAATTCACTCTGTCTCTTGCCAGTTCACCACTTCGTCGGTGGTCATGTTCATGCTTTCTTTAATATCTTGTAGCCATCTTCTTCTTGGTCTGCCTCTGTATCCTGGGACCCTGCCCTCTAGGATTGTTCTTTCCAGGCCATCGTGACACTTGATGTGACCAAAGTATGTAATTTTTCTGTATAGTATGTTGTTTATCAGCCAATTCTCTCTAACATTTAGTTCTTTCAGGATATCAGTGTCCTTTCTTTTTTCTGTCCATGATATTCGTAGGATCTTTCTGTAGCATTTAGTTTTTAGTTTAGAAGGTCATCAAAAAGAACCAAAAAAACCTATGAACCGTTAAGGGTTAAGAACAAGATAAATATTCTAAAATGTGATAGTACAATTTAAAACCGCCACACAAAATAACAAATAAATAGCCCACCTTTATCATGTTTTTTTGTGTCTAAAACTGTTCCATCATATTTAATTTAATTTTTGTCTTGTATCCTTTGCATAATATAGTGGTAGAAACATTGATTTAGATTGCTTTTTAATATTTAGACGTTTCAGAATATTTAGAATGTCAAGCATATATCTCATCTTTACAATGGAAGTACAATGGCTTCCATGACATTGCAATATAGCAGGAAATGACAAAGTTGCCTTCCTGCAAGAAAAGGGGGAGAGTGTCTTTGGAACAACCAATCTCAGGCTGCTAGCATTAAGAATCCAAGATGTAAATAAAGGCAGTTCTTATGAGTCATTAAGGGAAAGTTTCGCGGCAGTATCCCAAATGACCAAATAAACTCTCTCCCACAAAAGGAACACCACAATATTCAGACTCCAGAAGGGTCACAACAGGCTCCAGAGTTACATGTACAGATGTTCAAGATTGACAAGTTGAATGTCTGCTCCTGTGGTTAAGCACCACAAGACACTGCTCACATATTACTGCCTTGTTTCACTTAGACAGCCTTGAGGTATCGAATATGGTTCCTTCCACACCTTAGAAGAAACCAAACTTGACGGTATAGCAGAGAACACCACACAACAGCCTTCTCTCAGCCTTCTACTCATCTAGCGGTTACTGGCAGGAAAAAATGAAGAAGACACTGAAACCACGGCCTTCTCTATAATGCAGCGCAGACGTAATATTGCCATGTGACGTCACAGGCTGAGGCGGTGTATTCGCACAGACTAACTATTATCTGTTACTATTGGGAAACGCCGATCTAGACAATACATCTTGCAGATGTTAGAAACTTGTTGGATGCATGTGTGTATTACAGAAGTTTTATGATGAGTAGCTATAGTTGTTGCTCTCATATACTATTTTAGTTTAATTTTATACAGAATACTTCAGAGCGAGGAGTAATTTTATACAGAATGAGTAATTTATATATGATTACTAGTGTACTTACATCAGCTTATGGTAGTCTCTCATCAGTTATCCATGAATAAGTAAGCCACATGTTTGTACAACACCACAGCTTCTGGTTTGTCGTGGCCAAGAACTTTTTGTACATTATGTCGAAGGAGATCAATAGTCTACATACCAACTTTTATTACATTATGTCAAATGAGATCAATAGTCTACATGACAACTTTTGTTACATTATGTCGAATGAGATCAGTAGTCTACATGACAACTTTTGTTACATTATGTCGAAGGAGATCAATAGTCTACATACCAACTTTTATTACATTATGTCGAATGAGATCAATAGTCTATGTGACAACTTTTATTACATTATGTTGAATGAGATCAATAGTCTACATGACAACTTTTGATACATTATGTCAAAGGAGATCAATAATCTATGTGACAACTTTTGATACATTATGTCCGAAGAGATCACTAGTGATACAGGATAACAAGGGAAAACAAAATGCTGTGCCAATCAATTTTCACCACACTACAACTTGATTATAGTCTGTCCATTAATTCGTGAGCACGTTTGAAATTGATTTTCTGAAAACTACCTGTTGGATCTCAGTGATTTTTGCATGCAGCCTTAGAATATCCATGACGCTAAAATAAAGCTAACCAGTAGTCCATAGAAGCTACAGATTTTGCACATCGCGAATTCCTTTGATCTTTTATGACAATTGCAAATACGGGGGCTCAAATTTTAGATTTTACAGTAATCCCTAGAATTTGTCCATGTCAATTCTATTCATAGGTGTATCTCCATATTAACTTGATAGGTCAAGTAATTAAGTGTGTTGCCCTTTATGTGCAATTGAACTTGGATACAATATGCAACAGTTAGTCCTCCCTTCGGTCACCATTAGACCCCAGGGTGTCTTAACTTCACCACAAATTGTATGATGGTAGACGGATTTGGATATGGAAATGTATACGTTGCTATTTCTCAGTCTGTAATCAAAATATGATTTGTATCATCCCGAATCTGACGATTCCATGAGGTTGATAATTGTTACTGGCTGGACAAATTGTAATCCATCTCGGTGCCAGTACTCGCCTTCCTCTCGGAGCACATGTTCAACACACTTCTTCCAGAACTGCATGTCTATCATTGAGAGGGACTCACGTGTCAGAACTTCAACATCACACATTTTAAACGTCCTGTTCTGTTCGGCAACTTGCCCTTTACTTTAGCCCAGACAAGCTCTATCGGATTGAGGTGAGCATGATATGGAGGTAGTCGCAAAGACGTGTGGCCGTATTCCGCAATGATTTTGTCAATATGAAACACCTTTGTCTTATTTGTCATCCTCACCAGGTGCAACAACTCGGGTTTCAAATATGTATCATCGAGCTGACATTTTCCTTAGCAAGCCAAGTCCTAATTTGATCTTTTGTATTTGATGCAGTTGGTACTTTGTCTTCCGCTGATACTGCGTTGTGATAGGATGCATTATCCATTACCAAGCATGATGGTCTGTTTAGAATTGGAAGTAGATCTTTCTCCATCCAGTGCCTGAAAATATGTCCATTCATTTCTGTGTGGTAGTCCCTACCATCGGTACTTTTTGATTGGAAAATAAGTCCAGCGGCATGGACAAGACCTTCTTCACTGCTTCCTGCATGTGTTAATATAATACGCTGGCCTTTGCTGCTTGGTATTTTTCTTTTCTGTTCACCGTCTACTGATTGCCATTCTTTAGCATTGGTGTGGTGAGCATTGACCCAGGATTCGTCCAAATATACAATATCATAGCCTTGCCTCCGCCGCTCACGGATCTGCCTCAGGTATTTACTTCGGGCAGCAATTAAATGTGGCTTTTCACAAATAATATTCCTGCCGCCTATAGTTTTTCTGAAGGTGAAGCCTGGCTCTTACAATTTTCCATAGAGTACTTTTAGAAATGTCTATGCTGCAATCTGATTGCAGTTTTAATTTCAGTTTCCTGAGAGTAACAAATTGATTTGTCGCAAACATTTTCAAGAGCTCCGTCTTATGACATCTATGTCAAAGTCGGCAATTGTTCTTTTCCTTCCTTGCTTGACATTAGTGCACTTTGTGTCCTGTTTAATCCATCGGGAAAAGGATTCTCTATTCAGACCAAGCGCCAGTTGCGTTCGTTTCTCAGGGTTATGAATATCGCAATATAGATGACCTCTCTTAGATTATCTACGGAAGTGTTGGTATAGTAAAACTGTAACCTTCTGCATTGTTATAAATGTGCACTTCAGACTCATTATGAATGTGATATCAATGTCAGTTTTGATAAGCCAACAAATATGATACAATAGCTTCATACAAATAGCGAGATACACCTATAACTATACAACGGTGTCCCAATTATAACGTCATATGCTTTCCGCTTTCAAAGTTGACTGGGTTAGGTGCACGGAATTCCCGTGAAATTGTTGTTTACTCACGATATTTCAATGTTACCATAATGTATTTTTAGAACAACGCGTCTGTGTACCGTAGATCTGTTACTATTGTGTACAATCCCGTGAGGTTGATTTTAATATAACCTGAAGAAGAAATATTTCAAACTACATCAAATTTTCTTGGAAAAAATATTTCTCTAGCGTCATGGATATTCTAAGGCTGCTTGCAAAAATCACTGAGATCCAACAGGTAGTTTTCGAGAAAATCAATTTCAAACGTGCTCACGAATTAATGGACAGACTATAGCACATAAACTAAACAGTATTACACAAATATATTTATCTACTACTGAATTTTGCTCCTTTCCTTTTTGTGAAGAAGCAGCTTGCTGAACATTGCATTGAACATTCCTGATTTTTATATCATTGTTGAGGAAAATGTTGGAACCGCAGACAATAAAATATTTCTTTTTGAGCTCCGCAGACATATACAGTACTGTCTAATGAGAATTTCATGTAACTGGTAGTTACAATTTGTATGACAATCTCCTTATGGTTTGACGTGGCTAAGAACTTATCTTCATATCCAGATGATATGAGGACAGATCAAGTTCAATTTAATATGTCATAAATGCAAAACACTAAGTGTTATTGCTATACCAATTTCTTTTATCTGGAGTTTTGACCAGATGCAACTGTTCAGGGAGGAATTGGAGTTTTTTCTCTGCCACAAAACTAGTGCTTATTGTGGTGGATGATAAACTAATTGCTTCAACCAGATTATCATGTGCCATTGTCATGTTATAGTCAACAGTTGGTGCTCTTCTAAATCTTTGCATGATTTACTTGTTAAATTAACTTAAATGCTACATATATAATTATAATCGTAATTTGATCTACATTTTGGTACACATCACTTACTAGTTAGGCATCGTTATTTTGTTGTTATGTTTACAACACTGACAACAGTTACATTTACTGAAGAAGACACTTGTTAAATTAACTTAAATTATACATATATAATTATAATCGTAATTTGATCTAAATTTTGGTACACATCACTTACTAGCTAGGCATCGTTATTTTGTTGTTATGTTTACAACACTGACAACAGTTACATTTACTGAAGAAGACACTTGTTAAATTATACATATATAATTATAATCGTAATTTGATCTAAATTTTGGTACACAGCACTTACTAGGCATTGTTATGTTGTTGTTATGTTTACTAAAGAAGTCCGTTTGAGTCCGTATGTTTACTAAAATGTCCATATGTTTACTAAACACGTTTGAATAATCCGCCTCACCCTCCATCTTAAAAAATATTGCGCGAAGGCCAGTATTTACGATGGCCACGCTGAAACACTATGACTAAAGAGCACTCAACAATGGGCATGCTACATGAAGTGATTTTACTTTCTTCTCATTTTATTTTTTGCTTATACTCGTAGTTTCTGGAAAGAATCCAGGGATATACATGAAATAGATGTGCCATTCCACAATAGTCCTAATGGAAAAGCATTCTCTGAATCTACATTGGAAGTATGCAAGAAAAATTTCCCACAGTATATCAGAGAGGTAATATTCATATTTTGGGCCTATGTTTATATTGTTCACCATAATTGTTCCGTCATTGTTTTTAAACATCTTCAATCCTTCTTTTAATCCCAGTAGACCATATAGTTGTTTTGTCTGCTTTGAACATAACAGTTGGATTGATTTGTCTTCCTCTTTATTTCTTGCTCTCTAGACTTTCTTTGGCACCACCAATCTTCTAGGACCCTATCTCTCTCTCTATGCCTTTTTAATCCGGATTGGGGCATAGACCCTCAAACAACTCATGCCCAGTCTTCCTATCTCTAGCTATCTCCTGCAGCTCCTCCAGTTCTTCTTTATATTGTTGATCTCTGCCTTTTTTTTTCCCGATTCAGAAGCACTTGAGCTTTTCAGCTCTTCGGCTCGGTGCCATGGACATCGTAAACCTTCGGTTCGGTGCCACGAACACCGTAAATCTGGGGCTTTTTCTGCCATCCCGCTGAATTGAACCCGCACACACAGAGGGATAGTCACCCGTAGTCCAACGCGCTATGAAACACGCTGGGCAGACGGGCAATCTCTGCCTTCAAATCCTGTCTCCTGTATTTCTCGAACATCCTTCTTTCTCTGTCCCTGTGGGTTCCATTAAAGGATCCTTCTTGTTATATTTCCCTCAGGTTTTTGCAAAGTGTGTCCTATCCATCGCCAGCGGTTTTTTTAACCTCTTGGTTCACTGGAATCTGTCTTGTTCTCTCCATAAGTTCCTCAATTTTATGACTCTATCATACCATATCAGTCCCTCTATTCTGTGCAGACACCAGTTGATGAATGTTTGCAATTTATGCGTTATTATATTAGTCGTTCTCCATGTTTCTGACCCATACCGCAGAACTGCTTTAACATTGGAGTTAAATGTCCTAATTTTTGTTCTAGATTTGATTTCTTTAGACTTCCATATGTTTCCCAGTGCAATGAAAGCTATTATTATGCGTAATGTGGCTATCTGGTCAGCTCAGGATCTAAAGCCTGCTTGTTCATCTCTTAGTTTTATATCGATGGCATCTCTCCAGGATGATCCTGCTTAGTATTTTCCCCCGGAACTGACAACATTATTCCTCTATAATTTTTGCACTTCTGAAGGTCCTCTTTCTTTGGTAGCCTCACCTGGTGTCCTTCTCTACAATCTGCTGGTATTTCTTCGGTCTCCTCAATTCTTCTTAATAATGTGTGCAGTATTTCTGTAGATGTGTTTATATTGGCTTTAATCACCTCTGCTGGAATACCATCTGGACCGGCCGCTTACCCATCTTTCAGAAGTTTGATGGCTTTACTAATCACCTCCTTGGATGGTTTCTCACAGTTGTCCAAGTCCATTTCTGCAGGTAGGATATCTGGGGGTTTGTAAGTGCTGGTCTGTTCAGGAGTTCCTTGAAGTGTTCCACCCATCTTTCCATTTGGTCTCTAACATTAGTAATAATTTCCCCACTTATATTTTTGATCAACCCACTTGGTTCACTGTATTTTCCTGCTAGCTATCTAGTGGTGTTGTAAAGATCCCTGAGGTTTCCTTTTGCTGCAGCTACCTTCGCTTCTCTTGCTAGATCTTCTAAGTATGGTCTTTTATCTTACCTTATTTGTTTCTTCACTCTTTGCTAGCTTCTGTGTATTTTCTTGGGCTCTGGCTTTGGTAGTTCTAGTTTAGCTATTATTTAAATCTGCTTTTCTCTTTTTCCTTTCTTGTATTCCTTTCAGAGTTTCTGGTGTTATCCATGCTTTATGATTCCGCTCCTTCTTTCCCAATACCTCTGCGCACGTTTCACACCAAATATTTTTGGCTTGCTGTCAGCATTCTTCCGCACACAGTTTATCTTCTAGCTGTCACAAAACCTCATACTTATTATAGACTGTGACCATAAACTGTTTTTTTTGTTTCTTGACTTCTGAGGTATCCTACTTTATATTGGTTTCTATGTTCATGGGATGTTATTTATCTTTAAGCTTCAGTTTAATTTTACCTATCAGCAAATGGTGATCCGAATATATGTCTGCACCCCTTAGAACCCTTACATCTTGTAGAGATCTGAATTTCTTGTTTATGCAGATGTGGTCAATTCTATTTTCTGTGGTCTGGTGATACCCATGTTGTTTTATGTATTCTTTTATGTGGAAAGACACTTATGACGTACTGATTCGCTGCACAGAAGTTGGTGAATAGTTCTCCATTTTTGTTCATTATCCCTAGTCCGTGTTTCCCCATGATCTCCTCATAGCCTATGTTGTCCGCTCCTATATTGGCATTTAGGTCACCCATCAGAATTTTGATATGTCCATTTCTCTGATTTCCTATAGTATTTTGAAGTTTGATGTAAAATTCCTCTTTAACTCTTTATCGTTGGTAAGTAAGCACTGGGTCACATTCAAGAATATTTTCTTTTTGGTGGTTTTGAATGCTGCTGTGATTAGCCTAAAACTCACTGCTTCCCACTTTATTAGTGCTTTCTCCACATAGTTAGATAGCATTAAAGCCACACCTTCACTATGGAGGACATTTTCTTCCATATGGCCTGAGAACAGCATTGTTTCTCCTGTGTTTAAACGTTATTTGCCTGCATCATTTCACCGTTTCACATAATCTAAAGATGCCAATCTCCTAGTATTTCATCTCATGTACAACCTGTGCTGTCTTTCCCATTTCAGACATACTTCTAAAATTCCAGGTGCCAATTTTGGAGCTTTTCCTAGGTGAAAGGAAGACAGTCTTCGGTGCAGATTCCTTGCGGCTTTCTCTGCTTTGAGTCATACTTCTTCTAGAAGAGTTTATACAGGGAAGAGACTTGATAAGACAACTTTATCACTAGACTTTCTTCTCATTTCTTTCCATGTAATGTTTACCAGAACTGAAATTGTGTTCCTATTTCACAATCAATTATTTTTAAATATGTTTAAATTACTTTTTAACGGTAGTGACTGTTAGGAAATTCAGCAGTGTCCAAGTTCTTATCACCTTTTCCTTCCACTGTTGGTGTCATGGTTAGATTCAGCGTTAACTTATCGCCGCACCGTTAACTTTCACGGTTAGATTCAGCATTAACTTATCGCTACACTGTTAACTTATCGAAGCATCTCATGTAATTGTTAAGCACTTCTTTTCCTCACTTTAGCCATAACATTAACCCATAGTGTCTATGATCTTCATCTGGTATATTACTTTTATAAAATATTTATAATAGCCAAGCATTGTTTGCATTTCATTGTTTATAATTGTTCAAACTATATTACTCAATTCCATTGTTGTTAAATTGAGGAATGAATTACAGTTAAACTATATTAGCTTTTCTTATTGTCAATTGTTTGTATTTGTTACCTAACTGAGTCACCTTTCACCCATACTGTCCAGTCTATGAGATGTTCATATATTTGCTAAGATTCAGGGTATAGCTGATGGTGCTCGAATGTCTTTTGATGACATCTTTATTCTGAACACTTCAAAGGAAGTCCACAATGTACTATCTCAAGATTCACTAAAGCAAAAAAAGGCTAAGGAGACTGCAGGCTGTACAGATGTGATTATTAATACTCCAACATGTAAAATAATTGGTCACAATGAAGTAAGTTCTGAAATGCTTGTCATAATGTTTACTTTATTTTTTATAATAACTTCTAGCATTGCTAGATGTTCAGTTTTA
The DNA here is from genome assembly GCA_020796225.1 of Arion vulgaris. Taxonomy (NCBI): domain Eukaryota; kingdom Metazoa; phylum Mollusca; class Gastropoda; order Stylommatophora; family Arionidae; genus Arion; species Arion vulgaris. Next base: position 31,325,336 of record CM036763.1, on the reverse strand, counting down.
TATGGGATTCTCCATATGTAAGGTTCAAATATTGTCAACAGAGTTAAACAGGACTAAAAATATATTTCTTCACTGGAAAAGCTACTGCTTTGCTTTGGGGGTTACAGTCATGAATAATGTATTTGCTGGACAACCGGACGACAGTGCACAAATTCTGTAGTAGTGGATGGAGCTCGTTGGAGATTACTAATTACAAAACAATATAAACCTGAAAACATAGAGCATTCAACACTATATTTGGTGAAAAAGTAAAAATTGCAAAAATAGAAACCACTATTTCAAAAAAAATATGAATATAACTTACACAGCAGATATTTGAAAGGTCCAAAATGGTATGTTGTGGTATGAGTGGATGTCATCAATTGAGATTTCCAATCTCCAGAAGTTTACATGGATCTACTGTCCTGGGCATGCAGGTGTTTGGGGTACTGAGAGAGTGGACAGTCTTGCATCAATTGTCGAGAAGTTTGTGATGGATAGGGGAAATGTTCTTCTGTTTCTTGGTGACCGTCCAAGTTAAAAGAGGACACTAAAATTGATGTTGAATCTATTCAGTGATTTAATGAGATTGGTATTACACGTTGTACATGAAGAACTGTGTGTCTGAGGGGCAGAGTGAGGGGTGTGTTTACTGTCAAGCTACAGGAACCATCAGAATTGCATACCCTTCAACATTAGTTGGGAGAGACTGAGCAACTACTGGTCTGTCCAGAGTGCTATGACATCATTTCAGCAACCGATATTGAAACACAAGAACACAATTTGAATTGTTGACACTTAGCAGTACATCGGAATGTTAAGGCTGAATTTGCAACATCACGGAATCATGCAATTTTCAGTGAAACAGAACATGAGATTCATGTTTCAACATTTCTATGTTGAAAATATCAAACACTACTCTATAACAGTTTCAGATGTTGCAAATGTGTTACAATTCCTCAGTATTAAATCTGTTTATGATTAGTTGCTAAGGTCAAGATGCCCTATTGATTGACCAGATCTCTGCCAGTTTTAGAAATAAAAGTGTGGAATGGGAAAATAACTTGTTTCTTTGAATGAGGCATGACTTTCTTCCACACACATCTGTGTAGTGCACTTAGTTATATGGGGAAAGCTTTTACATATTCTTCATGAAGCATGTACTTCGTTGAACATGAAAAAATAATGCTCACAAAATTGATTTCATAAATAATTTAAATGATTCACACAAAAATAGAATTTAAAAATTAATTCACATGTAGTCCATATTTTTAAAATTCTTGATTTGGAAATGGGTTCTCCATAATATGAAAACCATCAATAGTCGAAAATTAATTGAACACAGAAGAAGAAGATTAAGAAAGCATTAAGTAAATCCAAAGTTAAACTTAGCTGACAAGATGGAAAGAAATGGTCTGATAAATCTTTTTTCTACAGGATTGTGACCCAAAGATTAAACCATTTGGTTACATTGTAAGTGCACGTATTCTAGATGAAAGTGGAATAGAAGTTGAGAACTTTACAGCATACTGCTACCCAGGAGTCCTAGCTGGTACCAGTCTCAGTTTTAACAGGTAATCATGGACTCTGTGTCTCAAAATGTTCTATTCTTTGCGATCGGGTTCATATGCTCAATCTAAACTATGAAATGGGTTGACTATGAACCGGCATGTTAGTTGGAGTTCCTCAAGGGTTCCCCATAGATTGCTCTGTAAACTTCTTTTGTGAGGCCGTTTCATTTTGTTGGTAGATGTATGATGGGCAAGACTGCTGTATGTGCTCTGGACTCTGTTTTTCAGTCTGACATGCACACTGTGCAGTCTGAGCAGGTTTCACTCTGTGCATGTGATGGTTGAGCCTGCAGTGTCCGGTTCTGAGACTGAAGTTTGTGTTCTGCTGCTTTCTAATGACTCTGCTGATGGGACCTTGTGTGTGTGTGTTTACTGTTGGTTTGTTGCCTCCACGACTGTTTGTATTTTTCTTTGATATGTGCCTTGATCTCTTATAGTGACACTGGGTGCATATATTGTATCATCTTTGTTCCCTCTTTAGCTAGTGTCTGCTGTCTCTTTTCCTTATGTGTCACAGTGAGCCAGTGTCCACTGGAGAATAATTTGGTTGTTTTCTGAGAGCTTGTTAAGCTGAAATGTCAGCTCTCTCTTCATATTATCTATTGGTTCCATTTGTGTGGCCAGCAGGACTGATATGCAGTCACACAGAAAGACAGATTTGTTATTTTGTATGTCTCTTACCTGCAGTATTTGTGTGTATTTTTATTTATGTCGATAATTGCCTGTTTGTCAGTTCTGAAATTTGTTGAGAGTTCTCCTGTGGCACTTGAATTGTTTATTCTGGTACCATCTTGGAGTACAATGAGGGTACCAACCCTTCCTTGCCTCGCTGCCATATCCAATGATCTTTCTCTATGGGCTCACTCGGGTCAGGGTATGGGGTGTTATATGCTCAAGTATCTTTGCTCAGGATGAGGTCTGTTTCTTCAGCCTTTTTGTCTGCATGGTACTTTGCTTGGACTTTTGACAGGATGTCACTGTTTATTGCAGAGAGTGATTTTGACTGGTGATGCTTTGTCCTTTTATGCAGTTTTTGGGTGGTTCAACTTTTTTATGAATGAGATTATTTTATATGCCCTTGAACTTTTCTGTTAGACTAATTATTTTCTGTTCCCTGAATTTTCCCACTATTGAGACAAGTAGTTGCCTCGGGATTTTTAATTGGTGTACTTCTCAGACCTCCGGGGATGATTCTGAGCCCAGTGTTCTGTATTTTGCCTAACTTATTTAGAATTTATTTAACGTTAATCTTTTTGTCAAATTTGGTTCCCAGATAGGTAGTGCTATCCTCCTTTGGTCTGTTGTTTAGATGTAGAACGGCTTGTTCTGGTTTGTTAGAGAGGGAGAAGAGTATTGAGACAGCCTTGATTTATTCTGATTTCCCCGAATGTCTGTCCTTTTCTTAACTTCACTTATGGCTCCTTGCATTTTGATCTTAACTGTTCCCATATATTCTGCTTGGGTTCATATGGCCAGGTCATCCACATGAAGTGTCTTGTGAATATGAGATTTGAATTGTTTCGGGAGATTGTTAATAAAGAGGAGGAACAGTGTATGGAATATTGCACTTCCAGCAGAACTCCATCTACTAGTTAAACCAGCTTACTTCTTCGTCTTTCTAATTTGACTCTTGCAAATTGTCTGTGTAGGAAGTCTCTGATCGATTTAAACATATGTCCTTGTATCCCACTTTGTGCTTTTTCAGCAGAGTTCTTCTTTTCAGATCTTGTCGAGGCTTTAGTCGGGGCAAAGAATGTGGCAAGTAATTTGTATTTTTTCTGAAAGGCATTTTTAATTTCTTGGACAAAATATGTGTTTTGGTCATCCATGTTTCTGTTTTCTGAAGCCTGATTAACAGGTATCTAGGATTTTCTCCCCCTCTCCCCAAGGTTGTTATGAAGTCAACAGATAAGGCTTATTGGGGCTGTAGCTTTCTTTATTTTCCTTTTACTTGCCTTTTTTTTTTTGCTATAGTGATTATTTCTGCCTCTTTTCATCACTTTGAATATAATTCTTGTATCCAGAATTGGTTTATGATGTCCAGGAGATGTTGTTTGCCAGCTGCTCCTAGGTGTGTTATCATTTCGTTTGTCAACCAATTTGGTCCTGGTGTCTTCATTTTCTTTAGTTTTTTAATTGTGTTGTTCAAGTTTTTTTAGGGAGAAAAGCTTGTTTATTATGTCCTGTTTTTTTGCCTGTTTTGTGTTGATTTTTTTAAAGTTCCCTTTTCATTTCTCTGATTGTTGGTTTCAGACATATGAATGTTGCTTTCCTTAGAAAATTCATCTGTGTGTATGTTTGATAACTGTGTTGCCCTTGTAAGCTTTTTCTACTTCTTTGACTGTGCGGGCATGGTTGGTGGTATTTTCTTCATTTAGGCCTTAGGCTCTTTACAAGATGCCATAGTTTTGAGCTGTCTTTTTCCATAGTTAAGATTTCCTGCCAATTTTTGCTTATGCATGTGAGTTTTACATTTCTGTATATGGCTTGGTGTTTATTTTGATCTGTGACATTTATGTCAGACGGATCTTGTTTCATTTTTGTCTATGCTGCCATGACTTTTTTGTGTAAAATTGTTGCAGTTTCTTGGTCAAGAAATGTGCGTAGTATTTTCTCCATCCTCTAAGAATTGATTTTTATGCTACTTTAAGTATGATGTTTGCTATAGTTGTGATGCTTTCTTGATGTCATTTGTTGGGTGGGTTTCTGTCAGTTTTTCTTCAGTTGTGTTTCTGGACAAGTTCTAGTTTGTCTTTTTGTAGTTCCGGCTGGCTGTTTTTTTCTGTTCTCTTGTGACTTGAGCTCTACTATCGCAATGGTGATTGGTTTGTGGTTACTTCCAGTTTTTATCACTTCTCTTTGTTCATGTGTTTGGATGTCTTCTGTGGCTATTGCTAGATTGGGTGTGCTTTGTGTTGACCATTGTCTTGAGTAGAAACTTGACTTTGAGTCAACTTTGTTTTTTAGTATGAGTAGATTTTCTATCATCCATTCCTCTACCTCATCATCAAATAGCTTGTCCTGAGCAGAACTTTGCCACCCCAACAGTCCTCCAGAATTTCTCTCTCTCATAGGCCAGATGTTCTGCCTCTGCAGCCGTCATGTTCAAACCATCAGTTACATCCTGAATCCATCTTCTCCTTGGTCTTCCTCTTCTTCTCTTTGGCCGGTATGCCTCCTTCCATGATGTTCTTCTCCAACTCTTCATGTCTTTTTATATGTCTGAAATATCTCAATTTTCTATTTTTTATTTGTAGCATCAGCCAGTTTTCTTTGATTTTTAGTTCTTTCTGGATAGATCTATTTGTTCTCTTTTTGTTGTTTAATTTTTTGTAAAGCCATGTTTGTTCTCCTTTTAATTTCCTTCATCCCATTTCCATCTGTTGTTAGTAGTGAACCAAGATATTCAAAACTGTTCACATTTTCTGCTTTCTCTCCATTGATTAAAATATAATTTATCATGTTTGTTTTATCTATTATCATTATTTTTATTTTGGCCACATTGAGATATAGATTTTGTTTTTCGCTTTTATCTTTCACTTCTCCTAATAATTTCTCAATCCCTTTTTGCGATGTTGACAGTAACACTGTATCGTCAGCGTATCGTAGTTCATGTATTTCTCTTCCTCCAATTATAAAAGGATAGTATTGTTCTTTTCCGCTATCTTCTGTAACATTCCTCATGTTTTCTGCATATATGTTAAACAGACAAGGCGACAGAATGCAGCCTTGTCTGACTCCCTGCCCTATTCCAAACCAGTCTGATGTATCATCACATGTTCTTACAGCCGCTATTTGATCACTATAAAGTTCTCTTATGATCTGCATCAAATGTAATGGAAATCCCATTGCTCCCATAATTTTCCACAATTCCTGATGCTCTACAAATTCAAATGCCTTTGAGTAGTCAATAAAGCATGAGTATAGATCTACATTATACTCTCTAGATTTTTCTACGATTGTTCTCATGTTAAATATATGGTCACGTGTACCACTGTTCCATCTAAACCCAGCTTGTGTTATCTTGATATTTTCTTTCATTTTCCTATACAGTCTTCCAATAATAATTTTTAATAAGATTTGACTTGAGTGGCTTATCAATGTCACTGTTCTATAGTTGGTACATAATTTGGTGTCCTTTTAGGTATTGGGATAAATATTGATCTTTTCCATTCCTTTGGCCATATTCCTGTTTCCCAATGACTCCTCTAGTTCATTATTCACACCTAAAACAGCAACAGGAAACTCACTAACTTTTGATACTGAACTTATTAAGACAGTCATTGCAGCAGAAGATACAATCACACAACAATCTGAATGTGAAAAGCAAATGATTCAGTGGTTCCAGATGCAACTAATATGCAACAGTGTGCTTCCAAATCATCAACTGGGTCAACGGCTGTTAGTATAGCCAACATGGAGGACAACAGTTCAGAAAGTACTCTGCATGTGGTTTTGTGAGTCCACTATTCCAGAGAAAAACAGTAGGTTGTTGCTTTTTCACTACCACCATCAAGTGGAATATCCTTCTGTCACGGTTCTTATGTTCACGGCAGTCTGTCCTCAAAAGATGATGGACTGGAGTCTACCTTCAAAAGACCTGGTTCACAATTTCAGAACAAAACGCTACCCAAAAAGTCAAAAGAGTTGAAACAGCAGAATACCGTTCATCATTCAAGCACAGAGTTGTCAGATTTGACAAGTCCACCGCCCATGTCTTCAAGTTTCCTTCCAACTTTGAAAAACTCAATCAAACTGAAATTAAAATGGTGTCCATAAGCAAATAATTTTCATGGAGAAAGTTCTGCTGGATAACTTGGATAAGAATTGGTTATGTAATCAGGTATAATTGTGTTTATGCTAACAGACCTATGTATGTGTGTGTATATAGTGTTTATTATTAAAAGTTGTGATAACTTAATCTATCATATGTATTAAATAGAAGAAAAAAGAAGTGTCTGCACAGAATGTTGGAAGTATCAAGATAAGACTGATTTAGAAATTAAGACATCAGAGCAATAAAGGGTACAATATTAGTAATAAACTTCAACAGGAAACAGTGAGATCAAGTTCCTAGTCATATCGGAGACTGTGATAAAACGTAGGTTCTGTGTTCAATTTGAGCACGTAAAAGAACCCTTAGCAGTTCAAAATTGAGAAGAGCATGCTGGAAAGCCGCCGTCCGAGCAAAATTAATTTGAAAAGATTAAAAATAAAATTCCTACACAAATATTTTCACCATCTTCAAAATTACATCAGGGACCCTTGCCGGTGCTACAGAGTTTGTGCACTGCAGCTGAGATTTTTTGGTGTAAGAAAGAGATCGGAGCACACATGGTTACTCACAGAAGTGCAATGACGATGGTCCTATCAATCAGTCAATCAATCAGTCAATCTGTTTCCATACCTTTTGCATATTAAAAAGTAAAAAGTAAAGGAACCCTTTCATACCTCGTGGTATATAGGTCAATACAGTGTTAGGCCTGTATTTTTCATTGACCGTCGGCACACGATGAGTGATGTGGTCAGCATCACGCCTGCCGCATTTACTTTCCCAGAGCATGTCTGGTACCCAGTTGAGGCTGGGTCGACCTGAGAGCTGTCGCGGTCGGGAAAAATTCCACGCACACTGCGGGAGCTGAACCTAGACCACCAGCCTTGCGAAGCGAGTGCACTAACAACTACGCTACAGCGGCTCTCTTTTTGCATATTGCATGATATATTTTTATGCTTTGCTCTCCTTCTGCTTTGATAAATTCTGCTGAATATTATAACATCCTGGTGATTTTCCCATCTTCAAGCGTTTTATTGCCCATTCAACTTCCTCTAACGTTGGTTCTGGCTCTTTCTCTGTGATTATTCCAGTGTTCGCTCTATTGTCCTTTTCGCCTCTGTTCATATACATTTCGCTGCAATATTCTTTCCATCTGTTGAGAATTTCTGTTAGGGTTCTTCTCATACTATCTTTTATTGCATTTAGTTTTGGTTTAAACGTTATGGTCATTGATTTCATTTCTTTGAACATTTCCTGCTCTCTCCCTTTCTTCTGATGTTCTTCTAACCTTGCACAACAATTTTGTAGGTATTGCTTTTTATCTCTTCTTATGTTCTTCCTTATTTCTATTGTTATATTTTTGTAGGCCAACCTATTTTCTTCCTTCACTATTCTCTGTCCCTTTTTCTCTCTTCTCTGTTGTATTAACTCTAGTGTATCGTTTGCAATCCACTCATTCTTTCTGTCTTTTCTTCGTGGAACCATACCTTTGGCTGACGACAATAGGATATCTATAGCATGTGTGGTCAACTCATCTGGTGTCATCTATTCTTGGAATGTCATTAGTCTGTTCTTTACTTTTACTCCATATTCCTCTGGGATTTTATTAGCGTCAAAACGTACTGGTTTAAGTTTCTTCCCTAAATTTTCTGAGCTTAAATTTTATCACCGCCATCAACAGCTCATGGTCACTTCCACAGTCTGCACCAGGCAGGGTTTTGGCCGTTGTTATGTTTGATCTCCATCACTGCTGTATATAATCAATTTGGTTTTTAGTCTTCCCATCTGGTGACGTCCAGGTATATAACCTTCTAGTATGTTGTTGAAACAGTGTGTTTGCTATTACCAGATCATTTTCGGCACAAAAAGTTATCAGTTTTCCCCTGCCTCATTTCTACTGCCAATGCGGTTTTTTTTTTTCTTTCCTACTATTTGTTTTTCTTCTCTTGTTCTATCTTTTCCAACTTTGGCATTTAAATCTCCCATTATTATTAAGATGTCGCTTTTGCTAACTCTATCTACTGTTTCCTGGAGAATGCTGTAAAATTCCTCTATGTCTTCTTCTTCTGAATCTGTAGTTGGTGCATATATTTGTATAAGTGTAATGTTATTAGATGTTTGTCTTTGTAAATATATCGCCACTCCATTCCTTCCATTTTTGTCTCCTCCAGAGTATATAAACATTCTATTTTGTGTAAAGTGACCTTGTCCGCTCCACCTATGCTCAGAAATTCCTAATGTGTTGAAATTTAATCGTTCTATTTCTTTCTCAACTATCTGATGTTTTCCCTCATTCATCGTTCTCACATTCCACGTTCCTATTTTAATTTTCTTATTAAGTCCAACGCTGGGGCCTTCCTTTGACAACACAGTCAGGCTTTTGGCTGTCATCAGATTTGCTGGTACTAGTCTCCGCCTTGGACTATTTCCCAGTGTGTTTATAAGATCCTCCTAGCCTGGGGGCCTCACCAGCGGATCTTGTTTCTATTATGTTGTATTCCATATTATTGTTGGGGTTTTCTAGGCATTGTCTTGGAAGGTAGTCTGCCATTGCTTTCCTTCCTGGCAGTGACCATACTGGTCCATGACCGTAAGCATTGTCTCTATTACAGAGATCCTCTGCCTACCGTCTTGAGTTTTGAGACCATAACCATTTACATAACCCTGCCAGGGGCGGTGGGGCTAAACGGGTACTCCACCTTGCCCAAGGGTGTCCCGTAGACTAGCAGAGGGAAGGAGGCGCCTTACATCTCCTTTGATAGAGGTTTACCTCTGCCCCGCTATTCCTCTACCTACTCTTCATATAAGCATATCCCAGCCGGGGAAGTGGCTGTTAAATTCTCCTAGGATTAGGTGGTTCTTTTCAACTCTTTGTATGTTCTCTAGTTTTGGTCTCTTACTGTTGGGACACTAATAGTTGGTGATGTGTATTGGTTCTAGAAGAACATGTATTTTGATTGTTAGTTGTTTGGCTTTGCTTGTACTTCTGAAGGTTTATGTTTTTTAGTTGAAGGTTGTTTTTTTTACTAAAGTGATGAGGCCTCTCATGTAACCCTCTCTATCCAATTTGTATGTTTCATATCTCTTGATGTCGAAACGGCAGTCTGTATTTAGATTGGTTTCCTGTATACAGATTATGTTGATTGTGTAGAAGTTTTTGCAGTTTGAGTTTCCTTATAGCAACACCATGGCGTGGCCATCGATAACTTAAGAGGTCTTTGCACTGGCCACAATATTGCCTCATGACATCACAACTATCGGCCGTCCGTAGAGGCTGTTCATGATTATGGATATTGGACTAAACTAAGATAATAAATAATGATAATTCCTCTCGTATACGCTACATAGGGCCTGCAAGTAATTTCTCCATACCGCTCTATCCTGGGCAACTCGCTCAATCTCCTCCATGGAACTGAGACCGATATTTCCTGCCTCTCTCAGCAAAGTTCGTTTCAGGTCTCCTTAGGTCGACCTCTTTTTCTTGAACCCTTTGCATCCCACTTCAATGCCTGCTTTGATATTCTTTGATCATTTCTCCTCAAGGTGTGCCCAACATATCTCCATTTTCTCTTTCTTATAACAGTTGTCACCAGTGGTTGACCAGACATGTCTCTGATTTCATCACTTCTCCTGAATTCGTTCCATTTTATATTCATTATTTTTCAGAGACGTCTATTTTCAAATGCATTCAACTTGCTTTCTATATCTTTAGTCATTTTCCAACTCTCGTTGGTATATGTTAGGATTGATACAACATTTGAATTGAAAATTCGTAATTTAGTTTTAAACTATATAACTTGCAGTTCTACCTTCCAAGACTGCTGCCCTCTATTGGATTTCTGGGACTTCCTTTACTGGGACCGTTGTTGTATCTGACTCTCAGTCGATGCTTCACAAGATCCAGAAGGGCAGGTTTCAGTATGAGTGGATGCCGTCTATAGAAGTTTCTAACCTCCAGCGGCTTACGTGGATATACTGTCCTGGGCATGCGGGTGTTTACGGTAATGAGAGAGCGGACAGGCTTGCATCAACAGCATCGATTGTTGGGGAGTTGAAGATGGATAAGGGGGATATTCTTCGGTCTCTTCGAGACTCTCTGTTGGATGAGGACACTAAAATCGATGTTGAATAGATCAAGCGATTTAAGCAGTTTGGAGTTACCCGTTGTTCAAGTCGAACTGGATGCCTGAGAGGCAGAGTGAGAGGTGTGTTTAATCAGCGAGCCACGGAACCATCAGTATGCATACTCTTCGATATCTGTTGGGGAGACTGAGCACCTATGGGTCTGCCCGGAGTGCAATGACGTCAGTTTAGTAACCAATAACTTGCAGTTCCATATTTTATTTAGACTTTCAAAAGCTGATGTTGCTTTGCCAATTCGTATCATAATTTATTTGTTAACATTTCCTGTGCAATCAAAATTGCTACCCAAATAGGTGAACTGCTCTGTTATTTTTATCATTTTAGATTCCAGTGTGATATCTGCATTACTTGCCATAGGTGTCTTCATTATATTTGTTTTTTCATAGCTTATCTGCAGTCCAACTTTTGATGCTATAGATGACAAGTTGTCTGTTTTTCTTTGCATATCTTGGTTGTTTCTACTTAACAAGGCAATATCATCTGCAAAATCCAAATCTTCTAGTTGACTATTTTCTACCCAATCGATGCCAGTTTCGCTCCTGCAACATTTTCGCATCACCCAGTCAATGGCCACTCCAAACAATAGCGGAGATAGAATACAGCCTTGCTTTACTCCGGTTTCAACCATAAACCAGTCGCTGTGTCCACCATCAGTGCGAACTGCACACTGTGAACCATCATAGGTTAGGTAAACTAAGATAGGGAGGCTAAAAATGAGCGTATTTTACATTGTTTATATTTTACTCCTTGTACTTACAATCGATTGATATAGAAGGTATATAAAAAGATTGCAACTTATTAATGAAATTTTTAAAACTAAGGCATTTGAAAAAATTAAAACACACTTACCTTTTGTAAACGAATGAACCCTCAACACATTTCACCAGAAGAATCTTAATTTATATAATCTGAGTTTAGTTCTCTGTCTGTGGTAAATGAACCAGACACTTGTCTATTTCTTTATATACAGCACTGTTTACACACTAACTCAACGTACACTCTCAGAAGGCATAATATAGATGTCTAAGTTGTTACATCACAAATAATTATTATGTACACATTGGATATTATTATATACACTGTAAACCATTTTTATTCTTCCAGATTAATTTTTAGCTATTTAAATTTCCCAAGCTTTCTTTTATTTGACGTGATAGCTTGTTCGGATTTCTCTATGTCATTTTTTGTTTTCCTGTAGTTGTTTAAGAAAATATTTGCCAGTGTTGGAATGGTCCTCACCAAAACATCTGTTATTGAACAACCACAAGCTACAAAAACAATTTTGTCTTCCTTGAAGTAATGAATAAAATTAGGTGTCACATGTCCATCACAATTTCCTTGTAGTTGGGGGAATATAAAAACTGTTGTTCATAATCTGAAGAGATTAGTGATTGCACAACTAGATAAGCCATAAGACTTAAAACTGTTAAAGACTTAAAACTGTGTTGGATATTTTAAGCCACCTCGGTCAAGTAGCAGAGTGTACTTGATCCATGAAACAATGGAGAGGTCCAGCTCAATATCTACAGTTAAATACTTGTCCTGCTGCAGAAACTTACAGCAGGTAGAGCACTTCAGTTTTTTGATACACTGAAGGCAATACATCCACTTATGTACACCAGCACATTCATTATTCCATCTGGAACAAGAATTTCACTTGCTTCCACATTGATCATGAACCATGAATGGCTGAACACATTTGGTGTACTAGAGGTTGTTTCCTCAGTGTCAATATCAGCCATGCTGTGAATACTGTTGACAGGTCAGAAATAGGAACATGACCACAACTTGATGAACACATGCATAATACAGAATAAATTTCAACTTATTCTCTGTTTCTAGTAGCTGTTGTTCTGAAACAAAATAGTTAGCTCTTGACAGTTGCCTGTATTCACCAAATCTTGCTTCAATGTTATCTGTCTGAAATTTCCCCAGTAGAATATATTCAATGCCTAAAGAGCTGAGGGCATACTCAGACAACCGAATCACTGCATTCACGGTACGAGCAAGTGCATTGTTACGAGCAAGGTCTCAGTAGTAAGATCTTCATTAGTGGCAGGCTGTGAGAAAGGGTTGTGTGTTCTCATGCCACCAAACTTATTCTTCACATTGACAATGTTCCATCACTGAAGGATTATACTGATGAAACTGGCATTGTCATTCTCAATGGCTAGCCTCAGCGCTGCTACATTATAATCATTGAACACATCTAAGGCCAGTGGCACCTTTTGCCTATCAAGATTGGATGGGAAGAGTGCTATGAGGATTATCAAAGCTGTATTTTTTTGTGCACACAGTTCCTTGTAAACCCTTCTGTTAACTGCACTATTATCACCTGCTGTCATCTTCTTCATGGGGACTAGTCCTACTACCTCAGTGTACCTGCCAAATATAGAGAATATCATGAATGCTTGTACAGTTGAAGCACTTTCGTTTGAGGCAGTTTAATTGTCTCTTGTGCAGTTCATAGCAGATTTAACATATATCACATCCATTTGAATGGCAACTCTTCTTTCTCTTTTAGATAGAATGTTACTTTTTACCTGAAGAATTTGCTCATATCAAAGCCAGATGATCTTGATGTGGTGGGAATCAAGTTTTTAAGCATAGATGGATGCGGAAGGCATAACAATTTTGATATTCGACAAAAACCAATAGCAGGAAGGAGACTTGATGTAAGCCATAAATGCCAAACATTGAGTTCTGCTGCTATAATGCTTCCTTATGTCATTAGTTCTCATCACCAACAGCGGCTCATCCAGAACCTGCAGATTCTCTTCGTTAACAATACTCTCTGTATTTAAATTAGGCATTATTAAATTCACATGAACTTTTGTGAGGTAGTCATCAACAGTTACATTCTTTTTTTATAACTGTGACTAAACAAAGTTTCTAACTGGGACCACCTCTCTATTTTCCATTACTGAAAAGCCAATTAAATGATTTTGTATTAACTGAATCCTCTTTAATGTAAACAATGAAAGACATGTCTTGAACAATTTTAATACATGATGGCGAGAGAGAGAACAATTTTAATACTGAGCTCTATGACAGGTGCTATGCAGCATGTGTGCCACGTTGAACAGTGTTATGTTATGTTATCAGTTATATGAGGACTATCATCATAGCACTCCGGACATGTCCATAGGTGCTACGATATCCGACTCAGCAAATCCAGCAGCGTCCAGCGACCCAACACGCCAGTTCGATGTTGATTAATCAATCTCTTTACATATTTAGTATGTCGTTCTTTTTGGCTGCACCAATATTGACACCCATTTCTTTCAATCTGGTCAGCGAGTGGGATTCACAGCCCTGAAACTCCTCTGTTTGGAAAGACTCTCTCAATGCGTGAAGAATGTCACTTCGATCCATTGCAGCTCCTCTGATATTGTAGCTAAGCCAGCCAATCTATCAGCTCGTTCATTACCCTAACTCCTGCTTGTCCAGGGACAAAAATGAAAGGGATTTCTCTGATCATTGTCTGTACCAGTACCTCCACCCAGTTCGTCTCACCATACTTGATTCGACTTTACGAATCATGCTCATGGAGTCACTGAGTATGAAAACACGAGAGTAATTGTGAGATGCCAACCAGTTCACCGCCTTTGTAACCCCCCGAACCTCCATTGTCAAGCTACTTGTGGTTGTTGCATAGGCCCCACTGGCCTCTCTTATTATTTTTCCTCCTGAGCGTGCTGAAAAAGCCCACGAACAGCATTGTTGGCAAATGACTGAACCATCGGTGTAAATAACCACATCTGTATCATTGATGATGTCATTCAAGAGAGCCTCCACCTCCACAGTTATGTTATGCGATCGACGTCACTGCACATTGGGCATTCCCATGCATGCTCTGTCCTCCGCTGCAGCAGCCATCCTAAAGTCCATTTGCTCACCGTACCCATGAGAAGTTGATTACTATATCTTCTCTCTCTACCACGAAGACGACTCTGTCTGGCATGTCCACACTTAATGCCTAATTCTCAAACTCGTTCCAGTGTCTGAGACGTAACCATATCACATAATTGAGAGTGTACCGCATTGATGATATCAGCTCTGTTCATACTTCTGCCCGTTTGAGTCGAGGCATTGTTTGTAAGAAAGTCTGCACGCTTGTTACCCTGCACTCCAGCATGTCCAGGTGTGTACAGCCAAGTCATTTTCTTGAGATGTGATCTCTGAATGCTGTCCACCCATTCCACACGCATACTTCCAGATTCAATGAGTTGAAGCATATTCATAGAGTCTGATATGATGATCGTATGGGTAACCTGTTGCTCAGCCACCCATGAGAGAGCCCTGGAGGCAGCAGTGATCTCCATAGTCATGCTCGATGTTGTTGTCTCGAAAGCGCCGTAGTCCTCATGAAGTGTGCGACCATTTCGCTGTGCTGAATAAGCCTCGATGATCTGGTTCGCGCCTGGCAGAGCCATTGGTGTAGATAATGATATCATCTGAATGGGAGTGCTCATCCACGAGTGCAAGAATCTCCGCATTGACGACGCCCGGGGCCCATTCTCTACAGCGTCTCCCAAGTGTACTGACAACCATGGTGTAAGCAGTCATATCCTCTGATATAGGCATCCATTCTTCACTATGTCTCAGCCCATCTAGAGTACAGACCTGTTTAATAACATCCTCTGCCTCGGCCATCCAGGATCAGCCTCTCTTGTTGTAGGTCCCCCCTTCAACTTGCTGTGGCTGATATTGATTGGGTGGACCTTTACTTCATGGCTATATCAGACTACTCTTTGATGAATCGTTGAGTTATGATGGTAGCTCTATAGTAGTTATGTGATAATTCATGGTAACTCGAACAATGATATAAAGTACGAACAGTTATAGTTTCATCTTCATTTATTTCTGATTCTGATGTATAATCATGGACAAACCCAAAATACGTCTGATCGCGTCCAAAGTTTATGTCATCTCTCTGTCTTTCTAATTCGTTACTAACTGACTGTCACTACACAACTACGTAGTTCTCATTACGTCAAAATGTCTTGTTGTTATGTGTTTCGCCTCTGCTTAGAGAGTGCAACACATAGTCTCAACTATTAAATATCTAATTATACTACCTATCTATCTGACTAACTGTCCATTCCTCCGCTGCCATCTGGGGAACTATGACACTCTTCAATCGCCTGCCCTTGTTTTCATTTATGGATTTGTGCAGAGGATGATTTTTGTCAGCAGAAACGCTCAGATAAGCTTTCACCTGTGCGACTTTGTCTGATGGCCATCGTTGGCAATCCAAGGACATAGCGCATTGCCACACATGAAGTGTCCGTGTCAACCAAGTATAAGCCTCATCGCTTCATTTTGGACCCTGTCTAACTTATCCAGCGATGTTCTGCTTACTGTCAGAAGGCCAAGACTATAGTCCACCACGCTCAGCACTAGTCCTTGATAAAGAAGAAGCAGCAGACGTTGTTCAATATCTGCCTCCGCCATAACTTTGAGGGCAGTTAGCCCTTTTCTTGCCTTTAGGATTATGTTCTCGACATGACTCTTAAATGACAGGCTTCTGTCAACTGTTATACCAAGATATTTGAGTGTTTTGCTTCTTTCTATGTCTTTGTTACACATGCTGACAACTGGAGTAGGTGTCTTTACTATGTGAGTGTTAAGAAAGAACCATGTCAGAGAAGCCTTTGCTGGGTTCACACTCACTTTGAATTCATTGCACCAGTCACCAATCCTATTCAGTTCACATTGTAATGCAGATGAGATCTCATTTCTGTCTTGCCCATGCGATACACCAGAATGTCATTGGCGTACGACATTGTTCTGCCAATGCCGACCCTCTGTGTGTTGGTTACCCCGACTTTGTATACATTGAACAGGACTGGCGAGAGTGGTGATCCCTGAGAAAGACTCATAAGGACTTGTGGTTGTGATGCCCATGAACCACAATGCAATGATATCGTGCTTTCAAAAAGTGCAGCAGCAATCCACCTGACCAAGCCTGACTCCACCTGCATATCCATTAATGACTGCATAAGTAAGTTGTAAGAGACATTGTTATATGCGTCCTGTAAATCAATGGCAGCTGCTGCTGTTTCCATCCCCATCTGAAACGCCTCATACACATCATATGCAAAAACCGCTGCATTGCACCAGGTGTCCTTTCCTGGACGATAGCCGCCGAGAGTGGAAGGGGAACAGACCATTTGTCTCCATTATATTTGAAACTCTACGGGCTATGAATTTTTCAAGCAGTTTGCCGATAGTGTTTTGCAAGGTAATAATTCTATATCCACTTGTGCTTGTGAGGTCTTTGCCAGGTTTAGGCAAGGGTCTCAGATAGCTGTGAAGCCAACCATCAGGAATAGCGCCAGTATGGATACTTATTGAAAAGCCTACATAATTCAGCAAGATCTTTGTCCTCCAGACATTTTATGTGACTGTACCAAACACCATCAGGACCAGGTGCTGTATCAGAGCATGTCTTTAGTATTGATTTGATATTATCGACAGAAATGTATTCTGTATTGTCATCTATGACAGTCTGCATCTCAAGCGCATGGTGTACGATCTGCATTCTTTTACGTTCCTCTCTGTCTTTCTTTTCTGTCTGGAGAATAAAGTTATGCAAGAATGTCTCACCCTCTCCTCATCTGTCCTCAAGATTACCCCACTGTCCATAGTCAGATTAGGCATTGAAAAAGGTCTTCCACCGCCATTCATGCTGCGATGCAATCTCCAGAATTTTGCAAGTGATTGCTCGTTTCCAATTTCAACGCAGAATTTCTCCCATACAATGTGCTTGGCTTCTCTTGCAATCTGCTTGAAATGTATTGCCAGACTGTTCTTTCGTTCTGTCAGGGCCTTTCTACGTTCCTCTGAGAGATTTTGTGATTTTCTGGCTTTTTCCCATACTCTGGTTGCCATCCTTTTTTTTTCCGCCCATGCCTCCGCAATCTCAGGTGTCCACCATGGTGGCTGCTGGAAAGAAGTTCTTGTCTGAATTGATGAACAATGTGCCTTTAGTCGCAGCTGACTGATGACATTAGGTTGGTGTCTGTCATACTGGAAAGCTGAGGCACGATTCTGTGATCTCATCTTAGCTGATTTTTTACCAGTATTGCACAAGGTAGATGATCACTGCCATGGTGTCCGAGAACATCCCAGCGACACAATGCATTCAAATCTGGAGAAACCAGAGCGAGATCAAGTACACTATCTGTGTCACCCTGTCGGTCAGGTAGACGTGTTGGCCTGCCATCATTCAGACAGACCAAGTCCGTTTCAGTCAATACTTCTTCCAGTGCCTCACTCTGCTCATTAACAATACTATTGCCCCACAACTTTCCCCTGGCGTTAAAGTCACCGCACATAATGACACTTGATGGAGCATGAAGACAGATATCTTGTAATATCTTCCACCTGTCTTTGTTCATCTTGTGATTGCAGGCATAGATATTAACAAGTGTGAACTTTTTTAGTGCGGTAATTGTTACTGCCTGGACCTGCAAGTCATCCGAGTTCCATGCAGAAGTGTCCATCTCCGAGGCCTGGAGATCTTTCCTAACCAGAACTGCTTGACCCACGTGAGTGTCATTGCAGAAAGCGTTGAAACCTGCAAATGTCAATCTATCCGCCTGGTGAAGACGAGTTTCTTGGAGTGCGATTATGTCTGCTTCATAAATAAGTTTCTCCAAGACAGGACCTCGTTGACGGACACTCCTGCATTTCCAGTAAAGGATACGGATGTGTTTTAACCCAAGCCTCTCTGTTTTTGGCATACTTTTCCTGACACCAGCACGTCTCTTCCTCTTTCGTCTTCCATGTTGTCCTCTTTTCCTGTTTTTCTTTGGTGGTTCTGCTGCATCGGTTCTCAGCACAGATGCACGTACTCCGTAGCTCCGGCGAGGATCGATTAGTTTTGTTTGGTTATTCATGATTAGTTAATAAGATGATGAGGGGTATTATACGGTCACCCCAGTGGTGCCCTCACACTGGGGAAGAGGTCAGGGGCATGATGCCCATCAGCCAGATGTCGCCCCATTGACAGCCTGATTGCCTCCGTTAACGACTGTGCCTCTCCACAGCCATGCAGCTCTTTGGCACGGAGGATACACCTTGAACTTGAGGTTTGTAAGTTGAACAGTGTGTTCTGTCCCAGTAGAATCTCTAAATTTCTCTGAAGTGATTACTTCTGTATTCTGAAAATGCTTCATACACACAACACTGTATTTAGTTGGAACCCAATCTTACGAGGAATGCTTCTAAATCATTTTTATCGAAGCTCAGGGCTGCGTGTTTGAGATGGAAATGGAAACATTGTAGTATATTCTTCACCCTTGTAGTTTGATCTACATTCAGGCACACAACACTTACATAAATAACTAATAATTCTTAACATAAGAATACACATACATCCACAAGAATAGCGAAATTTGGGCAGTTGCAGCGCAGAAATACAACACCGTCCTAACTTCAAATTTGGTGTTTAAACCAACTTCCGTTGTTGAAACTCTGCCGACAGTTAAAAACTACAAATCTCAGTGCGAAGGCCTCTAATTACTGATGGCCTCAACCATGGTGTATAGAATCAAGGTAGAGAACTTGTGTATCTCAAAAAAGTGCTGAAAAGAATCATCCATTGCACAAGGTGCTCAGTATCAGAAGGTGTAGTTGGTTAAAGTGGGCCAAATTGTGGGTTAGTCGTGCTGTAGATCCTGTTCAGCTGGTATTTAGACTCATGAATATTAACCCTGGGGAGAAGTGGAAATCGATGCCCTCAATTTCAGACCTGACTGGCCACAGATTAATTTTTGTAGAGGATTGCTTACGGAGAAGTCACACATTCTTTTTCTTGTTCTCAAACATCATACTGACCATCATCATGGTATTTTATTAGTAACACATCATGAACTATCCTTTAAAGTTCATCACAAATCATTGTTTACTGTATATTATATAGGATATTTTATTTTGTTTGTCATTAGACATGGCATGGTGTTTACTGTTGATGGCTTGTATGCAGATTTTATCACCTATGGAGCTCCACCAAGAATATTTCTGAACCGTAGCATCATAAAAGCCAAAACATTTGAGGAAGCTATTGAATTAATTCAAAACAAAGGTTTCGGTGTGGCATATGGCTTTACAGTTAACATTGCAGATGTAAGATCACTTACTGACATGTGGTCTGTAGAGGTAAAGGTTTGTGAATAATTGTGATATTAGCTATTTATATCTTATTTTTGCATTTAAAAAGTTGATGTGAGATTATTAGTACAATTTTAATTTTATATCCAGAGAGTTTCTTTTCTTCAGCATTCAAACCTATTCGTGTGGGTTGATCTTGGTGGAAATAACATTTAATTCACCACAAAGACAATGATGTACCGGTTATTGAGACAATGTGAGATTTCCATTTTTTATTAGACATAAATGGTTTTGTCAGTGATAGCAACCATATATATATTGCCAGCAATGAATGACTCTTGACAGTAGAAATGGTCATCTGTAGGCTCCCAACATTGTCATATAGCTTTTCTTAACTCTTTGTGTCCTAGAAAATTTTGGGGGTAATCACACTCTGCCAGAACACATTTCTAGCAAAATTTTTCAAAATGGAGTGATCTTGAAAATATGTCTATAACTTTAGTTCTATGTAAGCTAGATTTATACTGTTGGCATCAAAATATGCAGAATTAAATTATGAACAATCTGATAATAAATAGTTATATATATGTAAATTAGTATTTATTTAGTAAATTATTGTTACCGAGAAGTGAAAGTTTGTATAATATAAAAGAATTATACTGAGTGATTTCAAACAACGAGAAGTTAATTTTCTTTCACCATTTTCTGCAACAGCATTTAAAGCTACAATAATAGGTAATATGTGGTCTGCTTTTGTCACAGATGGCTTGTTCTGCACTTTAACGACGGGGAGGGCGAAACATCTTGTGACTCTAAACTTTTCACACGAAAGTTCACTTTTTCACAACAGGAAAAATATATTTGCGAATAAAACTATTTCTAAATATTTGAAAATAAATTCTGTCATGCAGTATATGAATGAAATGGGAGTTATCTGCCCGTTGAATTCTGTAAACAAAAACAGTGTCGGACGTATAGTAGCTGAACAGTGACACAAAACGTGCATGGACCCAAATTAGACGTTGGCAGCGTGTTTTGGCATAATGAGAGAACTGTTTTCTACGCTGGGAGCGTCGACTGGATGCAATGAGTTAAAGGAAACAGAGCATAGTTAAGTGTTATTCAGTTCACTATCGTATGATGTGCAGGTCATCTGCAGTAGTTTGACTACCATAGAACACAAGTAAACATATTTTTTGTGCCAATCTGTGTCTATAATGTGACAGTGGTTCCCAACCTTTTCCAACTTGTGTACCCTATTAAAAACATTACTATAAATTGTACTCTTGCTTTTAAAATAACTGTTTTTAAATATTGACACTTATGTTCAGTGCCTTTCTGAATGTAAAATAGTGGAAATGAGGTAATAAGTTGAGAAAGGAAAATTACTACATTAAAAGTACAAACCAAATCATGAATTTTGCAATACTCGTAATACAGAAACAATACTTTTAAAACAGATTCAAGCCGATTGAATCATTGTTAATAAGTTCGTTGAGCTTTCTTTAATAAAACAGTTGCTTGAAATCATACTCAAAAGATGCATGTCCTAAATTCGAACTTACATTAAGGGGTTTGCTTCTAAAAAATTATTTTCTTTATTAATTAAGTTCGAGCAATTATTTTATAATGGACATGTTAAGCTAAGAATGTAGATCTATTTTAATGGGTTTTTTTTTAAAACCGTTGCATGGTTGCAATGATAACAGCGGCCATCTTTAAAAAATACATGTTATTAGAATCCTAAAATTTACAAAACAAACAAATATATTGAGAAATAAAGGGATGATTCATAAACTTTAAGCATATTTACAGCTATGTTTTGTAAAATCTCCAGAAATATATATATATTTTTTTTTAAAATTTTGCTTGTCAAAAATAACGAACAAAATGTGTCATAATTTCACATTTAAAATGAATTTTAAAAACATATTTTCACAAAAATGTAATTTGAAATAGACCTCATCATCATCAAGGTGCGTATCCTTTATAGGACGTTGCTCTCTTTGCAGCACATCTGAAATTCACTCTGTCTCTTGCCAGTTCACCCACTTCGTCGATGGTCATGTTCATGGTTTCTTTAATATCTTGTAGCCATCTTCTTCTTTGTCTGCCTCTGCGTCCTGGGATCCTGCCCTCTAGTATTGTTCTTTCCAGGCCATCATGACGCTTGATGTGACCAAAGTATGTAATTTTTCTGTATAGTATGTTGCTTATCAGCCAATTCTCTTTAACATTTAGTTCTTGCAGGACATGTGTGTTCTTTTTCTGTCCATGGTATTCGTAGGATCTTTCTGTAGCATTTAGTTTCGAAGGACTGGATTGAAATAGACCAGTGAGTTTGTAGCAGTTTCCTGGTACAAGGCCCCCCAAAAAAAGAAAAGAAAACAATAAGACAAGGAAAATGGGTTGACCGAAAGAAAGGCTCGGGATCGTCCGCTGTGTTATATTCTTGATTTAAAAGATAACATCACTCTTTCCACACTTCTGTCTTACTACAAACTAAGATGTTAATGAACACAACTAACCTAACACCGTTGGGATCAATTAGCAACAAGATACATAAATTATTTAATAATGAATTCAGGCTATGCATATATCAATTTAACCTTAGAAATATTCACAGCAATAATCGTTTTTTTCTAAACTGTCATCACAAATTTGATTGTTATAATACACTCTTCCTTTTAAGTAGTAAAATTGTTCAAATTCGATGGAACCAATGGTTGATAATCACTGGATGATGATAAGAAGGTTCAGTCCCTTCCTGTCAGATATGGAACGACTTGAACACGATTGCAGCATCCATCAGGTGGTGGTCGTCATACGTCTGGGTAGACGTCTAAGTTCCTAGTTAGGTTCGAGGTAGTGTCGTCTCTGTCCGTTGAGGCCCCGTGGTCTGGTCATCCAAGATGATGATTAATTGTTTCTCTGTTATCGTATATGAACAGTCGAATCACAGTACGATTACTCCTATAGATATAACTACACTTTCTAATATGAGTTCTGCCAAGTAGAACTATAGTTGATTTCTCACCTCTCGCAGCACTGTACACAAGGATACTTGAAAAGAACAATAAATTGCCAGAAAACAACCTCTGAATCTACCCGAATCTGACTCTCTATCATCTACTACTTCGCTGTTTGTTCAATATGTTACCTTTATAAATCTCTGAAATAAGTCACCATGTTCAGTTGTCTTGATAGATTGTCTCACAGACATACTTTCTCCATCTTGCTCACATACCCAGCTCTCTGCACAATCTGTTCTCTACCGTGGTTTCTGTCGCTCTACACAGTGGTTTCTGGCTTACTCCTCAGTGGTTTCTGGCTTACCACTTCTAAATCTATGTCTCAACTGATATATCTACCACACACAAAAAAACCCAGCTGCCCCTACCCGGGTCTCGAGATTCTCGCCTACTCAATAAATTCCCGCATTCAATCACTTTCTCAAGGTGGAGTACTCAATGGTCAGTAACTGGACTGGTAAACAGGAAATTCTAATTCAAGGACACCAAGTAAAAAAAATTGTCTCCCGTGACAGCCGCCCTCTCCTGGTAACAATAGAACTGTTACAAGTTGGCCGTGATTCAATGGTAGCTGGTATAGAGAAAAGAGCTTGGGGTATAAGAAACCAAACTAAGGAGTTAAAATTTATCATAAATTCACAGCTGCTACAAACTTATCCAACTGTAAATACACACGTTCACTGTGAAAACAAAGTTTAAATAACAACAGATCTGTGAGCTGTACAATTTTATTTTTCACTGCTGTATTGTGTATTGTCTAGCTGTCTAAATAACAATTTAGGACAGTTATATTTATATGTAATGTGTGCTTGTGAGATGTTCTAGGTAAGCATTCTACATGTCAGTATGTATGTATGAGCAAGTATGTATGGGTAAGTATGTATGAGTAAGTATGTATGAGCAAGTATGTATGAGTCAGTATGTATGTATAAGTATGTAGGTATGAGCAAGTATGTATGAGCAAGTATGTATGAGCAAGTATGTATGAGTATGTATGTATGAGCAAGTATGTATGAGCAAGTATGTATGAGTATGTATGTATGAGCAAGTATGTATGAGTATGTATATATGAGCAAGTATGTATGAGTAAGTATGTATGAGTATATATAGTTATGAATTTAAGGAACTAGATGTGTACATTTTTGTTACTGTTATTTATACACAACATATATATAAATATTAATATATATATATTAAATATATATAACATTTTGGTATATTGAGATATGTTAAATATATAAGCAATTTAATAGTAATTTTATAATAGTTCTTTGTCTGACAGTTTTAAGCTATTATAAGTGACCAGACATAGTGAGTTTTCAAATTGGTCTTTTGTCAGCTGATGACAGTATTATTTGTCAACCATTGCGCTCCACACTATAATTAAAATTAATTCTTTAAAATTAATTTGTTCTTGAATTATTATATTCTAGAGTGTTATTATTTTTTCATTTCTATTGTAACAATTTTTCATCTTACTTCTCATTCATTCACAAAATCTCATTACAATTAACTTAAGAGTTCTCAATTTATTTTATATCTCAGTTCTAGCTCATGAACTTAGATTATTTTTACCGTACCTCTGTAAAAAAAATTTTTTAATTGTTTAGTATCGATAACGTGTTACCTTGTCAAAGAACTAAACTTTGTACATTTTTGTGGGAGCATATTTCTTCTGCAATAAAGATCAACAACGTACCCCATCAGTGTAATTTGGACATCGTCAGCTAGTTAGAATGTGACTAGTTCATACTGATATAACTTCATAATTATATTATATAACTGAGTGATACTGCACACTATTCTAGAGCTACATATGAAATTTGATTATATCTAAATGCAATAGCGTATAGCCATGTTTTTACATTAACAACAGCCGGAATTTGAGGCGATATATAAACATACAGAGAAGTCACCATTTCGTAACCTTGCACAGGAATGTAAACAAAGGGGGAATTAAGCGCAACGAAGGGACACTACTAAGAGAGCGCTACTGATACACCGTGTATAGAACTAAACACTTTAAAAAATCAATGTTTTTGACTAAAACTAAAATTTTCTAGAGAGCCAAACCCCTTAAGCTTGTTGCTGTACTTATTTTTTTTAATAGAAGAAATGTAAGAAGAGAAAGCTCATCGACTAGTTCAGTACTAATAAATTAGGGTGTCTCTGTGATGAGGTGATTAAAATGTTTGCTTTGTGTTCTGAAGGTTGTGGGTTAGAATCCAGATTGCGTCGTTCAGATTACATGTGCATTTTTTCCTGAGATCATTTTGTTGGAGCTATGAGTTTGTCCTTTGTGCAACACCATGTTGAACTGACAATACAATGTTGCAAGCGTGGTCATGCAGCTCTCAAAGTTATGGTAGCCACACATCTTGAGCAGAGACTACTTGTCCTTTTGTTCGATCGATTGGTTATGTCCGTGTTAGATTACGGACTCTGCATTCTCACAATATCAAGATTACAATGTGAGCAACTTGAATGTGTTCAGAATATAGTCTTGGCTGCACTAGAGATACCCCATTGTGAAGATGGCGAAACAAGTAATAACAAAGTACTGTAGTTTTACAAAATGCAAAAACAGTGACAATACACAGCAACGTAAGAGTTGGGAAAATGGAAAAGAATCACAACAAGCCTGAGGATGGGAAGAGGTATAATAGGGAAAACTATGCCCATCTCTAAGAATTTTCCTATATCACTTCTTGTCTTTTATACTTTATAAAATATATGATTTCCTTTACACATTTTTGTATATTGAAATTTCCAGGTTGGTCCCCAAGAAAAAATATCCATGTACAATATTCACACAGTCTCAGAAGTTGCAGATCCAAGCAAAATCTGCCATTATATACACATCAATAATTTCAAGCATCTCAAAACATCAGAGATTCCAAACTTGACAAGTTCTATAGCAAGAACTAAAAGAACTGAAGAGGTTAAGAGTATATGTTTTTCATTTTTTCTTAATAGAAAGTTAGTTAGTCTTTCCTCTTGGGCCTGTGGGCGCGCATAGGGCAGAGGTCATAGCTCTCCATGTCTCGCGGTTCGTTGCTATTTGCTTTAAGTCTTTAATGTTTACTAGGCCCATCGTTGAGCCTTCTCTGGTGATGGTTCTACGCAGAGTCTCTCTTGGTCTTCCTCGTTTTCTTTTTCCCTCTGGTGTCCATATGAGGGATTGGTAAGGAGTCTTCTCTCATCCATTCTAAGTGTGTGGTCGATGTAGTTCCAGCGGCACTTTCTTATAAAATTTGATACAGATATTTCTTAATAGATACTTATAGCTAAATGAGTTTGCACTACAATGGCACATTTCTATTCCTCTGATCTGATTCTGTCACAGTGATGAGGATAACAGATCTTTGTATTGGGTGTTAGTTAGTTAGTTTGTTCCTTTCGTGCCAAAGGCGGCGCATGGGGAAGAGGTTTTATATCTCCATGTGATGCGGTTCGTTGCTAGCAGTTGGAGATATTGTATGGTTTTACATCCCAATAGTTTACTTTGTTGTAGGATTGGTTCTTCGGAGAGTGGTTTTAGGTCTTCCATGTTTTTTTTTCCCAACTGTATTGGGTGATTACTGCGACTGAATGTACCCCACTTAGTGCACATGGGTTACTAAAACTCCACTGAATCATCAGAATAGTTAGCATACATTTCATATCAATATTATGACTTTGAGCAAACTATGTCATGCTAATTACATTTATTTGTATGCTTCTTCTTTGTCCCTTAACCCAACGGGACTGCAGAGCCGATATATCGGTTCAGAGTAATGTTCATGATGTCGCAGAACCGATATATCAGCTTTTGGATGTCTGTTCAGGGAAAAGCGAATGTATCGTCAGAACCCCTTTACTGAAGTTAAAAAAATCTTCAAAAACGGAAAGTACATATATGTAGGTACATTACTATCTCCATTTAACAAAGATTTGAAAGAGGGAAAGCAGTGTATTATTGTGTTCAAGTCGAGATTTCTTTTTTAAACGTTAATGTTTCCGATGATGTTTACAGTGTAATCTTGAGTACTGTTAGATCAAATTATAACTTGTGATAGTAATAAAGAAGATTTAAGTGATGGTAATAATGACATTTGATTGTTTATGAAATGCAGTATCGATAGTTGTAAGTCTAATGTAATAATTGCATCTAAAGAATGGGATTTCCACATTCCATTTATTGACGTGTCCGCACTAAAAAGTGAATATTATAAAAACTACTGCACCTAGTTAGATGAAACTTATAGAATATATTCCCACATGGTTTATCTTCATTTAAATACTACTTCTGGAAACATCTATGAATATTAAGATGTAATACAAACCGGAAAGTAAAAATATTTTTTATGATTTTTTGTTTTTCAAAATAGTCATGCTACAATAATCTAATTTTCTCAAACGTTTATCACCTGATGTAAAATATTATTATATTAATGTATTCCACATCCAATTAGCAATAATTTAATATATAATATGTCATACTTTAGAGAAACAGTACAATAGTTATAAAGGATTAAACTAATTGACATTGAATGTTAAATTTGGATCGCAAAATAAATGCGTCCAGAGGTCAAAATAATACAGGGCGAAAGGGTTAACACAGGAGTTGTGGGGGACACTGAAGAAGATGATTGCCATAAATAACCTTTCTAGATTTGTCTGTTACTTACTTTTTTTCTGAGTGTTCACACTGAAACCTGTTCACTTTTGAAAAATCAATTAATTTGTTCTATTTCGTGAAAGTCAAACGCCTCTATGATGGTTCACAGTGTGCAGTTCGCACTGATGGTGGACACAGCGACTGGTTTATGGTTGAAACTAGAGTAAAGCAAGGCTGTATTCTATCTCCGCTATTGTTTGAAGTGGCCATTGACTGAGTGATTTGAAAATGTTGCAGGGGCAGAACTGGCGTCGATTGGGTAGAAAATAGTCAACTAGAAGATTTGAATTTTGCAGATGATATTGCCTTGTTAAGTAGAAACAACCAAGATATGCAAAGAAACACAGACAACTTGTCATTTATAGCATCAAAAGTTGGACTGCAGATAAGCTATGAAAAACAAATATAATGAAGACACCTATAGCAAGTAATGCAGATATCACCCTCGAATCTAAAATGACAAAAATAACAGAGCAGATCACCTATTTAGGTAGCAATTGTGATTGCACAGGAAATGTTATAAAAGAAATTATGATACAAATTGGCAAAGCAACATCAGCTTTTAAAAGTCTAAATAAAATATGGAACTGCAAGTTATATAGTATTAAAACTAAATTACAAATTTTCAATTCAAATGTATCAATCCTAACATATGCCAGCGAGAGTTGGAAAATGACTAAAGATATAGAAAGCAAGTTGAATGCATTTGAAAATAGATGTCTCGAAAAATAATGAATATAAAATGGAACGAATTCAGAAGTGATGAAATCAGAGACATGTCTGGTCAACCACTAGTGACAACTGGTATAAGAAAAAGAAGATGGAGCATGTTGGACACACCTTGAGGAGAAATGATCAATGAATATCAAAGCAGGCATTGAAGTGGGATGCAAAGGGTTCAAGAAAGAGAGGACGACCTAAGAAGACCCTGAAACAAACTTTGCTGAGAGAGGCAAGAAATATTGGTCTGAGTTACGTGGAGGAGATTGAGTGAGTTTCCCAGGATAGAGCGGTATGGAGAAATTGCTTGCATTGCAGGCCCTATGTAAAGTATAACGGCAGAGGAATTATTAATATTATAATTTGTTCTATTATCACTGATGCCTTTATCTTGCAGTAGTTTGTATCTTCAGTACCCTAAACCATTCCCCTTCCCGTACTATGACAGCTGGAGTATTTTTCTCTTAGCAGATTCTACCTATCTGGACTAGCTAGCATAGGTAGGGGTCAAGCTAGAGAAGACACCCTGTTCCTTCAGGTTGGGGGATACAGCATAATTAAAGCAACCCTATCTTTGTAGCTAAATCAAACATGGAAACATTGAGAGATTATAAAATATTACCATGTGGTGGACATTTGGAGCATGGTGATGGCATGACTGTCAATGATGATTCGCCAGGAAGTCATTGGTATGAAAGTCAATGTCTTAACAGCAAAACATGTAATCAGAAGACTATGTTTCTGGAATGTAAGAATCATGAATGAGGTGGAAATAAATCAAAATAGATAACAATGGAAAGAATGTTGAGCCAGCATAAGCCAACCAGCTTTGGACTAGGGGAAAAAAGAATTTTGCTTTACAAAAAATCAGAAAAAGAAAACACATTTGTTTGAACGATAATTGTTTACCATTGATAACCAAAAAATAAAACACAGTAATGAAATTTGTGCTTTTTTCAAATATATTTCTGAATTTTAATTGGGCACTGTGCAAGTACAAACAACATTGATGTGTCAACAGATAGAAGACAACCCATCACAGATGAACACACACAACACAACAACTGTAAGATTGCACCAGAGGAGCACATGGCGACAAATATAGCTATGGAAGAAATGCAAAACAATGCAATCACTAAAGAGAAATAAAGATGTGATAACAAATGAAATGCTATTAGGTCTAGGTATAAAAGTAAAACAGAAGTCGCTGACAGTAATGAAATGTAACTGGAAGAGAAAAGTCATAACACAGGCATAGAAGGAAGGCATATTGATCCCAATCCCAAAGAAATAGAAATATACAACATACCCAAGTGGCTGTGAACCTATTAGCTTACTCAGCGGTGTATGAAAATTAATGGAGCATTTGATAAACAGCAGATTGATGTGGAAGATTAACATAGTTTAGACACCTAGCAAGTTGGATTCAGAAAATACAGATCCACTGAAGACAGATCACATATATCATTCAAGAAATTGATGATGTATTACGGTGGGAGAAGCATGCACTAGCTGTTCATGTAGATTTAGAAAATACATTTGTTTGATCTGCTTCTCCACCATTTACTTCTCTATATAATTTGGGGGATAAATGTAGTGATCTTGTGTTGGAAAAAAAAAAAAAACTATGCCTGCATACAATTTTGGGAGATATAAAATGTACACCCATTGCAGACACGGAAAAAAAGCAGTCAACATCCATCCCCTGGAAGACAGAAGAAGGTGAAAAGAGATTCTACATGATGAAAGAATTAAAAATGATGCCTCACCATTCACTGCATGGAAAAATGGCAGCTAGAAAAAAAACCAGACTAACTATATAAGCCACCTTCTTGTTTCTTTTCTCAAATCCTGTTATGCATAGGATAGGAAGAGATTTCTAGAACAGGCTTTTGTGTGCACTTCATAGGCAGTATTTTTCATCGCCTCTGTTATCTCTGAGGTCTACCTTTTGCAACGATAGGCCTTTTGCTTTGTATCTGCTGTAATAGAGTAGCATGGATCTTTGAGGATCTGTTGGAACAGGGTCTGATGTCCATGTTCCTAAACGTAGTGCAATGGCCCTTTCCATCAAAGAAACAGTTATCAAGTTCACCAGCCACAGGTTAACCCCACATTTTAGCAAAGAGAGTATCATGGTTGAAATGTCCACTTTGTTATAAACCTCCTCCAAGTCAATAACCACAGCAGTCTCTTGCTTGGATTGGAAGTCCATTTTTTGGCTAAACAAAGTATCAAATAGTAAACATCTTCAGATGCCAGGTTAGAAAATATTGCTCATATTTTTGTTGCCTTGGCTAGGGCATGTTATGAGAAAGTTGTTTGACAGACCTGCGATAGCTGTCATCCCTTAGACACACAAAAAAAGAACAATGGAAAAGCCCCAATGAGAAGAAATGTGCAGAGCATCTCTGACACTGAAGATCTCAGAAAGCAGAAGAGAATTAAGCTTTTTTTTTTTGAATTCTTATTGTGACCCCAATTAAGTAAGTAAAAGGAATAGCAAATTAATGTAGATACTGTATAGAACCTCTGCGATTTCAACAAAATGTACAGTTCATTTTACTAATTCAACTGTAGTTATCAGCAAAAGAAGTAGGAATTAACTGGCTGCACAGAATGTACTACCTTGTCTGGACCACACAAGATACATCAAAAGACTGGAGAAATGCAGTAATAATCATCATCAGGTGCAGTGCCGGCTGGGATAGGTGATCATGGATCTCTACAAATCTCTCTTCCTGGTATTTGCTATCATCTCAGATGTTGACACTCTTCTGTGCCATGAAGTCAGACTGTCTAACATATTCTCTCAGTCTTCCTCTGTCTTGTTTCCCTTCGATTTCTCATCACACATACATTCTTCTGTAAAACCACATCTCTGTGGCCTCCAGAGATTTTTCGATCTGTTTGTTTACCATTTATGACTCACATCCATATGTCAATATTAGATCTATGTAGCATTGAATAACTTCCCTTCTGACCTCAATTGTCAGTGACTTGTTGTATAAAATGCTTCTCATTTTCTGAAAAGCAGCTTTAGCCTGCCCTATTCTGCTCTTTATTTCTAATCTGCCATCTGATGTTACCAGGACTCCAAGGTATTTAAATTGATGTACTTGTCTTCTTAGCTCCGTCCCACTTGCTTTGATGGTGCATTTTGTCGCAGTCTGGCAGTAATAATACCAATATAAAAAGAAAAGGAAGCAAGAGATTTCACAAAGTACAGAGGGATATCACTCCTGAGCCATGCAGGCAAAATACAGTACTATGCACAGCCTTAGAGAAGATAATATGGCCGCAACTATTGTAGAGCTGCAACTATATGAAACACAAATGGACTTCAGAAAGAAGAGAATTTGTACCGATGCAATATTTGCACTGAGAAAGATACTTAGAAAGAACAAAAAAATATGACCAAGAGCTACACATTTGTAGACCAAGAAAAAGTTTCTACCGGATAGATAACTTTAGCACTGTAGGTACTTAACAAGCACCTGATCAATCTATGCAAAAGCCATTGTGATAACAGCCAGTGCTCATTAAGAACAAGCAACTGTGTCTGAATAACTTTAGTATTAAATTAGGATTAAGACAAGGATGTGTACTGTCGCCATTATTGTTTATTACCTATATTGACTATATAAGCTTTCTTTCTTTTGTCCTTCTCTGCTTTTTTGCCGCTAGGCGAGCAGGTTTAACTGATGATCGGTTTCCGAGATAATGCATGCTCGGTCGCTTGATATGGTGTGGTATTGTGGAGTTTTAAGATGTCTGTAACTCCATCAACCCATCTTTTCTTGGTCTGCCCTTTCCTCTTGATGATTCCATTTTCAGGTTGTATGCTCTTGCAACTGGTGTATTCAGGTTCATTCTGACCAAGTGGCCAAACCATTTCAGTCTCTGTTTTTCAATAAATCTAACAGCAGGTGTTGTTCCGACTGTTCTTCTAATTTCCTCATTTCTTATATGGTCTCTTCTTGTTTTATTTACTGCTTTCCTCAGGCATCTCATTTCGCATGTGGTAATTTTCCTTTCTTGTTCTTTTGTCAGTGCCCATGTTTGGCTCTGGTAGCACAGTGTTGGTATAGCAAAATAGCTAATTCAAACGAGGCCACCACGATGATGAGGCATATGAAGATACTAAATGTGGTACCTCCTAAATAAACTGCTTTTGCAGATAATAATAATAATTCCTCTCGTCACTTTTATCGTTACATAGGGCCTGCAAGTAATTTCTCCACACCGCTCTATCCTGGGCAACTTGCTCAATCTCCTCCATGGAACTGAGACCGATATTTCCTGCCTCTCTCAGCAAAGTTTGTTTCAGGATTTCTTTAGGTCGACCTCTCTTTCTTGAACCCTTTGCATCCCACTTCAATGTCTGCTTTGATATTCGTTGATCATTTCTCCTCAAGGTGTGCCCAACATATCTCCATCTTCTCTTTCTTATAACAGTTGTCACTAGTGGTTGACCAGACATGTCTCCGATTTCATCACTTGAATTCGTTCCATTTTATATTCATTATTTTTCGCAGACATCTATTTTCAAATGCATTCAACTTGCTTTCTATATCTTTAGTCATTTTCCAACTCTCGCTGGCATATGTTAGGATTGATACAACATTTGAATTGAAAATTTGTAATTTAGTTTTAATACTATATAACTTGCAGTTCCATATTTTATTTAGACTTTTAAAAGCTGATGTTGCTTTGCCAATTCGTATCATAATTTCTTTTAACATTTCCTGTGCAATCAAAATTGTTACCTAAATAGGTTAACTGCTCTGTTATTTTTATCATTTTAGATTCCAGTGTGATATTTGCATTACTTGCCATAGGTGTCTTCATTATATTTGTTTTTCATAGCTTATCTGCAGTCCAACTTTTGATGCTATAGATGACAAGTTGTTTGTTTTTCTTTGCATATCTTGGTTGTTTCTACTTAACAACGCAATATCATCTGCAAAATCCAAATCTTCTAGTTGACTATTTTTTGCAGATGGTCGAGTAATTATTGCCACGATAAAAGAGCACTTACAGAAGTGCATAAACAAATTAAATAACATATTTAAAGATCACAACATGAAAATTAACATTTAAAAAACTGAAGTAATGGCAATATCATGAGGAAAAAAAGATAAATATCTTCACAGCAAACCAACAACTGGGACAAGTGGAAAAACTTCACATATTTGGGAAGCTCGATAACAGTAGATGGAATAATCAATATCAAAATACAGCAAAGATGCAACAAAACAAGCTAAATCATCAGCTAAATGACACTGATATTCATTTGCAAACATGTATCTTTACACACAAAATGAGCCCTATACAATACGATCTTCAGCCCAACTTTGTGCTATCAGTGTCAAAATTGGACACTTACAGCAAACGAACAAAGAAAAATTACAACAAATATGAAATGACTGTGAAAATTATTTGGAGTAACCAGGACGCCTGTTATAAGAAAGAGAAGATGGAGATATGATCAATGAATATCAAAACAGGCATTGAAGTGGGATGCAAAGGGTTCAAGAAAGAGAGGATGACCTAAGGAGACCCTGAAACAAACTTTGCTGAGAGAGGCAAGAAATATTGGTCTGAGTTACGTGGAGGAGATTGAGCAAGTTTCCCAGGATAGAGCGGTATGGAGAAATTGCTTGCAGGCCCTATGTAACGTATAACGGTACGAGAGGAATTACTATTTAACCAGAACAGATAAGATTAAAAAACGAGACTATTAGAAACTTAGTAACAACACCAGTGCTAGAATATATTAAGAACCCATAAACTAAATGATTCAGCCATCTAACATGATTACCGTCCAACAGTACACCAAAACAAGTACTACTATTTAGATACAACGGTTTCAAGGCCAAAGGTCGCCCACGCAAATGATGGACTTAGAAATAGCAGAGTGGTAGGAAGCACCATATATGAGGCGCACTCAAGTGCACTTGCCAGAACTCTTCACATACCTAAGCACTGAAAGGTACAACAGAAATAGATGATGGATAGATAGACTGACAGAGAGATAGCTAGAACTGTAGTTATTATGAATATTGTATATTTTGATGAAAAATAATGAGTTTGTTTTTAAAAAAACACTTGTGTTTGTATGCGTTTGCTGTTGTTTTTGTTACTGTTCACAACCATTTGCACAAAGAGTTTTGTATTTAATAACAATATTTTTGTCCAGGTTGATTCATACAATATTATTTTATTTCAGTTTCCCCCTCCTAAAAATAGACAAGATGCCATAAACATATTAGGAGATCAGACAAATGAGCAATACCCAATTTATCGGACTGTGAGACCGACAGATCTCTCATCAACTGCTTTTACTGGTATTGTGGACATTCTTCAAAATAGAATTGATATTTATGTAGAAAACCCTTGCCGTCCAGGAATTGTACCAATCATACATTTCAATATTGTTGAAAAACCGTAATAGTTATCATATGTCAGCCTTGATACATGTTGAGACATTGATTTATTAATGTATCAGAGGGAGGGAAAGATGAATTAGGGAAAAATGGAAAATGAATATGAGAGATCAATAGTTTACCATTCCTGCCAGATCATGTCGCTCCATAACTCTCCCTGGTAATAAGTTCTGACTCCGATCTTTTGCCAAACCACAGTGTCAGACCATCCAACATCTTCATTGTCTGCCTTACATGATCTCTCCTTCCCTGTATTTTACCCACTGTCACCAATTCCAGTACATGATGCAAACGTTTTTTTTACCCATTCACTCACACTTCAACATAATCTTCCTGACAATCACTTTTTTCCCCTCTTCTACTTCTACCTTGTTGTAGACTGTATTTTTTACATATCTGTTAGTGTCTAGTGTAATTCTCGCTGTGAAGCACTTGGTAAACTGCAAAAGATCCTCGCCTACACATGATCACAGTGCGAGGCAGACAATCCATTTCCACTCATCTTGTGAACAAACAATTATAATCTGCAATATTACAAGTACTGTGGTTTATATAACTGTAATCACTATACTCTGGCAGTTCTGTAAGTGTCAAATCTGTTTCAGCGAAATATCAAAATATGAAGTAAGGTTGTTTTTGTTCATCCGTTTTCTGTAGTGTTGTTTTTCCTACAGCGACATGATTTGTGACTGTAAATATATCATGTCTCACAAAGACTTAGGATCAAAGTGTTGATTGGATCTTTTTTACTTTGTAAAACTATTTCATGTCATGATATTTTTTGTTTGGTAAATATTGCAGTCTTCCCCATTATTTAGTCTTATTCAGCAGAGAGAAATATTCATAATCTGCTGCTTTGACTTGCTTGTTATACACACTTCTGTTCTATCCTATAATCAGTTTGATTTAAAACTCCTGTACTCTCAGTATCAAAGTTTATATATATATCTGTGTGTTTATGGGTGCCTCTATCTATCTATTCTCTAATCCTGTTTGCCTTTCAGCATCAGGTCGAAAAAGGAGACACCTGGAGCGAGCCTATCTATGCACATTGTCTTTCTTTTTCTTCTCCAATCCTGGTTTGCCTCACAGCTTTAGGGTAAGAAGAGTTTTCTAGCACTGGCTTTTGTGTGTGCTTCATAAATAGTGTCTTTCGTCAGCTCTGTTATCTCTGAGGTCCACCTTTTGCGTGGCCGGCCTATTGTTTTGTATCCACTGTATCGGAACAACATTGCTCTCTGTGGTATACTGCCTGTTGGTAATCTGCTTATGTGGCCGAACCATTTAATTTGTTGCTTCTTGATAAAGTTCAGCGCTGATGTACCCACTTTTTTCTGGTGTCTTCATTTCTAAGTCGGTCTCTTCTTGTTACACCCAGCATTCTTCGTAGACACTTCATCTCTGTTGTAACTAGTTTTCTTCTGTCATTTAATGTCAGTGTCCAGGTTTAGCACTGATAGCATAATGTAGGAAGAAATATTGTGTTGAACAATGCTTTTTTGTGTTCATGGTGACCTGTTTGCATTTCAAAATTGGCGCCATTTGTCCTAGTGTTTGATTTGCTTTGTTGCATCTATGTTGGATTTCATTAGTTATTCTTCCGTTTGCTGTAAAGATGCTCCCTAGGTATGTAAAGTCTTTGACTTCACATGGATGCCTCTTATATTATAAAATACTGCTGTTCATCACGTATATTGACCACATCTGTAAAATAGCTAACACCAGCGAAGGAAACAACCTCGGAGAACTCTTAAACGAATTTTTTTTGCAGATGATCAGGCAATCATATCAACAACAGAAGAACAGCTACAACAACACATTAACAGACTCCAGTTAGCATGTAACGAATACAACATGAGAATAAGAATCGACAAAACAGAAGTAATGACATTCGCCAGAGAGGAAAGCACTACCAATATCTGCATCGACAATCCCCACTAAAACAAGTAAAAGATTTCACATTCCTGGGGAGCATTTTTTCAGCAAACGGAAGAATAACTAATGAAATCCAACTCAGATGCAACAAAGCAAATCAAATAATAGGACAAATTGCGTCAATTTTAAGATGCGTACACGTAACCATGAACACAAAAGAGCAATGTTCAACACAATCTTTCTCCCCACATTATGTTACCAGTGCCATACCTGGACACTAACAACATATGATAGAAGAAAACTAGTCACGACAGAAATGAAGTGTCTACGCAGAATGTTGGGTGTAACAAGAAGAGACCGGTTGAGAAATGAAGACATCAAGAAACAACAAATTAAATGGTTCGGTCACGTAAGCAGATTACTAACAGACAGTGCACCTCAAAGAACAATGCTGCTCCGATACAACGGGTACAAAGCAAAGACCGCCACGCAAAAGATGGACCACAGAGATAACAGAGGCGACGAAAGAGACTATCTATGAAGCGCATACAAGGGCCCGTTTTAGAAATCTCTTCTTAACCTGGCGCTGTGAGGCAAACAGGATTCAAGAAAGAAAGTCTCTCTCTCTGTTTGTGTTTGTTTGTGTCTGTGTTTTTCTTGTTTGTGTTTTTCTTTTTGTTTGTTTTTTTGTTTGTTTGTTTGTTTGTGTTTGTTTGTTTGTGTGTGTTTGTTTGTGTGTGTCTGTGTTTGTTTGTGTATGTTTGTTTGTGTGTGTGTGTTTGTTTGTGTGTGTTTGTTTGTGTCTGTTTTTCTTGTTTGTGTTTGTTTGTGTGTGTTTGTTTGTTTGTATTTTTTGTGTCTGTTTTTCTTGTTTGTGTTTGTTTGGGTGTGTGTGTTTGTTTGTGTGTTTTTGTGTGTCTGTTTGTTTGTGTGTTTGTTTGTGTGTGTTTTTTGTGTCTGTTTTTCTTGTTTGTGTTTGTTTGTGTGTGTTTGTTTGTGTGTTTGTTTGTTTGTGTGTGTTTGTTTGTGTTTTTGTTTGTGTGTTTGTTTGTGTGTTATGTTATGCGATCGACGTCATGGCACATTGGGCATTCCCATTCGTGCTCTGTCCTCCGCTGCAGCAGCCATCCCAATGTCCATTTGCTCACAGTACTCATGAGAAGTTGATTGCTATATCTTCTCTCTCTACCATGAAGCCGACACTGTCTGGCATGTCCAAACTTAACGCCTAATTCTCGAACTTGTTCCAGTGTCTGAGACTTGTCCATGTCACATAATTGAGAACGTACCGCATTGATGATATCGGCGCTGTCCATACTTCTGCCCGCTTGAGCGGGGCATTGTTTGCAAGAAAGTGAGCACGCTCATTACCCTGCACTCTCGAATGTCCTGCCAAGTCATTTTCTTGAGATGTGATCTCCGAATGCTGTCCACCCATTCCACACGCATACTTCCAGATTCAATCATTTGAAGCATATTCATTGAGTCTGATATGATAATTGTATGGGTTACCTGTTGCTCAGCCACCCATGACCGAGCCCTGGAGGCAGCAGTGATCTCCATAGTCATGCTTGATGTCGTTGTCTCGAAAGCGCCACAGTCCTCATGAAGTGTGCGATTGTTTCGCTGTGCTGAATAAGCCCACGATGATCTGGTTCCACATCTGACAGAGCCATCAGTGTAGATAATGATATCACCTAGATGGAAGTGCTGATCCACGAGTGCAAGAATCTCCACATTGACGACCCGCGGGCCTATTCTCTACAGCGGCTCCCAAGTGTGGTTGCAACCCTGGTGTAAGCAGTCATATCCTCTGATATAAGCATCCATTCTTCACCATGCCTCAGCTCATCTAGAGTACAGACCTGTTTAATAACATCCTCGGCCATCCAGGATCGGCCTCTCTTTATTCACCTGCCCTTGTTTTCATTTATGGATTTGTGCAGAGGATGATTTGTATCAGCAGAAACTCTCAGATAAGCTTTTACCGGTGCGACTTTGTGTCTAATGGCCATCGTTGACAATCCAAGGACATAGCGCATTGCCTCACATGAAGTGTCATGTGTGCAACCAAGTATAAGCCTCATCCCTTCATTTAGGACCCTGTCTAACTTATCTAACTTATTGTTTGTGTGTGTTTGTTTGTATGTGTTTGTTTGTCGGTTTGTGTGTGTGTATTTGTTTGTTTGTTTGTCAGAAGCAGGAAAAGCTTTTGAAAACAACTCTGGACTCATTAAATTTGGACAGCTTATTTATTCTGGAATTTATTCACTCAGGAATATTTAAAACTTATTACATTGTTTCTTTACTGAATTATGAGTTAATTAGGTTACTTTAAAAAGGTATAAATTGCATACTATGTTCAATCAGTCATTACTTGATAACAATCATGTACAACAGAACACATTTGTTACATGAAAACTTAGTAGCACCATTTGTAAACAGCAAACATAAATGAAAAAATGGTGTACATTTCTACAAATCTGCAAATATATAAAGTTTTCAGATGACTTTGGAACATCTCTGCTTATGCTGCAGTCATGTGAGTGCATGCCAGTGTTTAAAATTCAAGAGTAAGTGTAATACAAGGAATTAATGCTGTCCAACAAAGAGTCATTTTTCTACAAGTTTATTTTCTTGGCAACGAAGAAACTGAAGCATGATGACACTTCCTGACACCAAGAAAAATTGGATCCATTCCTTGCTAAAGATGCACAAAAACAATCGCTACGTTCAGCAATTCAGAATGGCACTTGACAAAAATCGAATCAAAGACCTGAAGATTGTTAATAAGGCAGACAAGAAATCAGCACAAGGTTATGCACATGTCTTTATTGCACCAGTAATCAATGAATACCCTATAGTCAAGCTGGAAATCAGTTGCAGAAGAGAGATATTATATTAACTAAACGTAGCGGGAACATCAACAGTATATCCAAGACTCTTATGTCAGCCATGTTTCCGCATGGCCAAAATGGATATGCCATCATCATCAGTCTAGTTTAGCCAGGAACTTCAAATAAAGTCAACAAAATGGTGTCAGCAATGTTGGACTACATCTACCAATTGATGGTGCATTGAATGATGATAGATTGTTAAATTACCTAAACTTACTGCAGCAATATTTAGTTGACATATATGCCAAGATTGAGACTGATTGATTGTTCTTCTTCCAATTGAACCAATACAATTGTGAATGATTATAACACAGAAAAATCTCAGCAAGTTAGGTATTCTGTCATTAACAATAGTCACACTGTAAGTAATTAGTGATTACTTAATTTTTTCCAAGCTTTTTTTTTTTAATCGTGAAGGCATCAATTTAATTTAGATTTTTGGGGTAAAATATAATGGAAGTTTATACATACAAGAGTGTAAATCCCAGGCAAAGTTGTGAAACTAGTATATATATATATATATATATATATATATATATATATATATCATCATCATCATCATCATCAAGGTGCGTATCCTTTATAGGACGTTGCTCTCTTTGAAGCACATCTGAAATTCACTCTGTCTCTTGTCAGTTCACCCACTTTGTCGATGGTCATATTCGTAGTTTCTTTAATATCTTGTAGCCATCTTCTTCTTTGTCTGCCTCTGCGTCCTGGGACCCTGCCCTCTAGTATTGTTCTTTCCAGGCCATCGTGACGCTTGATGTGACCAAAGTATCTAATTTTTCTGTATAGTATGTTGTTTATCAGCCAATTCTCTTTAACATTTAGTTCTTTCAGGACATGTGTGTTCTTTCTTTTTCTGTCCATTGTATTCGTAGGATCTTTCTGTAGCATTTAGTTTCGAAGGACTGGATTTTCGTTCTTAATTTTTGTGTAATAGTCCATGATTCGCAACCATAAGTAGCCACTGGGAAAATGCATGCTCTCAATATTTTTAATTTAGTATTTTGCTGGTGCTTTGCCACATGTTCTTCATTGTGTTTAACTTCTTGATTACTATTGTAAATCTTCTTGAGATCTCTTTGGAGCAGTCACCTTTATTGTTAATTATTGAGCCCAGATATTCGTAGCTCTCTACACATTGAAGTTCTTCATTGTTTATTTGGATGTTAGGTGAGCCTTTTGCTTTGTCAGTTGACATGATTTTTGTTTTTGTGTATTCAAATATAGATGTTGATCTTCACTATGTTTCTTGGTCGTCATGATTAGGTTTTCCAAACCTTCTTTGCTGGTGGATAATAATACTGTATCGTCTGCGTATCTAAGCTCTGGTATGCATTTGCCGCCTATAATGAGAGGGTCGTAATTCACATAGTTGACATCGTCTTTTACATTCCTCATGATGTTCTCCGCATATATGTTGAATAAGTATGGTGACAAAATACATCCCTGTCGTACCCCCTTTTTAATCTCGAACCATTCAGCTATTTCACCTCCTATTTTAATGGTTGCCTGTTGTTCATGGTATAGAGATTCTATGAGTTGTATTATGTGTGTTGGAAAGTGCATGTCTTTCATGATATTCCACATTTTCTGGTGTTGTATATGGTCGAAAGCCTTGCTATAGTCTATGAAACATGCATGCAGGTCTATGTTGTATTATCTGCATTTCTCGATAATGAGTCTCATGCTACAAATATGATCTCTAGTGCCTCTACCTCTTCTGAAACCTGCTTGTGTTTCGTGTATTTCATCTTCTAATTTTTGTTCCATTCTCTTCATTATGATTTTGAGTAGGATTTAGCTGGCGTGACTTAAAAGGGCAATAGTTCTGTAGTTCGTGCATAGTTTCATGTTTCCTTCTTTGGAATAGGTATAAATATTGATCTTTTCCATTCCTTTGGCCAGGAGGAGCTATTCCATATCTTTGTGCACAATTTATGATATACCTGAACACTGGCCTCACCGCCTGCTTGAATCAATTCCGCTGGTATATCATCGCACCCTGGTGACTTCCCTCTCTTCAGGCTTTTGATGGCCAGGCGCACTTCATCCAACATGGGCTTTGGTTCTGTCTCTTCGCTTTCTGTTCAATCATTTGAACAGAATTATCTTATGTGGATTATCTTATGTGGATTTTTAGATGTGTCTTCATACATGTTTCTGCAGTAATCTTTCTTTTCTGTTAATGTTTTGCCATTGTTATCGTTTATGACTTGTATTGATGGGCTGAAGTCACGTGTAATTATATTAATCTCGTGTACATTTCTCTCTCTTTTTCCCTTGTTTTCTTAATTCATCAATTTTATTGCATGAGGTGACTATGTGTTATTTCTTGTCTTTTCGGATTTCTTTCTTGACTTCTCTTGAGCAGTTTTTATATTCAGTGCTGTTTCGTTTTAACCATGTT
The DNA here is from genome assembly GCA_020796225.1 of Arion vulgaris. Classification (NCBI taxonomy): domain Eukaryota; kingdom Metazoa; phylum Mollusca; class Gastropoda; order Stylommatophora; family Arionidae; genus Arion; species Arion vulgaris. The sequence goes on along the minus strand of CM036763.1, from coordinate 31,283,700 downwards.
TGTTTTAGCTTTCTTCTTTCTTCAATTAGCTTCAGTGTTTTTCAGTTATGTAGACCTGTTTCTTGTGTACTTTCCTGGGGATATATATACAGTGGCGACTCGTCATTAATGGCCAGTGGGGCCGTGTCCCACCAAAAATAATGTATAACGTGTATTTATTATTTATAAATGAAAATATAGCAACCAAAAACCATGATTTATCCGGGAAAAAATGCCTGGCCCCACCAACAAAAATGATCACGAGCCGCCACTGTGTGTATATGTATATATATATTGTTGTCTGCAAAATATAAGCAGTTTTTTTTAGATACAAAGGTTTGTGTATATCTAACCAGATTTCAATAATATTTTAATCAACCTCTCACATGATGAAGGAAAGAATATTGTACTGAAACAATGCTTTCACTTTTTATTCCTGGTGAGAACATGCAAATGAAAATTTATAGGAATTATACTAATGACAGTCAGTAAAGTGTGGGAAAATAAATAAAACGTATTGTATATAATTGTTGTTAAAGCATATTTGTTTTGAAATATATGTATCAGAAAAATAATACTTTCTATGATTTCATGAGTTTTTGTGTGTGTTGTCCAAACAACTATTCCAAAACAAATTCAACTCAAACATAGTTTTCTTTTGACTTAGCTCTACATGAACCATACATCTGTATATCATACTTCCTTTTTGGAAGATTTAGCTCTTCAGTTCTGATTATGCAATTTTAGTGCAGTGTCATTAATGGATATACCCGAAATGAGATAAAATAGAATTCACAATGTGTTACTATACTTCTTTATTTTCCATGGTGTATATGTGCTCCAAAATGTGGTTATTAAAATACTTCATTATAATAGTTGTGTTTACTACATTGTGTCAAATAGTAGTGTGTCCATTGCGGAATATCACTTTCACCAGAAAACTCTAGAAAGTTCTTCCTATTACATATTATAAAAAGCAATGTGACATAGTGAACAAATGATATTTTCCACTTATATCAATGATAATAAATGGTGTATACATACGCCAATGACAAATCATTCAGATACAGTGTGAAATAAATATTTCCATGGGATTACCGATTTTCACGTGCGATAAAATGGAAGTACCAATGCGGTAATTATAGATTGACTATCGTACTGTTAAACTTCAACATGTATACCAAATCAACATTGCTTTTATTTTACCAATAAGTAAAATCTTAACAGCACTAAAGGTTTGGGTGGTCAAAAAAAACTTTACGAAGGTCGCCACTGTTGTCTATAGAAAAATGTAAAATATCAATCATTTCTGTGAAGTGGGTGATTTTATATCGATCAGTAAAGATATTCAAGAATTTTGGAACGAACTACACTGGGCCTGATACTGCTGTGTATCCGACCTTTATCGTGCATATGACGGATTAGAAAATATAGTTGAATTTACTCATCTAACAGTTAACCACTCCATGAATTTTGTTGACCCCATCACAGGTGCACATGCGCAATACATCAAATGTGTGTAGAGATCGGCAAAGAAGAGAAACAAGACTCAGAATTGGACTCACAGGCATCTGCTAGAGTCGTACTTCATCATCATCAAAGTTTGTATCCTTTAAAGGATGTTGCTCTCTTTGAAGTGCATCTGAAATTCACTCTGTCCACGACCTTCTCTATATCATATCACCACAGCTTGATTAGCACATAAACTTAACATCACTTATCAGTAATCCATGAATAAGTCAGTCACAAGTTTGCACATCACCACAGCTTGATTAGCACATAAACTAAACAGTATTACACAAATATATTTATCTACTACTGAATTTTGCTACTTTCCTTTTTGTGAAGAAGCAGCTTGTTGAACATTGCATTGATCATTCCTTATTTTTCTATAATTGTTGAGGAAAATGGGACTGCAGACAATAAAGTATTTCTTTTTTGAGCTACGCAGACACATGCAGTACTGTCTAATGAGAATTTTAAGTAGCTGGCAGTTACAATTTGTGTGACAATCTTCTTCTGGTTTGTCGTGGCCAAGAACTTATCTTCATATTCAGATGATATCAGCTTTTAAACAACTAGATATGATATGAAGCAGAGAACAGTGAGATCTTGTGATGGGTACTTCAGTCCAGCCCTATCTATTAACTGATTCACTACCGGGTTGTTTTCGCCTCTGGACGGAATTATTTTTTAGTTTTCAAAATATTGCACACATACTTTAGCTAAACTAAAATATTGTTTAGAGAGCCGTAGCGTAGTTGTTAGTGAACTCGCTTCTCAAGACTGGTGGTCTGGGTTCAACTCCGCAGTGCGCATGGAATTATTCCCGACCGGACGGCTCTCAGGTCGACCCAGCCTCAACTGGGTACCAGACATGCTCTGGGAAGTAAAGGCGGCCGGCGTGATGCTGACCACATCACCTATCGTGTGCCGACGGTCAATAAAAATACAGGCCTAACACTGTATTACCCTATATACCACGAGGTATGAAAGGGCCCCTTTACTTTTAAAAAAAATATATTGTTTCTAAATATGATTTAAAGTTTAACTTATTATATATCAAATTAAAGATAAATGAATGTACTTTCATAAAATATTTATTGTGTCCAAAATATAATGTTGTGTTGACTATGCTTGAAAAATATTAGCATGAATTAAAAAAAAGTAATTGAAATTGTGAGAACAAAAATCCAACTTGTCAAGGGCCTTGATGAACAATGTGTGAATAAATCAGTCTAACTGCTCTCTTTATATATGTAATCCATTTATGAATACAAAAACGTTAAGAAAATAGTGAAGGAGTGTATGGTTTATTAACTGTTTGCAAAGTAGCATAATGTAAATTTTAAAAATCGCTAGTTTTTACGGTCACAGGGTATCCTAAAATGATTGATAAACTCTGTTTCAATTCGAATTCTAGCATAAGCCACCCTGATATGTATTCGTTATCGTTTACTCATCACTTCTAAGTAGTTTTCGGTTAATATAAATCTTCAATCGGAACAAAAAATATTAAAAACCCAACAAAATAGTAATCGTCTTTTGAGCGACGCTTGGTCCAGGCAGATAAGAAATAGTTACACTTGAGTGTTCCACGTGCACGGAATCAGTTAAATGTGTGTAGTTAAATGAAACACCATTTTTGTTACATTATGTCGAAGGAGATCAATAGTCTACATACCAACTTTTATTACATTATGTCGAAAGAGATCAATAGTCTTCATGACAACTTTTGTTACAATATGTCGAAGGAGATCAATAGTCTTCATGACAACTTTTGTTACATTATGTCGAAGGAGATCAATAGTCTACACAACAACTTTTGATACATTATATCGAAGGAGGTCAATAGTCTATGTGACAACTTTTGTTACATTATGTCGAAGGAGATCAATAGTCTACATGACAACTTTTGTTACATTATGTCGAAGGAGATCAATAGTCTACATGACAACTTTTGTTACATTATGTCGAAGGAGATCAATAGTCTACAGGCCAACTTTTGATACATTATGTCGAAGGAGATCAATAGTCTACATGACAACTTTTGTTACATTATGTCGAAGGAGATCAATAGTCTACAGGCCAACTTTTGATACATTATGTCGAAGGAGATCAATAGTCTACATGACAACTTTTGTTACATTATGACCGAAGGAGATCAATAGTCTATGTGACAACTTTTGTTACATTATGTCGAAGGAGATCAATTGTCTACATGACAACTTTTGATACATTATGTCCGAAGAGATCAATAGTGATACAGGATAACAAGGGAAAACAAAATGCTGTGCCAATCAATTATCCTACAGTATAATTCAGTGCAGCTTTAACATAAATTTCATCCATCTGAATCACCACAGCTTGATTAACACATAAACTAAACAGTATTACACAAATATATTTATCTGCTACTGAATTTTGCTCCTTTCCTTTTTTGTGAAGAAGCAGCTTGCTGAATTGCATTGAACATTCCTGATTTTTATATAATTGTTGAGGAAAATGTTGGAACCGCAGACAATAAAATATTTCTTTTTTGAGCTCCACAGACACATACAGTACTGTCTAATGAGAATTTCATGTAACTGGTAGTTACAATTTGTATGACTATTTCCTTATGGTTTGTCGTGGCTAAGAACTTATCTTCATATCCAGATGATATGAGGACAGATCAGGTTCAATTTAATATGTCATAAATGCAAAACACTGAGTGTTATCTGAAGTTCTGACCAGATGCAACTGTTCAGCGAGGAATTGAAGTGTTTTCTCTGGCACAAAACTAGTGCTTGTTGTGGTGGATGATAAACTAATTGCTTCAACCAGATTATCATGTGCCATTGTCATGTAATAGTCAATAGTTGGTGCTCATCTAAATCTTTGCATGATTTGCATGGACAAGAGGTTCTCAACATGAGACCATCTCTCAATTTTTCCACTATTTGACAGCCAGTTAAAGGAACTCTTATCTATGGAAACTTCCTTTAGGTGAACAGTAAAAGACATGTCCTGATCTATTTTAATACTGAGTCCTATAGCTGGTGCTTTCATAGTTTCCACAATTACAGTATACAATAGAATATGTTCCTTGTCTACATTTCGGTACACAACACTTTCTAGGCATCGTTATTTTGTTGTTATGTCTATTAAAGAAGGTAAATGTTAAATTATACATATATAATTATAATCGTAATTTGATCTATATTTTGATACACATCACTTACGAGCTTGGAATCGTTATTTTGTTGTTATGCTTACAACAGTGTCACTGTCAACAGTTATGTTTACTGAAGAAGATATTATACATGTATAATCGTAATTTGATCTACATTTTGGTACACAGCACTTACTACGCATCGTTATTTTGTTGTTATGTTAACTAAATAAGTCCGTTTGAGTCCGTATGTTTACTAAAGAGCCCATATATTTACTAAACACATTTGAATACTCTGCCTCACCAGCCATCTTGAAAAAACTTGCGAGATGGCCATTATAGAGAAGGTCATGCTCTGTCTCTAGCCAGTTCACCCACTTCGTCGATGGTCATATTCGTGGTTTCTTTAATATCTTGTAGCCATCTTCTTGGTCTGCCTCTGCGTCCTGGGACCCTGCCCTCTAGTATTGTTCTTTCCAGGCCATCCTGACGCTTGATGTGACCAAAGTATCTAATTTTTCTGTATAGTACGTTGTTTATCAGCCAATTCTCTTTAACATTTAGTTCTTTCAGGAAATCAGTGTTCTTTCTTTTTCTGTCCATGGTATTCGTAGGATCTTTCTGTAGCATTTAGTTTCGAAGGACTGGATTTTCGTTCTTGTTTTTGTGTAATGGTCCATGAATCACACCATAAGTAGCCACTGGAAAAATGTATGTTCTCAATATTTTTTATTTTAATATTTTGCTGGAGAGTCGTACTTATGTGAGTTTATGTAGCGTCGGTGCTATAGACCCGCTGGTGTTGACGCCATTTTAGCTGACGGGGTTTTTTGGCCTCCACTATAAACACATGCCTTTTCGGCTCTTTTCAGAGCCCCCAAATTGTCCAATAATCAAACAGCCCGGCCCTTTGCAGGATCATCCAGAAATATCTCAATTAACATCATCGATTTATTGTCACAATTTGTGGGCGACGAGTTATGAAAACATAATAACAAGTAGGTCATTTTAAGAGCCATTCTTGGGGTGTTGGGTGAAAAGGTAGGTGTAGTACCTCAAGGAAACACGGAGGTCACAGCTGGAAAATGTACGATTATAAAGATACTCCAGATCAATTCATCATGGAGAGGAGCACTCTATCTATGTGGTATTACAATAAGGGAGACTGGACAATGTGTGAACATCGTACCAGTATAATGACAATAAGTCTATCTACAGACAAGGACATTAACAATGTAGTTGATGTGTTCAGTAGATGTATAATAGCCTACAGGCTGCCTATGAAACAATTCTTAGAGGGGCTCGAAAGCACCACACGCCTTACTGGAGCAGTGAATTAGAATAACGTAGAAATTTCACGAAAGCAGGCAGAGACCACTCCATGCCAAGAACACCAATACAACTACCAGCATGCTAAGGCTATATTTCAAAATGCCAAGTTGCAGGACATGCGGAGAAGCTGGAAGGAAAAATCAGAGCACTTAAACTTTGAAGGAGATACCAGGAAACTGTGGAAGCTGGTAAAGCAACTTAATGATGAAGGTACATGGAGAAATCCAAAGATTGCATTGAACACAGATGGAAACATCTTCACATGAAAAAGGCAGCTGATCATTTTGCAGACTCCTTTGCTAAAGACAGCAATATGTAAATTAGCTCAATGAAACAGCGAGAGATTCGTGAGAAAAAGTAAAATGCAGAACGAGATGAAACAATACCTGAAGTTATGAAGACCACAATTACATTAAAAGAACTGGAACTGGCAATATCCAAATTAAAAATGAGAAAATCACCAGGAGCTAGTGGAGTATCAAATGAGATAATTAAGAACTCGGGAACTGCATCAAAAACAAAGCTACTGCAGATTTACAATAATTGTTGGAACTTGGGTCAAGTTCCACAGAACTGGAACGAAGAAATCATGATACTTCTCTCAAAACCCGGGAAAGATAGTCCTGCTGCCTCCAGCTACAGACCAATCAATCTTCTTTGCGTTCGTTCTTTACGACCAATTTTAATCACTCTTTGCGATATGTTTGATCTTTGCCAAGAACGTGTATACGTTGTACATTGGTTTGGTAGGTCCATAAACGCATAGACTTTTACACGTTTAGGACACGTGCATCCGATTTCAACCAAACTTCCTTTGTCGCCTCTTAAATAGCCGTCCATCGCAAGCGATGATGACAACAATCTCAGACGTGTACTGCTGCACCTCTCTGGTGTGTGCGGAGGTGAGAGTACAATCCTAGAACAAAATCCCCTACCACAGGTGGGGCATACATAATCAAGGTTATACATGTGTGTGTTGTGTGCTCTGTCTTTTCGCGCAGCTCGTTTTCTCTTTGCCTCAATAACACGATGATTCTCAGCTATGCGGGTTCCTCTTTTGCTATTACAGCGCCACATTTGGCGATCTTGTGGCAAGGGCTCTCAGCACGTAGTGTCTATATTGAAGCAATTCCGAGACACTTTAAGAGTGTCTTTAAATCGTTTTTTCTGTCCATCAGCTGAACGTCTGCTCTCTTCAAGCTAGCTACTCATCATCAGTTTTGGGATTCATTTATCAGGCATCCGAGCAACGTGACCGGCCCATCTCACTTGGGTCTTCTGTAACAGAGTGTTGACACTTGGGAACTTTGCTCTTATGAGAACTTCGGTATCTCTAATTTTGCCATGCCAGTTTATTTTTAATAGTCTGCGTAGACAGCTTGTGAGGAAGTGGTTTAGTTTTCTTCTGCATGTCTGCTATACACTGTCCATATCTTGCTGGTGTGCAGCAGCTGGGTTAGCACTATGTCCCGTTAAACTTTCAGCTTTGTGCAGCATTGGCTTTGGATATCCTATTGTTGACCTCAGAGTCTATGTTTGTAGATCTGGATATGATGCTGCCAAGATAGGCAAATTTGTCCGCTGACAAGAGACGCTGGTGTTTAATATTGATGACTGGATCATAGTGCTGCTCTCTAGGTGCAGGCTGAAACATGATCTCAGTTTTCTTGGAGTTAATGGTAAGGCCAAACATATCACAGGTTACGGAGAACTTACCCTTGTAGATTTGCATTTCTTCCTCAGAGTTGGTAGCAAGGGCGCAGTCATCAGCAAACAACAGGTTTGAGATGGTTTATTACTTTACCTTGGTGGAAGATTTTAACCTCCTAAGATTGAATAGGTTACCGTCTGTCAGGTATCTAACCTTTACCCAATGTTCATCGCCATTCCAAAAGACATCCATGATCATGGCAGCAAACATCACGCTGAAGAGGGTTGGGGCCATTACACAGCCCTTTTTGACGTCGTTGATGACGTGGATGCCCCCCTTTTATCAAGTATCCTTTATCAAGTACACGCTCCATCATGCCCTCTGAAACTGTTGGATGACAATGAATTTCACTGGACGTCCACATTTGTCCATGATCTTCCTTAAACCCTCTCTTTTGACCGTGTCGAACGCCTTTGTCAGATTGACAACGATCATATAGAGGTTACTTAAAGAGGTTAGAGGTTACTGCTCTTGACATTTCTCCTGTAGTTGGCGGGCTGCAAATATCATGTCTGCTGCTCCACGGCCCGCTCTGAAGCCACACTGGGTCTCAGGGAGTAAGTCCTGTTCCAGATGATCGATTAAACGATTGAGGCGGACTCTGGCAAGTATCTTGCCAACAATTTACAGGAGGGAGATCCCCCTTTGATTGTCACAGGCCTTGTGGTTGTCTTTGCGCTTATTGTTCATTGAAGTTCAGAGGTTCATTGAACAATAAGGCGGACAATAGTGCCATCCTTTAGTTCCTGTGGTATGCGTTCGTTGCTCTAAATGGACGTAAAGAGGTCTGTCAACTTCAGCATGGGGCCCCCATTCTTTGTAGACTTCGGTCGGTTTTGAGTTCGCACCAGGCGCCTTCCCGCTGGGCACTGACCTGTTGCCTTCTTGACCTCTTCTAAGCTATGTGGAGCATCACGCTTGACATTGATTGAGACCTTGGGCATGCGCTCTATGGCTTCATCACATATGGTGGATGGATGGTTGAGGACAGCACGGACGTTGTTCTGTCAAGCGGTTGGTCAACAGCCTTGTCCATTTGCATCCAGTACAGGGGTGGGGTGAAAATGTTTTGGGCCATAAACAGTTTTCATGGCATCATAGAAGCGTCTAGAATCTTTTCTGTCTGCATACATCTGAAGTTCATCATGTTATGCTTAGTCAAACGTCTTGCATTCGTCTGTCGCTTTTTCTTGTGATGACGTAATTGATGATGTGCCATTGTTTGGAACGGATGCATCCATGCCGTTTTGTTTCGAGTGGGTAGACGAAACAAGGAGTTTGTGAGTGTTAGATCGTGGGCGGCATATAGTCTGAGTAATAGAAGCCCATTACTTTTGCCCACGCCGTGTACTCCTAGTATTCCATCCCAGAACCGATGGTCTGTCCCTACTCTGGCATTGAAGTCTTCGAGGATGATGAGCTTCTCAGGACCGCTGAGATGACTGAGTCAATGTCCTTGCAGATACCATCCTTGGCGTCGCTAGGATTGGTCATTGTTGGACGCAGACGCTGAGTAAAGTGGCACTCTTTTTTTTCTCCTAGTGAGATCTGTATCGTCAATATTCTGTCACTGGTACATTTTGGGAGTCTTATGAGGCCACGCACAAAGAAGGCAACTTCTAGATCTTATGATTGTTTGAATGGCAAAAAATATTTTTGCATCGTCGGGAAAATGTATAGTTTACATGCAGGTTTTCAATTTATCAAATGGTTACAAAGATACAAATTTCTATATGTGGGTATGACAAGTTGAACTAGATGCTAATTGGTACCTTCCTACATATCAGGGTTGCCAACTAAAAATTGAGAAAATCGGCCAACCACTGCTGAAAAGGCAAAAAGAAAATGCGAAAGAGAAAAAGCGGCGCTATTATACAGGGTGTTCAAGATAAAAGCGGTCTGTGAATGGAGCTAATCTGGCATATATGTATGAAAATGAGAAGTTTCAGCTATGACGTAGTATAGGTCAAGGTTGTATGACGGTATGTAATTGTAGTGCGGGAAGGGGCGATGAACAAATGTTTCCTTTAGTCTCTTGCCGACCGATATTCGTCTTACGGGCTACTAGTTATGCCATGGTAAGTTTTAAAAAAACCCGCTTTTGTTTTCATCGCAATTTTCTTTTTACATGTCAGCGACTTAGGGTTATTCCCAAAGGCTTTATTTCTAACTTTCACCCATCTGCAGGACCATTATACTCTAGGAGCAGCGCATGTTACAACAGTTAGAAGCTAAGTGTGCTCTACAGCGTATGCGTTGTATTGCTGCTAATAATACACATCTTCTATCTAACTCCCAGTCCCAACTTCTTCAGCGTCTACGACTTCTCACTTCTAACAATATGCTCCTTTACTCCTTTATTCGTTTCTTTATCCATGTTCTTAACAGACAACTGTATGCATTTCTTTGCACCCATCACCAACAGAAACTTAACCTTCTTCGCCCTGTACCTTTTACCACTCCTTCCAATTGTCCACTACGATCTTCTCCTCCCACACAGGTGGTTTGCATTCCTCCAGACCTTCCATTATCCGACAACAAGAGATCTGTTTTAAGTAAGGGTCTTAAGTTTGTTCCTCTCCGACCCACCATTGACCTCTACTCAACTCTTCAAGATGTGACTCGTTTTCACCGTGGTTTGCGATTGAAATTTCACTTTCAGAACCCGGTTGACACTTACCAATGTCCTGACACGAGTATGTTTTCTAAGTTTTCTACTCGTAAACATGACTGGACACCCAAACCTGGTGCCTTTAATGCTCTTGATCTCTATATCAAGAATACTATACATGATATTGGACTGCTGAACCCCAAACGCCTATGGCAGTCTAACATGTCACCGTCGGAGTTTCCTTGCTCTATCACACCTCCCTCGACGGGATGACATTGTTATCAAACCCGCCGACAGAGGCGGAGCTATAGTCGTCTGGAGCAAATATCTTTACCTTCAGGAAGGTCATAACCAACTGCGTGACACTCAGTTTTATTAAACCAGCCCTACTGATGTCACTCTGTCTAATAATAATAAGGTTTGTGAAGTCAATAAGAACTTAATTACCACGAACGACCTTCCTACTAGTGCATCATCACTCTGTGTGATCGATAGCTGTTTGGGTAAACCCGCCTTTTATATGCTCCCAAAATTCATAAACTCCACAATCCCGGTAGGCCTATCGTTTCTGCTTGCTCTTGCCCTACGGAACACATCTTCGAATTCCTTGATAGTATCTTGAATCCCATAGTCACCACACTCCCGTCATTTTTGAAAGATACGAACCACGCTTTGTCTGTCTTTTCTTCCGTTGAGTTGCTACCCGAGAGAACCTACCGTCTCTTCCTCCTTGATGTGTGCTCATTGTACACTTCTATACCTCATCCTGACTGCCTTAAAGCTCTCCAGTTCAATTTTCAATAGGAGAACTAATCCACTTGTGTCAACTTCTGCTCTCCTTCGTCTTGCGGAACTAGTTCTCACTCTTAACTCCTTTCAGTTTAATGACCAATTCTTTGAGCAGATCAGTGGGGTTGCCATGGGTACTAAAATGGGACCTAGTTATGCTTGTCTATTCATGGGTTATTTTGAACACCTAGTATGGACTACATATGATGACCCCCTTTCGTCTGTCTATCACAGATACATTGATGAATGTATTGGCATTACTGATATGCCTGAAGCCGATTTATCACGCTTCATTAATTTCATTAATGTTTTCAACCCTTCTATTCGTTTTACTTCTCACATCTCCACTACTTGTGTCAACTTTCTTGACATTACTATCACCTAGTATCCTATCACTATCAGTATATTACAAGCCTACTGATGCACATAGTTTTCTCCTTTTTAGTTCTTCCCATCCCCAGACTTGTCGTGACTCTTTGCTGTTCTTGCGCCTTCGTCGCCTTTGTAGCGAGGACGATGATTTTCTTGAGAGAGATCGCGAGATGTTTGATTTCTTTCGTAGGCGCCTATACCCGGAGAGGGTGCTTGTCTCGGCTATGCATCGAGTTCAGAAAATCACTCGCCAGCAGGCCCTCACCAGCCAGCATAGGACTACTAACTCTGACAGAGAAAACTTATCTTAACTTTCCACCCCCATAGTTCACTGGTGAAAAATGTTTTATTCCGTCATCTGTCTATCCTTAAGTCAGATCCTGAGACCCGTTCAGTCTTCCCAACTATCCTTTGGTGGCTTACAGACGGGACAGAAGTCTTAAGGATATGTTGGTACACAGTCGTCTTAAGTCCAATATCCAGACTCATTTTGGCACTGTCCAGTGTGGCCGTCGGCGTTGCAACACGTGTGCTTATGTGATACAGACGCGTACTGTATCTTTTCCTTTAGCCACGTTTCTTATTGACGATGGTTTCACATGCGAGTCCCGTATTCTTATCTATGCCATTATCTGTAAGCGGTGTAACAAGGCTTATATCGGCGAGACAGGCAAGAGGCTCAGTGACCGATTCGCCCAACACTTGCGCGACATATACCTATGCTCTGTGACCCCTGTAGCCACCCATTTCAATGATACCGGCCATTTAGGAGCTCACGATGTCCAGGTCACAGCCATCCGATCATGTTCCTCGGATGATCGCAGTCGATTTCCTCTGGAGAATCGGTTGATTTCGTTGTATGGTACCTTGCGACCACGTGGGCTCAACGTATTACATTTCTATGCTTCTTAGTACTTTCTCTTCCCATGCCTTGTATGTGTTGCATATGTATTCAAGTTATATATTTACTAGATTTTTCATTGTTTCTCTTCCGTTCTATTTCTAGTTTTTATGTATGTTTTTGTGTTCCATTTATTTCGTTATTCTGTTTTATTCCCAGATTTTCAGTAGAAACGTTTGTATTTGGTCGTACATTTGTTTTTCTAAATTTGTCACTCCTGTTGTTCGTTTGTTTGATATAGGCCTTGTTGGTTGAAACGTTGCTGTATTTTGTCATTGTTTTTGTAATTTGTAAAACTACAGTACTTTGTGATTACGTGTTTTGCCAATCAAATAGTTTTACTGCAGTCTCATCTATTTTGTGAATCTTTAAAAATGCCAACTTAACTGGGCAACCATACCACATATCCAGGCAATAATAGGTATTCGAGTAACGAATAGCTAATATTCGCAAAGCAACTTCTAAAGACATGGCTGGATGGCAATTGGAAGTATTTAGGGTGAGTTTTCTGTTACATTTTGTCTTTCGTTTCTGGTTACCGAACTTGACGACCACTCGGACAAGCTCATTCATCAACTATCCAACTTTTTGTAACTTCCTTTCAATTCAGCAATCGACAAAGATTGTTGTCTTCAGAACTAAATAATAGTTTAACACTCAGTTGAGTCTCTCTGGGACCGGGACAGTGATCACTGATCAGTGACCGACTCAACACAACAACACTAGTGACTGACAACAGTCACTTTACAGTACAGTGTCAACACTCAACTCAGTCACATTCAACTGTCGGACTCGGTATACTTATAATATTATAAAAGTAGTATCAGTACTGAGTACTACTTGACTACCGAGTCACTGACAGTCTGCCTTGTAATAACAGTAATTTCAATCGTAGTTAAACAGTGCTGCATTTCATTGCACCTGCAAACTATTAATAAGTTGTCAACGATAAAGTTGCCAACTAACAACTTTATCAGTTAAACAATTTTACATACATAGTACATAGCAGAGCATTTTTAAATTTTACACAATTCAATTCATAGTACGAAGTCTTTCTTTTCTTTCCTCCAGTCCTGTTTTGCCTCATATCGTCAGGATAAGAAAAGATTTATAGAACAGGCTTTTGTGTGTGCTTCATAGACTGTCTTTCTTTGCCTGTTATATCTGAGGTCCATCTTTTGCGTTGCCATCCTTTTGCTCTGTGTATCCACTGTATCTGAATAGCATTGCTCTTTGTTGGTAATCTGCTTATGTCGCCGAACCATTTAATTTGTTGTTTCTTGATGAAGTTCGGAACGGATGTTGTACCAACGTTTTTCCAGATGTCTTCATTTCTGAACTGGTCTCTTCTTGTTACTCCCAGCATTCTGCTAGACACTTCATCTCTGTCGTGAATAGTTTTCTTCCTCTGCAAAAAGAAATTCGTTTAAGAGTCCCCTAGGTTGTTTCCTTCACTGGTGTTAGCTATTTTACAGATTTGATTGTTATATGTGAATAACAGCAGTAGTGATAGTACGCATCCTTGTCTTACTCCTGACCCTACGTGGACATTTTCTGGTAGACCTGTTTTTGTTCAAATCGTACACTGGTGGTTTATATAGAGGTTCTTCCATAGATTAATTAGGTGGTCATTAACCCCATATGTTGACAATACTTTCCACAACTAGTGTCTGTCCATGTGGTTGAATGCTTTTTCCTGGTCAACAAATGCAATGTGCTGGTGTTTATAAAAAAAATACAAAAAGTAATAACACTATAAATATCTCGGGAGTATATTCACAACAGATGTACAGAGAAATCGTGATAGATGCCAGAAGGCAAACACAGTGACATACCATCACCACTATTAAAACATCCAACATGGCAGTCAGACGACAACTGATAAACTGCATATTTATTCCAACTCTCTACTACCAGTGCGAAACATAGCCCTGACTAAGACACAAGAAAGAAAGATTACAACATGTGAAATGAGATGTCCACGAAAAGCTGTCAGTGTTACAAGGAGAGATAGAGTGAGAAACGAGAATATCAGAAGCATCATTGGTACTATACAATGCATAGAGAAGCAAAGAATCAAGTGGCTTGGCCATCTAATAAGAATGGAACCACATTTACTACCTTCACGCGCCTACAATAATTGACACTCAGGGCGCAGAGCACGAGGCAGACCAAGAACACGATGGATAGATAACATCTCAGAGTCCCTGCGAAAGCATGGACTGACAACGCAAGCGCAGCACACCTGGCACAAGATAGAAAACTAAATCTCCTTACGACGCTTCACGGCAAATGTGGTTAAGATAATAACACTATATTTGACTGCAGTTTTATTATTAGAGTAAAATAGGTTACGTTAGTCATGTGGATGATGGTGTTTATGATTGCAGTTTGAAACTATTCTTAGAAGTAGAAGATAGACATACTTGACTAATACTTAATACTATTTGAAAGCCGTCCATAATAGCATGGGAATATAAGGTTAGATGTGCTCAGTAATTTTTAAAATAATTTTTTAAATTTTCAATTTCTTTGATACACATAATTACAATTAAACGTAATTTGGTCAACACTAACACAGGAATCAGGGAAGGATGTATACTTATACTATTACCTTTTTATTCCATCTGGCTGATGGTAGGCGCCACAAAGGCAAGAAATACAGGCAATAGGTGGACACTTATCTCTATCCTAGAGGATCTTGACTATGCATATGACATCTGTGTTTTAGCCAATCACTGTGCTGATGTGCTGGAGCAGACTATAAAAAACAAGCCAAAAATAGGACTCGAGATTAACACCAATATATTTTAAACTAATGGGAGGTTTAACCTATTACTTTAAACAATAAAGCAACAGAAGTAAATGAGTTTGAATACTGGGAACGTAAAATTTAAACACAGGGACATTTGGGGTCTCCAAAAAAATGCACTTGTGAATGAACTGATAGGGTTCAGGTGACCTGATGGCGTCAACTGATGACCTGTGAAATACACAACAAATGGTGTAATAATCACAATATGTATGAGACTGCAGTAAAACTATTTGATTGACGAAACACGTAATCACAAAGTACTTTAGTTTTACAAATTACAAAAACAATGAAAATATACAGCAATGTTTCGACCAACAAGGCCTTTATCAAGCAAATGAACAACATGAGTGTGAATTTAAAAAACAATTACATATAGACGACTAGATACGGAGACATTCAAACGTTTCTAATGAAAATCTGGGAATAAAAAAAAACGAAATAAATGTAACACAAAAACACACATAAAAACTAGAAATAGAAAACAATAAAACATCAAGTAAATATATAGCTTGAATACATGCAACATATGCACATATAGGTTACAAGGCATGAGAAGAGAAAGTACTAAGAAGCATAGAAATGTAATACGTTGAGCCCACGTGGTCGCAAGGTACCATACAACGAAATCAACCGATTCTCCAGAGGAAATCGACTGCGATCATCCGAGGAACATGATCGGATGGCTGTGACCTGGACATCGTGAGCTCCTAAATGGCCGGTATCATTGAAATGGGTGGCTACAGGGGTCACAGAGCATAGGTATATGTCGCGCAAGTGTTGGGCGAATCGGTCACTGAGCCTCTTGCCTGTCTCGCCGATATAAGCCTTGTTACACCGCTTACAGATAATGGCATAGATAAGATTACGGGACTCGCATGTGAAACCATCGTCAATAAGAAACGTGGCTAAAGGAAAAGATACAGTATGCGTCTGTATCACATAAGCACACGATTGCGCGGCCACACTGGACAGTGCCAAAATGGCTCTGGATATTGGACTTAAGGCATCTGTGTACCAACATATCCTTAAGACTTCTGTCCCGTCTGTAAGCCACCAAAGGATAGTTGGGGAAGACTGAACGGGTCTCAGGATCTGACTTAAGGATAGACAGATGACGGAATGGGGGTGGAAAGTTAAGATAAGTTTTTCTCTGTCAGAGTTAGTAGTCCTATGCTGGCTGGTAAGGACCTGCTGGCAAATGATTTTCTGAACTCGATGCAAAGCAGATACGACGTGATGACATTGTTATCAAACCCGTCGACAAAGGCGGAGCTATAGAGATGCCATAGAGATCTCCGATGTACAGATGAGTATTTGCATAACCAAATAGCCAGAGTATATCTATATGGAGTAAGAAAATTACACTACATATGGTGTCCCTCAGGAAAGGATTATGTCCCCAACACTTGCCTTGGTTAACATCAATAACCTAGTTGCTGAACTACCACATGGAGTAAAAGTGACAATGTACGCTGATGATCTGGTAATATCGTGCAGTTTGCAGCAGTGACCACCAGACGGCTGCAATGAGCTATAGGTTCCTTAGCCTCATTGACAAAAAATGGTGTTTCAGCATCAGCACAGACAAGTGCAGCATTACCTGATCCAACAGTCTCAGTGTGTGGACTTTCACTGCGATAAAAAAGGAAGCAGTCATGGCACTTGATTGATAGAAAATATTCTAAGAATTTTTTTGAGACAACCTGCTGTATGGAATGCAGACATCCTGGATGTCTCATTTCCTACTACTCTTCAACATTCAGATCCATACAAACTTTGATGGAAAGCCGCTGCCATGGCAAAATTCATACAAAATATAGTCACCACATGACCTCTACCAAATATATTTTCGTAAAGTTGAAGAAAGGTAACTGCCGTAAGATACGATTTGTCATTTCCTGCGCTAAACGAATTGTTCGACAGCAGAAACTTTCAATGGTCCAAGCTCAATCTAACCTCAACTTTGAAATTGCATCAATATTAGGTTTGTGTGCTAACGTTTTTATGTGTTAACGTTCCATTAAATTGTTTAATACTTATTCTGTTTTGTCAAAATTCCGCAGGTCCTTTTCTAATGTTATTGTTAAAATATTATATACAATGCCGCCTAAGAAAAGAACGCTTTTCAGTCAGACCAGCATTGACAGTAAACAAAGAGCAGCTCGTAGGTCTATAGAAAATGTAGTTGAAGAAAATGACGATGCAACCTTCATTCGACATGCAGCTTATAGTTCGCAAATGACAATTTTCAGTGTGGAAGAAAACAAAGACGCTATTTTGATTAGACTTGTAGCTAATAGAACACACCGGGCTAATAATCGATCAAATGAGACATTTCAATAAACAGCAGTTCGACTCGGGCAAGACTCCAGATGACGAGTAATAGCACAAGTTTCCAAATGGACTTTGGTGAAGCATTCATCCATCTCATTGTGGCATTGCAGGCAATGAGAGTGCGGATGTCTTAGCTAAGGATGGCAGTGCCAAAGAGCAAATTTACCAACTCTGTCTTTTCAATAGGTCAAAACCCTCATACAGAGAAAATCGGCAGTAGAATGGAAGACAAACATTGGAAATGATTATGGAAAAGACTCCTTCAAAGACCTAAGCAGAACAGATCAGGTCATTATATTTCGACTACGCACCGGACACTGCAGACTCAACAAACACATATAGACTAGGAATAAGTTAAACAGCTCTCTGCCAGTGTCAGCAGGCGGAACAGACACCAGAGCATATCCTGCAAGATTGTCCTCTCCTGGGTGAGCTGAGAAACAACTTGTGACCACACCCAGTCGACCTGAAAACTAAGCTTTGTGGAAATCTGACAGACCTGAAGCTGACTGTCCAGTTTGTGGTTCACAGTAAATTAAGCGCATGACCAGAGGTCGTTGAAGAAGAAGATGACATCTCTTAGAACGGCTTCACCAATTCCGCATCAAGGATTACTAACAACTTTCATCCGTGCGAAGCGGGTTAATCAGCTAATATATATATATATATATATTTAAACACAATTTTGAATCATATATATATATATATATATATATATATATATATATATATATATATATATATATATATGATTCAAAATTGTGTTTAAACTCAGAAATACAAGATATCCACTTTCAGCTGGATTGACTAGGAAATTGAGCATGCCATGAATTGGAACTCAATATGTTGAGAGTGAAGCAATGAACCCACAATGTAAACCAATTTTTGACTTTGATATATATATATATAGTCTCATGATCCCGGCCTAGACTGATGAACCAACTTTTTTCATAAATTTTACCGTGTTTTTAAGGGACTCTGTTCCTCCGTACAGCTTCTCGCACAGCTCTGTGTTTTGGGGCCAGGTTTCTTTTCTTATACCTGCTATCAGTTGACAATCTTGCAGAACGTGTTCTGCCGTCATGTGCGCCTTTTGAAGGGCACAGGCTAGTTGTTCCAATTTTAAATTTGTGGAACATGTGGGTGCGGAGTTTGATGTGGCTGGTGTGGAGGCGAAGTATGGCAACTTGTTCACTGCGAGACAGACCATAGTATCCGTCACTTGTTGTGGTGAGGATGATCTTTTGTCCATTTGTCTCTATAGTGCCAGCCGATGGTTGTTCTGGCTTCATCATAACCGACCTCAAGATAAGTTTGAGGTAGTCACCCGCCTTCTTTAGCTAGTTTGTCGGCTTTTTCATTTCCGCTTAAATTATAGTGTGATAGTATCCACTGAATGACGGTACGTTTGAGAGAGAGCGCAAGTTCATCGAGGGTCGCTTTGAGCTCATTCAGCTCTGTTTTACCTACACCTTTGAGTGCCGTGATGGCCGATAGAGCATTGGTGAATATCACGACTATGTTGCAAGAGATGCCTCTTTTCTCTAGGATCATATCGGTCGCTGTTCTTATAGCCACTGCCCTGTAGTTATTTGAATATTTGCCAGTGGCAATCGTTTTTGTGACCGTCACTTTCTTTGAGAGTTTAAGCACTATTCCTCCTCCGCCATCGCTAATTGCGTTCCTAGCCGATCCGTCAGTATAGACGTGTAACCACTTATTTTAAGAGTACTCTCTCTATATATATTTTCTGTGGCGCTCTTCTTTCGAAGTTTTCTTGCTGGCCTTTTTCAGTATGCCTGGGATTGATTCATTTAGTTCCGGCATCTTGGCTTTCCACTGCGGGCACTTATCGATTGCCGGAATTGATTTGGCGTTGCAGTTCACTAGAACCTGATGATCTGCGATCAGTGCTTTCACGTTTTTTGCGAAGCTGGTCCTCTGTATTCTGCCCTTCCGAATCCGTTCATTCTTTCGTACATAGGGTGGGAATCGAGCCGTTTAAGTTTTTCTGCCAATGCCAAGACTTTTCTGTCCCTTCGATCTGCCATTGGTTGGGTGCCTGTGATTGTTTCCATTGCCTTGATGGGCTTGGACTTCATGGCTCCTGTGATAATGCGCATTGCACGGTTCTGACTATTGCTCACTTTAGCGAATTGTTTATTAGATGCACTACTCCACGCTGCAATGCTGTACTCCAGGACCGGTCGCACTCTTCTGTTTGCTCCCCACGTGGAGCCTGCGAGTTTGTTTTCGGTCAAGTGTGACTCCAAGGTATGTTGGGGTCTTGCTTTCTGGAAGATCTTGTCCATTGACTTTAAGCTTGATCTTGTGATTCTGGTTGTTCTGGGAGAACACAGTGTAGGTTGTTTTTGAAGGATTTATATTCATATTCCACTTTTTTGACCACACTTCCAGGTTATTTAGAGTTTCTTGGAGTCGATTTGTTGCTATGGGCATTGACTCTTCCCTTGCCCATATTGTCAGGTCGTCAGCATACATGGCAGAGTGTACTCGCTTTGGCAGGCATGTTGCAATGTCATTGACAAAGATTAGAAACAGGGTAGGTGAGAGCACTCCTCCTTAGGGGACTCCTTGCTCTAATGTGGCCTTCATACTTTGTACCCTGAACCTGAACCCTTGCTGTTCTGTTCTCTAGGTATCTATCTAGCCATTTGTACATTCTCCCTTTATACCGAGGGTGAGGAGTTTCAGTTTTAACTCCTCTTTCCAAACCATGTCAAACGCCTTCTCCATATCTACCAAAACTGCCAGTGTATTTTTTTCTTGAAACCATCCTCGATTTCCTGGACGAAATAGGTTACTTGATCTTCTGTAGATCGGTGCTTCCGAAAGCCTCCCTGTTGTACCATGAGAAGCCCTTTGCTTTCTAAGTGCCAAGATAGCCGTTTGTTCACCATGCGTTCCATCAGTTTGCCCGTGCAGCTTAGGAGGCTTATTGGTCTGTAACTCGCCGGGTTGAGTTTATTTTTGCCTGGTTTAAGCATGGGTACCATGATCGCTTCTTTCCATTCTCGTGGTACTATGCCTGTTCTCCACGACATATTTAGGGCGGCCAGTAGGGCTGCCTTTGCTCTAGTACCCACGTTCTTTAGCATCTCATTTGTAATCCCATCCTTTCCGGGTGACTTTCTGAGCTTCAGCTCCCTCTTCCAACCCATTACTGGTGAAAGTAACCGGTGACTATCAGCTTTTCTTGGCTCGCCTTGGAGGGCTCTCGCTTTTCTCTTAGTGTCATCGACTTTTTCTTTTGCTATGCTGACTTCGGCATATTTTTGCATTAGAATGTTTGCGACTTTCCTTCCCGATGACATCTTTTTGTCCTGTTCGATGACTATTGGGGGTCGGCTGGTGTTTTCATCACTCAACGTCTTAGCTAACTTCCATAATTTATGGCAACCCCTATCAAGGTTCAGGGATTCGGTCTTTTCAACCCAACTCTGTCTTGCTGATCATTTGACCTCACGCTTGTATTTTGCTGCTGCCGCCTTGTAAGCAGTATTGGTCGTTTCTGACTGTGCCTGTTCAGCCTCAGTCGTTGCCATTTCAAGGTCGTTTTCAAGCTTCTGAACCTCTGCTGTCCAGTATGGCTGGTAATCCTTCCGTGCGCCTCTAGGAATGGTTTCCCGTGCCGCTTTCAGGATTGCTTGTGAGAGTTCCCTTGCCACGGATCGCATGTTTTTCTTTTCATGCATGTTGATGCGTTCAACATTGGCATCTGTAAGTGCCCCATACTGTTTCCAATTTGCTTTTTTGTAGTTCCATCGCGGCAACCACATTTTGGGCTCAGGTACACATTTTAGGTCTACTTGGAGTTTGATGGGCCTATGGTCACTATCTCCGAGTTGCTTTATGACCGTACGTAATGTTTTTGTGGAAAGGTCGCTTGTTGCGAAGGCGAAATCGTGGGGAGCTAGTCATGTGCCACCTTCTGGAGTAGAAGGTTGGCGGGTTGTTTGGGGCATTGATGAGGAACAGGTTGTTCTCTATTTCCCAGTCTTCTTCGCCTCTGCTGTTCGTTTCGAGGTAGCCCCATCTTTCTGAGTGGCTGTTGAAATCGCCGACCACCATGCATGCTGTAGCATTGATACTCATTTCATCAAGTGACAGCGAGATGTCACTTGGACAGTATAAGTTATACAGAAGAATCTGCATTTCGCCACATGTAATTAGGACACCTACGATCTCTGCTGCGCCGGCACTTCCGGTCGTTGCTTTTGTTTGCTTGGCTGGAATGCCGTTTCGGACTAGGGTGAGGACTCCAACCTTATGCCCTTCTCGGTCAAGTCTGAAGGTTTGGTAACCTCTGATCTCGAATCTATGTTGGGCATTTAGATGGGTTTCTTGTATGAACGCAACATTAATTTCATCTTCTGCAAGTCTTATGGCGAGTGCTTGCTTTTTGTGATGAATACCTTCTGCATGCCATTGCACAATGTTTAATCGCTGTTGGCCAGTACTTGTCATATTGAACCAGTAGCTTTTTTCCGCGGGCCTCGCTCGCTGCTTTGCAGAGTTGGAGGACGGGGGCCGTCGTAGCAAAAACTGGCCCCTTCGAGGCATGAGGCCCGGCACTCGTCCTGCCCAACGGATCTCCAGAGGCGTAGCACCATATCGATATTCTAAATTAGACATATTCACGACAAAATTTGGTACATACAGCCTTAGCATGGGTAGCTACGTCACAACTTTCAGTGCCAATTGGAGCTCAGTTGCTTGTCTTTCGGCCGTGTGTCAGATTTCAACCAACATTTACTGGGTTCGCCCTCCGTTAGCCTTTGACTGTCCCCAGCCAGAACCCATAAGGCAGCAGGTTTGCTATTTTCTTTCAGGGCAGCGACCCTTAGACGACCTGCCCTCCCGGGCTGATGAGCGTCATCTGCCCAGCACTACCTGTTTTGTTAATGGACTGCTTGGTTTACCTACCGTCCAGTTTTGTTTGCGGTTTGCTCCGCTAGCCTTTGATTGTCCCCAACCAAAACTACAAGGCAGCAGTGGTTCCCTACGAAGAGAACAGAGTCCTGGGACGTTTTATGGACACTCGGGTCGGCATTAGGCAATTTGCGTTGTCTCTGTCGTTTCCTTTGGTCCGGGAAACACTGTGGGCCCTGCACATCGTATTTTATGGGTCGTTTCATTCGACGCTATCAGCGCAACTTTGGGTTTTGCACTCGCCGTTTATCACCCGTCCTGATATTTCCGGGGATGTTAATTGCGTGAACAATCGTACCCTGCCCGGCTGTCTCAGGGAGTGCAGTTTCGTAAGGCGCTAGAACGTAACTTTGGGTTTTTCGCTCTGCCAACTTTACTCAGTATCATAGTCTGTGCTCGACCACATATACAGAGTTTTATCGCAATCTTCCCTTGTGCCACCGTCACCTCATGTACCACAATTACCGTACATCAGGAGTGCCATGGCATGCTGCCCATTTTGCGCTCATGTCTCTGAGTTTCACCTCTCATATCTGCTAAGAGGCTGATACGACCAACATGTTCACACATCTTCTGTTTCATGTACCGTGCCTCGGGGGCGGCTCCAACACTCAGTTTGACTCGTGCCCATGGCACCGAGTTTCACTTCATGTCTCGGCTTTCTTGGGATGCACATCTCCTTAAATTTGGTCATTTACTCCTGGGGAGTTGGTGTTTTGTTCACGGACTGATTTAATGAGCCATTTGCATCACATCACGACCGAGCACCTTCAATATACGGACACACACACCACCACCAGTAAGACCGCGTGAACGAGCGAGTCTTAATAGTAGAGGCACTCTCAGCCGCTAGAGACTATGCATACAATTGGTTATCGACACTGGGGAACCGTGCTCGCTTACTGGCTCGCTCTTTAGACTCGATTTCCGGTCGCCAACATGTCGGGTGTGAAAATTCCTAACGGATAAACAGTGCGCGATTTCTTGTGATTGCGGTGTGATTTACGCGGTTTCTGGCTACTATAAGCGGATAAAACGTGTTGATTAGTGTCCGTGTTTGTGTGTATGGTCAGAGCAAACGCCTGACCGTACATTGTGGCCCTGAGCGTGCCGGCTCCGTATCGGAGAATAGCGTGACCTGTTATAGATAGGTAGCGCACCGCGTGGCGATGGACTAAGAGCGAGTCCAACCTGCTGCCTTGTAGGTTAATAAATTAAGGTTAAAGGTGGGCAGCCTGACAGAAACGCAGCAGAAGACGGGTGCACAATGTGCAGCGCAATTCGTTTACGACGACATCGACTAGTATACACAAAAAGAGTAGTGGTCAACCGGAGTCTCGACAGACGGCAGGAGTGATCGATCCACGCCACCGAGCCAGGGGACAGTTAGCAGGACAAACACTAGTGAAGCAAATCATAGAACATTCAACACTATGCAGTGGAATGCAGAGGGAGTACTAAAGAAGAAGGTCCCATTAACAAAATATCTACAACAGGAGCAGATAGACATAGCATGCATACAAGAGACGCACCTAAACTCTAGCCACCGATTTTCCATTAGAGGATATCAGACCTTCCGACTAGACAGGGAAGGACGCAAAGGTGGAGTCCTGATTCTCGCCCGAAATGAGATTGCATGTCAAGAAATAACAGTATGTGCTAGTAGACAGTCAGAAATTGTAGGGATAGACACAACAACCCCAATTGGGAGCACCCGGATCTATAACATCTACTGCCTCCAAAGACTTAGTACTAGAGAACATGAACATAATACCAACAAACTGCATAGTAGTAGGAGACTTTAATAGTCACTCCAAGCGGTGGGGCTACCAGGATACAAATAACAGAGGTGATGAGGGGGAGGACTGGGAGATAGACAGCAACCTACACTTAACAATGCTGAGGATAAACCTAGTTACTACTCCAGAACCTGGAAAACCACCTCCACACCAGACCTGGCCTTTAGCACAGGTGACATCCACCACAAAATTGACAGAATGGTGCTGGACCAACTCGCAGGAAGTGATCACAGACCGGTAAAGCTGGCCGTAAATGTTGCATACTTCCCACAGCAACCAAAGCTGCTACCAAGATGGAACTACAAACGAGCAGACTGGGGGAAATTTGCACTCCAAAGCTGGGGTTGCAGACTTTAACAAAGCCCTCCAAAAGCAGCCACTGAGTCCATCCCTCGAGGTGCGAGACCAAACTACAGCCCATTCTGGACGGACGAATTAGAACAACTAGAAGTAGAACTAACGAAAGCAAGAGACATTGCAGAAATAGAAAGAACAACAGAAGCAAACATTAAACTTAAAGCCACCTCGGCAAGATACAAACGAACACTAAACGAAAATGCTAGAAACAGCTGGATAGAAAAAACACAAAGCCTTAACCTAGACAGAGATGGCAATAAGTTGTGAAACTAGCCAGGCACTAAACCAAGAAAATAAATACAAGCACACAATCACCATCAAACAGAATGATGAACAGCTAAGCGAGAAACAAGCTGCCAATATCCTTAGTGAGCACTTTACACAAGTAAATCAATAGATGTTCCTGAAGAAAGGAGGAAACCATAAAGAAGAACTAATGGCCCACGACCTCATTCAAGGTCCCCGGAGGAGCACATGACAACTAAATTCACAATACATAAATTAGAAAAAGCATTACGCTCTCTAAAGAAAAGAAAATCACCAGGCAATGATGGGATAACTAACGAAATGATAATAGAAATGGGACGACAAGCGAAAAAGAAACTACTAGAAATATTTAACTGTAGCTGGAAAAGTGGCGTTATACCCAAAGAATGGAAGGAAGCTATACTGATACCGATAAAAATGACGGGAAGGATCCACAGACCCTAGCAGTTATAGACCAATTAGCCTACTGAGCTGGGTAGGAAAATTGCTAGAGCGCATGATCAACACCAGACTAATGTGGCATCTGGAAGAAAAGGGCTTGCTACTTCCCCAACAAGCAGGCTTCCGAAAACACAGATCTACAGAAGATCAAGTGACATACATCGTCCAGGAGATAGAGGATGCTTTTCAAGAGGGAAAACAAACGCTAGCTTTATGGGTAGATCTTGAGAAGGCTTTTGATAAAGTGTGGAAGGCTGGCCTAAAAGTGAAGTTGTGCAGAAACCTAGTAGCAGGACGAATGTACAAATGGATATCACAGTATCTAGAAAAAAGAACTGCTAAAGTGCAAGTGCAAGAGTTCACCAGCAGGAAAACAACACTAGAACAAGGAGTTCCTCAGGGTGGAGTACTGTCGCCAACACTGTTCCTCATATACATCAATGACATAACCGAGAACATACCCAGAAGGATCCACCACGCCCTGTATGCGGATGACCTGGCCCTGTGGACATCAGAGGAGCGCATTACCGCTGCAACAAGCAGAATACAACAGGCCCTCAAATCCCTAGACCAATGGTCCAATACATGGCTGATCAAAGCCAATGAAAAGAAAACGACATATACGATTTTCTCCCTATCAACAAAGCCCCAAAGTCCAAAGCTCCTACTAAATAACCATATATTGCTCCCAGAGAAAAACACCACATACCTTGAATCACCTTCGACCAGCGCATGACATGGCATGCTCAGATTGAAAAAAAAAAAACCCGAGCAAAATCCAGGATGGCAATCATGAAAAACTAGCTGGCACAACCTGAGGGCAGATAACAGTGTTTTAAGAAGCTTTATATGGGATATGTTCGCCCGACACTGGACTATGGAATCTCTGCATGGGCAACTGTAGCCCAATCCAACTTCAATAAAATCAACCGTGTTCAGAACCAAGCTATGAGAATTATTACAGGGGAATGAGATCTACTCCAATACAGGAAATGGAGAAGACCACCGGCCTACAACCAATGGAGGATATAAGAGACAGCAGAGCACAAAAACAAGCAGAAAAGTTCAAGAGACTAGAAGATCACCCAATGTACCACAGAATGAATGGGCTAGGAAGGGGCAGACTAAAATGAACCAACTTTGCAGCGACAACCAAATGATGATGAGCAAACAACCATCATGTGCTGAAGTTACCCCAAACCACTAAAATACACCAACACAAGACAGATATGGAAAGATACAAAATTCCCAGAGTTGAATGAGAACATACAGGGATAGTAGGAAAAAACCAACAAACAAGTGAAGAAAGAAAACTCCTGGCCACCGAGTACCTAAAGGAACCTAACAGCAGGTGGACCCATGTATACACAGATGGGTCTGCAGCAAATGCAACTGAAAATGGAGGAGGAGGAGCCCTCATAGTGCTCAGTGACATGAAACTCAGGAAGCTAAAATTAGCGACAGGAAGGTTCTCCAGCAATTACAGAGCAGAGGCAGAGGCCTAAAAGCGGCAGCAGAAGCCATAGTGTCAGGGAACATGTAAATGAAAACCTGGTATTTCTACTGATGCCCTGTCAGTAATTACTGCTCTAAAAATGAAGACGATAACAACTTGAAGGAACTGCAAGCATCACTCCACCAAGTATGCAACATCTTCTCTAGAGTGGTAATACAGTGGATACCATCTCACTGCGGAATACCTGGAAATGAGACTGCAGACATATTGGCAAAAGCAGGAAGCAGGCTACCACAGACAGACACCAGTATAACATATGAGGAAGCAAAGTACGGATAAAAATGGCCTACAAGAACAAATGGCTGAGAGATCACCCAGGGCATGAAAAGGACGATGCTTACCACCAACTAAGTAGAGAGGAACAGGTTGTCATTTTTCGTCTACGAACAGGGTACAATAGACTGAGGTACCATCTGTTTAACAAGTATAAAATAGGCCCATCTGACATATGTACATGTGGCACCAGCAAGATGACAGAGACACACATACTGCAAGAATGTCCAACTGTACATGGAACAGAGAGAAAACCATGGCCAATCCCATATCAGTCCAAGACAAGCTATACGGAGATGTACATGGACTCCGGTTGACCACTAACTACTTTAAAAGTATACAAATCGATGTCTGAAAACGTTGGAAGAAGAAGAAGAAGACTGGCTCGCTCGTCCGGTTATTTTCAAAACGAGGAGGCGCAGTTTGCAGACGTACACCCCAGTTCACGGACGTTAGTACTCTGTTGTTTCATAGTTCTTTTTTACCTATGGGCATATTTTGGTAGTGTTCTGCCAGGAAATGTGTGTGTTGTTCAGGATTTCTGCCCATTTCTTTTCCGTGTTGCGCTTTCACCACTGTTTTGTTCGCGGACGCTCCACGCTGCTGATTCGTACTATATGTACTTGGACATATTTTCTCGGACATCGGCCAGGAGATGCGTGCTTATTCATTGATTTTCGGCCCTTTGTACTTCCTTTTCCGTGTTTGCACTACTACCACTCTACCTGTGAATCTCCCGATCCTGCCCCCTTAGCCAGATCGGAACCTGAGTCTGTTTCCAGGGTCACCACGGGGGTCGTGGTAACACGCCCTGCCAACCCTGGCTCATGTTGCCGCCATGAGCCTTTGACCCCATATGTAGTCTGTAAACACTTGGTTGAATAGTCTGTGTATGCAGCATATTCCAACCTCTTCAGTTGCTTTGAGTAGGTCAGCAGGGATATTGTCTGGGTCTAGTGTTTTGTTAGATAGGGCCATGGTTACAGCATTTCTAATCTCTGAAAGTGTTTCTAGCTCTGTAGTTATGCTGTCTGTGTGTTCTTGAATGTTGAGTTGGTCCTCTTGTTGTAGGTTGAGAAGTTCATTATAATTTTTGGATCATTAAGAGCATGGCCGTTTTCATCATTAATAATTTCATTTGGATCATATTGTTCTTGTCTATCTCAAAACACGTAATTACAAAGTACTGTAGTTTTACAAATTACAAAAACAATGACAAAATACAGCAACGTTTCGACCAACAAGGCCTTTATCAAGCAAACGAACAAACATGAGTGACAAATTAAAATGAAACACAAATGGACGACCAAATACAAACGTATCTAAGGAAAATCTGGAATAAAAACGAATAACGAAATAAATGTAACACAAAAAAACACACATAAAAACTAGAAATAGAAAGGAAAGAAACAATGAAACATCTAGTAAATATATAACTTGAATACATGCAACATATACCCATATAGATTACAAAGCATGGGAAGAGAAAGTACTAAGAAGCATAAGAATGGAATATAACATGAATACATGCAACACATACCCATATAGATTACAAAGCATGGGAAGAGAAGTACTAAGAAGCATAAGAATGTAATACGTTGAGCCCGCGTGGTCGCAAGGTACCATACAAAGAAATCAACCGATTCTCCAGAGCAAATCGACTGTGATCATCCGAGGAACATGATCGGATGGCTGTGACCTGGACATCGTGAGCACCTAAATGGCCAGTATCATTGAAATGGGTGGCTACAGGGTCACAGAGCATTGGCGTATGTCGCGTAAGTGTTGGGCGAATCGGTCACTGAGCCTCTTGCCTGTCTCGCCGATATAAGCCTTGTTACACCGCTTACAGATAATGGCATAGATAAGATTACGGGACTCGCATGTGAACCCATCGTCAATAAGAAACGTGCCTAAAGGAAAGATACAGTACGCGTCTGTATCACATAAGCACACGTGTTGCAACGCCGACGACCACACTGGACAGTGCCAAAATGAGTCTGGATATTGGACTTAAGGCGACTGTGTACCAACATATCCTTAAGACTTCTGTCCCGTCTGTAAGACACCAAAGGATAGTTGGGGAAGACAGAACGGGTCTCAGGATCTGATCTAAGGGGAGACAGATGACGGAATAAAACATTTTTCACCAGGGAACTATGGGGTGGTAAGTTAAGATAAGTTTTACTCTGTCAGAGTTAGTAGTCCTATGCTGACTGGTAAGGGCCTGCCAGTGATTTTCTGAACTCGATGCATAGCCGAGACAAGCACCCTCTCCGGGTATAGGCGCCTACGAAAGAAATCAAGCATCTCGCGAGCTCTCTCAAGAAAATCATCGTCCTCACTACAAAGGCGACGAAGGCGTAAGAGCTGCGAGAATGGCAAAAGTCACGACAAGCCGGGGATGGGAAGAAGTATAGAGAGAAAACTATGTGCATCAGTAGGCTTGTAATATACTGATGTAGTGATAGCGGATAGGCGTAAGGTGATAGTAATGTCAAGAAAGTTGACACAAGTAGTGGAGATGTGAGAAGTAAAACGAATAGAAGGGTTGAAAACATTAATGAAATTAATGAAGCGTGACAAATCGGCTTCAGGCATATCAGTGATGCCAATACAGTTATCAATGTATCTGTGATAGACAGACGGAAGGGGCCATCATATGTAGTCCATACTAGGTGTTCAAGATAACCCATGAAAAGACAAGCATAACTAGGTCCCATTTTAGTACCCATGGCAACCCCACTGATCTGCTCAAAGAATTGGTCATTAAACTGAAAGGAGTTAAAAGTGAGAACTAGTTCCGCAAGACGAAGGAGAGCAGAAGTTGACACAAGTGGATTAGTTCTCCTATTGAGAAAGAACTGGAGAGCTATAAGGCCGTCAGGATGAGGTATAGAAGTGTACAATGAGCACACATCAAGGAGGAAGAGACGGTAGGTTCTCTCGGGTAGCAACTCAATGGTAGAAAAGACAGACAAAGCATGGTTTGTATCCTTCAAAAATGACGTGGATACAGCTTACGCGACATACGCCAATGTTCTGTGACCCCTGTAGCCACCCATTTCAATGATACTGGCCATTTAGGAGCTCACGATGTCAGGTCACAGCCATCCGATCATGTTCCTCGGATGATCGCAGTCGATTTGCTCTGGAGAATCGGTTGATTTCTTTGTATGGTACCTTGCGACCACGCGGCTCAACGTATTACATTCTTATGCTTCTTAGTACTTTCTCTTCCCATGCTTTGTAATCTATATGGTATATGTTGCATGTATTCATGTTATATTCCATTCTTATGCTTCTTAGTACTTTCTCTTCCCATGCTTTGTAATCTATATGGGTATATGTTGCATGTATTCAAGTTATATATTTACTAGATGTTTCATTGTTTCTTTTCCTTTCTATTTCTAGTTTTTATGTGTTTTTTTGTGTTACATTTATTTCGTTATTCGTTTTTATTCCAGATTTTCCTTAGATACGTTTGTATTTGGTCGTCCATTTGTGTTTCATTTTAATTTGTCACTCCTGTTTGTTCGTTTGCTGATAAAGGCCTTGTTGTCGAAACGTTGCTGTATTTTGTCATTGTTTTTGTAATTTGTAAAACTACAGTACTTTGTAATTACGTGTTTTGCCAATCAAATAGTTTTACTGCAGTTCCATATATATATACTTGTCTATCTCACACAGCTTTAATTTTCTTGTTGAACTTTCTCGTTGAACGTTTGTAATTTGAATTTAATGTTTCGCCATAATCTTGCCATGCTTGTATTTTAGACTTCATTATAATCTCTTTGGCTTGTTTTCTTGCTCTTCTATACTCAGTGAGGTCGTTATGATGTTTGCTCTTTGCCCATGTGTTGTATCTACGTTTTTTCTCTTTTACTGCTAATTTTACTTCGTCATTTCGTCATTTCACCAAGTTGTGATTTTTTGTTTCATACCTCTGTATTTTAATGTTCCGCATGTTTCTTTGGTTGCTTTTAACATGGCTCTCTAAAATATTATCCATTCTTCTTCTACTGACTTGTTTTCTTTATGTAGTCTAGCAAAATTATCCGTTGATTCTATGGAGATATGTCTCTTGTATGTTGACACCTGTTAGTTTATTTACTTTGATTATTTCTTTTGTAATCGTGTGTTGCCCTCTAGTATTCTTCTTACTCTACTCAGTACATTATTCATAAAAGAGCCAGGTCAAATGCTACGAGAGCAATATCCCACCAGCACATGGAAACATGTGTTCACAGATGGCTCAGCTACAGATCTATCAGTAAGGGAGACACCGGAATCTACGTCACTCGCCCCTAAGGAAACACAGAAACACACTCTCTGGCTCCCTAAGACAGCAACACATATAAGTGTTTAACCAATATATTTTATTTGCAGATGGCTGTGTACATCACCTTTCCTGTTGGACTGTTTTACGTTTTCAATCAGCCATCATTTTTTGAGAGTTGGATGATGGAAAAAAGAGTAAGTTTATCTGATAACTATGAAGAGTTAATGTTCATTACTGTTTAACAGTAATAATCACTACTGTTTATGTACCAAATTTGGTACATTTCTGCAAAGGGGTAATGTTTCCATAATTAAAATATGGTCATACCCAAAAGATTATTGCAGAATATAGCTTCCGGTGTCCTAGATATTGGATTCATTAATTGTGACTCACTTCCATGTTTCAAAATTGAGTGTCAAAATTTGAAAATTTATTCTCATTTCAAAATGAGTAGAGAGAGAAAATACTTATTTGTTTGTTGGAGTACCTTTTTTTTGCCAGAATAGACATGTTCTGTATTTCAGAGTTGCTGTCATATATTAGCACTATTGCTTTTCTGTCTATGCTTTGATGGAGAAGTTGAGAAAGAACATCTATAAATATATTTGGATAAACTAGGTCCATATTCCTTAGTTGCTGGAGGTACATTTTAGAATGACTAAACTAATGCTTACACTTTTATGGGGTACATTTTCTTCTGCTGTCATTACTGTGGTGTGCATAGGCCATCAACCTACCCTTTCAAACCAGTCTTATATTGTGAAATTCTCTCCAGCTGTTCCCTGTCCTTCCAAAATCAATCTCTAGATTTATTCTTTATACCCATCCTTCTTTCCTTAGTATGGTCTAATTTATTCAATGTTGTCTCTTAATGACTTGCACACAATGATGTTTTAGTTTGATTTTTTTTTCTTAGTTATTGACCCTTTTTTTTTATCTTCTGAAATCAACCGATAGATGGAGATATAAAAAAGATAATTCTATACAGCTCCAAAATCTAGTAGTTGTTAATATGCTGTGGAAGATATTATGACTAAAATAATGCTTCCACATAAACATCTACATAATTCTGTGCAATCATTCTTCATAACAATATGTACTTCTTCTTCTGCATTCTCATTAAATTGGGATTTGGATTCTCTAATAAAGGCAGCCATCTGCCTCAGATTATCAACCATGCCATACAGTTTGTCTTGGATGCTGGTGTAAGTGGGCCAATATGTACTTGTGAAGTTATAACTTTGTGAACTTGGCATATTCATGATGGGGACACAGGAAGCTATATTCTGCAATAAACTTTTGGGTATGACCATATTTTTAATTATGGAAACATTACCCCTTTGCAGAAATGTACCAAATTTGGTACATAAACAGTAAAAATAAATCAAGTTGTTAGAATCTCCCAAGCTAATTGGAAGTGAAATCCCTAAAAATGTTAGTTGATGAATATAGAACTGAGAAAGAACATATTGGGGAGGATTGTATTGCTGGATGAATGAGAACAATATCTAGTAAACTAATTTCAGTTCCTGCCAGTCAACTATGAAGCTGTGAGGCAAAACACTACTGGAGAAAAGAAAGAAGTTTCAAGACTCCTTGAAATAGACATATTTAAGATGATTACAGAGAAGGCCATATTCTGCAATAAACTGTTGAGGTACTCTTGGATAAAAGACAAAAGGTCGTCCACTAAAATATACGATACTGTAAAGACATCACATTGTTAGAATTCCTCCAGCTAACTGGAAGTGAGCCACACAGAAAATGTATTCAAGTTCATGTATATAAAATAAAAAGAATATGAAGATTTGAAGTTGATTGAATAAGAAAAATATCAATTATAACTAATTTCAGTTTCTCATCAGTCAAGTAAATTACAGCAGTCCGTTGTGTCATTTAAGTTACAACTTCTTCTTCGCGATCAACTTGTGCTATCGACTACTCGGTATGTGTCATAAACAGGGCGGTGCACTTGATGTCTTCACCGGTCCCCCATAGTTTGTCTTGTAGGGTTGTTTCTGTTGGCCAGATCTCCAATCTCTCACTACTCAGACTGGGGCAGCTTGCAGGATGTGCTCTGGGGACTGCTTAGGTGCTCTACAGGTGCAGGCTGCCGAGTCTGAGACCCATTCTGTGGAGGTGTGCTCTGAGACTGCAGTGTCCGTTCTAAGTCTGAAGACTGTGGTCTGTGCTTTTCTGTTTAATGTATTTATACTGTCGTGCTCTGGGTTGTATCCTCCATTTGTTTTTCTCCACATCATTTTCCCGGATTGTTTCAGGAGAGTCATTGCTTCTGTAAAGCTTTGTGTTGGGTGGTGTTGTGTTAGGCTCCCATTTTGAGGCCCCAGCTTTTGTCCAGTTCTCCACTTTTTCCACTGTTTTTTGTAATAGATGGGATGTTTTTTGAGTGTGTTCTGCAGCTGTCCAAATTGCAAAGTCGTCTGCATGTAGGCTGTTTGAGACCTTCTGGGGGCAGCATTTGGTGATGTCATTTACGTATATTAGGAATAGCGTTGGTGCTATCACACTGCCCTTTATTTTTGCATCTTGCTGAGGTGGTTGTCTATTTTTACTCTGGCTGTACGTTGGGAGAGGAGGTTTCTAATCCAAGAGAACATGTTGTGGGAGACTCCTGTTTGTAGGACTTTCAGCATTAGGCCATCGTGCCATACCCTATCAAATGCCAGGACAGGTCAAAGAATAGGGCTGTTACTTTCTTTCCTGGAAAGCGTTTTCGATGTCCTGTGTGAGGTAAGCCAGTTGGTCCTCTGTGCTTCTGTTTTGTCTGTATCCTGTCTGGGCGGGGGTGAACAATGAATTAGTTTCAAGGTACCATGTCAGTCTCCTGTTTACTAGCCTCTTCTTCAATTTCCCTGCACAGCTGAGAAGGCTGATGGGTCTATAGCTCTTTGGGTCATTTTTGTCGTTGCCTGGTTTCAAGATGGGGTAGATGTGTGCCTCCTTCCAGGTTGATGGAACTTGACCTGTTTTCCAGCTCTGGTTGAAAATGCTGAGGAGAAACCTTTTTGCCAAGAGGACCAAGGTGTTTAAGGAATTCATTGGTAATTTCATCCGCTCCAGGTGCCTTTTTCTCCTTTAGCTTTTTATTTGGTCTTCTAGCTCCTGCAAGGTAAACATAGCTGTCATGCTGTCTGTTGGGATTGTAGAGTTAAGACTATTCAATAGTTGCTTTGACTGGTTTTTAACTTCCTCTTTTCTTGCCTGTTGAATTTGGACTTGACTTTCTGATTGATAGGTTCTAGCTAATAGGTCTGCTGCTGCTCTGCCGGTGACAAATCCTGTGCCTGTGTGTAGCACAGTTTTGGTCCTTTCTGTCCTGTCACCGTTTTTGTGAGGTTCCATAGTTTTTTAGTGTCTTTCTCTAGATTTATGGTAGCAGTTTTTTCATGTCAACTGTCTCTCATGCTTTTCTTCTTTTCTTTGGTAAATATTGCCTTTGTCTTGTTGTGTAGGGTAACATTTTCATCTGTTGGGTCTGCTTCCATGTTTTCTCTTTGAATGCTGAGTTCAACGTGAAGCTCTTCCAGTTTAGGGGACCAGTAGGGTCGTAGTCTTCCCTTCTTCCTCATGGTATAGTTATTTTGCTGCATCTAGAACCCAGTTGTTGAATGTTTGGAGTTTGCGGTTTAGGGCTATTTTCTTTATCTTCATGTTCTTTATGGCTTCTTCTAGGCGTGAGATGTTCCAATTTGCTTTCTCATAGTTCCAGCTGGGGGTGAGTGTTCCCTTTGGGGTGTTCCTCTGTCCTTTCATAGAGATTATTATGGGTTTATGGTCGCTGCCTCCTAGTTGATGGCACACACGTCGACTTGTGAATTTTTCGACATCTTCAGTCGCTATTGCTAGGTCTGGGTTGCTGGTTGTTCTCCAAGGTCAATAGTAGTATGAGTGTGGGTTTACGGGGCCCAAATTTGGGGTGTAAAGAATAGAACCACTGTTACGCATGTCGTAGAGCGACTAGGAGGTTTGACTGAAATCAGATGCATGTGTCCTAAATGTGTAGAAGTCTATGCGTTTAGGGGCCTACCAAACCAATGTGCAACGTATACACGTTCTTGGCAAAGATCAAACAAATCACAAAGAGTGATTAGAATTGGTCGTAAAGAACGAATGCAAAGAAGAAGAAGTGTGGATCATCAAGTTTGTTTAGAAGAACAAGACTGTTGTTGATGAAGTCTTCTACTTCCTCTCCTTTTACATTTAGGTCAGAGTACCCCAGCTTGGAGAATGGCTGTTGAAATCTCTGTTGGAATAGTAAAGTAATAGAATATTCACCCATAATGATGGGCAAGAAAAATCGCTGCTTAAAATTGATGAAAGATGATAATCCAGAAATGCTTTTTGTGCATTGTTATTCACAGGAAAATTTGGTAGCTAAAAATATTTCGCCTGTTCTAAAAGAACTACTAAATTCAGTTATAAAGTGTATCAATACTATTTAAGCTAATGCCAAATGTGAGCATCTCTTCAAGCTATTTTGTGAAGAACATACAGAAGGGCATACACATTTTTGAAAGGCTTTGGTGGGACATAGCACAGGAAAGGTTGGGAAACACTGCTTTAAAGGGTATTACTGCCTTATTTATTGTCTAAACAACTTCAAGACTATGTTGATGATTGGCTTCATAGTTATTTACACCACTCCACAAACATGGGAAGGACCCTAAACTGCTCAGCAGCTACGCATACTCACCTTGCAAAATGTATATGGCAAATTACTATAGAAGATAGTGGCCAGAAAGGTAATGTGTCACTTGGAGAATGACCACATTCTCCTGACACTTGGTAGCTACCGGCCAATGAAAGGGACATGGGACAATGCTGGCATGTTTGCATATGATGTTTATGAAGGCTTTCAATCCAAGCAAGAGACTGTTGCTGTGGCCATCGACTTGGAGGATGCTTATAACAAGGTGAATTTTCAATAATGGTGCGCTCTTTGATTAAATGTAAAGTTAATCCTTGGCTGGTAAACTGGATAGCTGCTTCTTTAATGGAGAGAACCGTTGCGCCGTTTAGGAACATGGACACGGATCCTGCCGTATATGCCGGGATTACCCCAGGGTTCTCCTCTATCACCCGTGATGTTTAATATTTACACAGCAAATGTAGCTAAAATTCAGCCAACCGATTGGTGGACATTGACATTTGCAGATGATATCTTAATATATAGGACTGGGTCAGATAGCGAGAGATGGTTGATGACATTCAGAAAACATTGCATACCATCTCGGGTTGGTGTAGAGAATCTCGCTCTCAGGTCAATCCTGAAAAAGCGTGTATGTTGTGGTGCTCGTTGAATAATCACATCGTCAAGGCTGACCTACCCTGTGTAATCTTTGATGAACATACCATCGGCGCAGAGACAGGCTGCGCTATCTTGGAATAACCTTTGATCGTAGTCTATCTTTCAAACACCATATTGAACAGACGATACAACGGTGCAGCGTGGTCTTGCGGCTCTCAAAGTTATGGTGGCCGCACACCTTGAGCAGAGACTACTTGCCCTTTTGTTCGATCGACTGGTACTGTCAGTGGTAGATTACGGACTCGGAATTCTTACGATATCAAGATCACAATGTGAGCGACTCAAAGCGGGTTCAGAATGAAGGTATGCGTATAGTTCTGGGCTGCACTAGAGATACCCCCATTGTGAAGATGAGATATATGCTTGGCCTTCTGTCACTACGCTCCGTCATGCAATCGCCCAAACCAAGGCATATATGTGGGTTACTTCGGATAAGAGACATCCACTTCACAAGAACACTAATGATGTTAAGGGCACGAGAATCAAGCGTGGCATGTTGTGGATGGCCCAGGCTGAGAGAACAATTGGCCAGGTGACTACGGTTGCGACCCTACCAAAAAGGGAAGAATGGATCCCAACAGATGGTAGCATGATGAACTATCTCAACGTTATCATTACTCTTGGAAGAGAATGTAGAGATTGGGGCAACATGAAGGCTGATCTCCAGTTAAGCAGCTGATAGAAGATAATGCAAGGGATGATGATGTTGTTGTATATACCGATGGGTCGGTTCAACGTGGTGGGAAAACCGACTGGGGTTTCTTGGCTAATGCGCATGGTAGGGTTGTTGCAGGCGAAGTGGGGCATACAGGACAACTACTTCTAGTATGAGGATGGAGGTTGAGGCGTTACTGCTGCCCTCCATTGGATTTCTGGGACTTCATTTACTGGGGCAGTTGTTGTATCTGACTCTCAGTCGATGCTTCACAAGATCCCGAAGGGCAGGTTTCGGTATGAGTGGATGTCGTCTATAGAAGTTTCTAACCTCCAGCGACTTACGTGGATATACTGTCCTGGGCATGCGGTGTTTACGGTAATGAGAGGCGGACAGGCTTGCATCAACAGCATCGATTGTTGGGGAGTTGAAGATGGATAAGGATATTCTTCGGTCTCTTTGAGACTCTCTGTTGGATGAGGACACTAATATCGATGTTGAATCGATCAAGCGATTTAAGCAGTTTGGAGTTACCCGTTGTTCAAGTCGAACTGGATGCCTGAGAGGCAGAGTGAGAGGTGTGTTTAATCAGCGAGCCACAGGAACCATCAGTATGCATACTCTTCGATATCTGTTGGGAGACTGAGCACCTATGGGTCTGCCGGAGTGCAATGACGTCAGTTTAGTAACCAATAACCAATAAACAACTTCATTTTTTAAAATATATTGTGTAAATATGATGGTACTAAGAAACTGTATTAGTAATTTTCATGATATATTTCAACCCTTGTTTCCCTTCTTTGGGACTATAATTATTTGAAATTTGTAGAAAAATATATTTTTAGCATCACCAAAATTAGTTCACTGATATCACATATTACATCACATTGATATTAAAACCACATATCTTGATAGTCCATTCAATTAGCTTTCCAACCATATATAACATACTTAGTGTCAATGAAAGAAATATATATGGCTGCTAGTAATAGAACAGGTTATCAAAAGTAACAAAAACCTTTAAAAAACCCCTGACGTTTAAGAGTTAATGTGGTTTTGACCGTTAAAGTTAATATGGTTTTTGTCTCTATAACTTCGGATATAGTTCTTCTCATTCTGCATTTTGTTGTTGCTCATGAATCTCTTGTTGTTTCTTTGAGCTAATTTTAATATTGCTGTCTTTATAAATGAGTCTGCAAAGTGATTAGCTGCCAGTTTGCCTGTGAAGTTTCCATTTGTATTAAATGCAAACTTTGTGTTTCTCTCTATACCCTCATCATTAATCTGTTTTACCAGCTTTCACAGTTTCCTGGTTTCTCTTTCAAAGTTTAAGGACTGTTTTTTTTCCCTCCAGCTTCTCTGCCTGGCCTTTAACTTGGCACTTTGAAATGTGGCCTTAGCATGCTCGTAGTTATTATAGTGTTCTTGGCACAGACTGGTCTCTGCCTGCTTTCAAGATGTTTCTATATTATTGTGCAGTTTTAATTCACTATTCCAATAAGGTTATGGAAATGTGGCATATCTCAAGGACTAGCATCAACCACAGTAAACAAGTCGTTGATTTTGTGGCACACTTATACGTTCAGTAGTTTGCCATTGCTTTCTGAACGGTGGCGCCATCGTCCTTTGTTAAAATCAACGAAACAATTTGCAAGCAAACTGTCCGTGTGGCGTCTGTGGCCTAGGGGTTAGTGACTCTGTCTATTAACCCGACGCTCTGAGTTCGAATCACCCCACGGACAGTTTGCTTGCAAATTGTTTCCGTTGATTTTAACAAAGGACGATGGCGCCACCGTTCAGAAAGCAATGGCAAACTACTGAACGTATAAGTGGTGCCTAGAAAATCAACGACTTGTTTACTGTGGTTGATGGCTACGTCCTTTGGGATATGCCACGATTTTCATTTTCAATAAGGTTAGCAGTGCCTTTTAGCCCTTCTAGGTTTTGTTTCATATGATGCAACCTGTGCAATATGAAAATCCGCCAGCTGTGACACAAGAAATTGTCCACTTTCAAGATACCACTGTAGGCTGAGATTGATAAGTTCCAATGTTTTTCAGACATCTTGTAAGACTGATTGACCTCTAGCTGGAGGCAGTCTGTTCCTTCTTCTGAAAGTTTTGGGTTAGCTCTTTTTTAAATTAACTTCTATGAGTTCTTCACTGATCTATGTGAGACTGTCATAATATAGTATAATAGACAATGTCTATAAAATAAATTATATCATATTTTTAATGGAACACTTATTCAAATATTTTAAAAAAACCACCTCTGCACTACATTGTAACAGCCAGTATTGTATAATAGTTGTATTTGATATATATTTTCCAACATACAGTACCAGTTTCACATACTGTGCCAGTTCGATGTTAATTGATAACACTATTCATATGCCTGTTGTGCTGCTCTTTTCTAGCCATTCCAATCTTCAATCCAAGTTCTTGCAATCTAGCTGTTTACGTGTATTGGTTTATGTAAATGTCTTCTATGGAGCCACACTCTGAGAGGTATGCAGAATGTTGGCTCTATCTATTGGCAGATTCCCTCTCCTCCCGATATGGGGACAGATCTGTCAACCTGTCCACTCTCTCATTACCACGGACACCCATGTGCCTCAGAATGAAAATGAACTACACTTGTGTTCTAGCTATCTGGTTATCTCCAGAGTCAGAACATCAAGGACAAACCTCATCGCCATACATGATGTGTCCATCATGCAACCCAGAATGATACATATAGCTTCATTCTGTATTCCATCCAGTCATTCACTTTGTTTCTCACTAACAGTGAGGATAGCTGCAGCATATTCAACGTTTGAAAGGACCAGCTGTCCTATTATTTTTTTCTGTTGCTAAATGATCCATTAACTGTTTTTTCTTTTCTAATTACTAAGACTTTACTATAAACATATACCTGCTATTTCATCAATTACAATTTTGGTTTATCCTATTACGAATTTCAATTTTTGGGGTGATTTATTAATTTTATGTTTATTTTGTCAAGTGCTGTCTGATACCAATTCCTTTCTTTATGGTTTTCCACAATCTTTTTACTATTGCCTGCTATGGATTTGTATCGTTTTTATGTGCCTTGTTTCTCTTAACAACTTTAGTAATGACTGATATGTTGGTTCTCTACCTCTTAGTATCTCATTGACATTTTACAACATTTTCGATTAAATGCAATGCAACAATGAAAGTGTTTGATATATTTCAGGCAAGCATTTTTCCTCCTACAGATCCAAAAGCAGTAAGTATAATTCAATATCAAACTGTTTAAATGAATTCATAGCCATCCTTCAACATTGCGAAATCCTGAATCGATGCACAAAAATAACCAGGTACTGTTCAGTTAACACCACTGTTGTCACATAAAGAGATACCGCTAAAACTAAAGCAAATCTTATAAGAACGATTTTCTGGCCAACACTATGTTACCAGTGTCAAACATGGCCAATAACAGCAGCTAATGAGCGGAAAATCATAACAGCGGAGATGAGGTGTCTTAGATGAGCTGCAGGTGTGACAATAAGAGACAAAATTAGAAATGAAGAAATCAGAAAACTGGATGTGAAACTAGTCATGCAATTCATAAAAGAACAACAGATTAAATGGTTTGGACACCTGACAAGAAGAATGCCCTGGTATTGCCTACCACAGAGAGCCACACAGAAAAAAGTATAACAAGTACAAAGCAAGAGGAAGACCACACAAGAGATGGAGCGACGGCATCAAGAACAGCCTTAATATGAATATCAGCTTACAAAGTGCCTTAAAACAAAGCACGCACAAGATCACTACGCCCACCCTCCAAACACTATGTTTTACCCCCAATCCCGCACCATCCCCAATGTACTGAAGCATCAACAATTTGCAGAATTACACTTATATTCGCTCCAGGGTACATAGGTTTTTTTGGGCAATGAGAGAGCAGACTCTGATGCTGTCACCATATCAGGGGACCAGCCAATGGATAGAGCTGACATTTTGAATGCTCTCATAGAGGCAGCAAAGAGGATTTTCATTTAAACCAATCCATTCATTTTAACTGCTAGATTGCAAGAGCTGGAATTAAAGTGGCCAGAAAAGAACAGCAGAACAGGTATATGAGTAGGCTCATCAATCAAAATTGAACTGGTAAGGTCAGTTGCTGGATGCTGTTGGAGATATTTCGAAGGAGATTGGTGCACCTATATTCATAGCCATCCTTCAGATAGAACATGTCTGGAGTGCAGTGAAGATATTCCAAACTGAAACTGATTGCTGCAACAATTTGTTTGACACAATAAGGTTGCTAACACAGTACACAACCTTACTTGGTCACCTATTATGCCTTAGTAGAGTGCGACTCTTGTTTTATTTTTTCAACGTTTGTTCAGATTGCTTTACATGGGACTGTAATACAGTGCAAAATAATACAAACAATAGACAATATTTTGTAAACAAAGTATAGGGTATATTAACCCAATGGGACGGGGACTGCCTAGAGTAGGTGATAGTAGCTCGGCCTGCTAGCTGTGAGACGCCTCATAGCTTGGGTTCGAACCTACTGTCCGGCATTTGTTCGAGTCCCCTTGTCTTACTCAGGACGATAACGTGAGTACCTCTGAAGTCGGAGAAAATCTGCCTGTATGGCGAGGGAATACTAATTACGAGTACATTGAGCACACGGCTGCCAGTGTAAAGTAATTTACAATGTGCACGCTGCTGCCACTGTAAGAAATTGGAAAAACGGATTTTCACGCAAAAATCAGTTTCAGAGATGAAACTCGTCTGAGTTGAAAGCGGACGAAAGAAAAAAAGGGAAAAAAAAAAAAAAAACCAATGGGACTGCAGAGCTGATATATCGGTTCATAGCTATGTTCATGATGTCGCAAAACCGATATATCGGCTTTTGGATGTCTGTTGGCAGAAACGAATGTATCTTCACAACCCCTTTACTAAAGTTTAAAAATCTTCAGAAACGGAAAGTACATATATGTAGGTACATCACTATCTCCATTTAACAAAGATTTGAAAGCAGGAAAGCGGTGTATTATTGTGTTCAAGTCGAGAGGTTTTTTTAAAAACGTTAATGTTTCCGACAATGTTTACAGTGTAATCTTGAGTA
Organism: Arion vulgaris; assembly: GCA_020796225.1. NCBI lineage: Eukaryota > Metazoa > Mollusca > Gastropoda > Stylommatophora > Arionidae > Arion > Arion vulgaris. The sequence goes on along the minus strand of CM036763.1, from coordinate 31,241,221 downwards.
CTGTTAGATCAAATTATAACTTGTGATAGTAATGAAGGATATTTAATTGATAATAATAATGACATTTGATTGTTTATGAAATGCAGTATCGATAGTTGTAAGTCTAATGTAATAATTGCATCTAAAGAATGGGTGTTCCACTTTCCATTTATTGACGTGTCCGTACTAAAAAGTAAATATTATAAAAATTAGTGCACCTAGTTAGATAAAACGTATCCTGTACTAACTCGGGCTAAACTTAATAGAACCCTTGCCATAATCTCAACATATTGCAACCTATGGAAGCTTAAAGTCAATGAACAGAAAACTGTGTATACTACATTCTCCCGCAGCCCCAAAACAACTCAAAGAACCTTTCAACTTACAATGAATGGAGCACTGCTGAAAAAGAGGAAAACCCGACTTACCTGGGAGTCAAGTTAGACAAACAACTGAGGATGACAGAACACATTAACAACACAAAAGAAAAAGCATCTAAAAGACTCAACATGGTTAAGAGACTTGCTAGCACCACTTGGGGTGCAGACAAAAGCACCCTTAGGCAACTATATCTTGGCTATGTAAGATCTACAATGGACAACTGCCTTCCTCTACAAGCTATAGCAAGTGAGCACATCACAACATCCCTGGACAGAGTGCAGAATCAGGGTCTCAGGTTTATATGTGGGGAATGAGAACGACCCCAACTGCTGCTTGTGAAATCGACGCCAACATCGAACCACTAGATATTAGGAGACGAAGGGCACTAATAGAAGCAGTCGAGCGATATAAAAGAATAGAAAAAAACCATCCCAATAGACAAACTATTGACAGGTGGAAATTCAATCAAAGAATCCAGCAAAAATCATTGCTGGAAGTAGGGAAAAATCTCGAAGAACATTACCACCTCCCAACTGACAGAGAACCGATCACAAGATGCCCCTGCCCACCACCATGGCTAAACATAAAACAACCAGTAATCCAGAAATACCTCCTTGACAAAACTATAAACAAAGCAACACTTGCACCGATCTTAAAAACCTGTGCACTGGAGACAATAGACAGTTATCCAACTTCCTCTATCCATGCCTACACTGATGGTTCAGCTTTCAAAGCCACTACTTACGCTGGCTTGCATATACCTGAAATATCCAGATGGAACTACCTATAGTTACTGTGCTCCTTGTGGTAATATATATTCCAACTATGAGGCAGAGATTATAGCCATAAAGACCGCTGTAGAACTAGTCCACCAGCAGTTTGAACTTGGAGAGAATATTGTCCAAGACAAGATAGTATTCACTGACTCACAGTCCACACTACAAGCTTTAGAAGAACAGCAGAATCAGTCAAGCGAGATCCAGTCATTGGAATTAGTCATCCACAATCTGATTTCCTCCTTTGATATTAATGTCATTCTACAGTGGATTCCTGGGCACACAAATATCCCAGGAAATGACAAGGCAGATCATCTGGCCAAACAGGGATCATCAAAACCACAAATAGACAAACCTGTTAGCATATAAAGTATAAAACAGATTCTGAAAAACAACTCCAGAGAAGATTGGCTGAACCGATGGGCTATGGGGACGACTGGTCGGGACATGTATGCAGAGATGAATAGCCCAAACCCCAAGGACAATATAAATCTGCTACAAAGAAAAGATCAAAGCACTATCTTTCAGTTAAGAACAGGACATGTTGGACTGAATTACCACCTACACAGAATAAACCCCACACACCTACCACACTGTAGAAAGTGCAGTCACTCATGTCAGACAGTACAGCATATCTTGCTTGAATGTCCTGGACTACATAAAGCTAGACAAGAACTCCTCCCACCACACCCATCTGTTCATAATACCCTTTACACTAGTCTTCCACAATTACAGAACACATGCAGATTCTACAAACTGGCATTGGCTGCCCAAGAGTGAAAACTCGCAGCCCTGGTTAGAAGAAGAAGAAGAAGAAAATGAAACGTATAGTATATGTTCACACATGGATTATCTTCATTTAACTGCTACTTCTGGAAAGATCTATGAATATTAAGATGTAATACAAACCTGAGAGTACAAATATTTTTTATGATATATTTTTTTTTTTTTCAAAATAGTCATGCTACAATAACCTAATTTTCTCAACAGTATATCACATGATGTAAAATATTATTTTATTAATGTATTCCACATCCGATTAGCAACAATTTAATATAAAATATGTCATACTTTAGAGAAACAGTACTAGAGTAATAAAGGTTTAAACTAATTGGCATTGAATGTTAAATTTGAATTGCAAAATAAATGCGTCCAGAGGTCAAAATAATACAGAGCGAAAGGGTTAAATCGACCATAACCTTATTTTTTCTGCATCCCTCTTTGTCACTTCTTTACTGATGTAAATATATTAATTTCATCATCAGTGGCATATAAAATTGTGTAACTGTGATGTTCTTTTATTAAATTATTATATTTCCTTTATACCGTGTACATTACATAGAACCTGCAAGCAATTTTGGAGGAATAAAGGATGGTAGGGGATCAAATAGGCTCCAGGTAATTTCAAAAGATGTAACTGCCTCTCACCGGTTGTTACTATAATCCCTTCCACCTTATTTCATATATTCTTAAAATTCCTGTTGTAATTCCTCATTTTTCCTGCCACCTGTGCAGCTTTTTCTTGTTCATTTAAAGTTCAAACATTTCAAGTACCAAGTCTGGAGGTTCTCTTAGTAGAGAGAACATAAGTCTGCAACTTATTGCTCCTTTCAGCTTTCCATCAGTTGCCTCAAATGTTACTTTCAGAGGGTATTCCTCAGACTTGGATGGTTGTAAAGTGTTTCTTATAGCTGTACTTTCTGTTATGATTTTGACTTTGATTTTTCTTCAGGATAGGTTATCCAATCCTTCATAGTCCCTTTTCAGACCCGGTAACACACAGACAAGCATGAATTACATAACTTGGAGACCCTCGTCGGTGCTGTGAAGTTCGTGCACTGCAGCTGAGATCTTCCTGTGTAAGAAAGAAATCAGAGCACACAGGGTTACTCACTTAAGTGCAATGATGGTGATCCAATCAATCAATTAATTACATAACTGATTAGCTTGATTAGCTAATTGACAAACGAGGTTGTGGCGGAATTAAATTTAGATCGCATTTTCCCATTGCAGGTGTGGGTACAAATTCAACTGCAGTTGAATCTTAATTATTAACCAATTTTTATGAGTAACATACCATTTTGTAGGTACTAGAATTTTCTTTAAGATTGATCTAAAACAATTGTTTGTTAATCTTTAGTCTGAAGTTTTATATATGTTAAATTATTATTTACAATAGAAAAGCATGAAAAAAATTTAAAAAGATCCCAACTTACATTCATACTTCAAATTTCCAATACATTTCACTTGGTCGTTACTGTATAGTATATCCAATAATGAGAAAAAAATCAAAGAACATAGAAATTGAATAATAATTAGTAAATAATTTACACTTCTTATCGTCTGTGGCCTCATTGTTTTTTGCCATGGGAAACAATTTTGTACAGTCCTGTAACTGGCTTGTAAACATGACATATGACAAAATACCATTTTTTTTACCTTCAACTGATAACATGTGGTTCATGAATAAGCTTCCTGTCTGTAAATTTAAATCTCGTACAGCAAAGGAAAGAAGAATGTAAATATAAAATTCATTTAACTAGGAAACAAACCTCTCACAGTGGCTCGCCAACATGAGTAAATAGCGGTGTTGACTCTCTCAGCGGCTTTAGCTCCCAATCAGTTGTTAACCTAAATAAATCTTCACTGAAAATTACTGTATACATTTAAAAAAGATTCTTATTTGATATTTTTAGATTGATGTACTGTAATAATTATACTAAATTGCCTGTATTAATGGTGTTGGATATTTCAATGTTTTAAATTTTTATTGTCACTAGCTCAAGATGTTTGAAGAATATAAAGAAAAAATGGAGCGAAGCAGAACAAGAATGGATTGATGCACAGGATGCCAAAAAGTTGTAGAGAAATTTGATTGTGAATTTGGGATGCATTTTATTGAGATTGTGAAAGGAGAGCGAATGAGAGTATATATATCACTTGCTATGTAATTAACTCTTGATTACCTAGGGGTAGATTACTAGTTTGCAGTTTAATCGTTTCTTATTTTGTGAATTATTACTATTTGTTTTATTTTTTTCAAATTCTGAAGACTATTAGCAGCAATATTATGCCACCAGAATGCTTTGGTTCTGGACAACAATTTCAGTGCAGTACATTTTGCATCTGCGCCTGTCTTTGGTATATTGTTCTGTAGGGCAACTACAATAGCCTTTGGTTTTCCTTGACCTCCACTGCAAGGTAATTTTTATTTGTCATCAGAGTGGCCTCTACTGAGAAAACTGTCTTTGCTACACAGAATTTGTGTCTTAGGTCAAGAATATTATGCTCATCCTACACTGAAATTTAGCATTATTTACTCCATGACTTTGGGAAACCTAAATACACCAAACTGGAAAAAGCTTCACATAAATATGTCTAGTTGGATGAAGACTGGCTCTGAAAACTAGTCTGGAACTGGTGAAGCTAGACTAAAGCAGCTCACTAAGTGAAACCATGCCCAGAAGAAGAAGCAGCTTTAGACAAAATCTCCTCTTGTGAGATTAAAGTGTGCATGTGCTTGCAGTACTCACACACATTTGAGGTCACTGTATGTTTTGTTTTGCCATTGAGCAGTGAATTTAATATTATACTATACAGACTAGCATCCAATAAATCAGGTACAGCATGGAAATTAACAACGAGAAGACATAAAGAATGTCATAAATCGAACACTATTTCATAGAAGGATTAATATCAACAAGACACCAAACCAAGTAATTGAATTCAAAAGTCTGTGGAATATTTTTAACCTTTATAACACTAATCCGCCGATTGTCGCCATTGATTGTATTGCCAAAAACACGGACGGACGATCATCGCCCCATCTTTGTTCCCACAACACCATAACAACTTTCCACCTCAAACACCGCTAATGCTCTCCCATTATTCACTGCTGTATTACGTTTACAAATGTCCGCCTAGTGAAATTGGAGCAACGTATGATTTTGGTTAATTTTTTTGACCATGTCCTAAGCTGTCTAAAAAATGTCAGATTTTGATGATTCCACCTGTGATTTGGATGTTTAGGAAACATTTTAATTAAGTGATTCTAGCCAGGAGGCATATAATAGACTTAGTAATGTGATAGAATAGATAGAAACAATGAAATAACAACAGCTCAAACGTGGTTCAGAGCAGGGTATACCCTCCTGAAAATTATTGGAGTGTGTTACATCAATTCTGTGAACTGACTGGCCCATCGTTTGTACAAGAAACCAATAGATATGCCACTCAGTTCATTGAGAACAATGGCAATATCATCAAGAGGAGATCTATTGTTAAATTGGAAGTCCACCAATATGCCTAACTGAAAAAGACTATTTAGTTTGTAGTGGCCGCTTCAAAGAGGGGAAGGAACCAAGCAGAAACATGTATTCTGCATGTGAAAGAGGTGTACACCACTATTGTTGTGAAACAACATTGTAAAAGGTCAAGGCACAATAAAAAAGATATGAAATAACATATATAACTGTATTTGGTTGTATGTATCTTACCTTGAAGTTGTAATTACATGTATTGTCTTTGTTATTTTTAGATATCCAAATGAGCTAATTTGCATATATGTCAATTTTAAACATTTTTGTTGTCAGTAATGTACCTCAATATATACCCTTCCTATAAATATATATATTACATGGTTACAGAACAACAGAAAGGTGTCTAAAACAAATAACAAAAACACACCCACATTTACTGAAATAATGCTCCTTGTTTTTGGCTAAATGGCCAAAATTCATCCCGTGCTAAAAGGGTTAAAGAATATGGCAGATTAGTTAGAGAAATAGAAACCAGAATTCATAGGGCAAACAACATAAAGTACCGGAGAGCACCATAGTTGAAAAACCAAGAAGTAAATATGCAAACTAAAAAGAGGTTGATAAAGATCCTTATTTGTTTCTACACTGTGCTACCTGTGTCAAACAAGGACAGTTCTTGAAAGTCACGAACACATGATTACATCATGTAGATGAGATGTATTCAGAATGCTGTAAGTCAAACAAGAAAGGGATATATTAAGAAATTAAATGATAAGAACAAGTGTAGGAATATAATCGATTGTATAGAACAAAAAAGAATTAAATTGTTCTCTCATTTGGTTAGACTGGAACTTGACTAACCTGCAACTTAAAACATACGACAGGAGAACATCAGAATAAAAAGCAATATTTCAACCCAGGAAATGTTGGTTAGATGAAGCTGAAGAGACATTATATACATTCAGCATGTCTCCAGCCCAGTGTTGGCTCGCATTAGGGCCAGTGGGGCTGGGCCCCACCAACAATAATGTGTAAAGTGAATTTAGTGTTTTATCAATTAAAATATAACACAAAACCATGATTTCTCCAAATACTTTTGTCTGGCCCACCAACAAAAATGATCATGAGCCGCCACTGCTCCAGCCCAAGCTGCACATCTTGAGAGAAAGAAAAACTATACTTACCTTGAAAATAGAGTTAATGATTTCAGTTGTAATTTATATAATACTGAAACAATTATAGGGACAATGAAAGGGATGATCATAGAGATATTGCAAATCTTGTAATTATATTAGTACCTCAGAGGTATATATGGAACAGGACATAATGCAACTCAAGAAAAATACCAGTGGGCAACACCAGTGACTGAGTGTGATTGATATAGGACTCGTTTTGGTCTGACCCATGAAGCAGGTCTACCAATTAATTTTTTTCTATATTTATTGATTGTTTTTTTAAGTGCAGTAGGTAAATACTTTTCATTATGTATCTTCTTACTGTGTTTTCTGTAATTGTTAATGTATATACAATCAATCTGATAGTCATCAGGAGAAATATGTATTAAAGCCTTTTAAAAACATAATTTTAATGGTTTACTTATTTCTTTAAAACAAATTATTTATAAAGTTTTTGTATAAATATTGTAAATTATTGTTAATATCTACCATAACAGTACCGTTATATATTCACATAATGGCATATTATAATTGAAATTTGTGCACTCTTACCAGAGATCTATTGTAGGGTAAGCCTAGTGTATAGATTCCCAAATTTTTTTGCCCACCACCCACTTTGAACAACATAAACTTTGTGTGCCCCTTTTAACAGATTCCAATGCCCCCATATATATACACATGCTCTATTTTCACTTTGATATAGAAAATTGATATATTTTTCTGTCATACATGGTCAATTTTCAAATGATTATATACAAGAAATAGAAAATTGATGAAAAAATGGATCGTGTGAGATGAATTAAATTGCAGAATTCAAATTTTAAATGATTATTGAATCGCAAAATCAAAACAACTCCCCCAAATGCTTTTGAACCACTATCGCCCCTAGAAGGCTTCATCGCCCACTTGGGGATGGGGTGGGGGAGGCGGTAACACCAACTTTGGGGACCGATGGTCTAGTGCCAGCAGACTGGTAATTCCAGCTTCAATAGCATATATTAAAACTTGCACATTAAAAAGCTTGTCGTTGAATCTCAGACTAGGTGGTGGCACTGCCTATTGTCACCTGCCTACCATCTAATAGCCCTATACCATGGGTACTCTTCACTGAATGTTCCGGGTGACCAAAGCGTTTAATTTTAAAAAGAATTAGTTCTTCGTTCGCCCACTGTAAAATTGAGCATTAGCCATGACGCCTGGTTTGCACTTCGACTTATTTTTGCATGAAAGCCTGCTTTACCATTTGACAGGTGTCCCTCGCCATGCAGGCGGACCTTCGCTGACTTCAGAATTAGTTGTTCAAAGTAGACCTCATCTGCCTGAATAATGGTGCACTGAATAATTTAATAGGACCTCAGTTCTATTTTGTTAGTTTTCAGAATTGGAGATAATTATTAACAAACAAACTAGGTGCACCGTACACTATCTGGCTGGTCTGTTTACCAGTTTGTGTTCTTTCTTGCAAGTTTATTTAGCTATTATAATTAGTATAATTAACTAGTAAAATTGTAGTAACTAGTAAAGAACTAGTATAATTGTTAAACCCACTGCCTTGTGAGGGGCTCGGTTTAACTAAAGGCTAGGGGTGAAAACCCTGATAGAAAATCCCCACTGCCTTGTGGGTCAGCATTGTTATGCAGAAGGCTAGATGAGTAAATCTTGACAAATAATCCGGAGGGATGGACCCTAAGGCAGTGCATGGTCAAGTCTGTATTCCATTCCATCTTCTGGCAAACCCTGCTTGATTACAAACGTATGGACGTTGTCTTTCCTTTGTATAAAATAGTAGAGTAGAGAGGGGTTTGTGCAAAATGGGCAAGGCACATTCCCCGTATCAGATACCCAGTCTAGGCATAAACGGAGAGGATACTTCATCCTTGCTTCGCTCAGACACAATGCAAACAGACATGGGTTATAAGTCCTCCCATCTTGGCAAATGGGAGGGTGCCACTGGCTGCTTTTGATGGTTCAAGTTGCTATTCATCTGCGCTGGTAATCTACCGCCCGCTTTAAACTAGGCAGCCCTTAGTCAGTAAGGTGCTGACCTAACACATCTGTCTTCCCTGTAGAGTTATAGGCATAGACCAAAAATAAAAAAGGCGTTATAAAACTCTGTACCTAGAAACAAGAAAAATAAACCTCTTAGATTTGGCACGTGGAACGTAAGGACCTTGTGTCCGGGACTTGACAGCATAGACCGTCAAAAATAAAAGACATTAGAAAATCAGCTGCCAAAGATAGAGAACTCAAAAGACTGCAGGTGTATGAGAGGTTTGCCTGCCAGGTGATCCACGATGGAAGACTGTCAGAGGAGTTCCAGGTCACTACTAGTGTTAGACAAGGATGCCTGCTGTTCCCTCATCTCTTCTTGGTGCTACTTGATTGGGTTACACGTAAAGCATATGCCATGTCTGGAAAAGGCATTCAGTGGACATATGTCAAAATTAGAAGACCTGGACTTTGGGATGATCTTACCTTGTCTCCGCACAGGCTACAAGACATGCAGGAGAAAGTGGATGCTCTAAGGAAACAGCACAATAGGTTTGGTCTTAAAATTGGCCAAGAGAAGACAAAAATACTGTGAAGCAACAACATACAGCAAGACCCAATATTGATTGAGGGAAGGGGTATATCTACCTTGGAAGCAAGATCAGCAAATCAGGAGGTACAGATGAAGACATTAATCAGGATTAGGAAAGCCCGACAAGCCTTTGCAATCCTGCACACAGTGTGGAAATCCACTGCCATCTCCACGAAAACAAAGTTCAAGATATTCAGCTCAAATGTGAGTGAAATCTGTGCTGCTGTATGGCTCGGAAACGTGGCGAGTCACCCAGTTAAATACAAATAAGATTCAGACCTTGTCAACGGATGTCTTCATGGATTCCTAGACTGAGATGGTAAGATAGAGTTGTAAACACAGACCCGTGGATACGAACAGGACAGGAACCCAGGTCAAGAAGAAAAAATGGCGTTGGGACGGGCATACCCTACGGAAGACACAGTCGGCATACCCTACGGAAGACACAGTCGAGTGTCACTAGACAAGCACTTCAGTGGAACCCGAAAGAAATGAAAAAGAGGATGCCCTGAACAGACCTAGAGACGAAGTCTTCTTGAGGAACTGAAGAGTGCTTGACTATCCTGAGAGAGCATAAAGAAAACAGGCAGAGACTGAGAAGAGTGGCAAACAACTGTTGAGGCCATATGCTCCACGAGGAGCGGAGAGGAAAAAGTAAGTAATATAATTATGCTCTATTCCATATTGGACCATTGTTTTGTGGCCATTGATGTCTTGTATTTTTTTTTTTATAACGGTCTTTTTGTTCAAAGTTCTTTTAGACTTTCTTGTACTTTGCAAAGCTATCATATTTTGCCATTTGTGCATAGTTTTACTACAGTCTTCCCTGCTATATAATTATTTGCGATTCCATATGTGACCTACTGAACTAAGTAAATGTTTTACTCAATCTTTTTTTAAAAATTTGTTATTTTATTAGATAATACCAGGCCGTCCGGGGCTATGATGCAAAGAGGCGGCCGATCAGGCGACGCTGTGGGAGCAGCAAAATAAAATTTGAACCATTCAATAATTAAAATCTTTACTCAACTCTTTTCTATAATGGTCTATGTTATTCCGATATTGATATATACGATCGCACGCCTGCCTACGTGCTTGGTACCCTTTAATTTCGGTTGTGGGGCAGGTGCACGCTGGCGCCCTCCGCCGACTTGACTTGTGATCCGACAGCGCAAAGCTATTATTTGTTTGTAATTTCCCGCGACCATTCCTAAAAGCTAAGGTGCTGCAATTATTTTTAAAAAAAGATATTTGCACGTGTTACGTGTTAATAGTTCTGCTTTGGGCTTACAATTGTTGACAATATTTCATTTTAATATTAGTTTGTATTGGCTGTTCCTGTGTGTAAATCCGAAAATCAGATATATAATATATATATGTATCAGTATAAAATGTTTGCATTTATACTAATTCAGTGTTTGTGTTTAAAAAGTAGATCAGGTGAGAGAATTATTGGGTTTTTTTTTACAGCAACTGTAGTTACTTATTATCATTGAAAATGATTATGTTAGGACAATAGGGACTTGAATTTATTTTTTTTTTAAACATATTTGCATGGACTGAATATATCTCAGGTGCACAACGTTATAACGTGTGTGATAGATAGAGTTATATGGGTAATATTGGGCCACGTTTGTGTTCTGTGTGTGATAGAGAGTTGCTTAGGAAATATTTGCATTTGCCTACTTTTGCGTTCGTCATTTATTGCTCAATTTTTACCAAATTCATGTTTAACTCTAAAACCATTGAGTGCTTCTCTGTGGTCAAACAGAATAGATGCTTTACGATTGCAGATAGAACCTTTACGATTTCAACTTTGCGAAATCTGTGATGCATTATTTAAAATAATAGAAGACATCAGCAGAGATGCATAAACTAAAGTTATAGTAAGAGGATTAGCAAAAAATATTAACAGTTACAAGTTTATATGTGATGTAATTCTTTGGCATATTTTATTTCAATTAAATTCAGGCTCGTAGCTATTGCAATCTGTAACTATAAATTTGTCAGATTGTGTAAGGATGTTATCAGAAACTATACAAAAAGTGAAAAGTTATAGACAGTCTGGATATGATCAGATGAAAATTGCTGTTAATGAGATTGCAGAATATCTTGAATGCAGTACATCATTTTTCTGCCGAAACTGAAGTTAGAGCCAGAAGGGAAAAGCGTCAACTTGACTGAAGAAGCTGTCGATGAACCCTTAACAGAGGATAATAAATTTGAAATAAACTTTTTCAATTATATTTTGGATATTACCCTTAATTCTCTGAATGAACGATTCTCGCTTCTGGAAACACATAGCAGCAATTTTTCAGTTTTTATATGAGATTTTAAAACTCAAGGATATAAATTACAAAACGCTAGAAAATTATTGTACCAGTCTCCAGTCAATACTTCAGTCAAAAATGAAGCATATATAAATGCAAATGATCTTCAAGAAGAATTACGTGATGTATCCAGAATGCTACCATATTCTATGAAACCTTTGCATGTTTTAAATTATGTGTGCCAAAATAGCTTGATTACTTTGTATCCCAATACTGTTGTAGCTCTGATAATTTTATTAGCACTCCCTGTCTCTGTTAGTCTGTAGCTAGTGGGGAAAGAAGTTTTTTTTAAATTAAAATTAATAAAACACTACTTAAACCAGTAAAGGACAACATAAAGAGTGGATAAGTGGCCAGACCTTAGAATACATCCAAAAGCGAAAGGAGAAAAAAATCTCATCAATAGCATTAGATCAGAACGTCAAAAAGATAAGGCAAGAAAAGAATATACAGAACTAAACAAAATGGTAAAAAGAAGTGCTAGAACAGACAAGAGAAAATTTATGGAAAAGACAGCAGAAATAGCAGAAAAGGCTGCTAAAGTACATGGTCTGCACACACTGTACAAGATTACCAAACAATTATGCAGAGGTAAAAGACACAACCATAACATGCCAGTCAGAAACAGTATAGGACAACTGTTGACAACAGAGCAGGAGCAGGATATGAGATAGACATCCCACTTTGAAGATGTGCTAAACAGACCTGATCCTGAACATCCACCGGATATTACACCGGCCGCACAGGATATTGATATCAACCTCAAATTGCCAGAAAAGCAAGAAATAGTAAAAACTATTGGATCCCTGAGAAACAACAAAGCACCGGGAAATGATGAAATGACAGCAGAGCTTTTCAAGATCGATCCCATCTTAGCTGCAAACATATTAGAGCCACTGTTTGCATATATCTGGGAGAAAGAAGAATTGCCTAAGGATTGGACTAGGGGTATTGTGGTGAAAATCCCAAGAAAGGAGACCTAACAGATTGCAATAACTGGAGAGGAATCACGTTGCTTTCAATCCCAAGTAAGATATTCTGCAAAATTGTCATAATGCGAATACAAGAAGCAATAGATAAGTGTCTACGAATGGAGCAAGCAGGATTTAGGAAAGAAAGAGGAACAAATGAACATATATTTACCCTGCGTAACATTTTAGAACAATGTAGCGAGTGGCAAAGGACTATATACATCAACTTCATAGATTTTGAAAAGGCATTCGACAGCGTCCACAGAGACAGCCTATGGAAGATACTAAGACAATATGGCGTACCGCAGAAGCTTGTCAACATCATAGCCCTCTTCTATAAAGATTTCTCCTGCAACCTAAAGAATTCCAACAAAACATTCCCAGTAAAATCTGGTGTAAGACAGGGATGCGTAATGTCCTCTCTTTTGTTTAGTATTACAATTGACTGGGTGCTAAAAATGCCATAAAACAACAAGCACCAAGAGGAATAAGATGGACCCCTTTCGATATGCTTGAGGACCTGGACTTTGCAGATGATATAGTCCTGGTGTCACACAAATATGAACATATACAAGAGAAAAGTACAATACTTCACAGCACGGCAAAGACAGTAGGCCTCAAAACAAACACAGGAAAAACAAAAATTATGACAAACAGTGAAATCCAACAACCAGTAATGTTAGAAAATGAAACACTGGAAAATGAAACACTGGAAAGGGTTGAGCAGTTTACATATCTTGGTAGCGTACTGACACTAAATGGTGGCACAGAGGAAGATATAAAATCACGTCTAAGTAAGGCCAGAACCGCTTTTGCCAGAATGAAACCAGTATGGAAGTCCAAAATCTACAATAGGACCACAAAGCTTAAACCCTATAAAAGCATTGTTTTGCCAGTTTTGCTCTCCGGATCGGAGTGTTGGAGGATGACCAAAGGAGATACTAGCAGGCTGTCAGTTTTCCACCACTCTTGTCTTCGCAGAATCTTGGGAATCTTTTGGCCAGCAAAAATATCCAATAACCAACTACTCCAAGACACAAGACAAGAGGCAATGAATGACATACTCAAAAAGAGAAGATGGAAATGGCTCGGACATGTTATGAGAATGAGACAAGAAATGCCTGCAAGGATAGCCCTCACTTGGACACCAGAGGGAAAGAGAAAGAAAGGCAGACCACGGACAACATGGAGGCGCATGATGGAAGAGGAACTGGACACCGCATCTGATGTGGAGCTCTGCGCTGAAGGTTGCACGGGACAGGAGAGCATGGAAAGTCCTTTCTGAAGACCCATGTGTCACTAGGCATGACGGGATTAAGTAAGTAAGTAAGAAGTTCAATAGGCCAAACAAAACTTAAAAATATGTAATTAATTGCTATTGAATCTACATTGGCTGCTACTCTACACTACACATCCATAATTAACGAATTTGTTAAAGTTAAGTCGCTCCCTTTGGCTGCCGCTGCCGACGACTTGTGTCATCCGGCACTTTTTTTCGTAAGTAAACCAAGATTTTCAATGGGAGATTTAGCTGATGATTGTCAGGTCCAAAATGACTCTGACTTCTTAGCCAGTGATAGTGATAAAACGGTCTCTGAATGTGATACAAGATTGGACTTTGATTCACGTGATGTTGTTTATAGACAACTAGGAGTTATTCCCAGTAGTGTAAGTGATGGACACCTACATCGAAAACGGGGGTTATCATACCGTGGATAGATATGGGGGCGACACCAACAGCAGGTACCAGCTATAGCTTGTGGATTATTAATAATATAATCTACATATAGACTGGTAAGTAGCTCATTCATATATGAACATTATCCAATGGTGAAGTAGAGCCGCAGCACGATGAGCTGTGTAACAACCTATGGGAGAACAGGGAAATGGGAAATGTAGAAATATTAAAGGACGAAGTGGAAGAGGCCATACTTACGCTAAAACAAGGCTCACCTCCCGGAATAGATAATGTACAAGTAGAGCTCTTGAAATATGAAGGCACGGAATAAAAGTTATGAGAGAGATATGTCAGAGGATATTGACCACAAAGAAATGGTCAACTGAGTGGTCCCAATCATTAGTGATACCAATTCCGAAAAAAGAAAACCTGAAAGTTTGCAAGAACTACAGAACAGTCAGTCTCACCGAAGCAAAGTCATGTTGAGAATAATTCACAACAGAATTAGATCGAAATCTGAGGACATTATGGCTGAAGAACAGGCAGGATTGCGAAAGAACAGAAGCACTACTGAACACATTTTGAAACAGCAGAATACTGATTGAAAACCTTCTACAACACCAACGGGACCTGTATCACAATTTCATCGATTTTACCAAGGATTTTACCAAGGATTTTACCAAGGATTTTACCAAGGATTTTACCAAGGATTTTACCAAGGATTTTACCAAGGATTTTACCAAGGATTTTACCAAGGATTTTACCAAGGATTTTACCAAGGATTTTACCAAGGATTTTACCAATTTTCAGGATTTTACCATCGATTCGACCGTGTTTGGCGCGAACGGCTGTGGAACATAATGAGAAAATTCAATTTCGATACTGACATAATAGATACAATCAAAGCACTTTATACCGAGGCAAGCAGTGCAGTAGGCCTATTCGTAAACAACGACATTGGCGACTTTTTTTAGAACAAAAGTAGGAGTCCGCCAGGACTGCATACTATCACCAACTCTTTTCAATATATACCTAGAACACATTATGCAGGAGGCACTGCAAGACCATCAAACATCAATAACCATAGGTGACCGACCTCTTTGTGATCTACGATTTGCTGACGATATTGACCTTATGGCAGGCACTGAAGCAGAACTCCAAGAACTAACTTCAAAATTAGAGACAGTGAGCAGAAAATATGGAATGGAAATCAACACAGAAAAAAGTAAGATACTGGTGAATAGGAGCAACAACCACGAGCACACCAATACCTGGCTAAACAGACAAAAGCTGGAGGAAGTGGGAATCTTTAAATACCTTAGGTCCTACATATGTAACGATGGAAACTGGTAAGGAGATTAAGTCAAGACATCAATATCTACAGATCACAGGTGCTATCCATTCTTTTGTACGGTTGTGAGAGCTGGACCCTCAATGCAGAATTGGAGCGAAGAATCCAGGCCTTCGAATATAAGTGTTAGAGACGGGTACTACGTATTAGTTATATAGAACATAAGACGAACATTTATGTAAGAGATCAAATAATCAACCTTGCAGGTCGACAAGTGCCACTCTTGACAATCGTGAAAAGGCGTAAACTTGCGTGGTTCGGGCATACGATGAGACATGGCTCACTCTCCATGATTATCCTACAGGAAATAGTTGGGGGTGGAAGAAGGAAAGGAGGGCAGGGAAAATCATGGTTTGACAACATCAAGAGTTGGTCTCCACACTCGCTCGAAGAGTTGAAGACAGAGACTCATGGCGTGCTTTTTGTGCTGGTGTCTCCACAATGACACCCCTACGACCCTAACGGGTTATGGGCTTTATATTATTATATTATATTATCCCATAGTCTCAAAGTCGTAAGTTTATTAGTTTATTTGTTATGATTTTGTTTTAAATTATCACCATGAAAACTGACCATGCCCAAAAATACAGTGGCAGGTTTGGCTGAAATCGGATGCACATGTCCTAAACGTGTAGAAGTCTATGCGTTTAGGGGCCTACCAAACCAATGTGCAACGTATACACGTTCTTGGCAAAGATCAAACATATCACAGCGGGTGATTAAAATTGGATGTAGAACAACGCAATTGCGAACGAACGCAAAGAAGAAGAAGTGGCAGGGAGGCAGACTTTGTTGAAACATGGGTGGCTGCAAAATTGTTAAGGGGCGGTATTTCGAAGACTTGCGTCATATTGAGAAAATACACCGCAGGGTTCTGGATAATAACACTGATGTAATTCCTAATGTCGTTCCCCATTTTTTCTATTTGTTTTTCCAAATCTTTATATAGAACATCTAATCGAATCGTTGATTTTGTTTATTTTTATACATTTGTAAAATTTAATTTTAACCCCACTTTATAAATTGTTCATTATTCAATCTATGTACATGCTATTCCTAAATGGAAACAGAAATAATAGGACATATCATGAAGAAGCGAATTAGGAGAAAAAGAAGAGAGAAAAGTATACAATGGTAATGCGGATATAAGTTTGTTAAAGAAATAGTAGGAAAGTATATTATCATACAAAACACAACCAATCTTCTGCAACGTCATTGGAGTATTTTGCCTTAATTTTTTTTTATTTAACTTTTAAATTTAAATATATTTTTTTTTAAATATAGCGACGCAAACAGTGCTTCAAAACGTAATCAATAAAAGTAACACCGTGAAAAGAGTAGCACATGCATGTCTTCTTTAATATTAATTGTATTTTCATTAGACAAAATTGCGAGCTTCTATTTTCTTCGGATATGTAGAGTGAGATAGTTCCATTTCTCTGTATTTGTATGGAGACCTTCCGAGATTCAGGGCGTGAACGAACAAATAAGGTAGAGGCTTTGTTTCTATTGCTTGTTTTCTTAATTGGTGATGGGAACTTCTGTAAAGAGGACATCAACAGTGTAACAATAAGTTGATTACATTTTTAAACTGGGCAGGAGAGATGCGCCGTGAAACATGTTTATTTTACGTATATATCCTTGGTGACAAGTACCACCACGCATCATCATCATCATCAGGTGCCGTGCCGGCTGCGTAGGCGGTCATGAATCTCCACAAATCTCTGTCGCTGGTGTTTGCTATCAACTCAGATGTTGACGCTCTACCGTGCCATGAAGTCAGGCTATCCAAAGATTTTTCTCTCTGTCTTCTTCTGTCTCGTCTACCCTCGATTTTACCAGTTGTCACAATGTGTTCTAAATCTCTATTTCTCATCACATGCCCGAAAAATGATGACTGCCTCTTTCTTATATTGATGATAAGCTTTCTCTGTGTCTCGATCTCATTCAGCACATCAACATTAGTCATTTTAGCAGTTCGTGTGATTCTCATCATTCTTATGTAAAACCACATTTCTGTGACCCTCAGAGATTTTTCAATCTGTGTGTTTATTGTCCATGACTCGCATCCGTATGTCAGTATTGGTTCTATGTAGCTCTGAATAACTCGCATTCTGATCGGGATTGACAAGGACTTGTTGCAGATAATGCTTCTCATTTTCAGGAACGATATTTTCGCTTGTCCTATTCTGCTCTTTATTTCTGATTGGCATCTGTCATCTGATGTTACAAGGGCTACGAGGTATTTAGATTGCCGCGCTTTTCTTAGCTCAGTCCCATTTACTGTGATAGTGCATTTTGACAAAATCTGCTTTTTTGATATGATCATAACTTCTGTCTTCTTAATATTCAAACTGAGTCCTTTGTTGTTATTTTCTGTCACAACCTTGTCAACTAATTTCTGGAGTTCCATTTCATTTCTTGCTATTAAGACAGTATCATCTGCGTATCTCAGGTTATTTATGATATGTCCTCCCACAGTTATTCCAGGAATATCTTTTATAGATCTAAAAATGCTTTCACAATACAGTGAGAACAGGTCTGGTGATAATACGCATCCCTGTCTAACACCCTTTTTGATATTCTGGAAAATTCCTATCTTTTTGTCAATTCTTATAGCTGCTGTTTGCTGCCAACATATGTTCTGAATGACTCTTAGATCTTTGCTGTCGATGTTTAAGTTCTCTAACATTTTTGAAAGTTCCTGATGGATTACTCTGTCGAACACCTTGGTGTAGTCTATAAAGCACAAGTATAGATCTGTTTTTACTTCTATTGATCTTTCTATTAGTATTCTTAGGATATATATAGCGTTGCTCGTGTCCTTGCCTTCAACAAATCCACAATGTTGATCACTTATTTCTGGCCTATTCTGCTTCTCATCCTTCTCATCATTATCCTCAGTAGTATCTTTGTCATATGGCTCATAAGACTGATAGTGCAGTGATCTTCACATTCGACTACTCTTGATTTCTTCAGCAAAGCAATAAATATGGAATTGAGTAGATCTTTTGGAATACAACCACTGTCATATATGTCGTTTAAAAGCTTTGTTACCACATCCGTTCCTAGATTTCCTAGAGCTTGAATTTCTTCTGTTGTTATGTTATCTGGACCTGGAGACTTTCCCCTCTTAGTGTGTTTTATGGTATCTTCAACTTCAGCTGCAAGTATTGGTGGTCCCTTGCATGTGTCTGGTATATTTAGTTCTTTGCCGTCATCGTCATAGAGTTCTCCAATATACTCCATCCACCTTCCCATTATGTTTTCTTCCCCCATTTAATATCGTACCTTCTTTGGATTTTAGACATCCAGTTCGCGTGTGTGACTTTCTTCCTGTGATGCCATTTATTTGTTTGTGTAAAGATTTTGTGTCCTTGTTATGCTGTTTCTCAATTTTGCTGCATTTCAGATTGAGCCAGTTCTCTTTCTCTACCCTGCACCAGTCTTTGATCTCCTTATTTAGTCTGTAATAGTCTTCTGTATTTTTCTTGCTGTTTCTTCTTGTATCCATTAACTGTAATATTTCCTCCGTCATCCATTTCTTCCTTAAATTGTGTTTTATTTTTGGTATGATTTCAGATGTTTGGCATATTGACTCCTTTAGCATTTCCCACTGTTCATCATTGCTTTTATTGTTCTATTGCGTTGTACATATTCTGCACTACCATGTTGTACCTCTCTCTCATATCTTCATCTGTTCGAAGTAAAGCGAAATCTAATTCGATGTTTTGTGGAGACTTTTTTATTTTTCAATTGTTATCTAAATTTCCCGATTACTGGTACATGGTCGCTGTTGCAATCTGCTCCTGTTTTAACGAATAGCAAACCGTTCCTATATCTTTTGGTGCCGAGAATGTAGTCTATTTGATTGTACGTATTTCCTCTTGGACTCCTACATGTCCATAGACGTCTGGGGTGGTGTTTAAACCAGGTGTTTCCTATAATCATGTCGTGTGCTCTGGCCCATTCTATCAAAGTGTCACCTCGGTCGTTCCTATTGCCCAGTCCATATTTTCCTGTTACACCTTTCACATTCCCGCTGCCTTCCTTAGCATTGCAATCTCCAAGGAGCACAGTCATCTCGTGTTCTTTGCACTGTTCAATGGCCATTTCGAGCTCATTGTAAAATTGATCTAGGTCTTCTTCTGAACTGTCTGTAGTTGGGGCATATACCTGTAAAATGTTGATGTCTATAGGTCGTTCATTTAATTTCACCAAGAGAACTCTGTCTGAAACTGTTCAATATCCCTTCAACGTCTTTGATCTCTCTGAATCTAGTATTATTCCTACTCCGCTCCCCCTCTATCGTGTGTGTTTCCTCCAGAGTAAATGATCTTATAGCTGTCTGATTGCAGCTCTCCAGCACCCAGTCATCGCATCTCACTCCAGCACCCAGTCATTGCATCTCACTCCAGCACCCAGTCATCGTATCTCACTCCAGCACCCAGTCATCGTATCTCACTCCAGCAACCAGCCATCGTATCTCACTCCAGCAACCAGCCATCGTAACTCACTCCATCACCCAGTCATCGTGTCTCACTCCAGCACCCAGCCATCGTATCTCACTCCAGCAACCAGTCATCGTATCTCACTCCATCACCCAGCCATCGAATCTCACTCCAGCACCCAACCATCGTATCTCACTCCAGCACCCAGTCATCGTATCTCACTCCAGCACCCAGTTATCGTATCTCACTCCAGCGCCCAGCCATCGTATCTCACTCCAGCAACCAGTCATCGTATCTCACTCCATCACCCAGTCATCGTATCTCACTCCAGCACCCAGTCATTGTATCTCACTTCAGCACCCAGCCATCGTATCTCACTCCAGCAACCAGCCATCGTATCTCACGCCTAAAATGTCAATGCTCATTCTTTCCATTTCCTTCTTTATGTTTTCGAGCTTTCCCGCTTGGGCCATTGTTCTTACGTTCCATGTTGCAATATTTAGTTGGTGTCTAATCTTGATTTTGCTAACAGTAGCTGGATGACAATCGGGTATCTCATGATTAACCCTACCGGACGAGACAGTCCCAATGGGATTCCCTATAATGTCTTTCGCTATTTTCGATAAGTTTTGATCCATAACATGGGAAAATAGTGTTGTGGTTCTCCTTGCCTTCTACATCCACATCTCCATCTTAGACAACCATTTGCGTTTGTCAGACAAGTGAGTGCCCCTCTCTGACCAACAGCAGAGGGTTCAACTTATACCGGTGGATACTCGGTGATATGACTTATATGACAATATAACGGGAGAACACTGTGTTGTCGTGTCGTTCGAACTGATAACAGTGTTCATTTCTCAAGAAGTCACGCCGATCTGATGTATTCTATATTTTCAACTGAAACATTACATAAAAGTTGGACGAAATAACTATCCTTTCTTCCGAAAAACACATCAAATTCACTGGAAATTCAAGAAACGAAGCACAATACAGCACAAGCTAACGACAAGACGTCTTGTCGCCGCCATATTGCTTCCGTCATATGTACCATGCACATATACTATAAAAGAACAGTTGCCATGATTAGCGACGGAAGTAAAATCTTCTTCAGCTTTTCGAGCCTATGAGTTTTATTCCAGCAGATATCTACTTCTATTCGTCTATGTTCTTAATCCTCTTTGGCTAATTGCTGACCACTGGAAATGCTAGGGTATTTCTAGGTCTGCTTCATTGTTCTCTCTCTATCGTTTTCTTGTCCGTTCTTGGGTCGTCCATATTCTCCCTTCAATTTCGAGGCACAGATATCCGTTTCTTAACAGTAGTAATTGTTTCACGATGGTCGGATCGTTAACTTCACCCTTCAACTCCTATCCTGGAGGACCAACGTGCCTATTTTAGTCTGTTCCCTACCCCTTGACCTGTCTGGATTGAGAGGCTCCTTTGGTATTACAGTAGAACCCACTTATCTCGACCTCGGTTAACTCGCCAACCCTATTAAGTCGACGCTTTTGAAGTGGAACCGCCAAATTCTCTCTTTGTCTTAGCATTTTCTCATCGGATATCTCGATTCTTTTATGTCGCCGAATCCTAATATCTCGAGCACAAAAGAGGGCCAAATTTGCCACTTAACGTTGGTTATCTCGATCCCCATGACCATGGGTGTTAGTTTGTATAAATAAAGGTTTGTATCGAGAATCGACGGTGGTTTTTATTTTATATTGGCAAATTTCTGCTGTTAGTTGGTGCACATATGCCTTTTGTTGTTAGCAAACATGTATGTACATTTTTATAGCATGCCGATCGCTTCATCAAACAAATAACACGTGCATGTACATTCTCATTTATTAACGCACATCATGTACATAAAGAAATTTCAAGAACATGTTAATATTTTGCCGCCATATTGGTTTTCGTTTATCTCGATCACCGGTTATCCCGACGATTTTTGGCAAACCCCTAGGCCGGCGACATAACTGGGTTCTACTGTACTACCATCATCAAAGCGTGTAGCGTAACTGGAAAGCTTGAGCTCTCTCATCGCGACAAGGTAAGGACACCTTCGGGATATAAACATAATCTTCATGAAAATAATGATGGGTCTTCATCACCATCAGATGCCGGTTTGTGTAGGCGATCATGGATCTCCACAAATCTCTGTCGCTAGTGTTTGCTACCAACTCAGATGTTGACACTCTACCGTGCCTTGAAGTCAGACTATCCAAAATTGCCTCTGTCTTCCTCTGTCTCGTCTACTCTCGATTGTCACAATGTGTTCTAAACCTCCCTCATCACATGCCCGAAAAATGATGACTACCTCTTTCTTATATTGATGATAAGCTTTCTTTGTGTCTTGATCTCATTCAATACATTAACATTAGTCATTTTTGCAGTCCATAGCAAAATGAAAGTCCATAACATAATTATGGGTACCCTAGCAAAATGGATAAAAGCGCCATCATAACATAAGCTGAATTTAGAAGTAACAGAGACACACGTGACCACATATTTAACATAAGGACAATCATATACAAATCTTGAGCGTATAACGTAGATCTATAATAACAACAATAAAATCCATATCCCTTTAGGAACGTAGAGATGCTACGATAGAGTCGCCAACATATAAGTACATCCAAGGATATCTTCCCTATGCGAGACTGACGAGTGTGGAATAGCCCTTTACTGACCAATACACTATAGAAGCTCTTAGACAAATATAAATTCCCAGCAAAGTTATCAATATTCTGAAAGATATGTATTCTAAAAACCAGCGCTGCGTCAGGGATCACACAGCAGATGGTTCAATGTCAATTCAGGTGTTCGAGTGCGTGCATGATGTCCCCATTGCTATTCGTAGTTATTATCGACTGGGTAATGAAAAAAGACAGCTGAAGATAGTGGCAGAGACATTATCTGGAGACTAACCAAAAAAAATGAAGACACTGACTTCGCGAACGATATAGCCCTGTTTGCACACACTAGAGGACACACACGAGACAAGAAACAGACTACGTCGATTGGCCAAATCTGTAGGTCTAAAATCTAATACCAATAAAAGCAATGTAATGAGAATAAATGCAAAAAAAACACAGAGATGATTATGGTAGAGGGAGGAAAGATTTTTAAAAAGTAGAAGAATTAAAGTATTTGGACAACTGTGTGACAATAATAGGAAAAGAAATCAACGCAAGAATTGGAATGGCAGCTGCAACATTCAAAACATTAGACAACATATGGAAATCATCAGCCTACAAAACACAGAATAAAAGCAATATATATATATATAAAACAAATGTGGGCTCAGTCCTACTGTATGAATCATTGACATGGAAAACAAGTACCAAGACAAACAGTGGCATAAGAGTTTAATGTTAGAAGAAGTGTCCTCATTTCGGTAGATCAAAATATGGCAACCCTATCTATGGACATTCATCATCAAAGTGCGTGTCCTTTAAAGAACGTTGCTCTCTTTGCAGCGCATCTGAAACTCACTCTGTCTTTAGCCCGTTCACCCACTTCGCCGATGTTCATATTCATGGTTTCTTTAATATCGTGTAGCCAGCCATCTTCTTCTTGGTCTGCCTCTGCGTCCTGGAACACTGCCCTCCAATATTATTCGCTTCAGGCCATCGTGACGCTTGATGTGGTCAAAGTCTCTAATTTGTCTGTATAGTATATTGTTTATCAACCGATTGTTTTTAACATTCATTTTCTTTCAGGACATCAGTGTTCTTCCTTTTTCTCTGTCCATGGTATTCGTAGGATCTTTCTGTAGCATTTCGTTTCAAAGGACTGTAACATTATCAAAACGTAGACAGACTCGCACCTAGATGATACTTTAAAAGCAGCATGTTTAAATTACACACTATAATTTGTATAAGTTGCAGCGAATATGCAGTGCCAAATTTTGTAACGTCTTATATAAGATGTAAATACAATTTTTTGTGAAAAAATTGTATGTTCTTAATCTTGAGACCTCTGAAATGTGCAACTTTAGTTTCTTTGCTGAAAAGATTCCATCATTTCTGTCGTGAAGCTAAAAGTTTGGTGCGAACTTTTGAAAGATGAAGGTCTCTTACAAAATCGTTTAGTTCTTTTTGATTGATGATGTTTGACACTAATGAGTCTTCAACTGCAAATCTGTATCTCTACAAGATGGTTTTTTTCCTGCATCGTCCTCATTGCTTTCAATCTGGGATGGGGTTGGTGGTTTGGCATTGGCAAATCAGCCGAATGAGACACTGATCTCATAGAGGCTGTAACATTTGGACACAATTTGGATCGTATTTTTTGCTGAGCATCTGGAAACAGTTGTATGACAAACCAATGAAAAGTAGCAACCTGTAAGGTTGTTCCCTTCGATGTCCTTCAAATCATTGGTAATGCAAATGGCATTCGCGATCTACTTCTTTTCAGTCAAGCTTGAGGATTCACTACACAGTTTCTGCTACAGTCGTGCGTCGTCCGGCATGTATCTTTGTCCTCCACCTTGCAATCAGACTATAGGTGGTATACTTTCCTAACATATCTAGTGAATTTCATTCTGTTTAATATTTGGCGTAAATGCAACGTAAAAGTTATAAAATATGGTAGCATTTTCGCAAGGCATCTTTCAACGACAATACATGCACTAAAACTGAGACTGAATTCTGTTTCATGCAAGAAGACTGTATAAAGGTGATGC
This sequence comes from Arion vulgaris, assembly GCA_020796225.1. NCBI lineage: Eukaryota > Metazoa > Mollusca > Gastropoda > Stylommatophora > Arionidae > Arion > Arion vulgaris. The sequence continues at coordinate 31,216,605 of CM036763.1, read as the reverse complement.
ATCCATTCAAGGACACCTGTTCTTATTTAAGAAACATGGATGCTGTGCCATTCCCTGCTATATTTTGTACACTGATTTTCTCATGACTGTGACATTTAAAATCTTCTTTGTAATCAGCATGCAAAAAACTCTTCAAGAAATGTCAATGTGTTACCAAAAGAAGTTAATGCAAGAGACAACATTGAATATATAAACTACTAGCTGTTTAACCCGGCTTCGCACGGATGAAAGTTGTTAGTTATCCTTAATGCGGAATTAGTGAAGCCGTTCCAAGAGATGTCATCTTCTTCTTCAGCGATCTCTGGTCATGCGCTTAATTTACTGTGGACCACAAACTGGGCAGTCACCTTCAGGTCTGTCAGGTTTCACAAAAGCTTAGTTTTCAGGTCGACTGGGTGTGGTCACATGTTGCTTCTCAGCTCACCCAGGAGAGGATAGTCTTGCAGGATATGCTCTGGTGTCTGTTCCGTCTGCTGACACTGGCAGAGAGCTGTTTGACTTATTCCTAGTCTATATAGTGTTTGTTGAGTCTGCAGTGTCCGGTGCGTAGTCGAAATATAATGACCTGATCTTTTCTGCTTAGGTCTTTCAGGGAGTATTTTCCATAATCATATCCAATGTTTGTCTTCCAGTCTACTGCAGATTTTCTCTGTATGAGGGTTTTGACCTCTTGAAAAGACAAGGGTTGGTAAATTTGCTCTTTGGCACTGCCACCCTTAACTAAGACATCGGCACTCTCATTGCTTGCAATGCCACAGTGAGCTGGATGGATGCTTTATTCTTCAACAAAGACCATTTGCCAACTCGTGCTATTGCTCGTCATCTGGCGTCTTGCCCGAGTCGGACTGCTGTTTGTTGAAATGTCTTATTTGATCGATTATTAGCCCGGCGTGTTCTATTAGCTTCAAGTCTAATCTTCGTGTTCTTCCGCTCTGAAAATTATCATTCGTGAACTATTAGCTGCACGTCGAATGAAGGTTGCATCTTCGTTTTCTTCAATTACATTTTCTACAGATCTACGAGCTGCTCTTTGTTTACTGTCAATGCTGGTCTGACTGAAAAACGTTCTTTTCTTAGGCGGCATTGTATATCATATTTTAACAATAACAATAGAAAAGGACCTGCGGAATTTTGACAAAACAGAATAAGTATTAAACAATTTAATGGAAAGCTAATACATAAAAACGTTAGCACACAAACTTAATATTGATGCAATTTCAAAGTTGAGGTTAGATTGAGCTTGGAACATTGAAAGTTTCCCCTGTCAAACAATTCGTTTAGCGCAGGAAATGACAAAGCGTATCTTACGGTAGTTACCCTTCTTCAACTTTAGAAAAATATATTTGGTAGAGGTCACGTAGTGACTACCACTACCGGAACGTAAAAATTTAAAGTCGGATAAGACATAACAGTTTTAGTTTATTTCTTTTAAACGAATATTAACCCGATTTCGAGTCAATTTTCTAAATTATACAGTTTGCGCAAATCAACGCAAACGAAAAAATGCAATTTTTATAGCGTAGTTTGAAACAACATATTAAGGGACACAATCCATGCCTATGTTGTATCTAGCAATTTGTGGATTATATCCCTTTTCTTCACCCTCGTGGTCGAAATGTAACAAATATGTTGGATCAGGCATCAAGAATTCGATTGTATTTAAATTTAAATCTAATATTGATCCGATTTCGGAAAATGTTGCAGAAAAAAGGGTGAATTTCGGATGTAAACTGAGCCCGTACAAAAGCGGATAGCACATCCCGACACTAAGAAATACATAGTAGGTTTCACGAGAACGAACGGAAGGTTACCATAAAACAAAAAGTAGGTCGATCAGTGTAATTACTGTATTCTGTCACACATAAAGTACAATGTTAAAAAAAAGTATCTGTTGTTTACCTTATTCTACTTTCCATCCTGACTGTGCTAGCCTCATCAGAAACTAATTTGATACGTAACGGAGAATCTGCTGTAATCTGTGTTCTTTCATGGTCAACCCTGCTTCCGGTGTCAGATGCCTTTTTTGGGGGGATAAAAATGTGAAATTTATTTGAACAAAACATTTATTCTTAACAAATATAACCTACACAATTTTCTTGTCGTATATGTATTCTGGAATGCAGAAAAGAATTCAAACAACCGATATTTTCTATGCACAAGTACTGCTGCAACAACTTTGTTCATAACATTTGAACTAATTATCGTAGCCCCTTTTCTTGCAACCGAAAACAAATGCATTTGTCATGCTAAGTAGAAGATCATTATCATCTTTCTATACCATGTCGGATGTGATAGGCGATCATGAATCTTCACAAACGTCTGTCTTGAAAACTTTAATTGGGCCGATGTTGACATATTTATGTGTCATGAAGTTATGCTGTTCAGAATGTTCTATCCTTTTCTATTTTCTCTCTCACTCTCTCTGCCGTATTGATTTTGCTGATTTCCACCATGTATTCTGAAAATCCCTTTCATATAAAATTCTTGAGATTTGATGTTTTGGACAAACTCTGATGTTGAAGTTGATTTTTTCTTCTTACATCGATACGGTGTTCTCTTTCTGCACAACTGCATTAGCTTTGCTATCTGTCAATATGATTCTCAGTACCTTTCTTTAGTCTTCAGAGATTATACTAATTGGCTATATTTATTGTCTACGATACCCTTTTCAGATGCGTTGCAAAAAGAACAACGTCCTATAAAGTATACACACCTTGTTGATGACGATACCCTTGCTTGTGTTAGTATTAGATGTGTGTAACACTGACATCTTATGTCTGACTTCAATGTGCAGAGCTTTGTTCATTTATTTTCTTGAATACTGTCCTATTCTGGCCTATTTGATTTATTCTTTTTTTTCTTAGCCGTACATTCTAAAGGCGAAACAATAAAACACATAGCTATCTAGTTTTGCTTATTTGGCATCTTTCCGTCTTTACAGATGTCAGTCGTGCTTCAAAGAGATCTAAACTGCAATCAATATCATTGACAAGTATGACTAGCAAAACACCCAGGAATGTTGTTGCCACCTGGTGTTCTAATGTGTTTCTTCAGGGGCTCAGCTATCAACATATTTGCAATAAGTTTTTTCCTTTCTCCTTATTCCACTCTTGATTGTCTCCTTGCATGTACTTCAATCCAGAAAGCCAGTTAGACCAAAGAAGCCAGTGGAGGTACTGATTGTTACTAATGCCCTACTCTGGCTTGAGTCACAGAACTATACTCATGAGTGCATTCTAAGTGCTTCGTTGAGTATGATCTGGTAGGTGGAGGTTGGTTGAGTATATAGACAATGGACTGAATCTTTCCAATTAACAATTCATAGAATTACATTCATCTTCATTCCGGAGCACATGAGTGTCGATGGCAATGAGAGAGTGGACATCTTCATTCCGGAGCACATGAGTGTCGATGGCAATGAGAGAGTGGACATCTTCGTTCTGGGGCACATGGGTGGCGATGGCAATGAGAGAGTGGACATCTTCGTTCTGGGGCACATGAGTGTCGATGGCAATGAGAGAGTGGACATCTTCGTTCTGAGGCACATGAGTGTCGATGGCAATGAGAGAGTGGACATCTTCGTTCTGGGGCACATGGGTGTCGATGGCAATGAGAGAGTGGACATCTTCGTTCTGGGGCACATGAGTGTCGATGGTCAATGAGAGAGTGGACATCTTCGTTCTGGGGCACATGAGTGTCAATGGCAATGAGAGAATGGACATCTTCGTTCTGGGGCACATGAGTGTCGATGGCAATGAAAGAGTGGACATCTTTGTTTTGGGGCACATGAGTGTCGATGGCAATGAGAGAGTGGACATCTTCGTTCTGGGGCACATGGGTGTCGATGGCAATGAGAGAGTGGACATCTTCGTTCTGGGGCACATGAGTGTCGATGGTCAATGAGAGAGTGGACATCTTCGTTCTGGGGCACATGAGTGTCAATGGCAATGAGAGAATGGACATCTTCGTTCTGGGGCACATGAGTGTCGATGGCAATGAAAGAGTGGACATCTTCGTTTTGGGCACATGAGTGTCGATGGCAATGAGAGAGAGGACAGGATGGCTTGCTCTGCCATAATATGGAGGTGCGGGGCGGGCGAGGAGGTGGGGGGTTTCAGCCAATGGATAGATCTGAAATTCCGAACGCCCTCATGGAGTGTGGCCGCAAACAGAACTTTCGTCTAAACGGATCCGCGTCAACAGCTAGATTGCAGTAGATTGGAAAGAGGATTGAAGTAGCCAGAAAAGAGCATAACAAAAGATATATGTGTTGGCTCATCAATCAACATCGAACTGGTACGGTTAATCGCTGGACACTGTTGGAAATATTGCAAAGGATATCGGAACACTTATGGACATATCTGGAGTGCAATAAAGATATTTCAAATTGAAAGTGAAACTTTAATCCACAGCCTCCTGCGCACATGAATATATTTTTCTATGCCTGTATCATACATATCTATATCTCTCTTGCATACATCCTTATACCAAAGTGGGGGAGAGGGTGGTGGTGGACATAAGATATTCTATCCTTCTGCACTTTACAACAGAGGCGGTTCTTTTAGCATTTACCATCCCTCATCCATTGAATGTGCCCCAATCATCTCATCCTACAAAGACTGAGCATGGAGAATATTGTTGCAAATACTTCTCCTTTCTAACACCTTATTGTTGATGGTCTTATCCTTCCCTCCCTGTTTCACTATCATTCAACATTTTTGCTCCCTGTATTCCTCTGTCTCGTCTATCCTTGTTGTCTCGTCCACCCTCGATCAATTTTACCGGTAGTTACAATGTGTTCTAACTTTCCATTCCTAATCACATGTCCGAAAAATGATGACTGCCTCTTACTTATATTGATGATAAGCTGTCTCTGTGTCTTTAACTCATTCAGCACCTCAACATTAGCCATTTTAGCAGTATTATCATTATTCTTCAGAAAAATCACATCTCTGTAGCCCTCAGAGATTTTTCAATCTGTGTGTTTATTGTCCATGACTCGCATGTCAGTATTGGTTCTACACTGTATAACTCTCATTCTGATATCAATTTACAATGACTTGTTGCATATAATGCTTCTCATTTTCTATAACTCTGCTTTGGCCTTCCCTATTCTGCTCTTAATTTGTGATCTGCATCTGCCATCTGATATTACCAGGACTCCGAGGTATTTAAATTGATGTACTTGCCTGAGCTCAGTTCCATTTACTGGATGGTGCATTTTGTCAGAGTCTGCTTTTTATATGATCATAACTTCTGTCTTCTTAATATTCAAACTAAGTAATTTGTTGTTATTTTCTGTTACAACCTTATCAACTAGTTTCTGGAGCTCTATTTAATTTCTTGCTATCAAGACAGTATAATCAGCGTATCTCAGGTTATTTATGGCTTATCTCAGCTTAAACATCGACAGCAAAGTTCTAAGAGTCATTCAGAACATATATTGGCAGCAAACAGTAGCTATAAGAACAGACAAAAAGATAGGAACTTTCCAGAAGATTAAAAAAGGTATTAGACAAGGATGTGTATTATCACCAGACCAGTTCTCACTGTATTGTGAAAGCATTTTTAGATCTATAAAAGATATTCCTGGAATAGCTGTGGAAGAACATACCATAAATAACCTGAGATACGCTGATGATACTGTCTTAATAGCAAGAAATTTAATGGAGCTACAGAAATTAGTTGATAAGGTTGTAACAGAAAATAACAACAAAGGACTCAGTTTGAATATTAAGAAGACAGAAGTTATGATCATATAAAAAAGCAGACTCTGCCAAAATGCACCATCACAGTAAATGGGACTGAGCTAAGACAAGTGCAGTAATCTAAATACCTCGGAGTCCTGGTAACATAAGATGGCAGATGCCGATCAGAAATAAAGAGCAGAAAAGGACAAGCGAAAACATCGTTCTTGAAAATGAGAAGCATTATCTGCAACAAGTCCTTGTCAATCCCGATCAGAATGCGAGTTATTCAGAGCTACATAGAACCAATACTGACATACGGATGCGAGTCATGGACAATGAACACACAGATCGAAAAATCTCTGAGGGCCACAGAAATGTGGTTTTACATAAGAATGATGAGAATCCCATGGACTGCTAAAATGACTAATGTTGAGGTGTTGAATGAGATCAAGACACAAAGAAAGCTTATCATCAATATAAGAAAGAGGCAGTCATCATTTTTCTGGCATGTGATGAGGAGGTGAGGTTTATAACACATTGTAAAAACTGGTAAAATCGAGGGTAGACGAGACAGAGGAAGACAGAGACAGAACATTTTGGATAGCCTGACCTCATAGCACGGAAGAACGTCAATATCTGAGTTGATAGTAAGCACCAACGACAGATATTTCTGGAGATCCATGATAGCCAACGCCAGCCGGCACGGCACCTGATAATGATTTCAGGTTCATTCTACATCTATTCCAGCAATATTCTTTATAGACCTAAAAATGTTTTTACAATACAGTTGTCTAACTCTCTTTTTGATCTTCTGGAAGGTTCCTATCTTTTTATCATCTCTTAAAGCCGTTGTTTGCTGCCAATACATGTTCTGAATGACTCTTAGATCTTTGCTGTCGATGTTTAAGCTCTCTTTAATATTTGTGAATGTTCCTAATGGTTTCCTTGGTCAAACCCTTTTTTCGTAGTCTATAAAACACAAGTATAGATCTGCTTTTACTTCTATTCTTTCTATGAGTGTTCTTATGATATACATAGCGTTGCCAGTGCCCTTGATATGCAAAAACGAGATGCAATACATCACTATTTAATTGCAAAAAATTGCAGAAGACTGTTGGGACGAATTTTTGAAAGCACTATAACACGCAGTGTACACTAATGCATTTCTTCTTCTTCTTCTCTCGTTCGTTCTTAACGGCCAATTTTATCATTCTCTTTGTGATATATAATTGATCTTTGACAAGAACGGGTTTTACGTTGACGATTATGAGCCAGCCCATGGTGACTAGGCCCGTCTACCCGATTCCAGCTAGCTGTCTATTTACTAGTGTAGCTAGCCCTAAGGAACGACCCATTCTGCCGTATATTATGGCCCGGATCTTCGCCTTTTCAATCATCTTTTGCCGTATATTTGGACTTTACACCAAACAGTGAGTTACTACTGTTATGCCCTTTCTGTGAGGTCGTTCCGGATTAGGAACAATTCACTTGGCACATAAGCTTGTCCTGGGACTGCGTCTTACTCGTGTAACACACCGTGTAAAGTGTCGGCCTTCGCCATGTTCGGATCTGGACAGCCTGTCAGATCTTTTGCATTGTCGGCCATACTTTACTGACCACTTTGAGTTTATTCCGGAGTAGGAACATTCTCAGCCTTTTCGAGGAGCGTGTGGGCACGTGGCAATTTTCATTTTCTATTTTGCATTTTCCCTGGTCCCGGGAAACACCGGACAGTGACTGCACACAAATAATATAGAGGGTCACAAAACTACACTATGCGTGCATTTTGAGTGACTCTGAGTATGATCCGAAAGGTGGAGGCCGGTTCGGTGCGCAGGCAATGGACTGAATCACTGCAGGCGTCAACAATTTGCAGAATTACACTTGTCTTTGTTCCGGGGTACATGGGTGTCGTTGGCAATGAGAGCAGACAGACTGGCTGGCTCTGCCGCTATATCAGACGGCCAGCCAATGGACAGAGCTGACATCGTGAACGCCCTCATAGAGCGTGGCCGCAGAGAAGACCTTCATCTAAACCAATCCACGTCAACTACTAGATTGCGAGAACTGGGTTTGAAGATTGGTGTGGCAAGAAAAGAACGGTACAACAGGTATACGAGTAGGCTCATCAATCAAAATAGAACTGGTACGGTCAGTCGCTGGACACTGATGGAGATATTGCGAAGGAGATCGGAGCACCTATGGACATGTCCGGAGTGCAATGAAGATATTCCAAACTGAAACTGAAACTGAATATAGAGGGTCGTTTCAATCGGCGCTAGCAACACAACTGAGATTTTGCGATCGTCAACATCACCCGCCCCAGTTCTTCCGGGGATGTTAGTTGTTATCGCAACAATACCTTGCACGGTTGTCCCAGGGAGGGCAGTTTCATTAGGCACTAAAAAGCAACTTTAGGCCAACCTTACCCAGTAAATGTATCTGCCCTAAGCCTTTGATACGGAGTTTACCGCAATTTTCCCGTATGTTGACACGATACACTAATGCATTTAAGCTTACTTGCACAGGGTTAGCGAAGTAACAATCAGGTGCGCAAATGTGAAATCCATTGCTTGCAAAACCCTTTCTGACAGCTACTGTCTCATCTGGACACAGTAAATGTTGGCGTATTTTTCCCATGAAGCTGATATTTGCATTGTGTTCCTGTTTTTTATATGATAGCAACATCACCTGAAGCATATCCATGTAAACAAGATAATTTTGTGTGTGACTATGATGTTTTACTAAGAAAGTCTATTTTTTTTTTACTGTATTGTTTGAATGAAAATTAAGACTTCTGGTCACGAGATACTGTACTATCCTATCATAGACAGGAATATTTTGGACAGGAATATAGATGAGCATGTTTTATATATAAATATATATATAATGATATGATATATTATAATAATATATCATATATTAGATAGACATATATATTATATATATATATATATATATATATATATATATATATAATCTAATCTAATCTTATATATATATAAGACAAAGAACAATGTAATTGTATGTCTGTCCCAATTGTTTGGAGATATCTGAACATCCTACGGGCTTGAAATTTGGCAAGAAGGTGGCTTTCATGGATACGAAGAGGGAAAACTTATAAATCTATACTTTTTATACGTTTCTATAACCATATTCCCAACTTAACGCACATGGTCATTCTGCAAAGAAATCGCCGAAATTGTCTTTCAATGTTTTCACGACGATCCCGGTCACGTGATCATGTTGTTAATTTCCGCTAGCGAAACGCGTAATCACGAAGTACGATAGTTTTATCAAATACAAAACAATGACAATATACAAAAGCGTTTCGACCAATAAGGCCTTTATCAAGCAAACAGTACAACAAAGTTACGAATGTCACAACACACTACATACAGATTTTTTTAGAAAGATTATTACTTTTCGCTCAAGACCTTAATGCTATGATAACGTCACTATTATTACAACGTATTTTAAACACATTTATTTATTATAAGTTTCTGTAGAGTTGTTGATAACGTGTTTGCCTGCATTGCAGTATACATGCGCGCGATTCACTTTCGGGCCAAATTATTTTTTTTTTAAACACGTCAATAAATTAATAATCTGAATAAATGTAATTTGCCAATTGTTTTTTTCTTCTCAACTTCCACGGGAATTCAATTGTATCAGGTTTTACTGGCAAACGAAACGAGGGACATTTTAAATTGTTATTTGTCAACTTTCACGGGAATCCTGTTGTATCAGGTTTTGCTGGCCGATGCATGGAGAGAAAACTTATTGTTTTTAAGGGAGAAGAAGCCACTTTTAAACAACGTTGCATGTTTCTTTAAGGGACTTTACAAATAGATTTAAACTAGATTCCCTGCTCGAAGAACGGGTAAACTGCTAGTATATATATATAGTACTATTTTCTGTCTTCTTGTTTTGACCAGCTCCTGGAGCTCTATATAATGTTTCACTATCAAGACAGTGTTGTTGGCATATTTCAAGTGGTTTATGTTATGTCCACCTACTGATATTCTAGGAATCTGATGTATTGATCTCAAAATATGTGTTGCTGTACTCTTCTTCTTCTTCTTTTCGTTCGTTCTTTACGACCAATTATAATCACTCTTTATGATATGTTTGATCTTTCCCAAGAACGTGTATACGTTGCACATTGGTTTGTAGACTCCTAAACAGAAAAACTTCTACACGTTTAGGACACATGCATCCGATTTCAGCCACATTTCCTTAGTCGCCTCTTACGACATGCGTGGCAGGTAACAGTGGTTCTATTCAGATATATATAAATGAAAGCCGAATGCAATTGTATCTATATATGTTTCAATTGTTTGAAGATATCTGGACATCCTACGGACTTGAAATTTCGCAAGAAGGTAGCTTTCTTAGATGGGAAGATGTCAAAATTATAATACTGGACTATTTGTACGTTTCTATAAAGATATTTCAACTTAACGCACATTATCATATACGAAAACCGACGAATACGTCTAATAATGTTTAAACGATCCAGTCACGTGATCATATTGTTACTTTTCGCTCAACGTCCCGGTCACATAATGCTATAAGGTCACTATTATTATAACGTATTTTAAAAACATTTGCGTATAAGATTATATAACGTTGTTGATAACGTTCTCTTCTACATTGCAGTAGACAATGCTCTCGATTTATGCTCGGGCCTCATTTGTTTTTAAACACATCTCACGCTCTGCCTATATTTTTTTAGCACATTGAAAAGTTAATAATCTGAAAAATTTTAATTTGCAAATTGTTATTTTTAAACTTTCACGGAAATTCAATTGTATCAGATTTTACTGGCAATCGGAACGAGGGACAGTTTATGTGGGCTCGGAAGATCAGCGGAATAGGATAACAAATGTAACTTTAAAAGTGCTGAAATATTACAACTAGATTTAAACTAAATTCCTTGTGCGATGAACGGGTAGAACTGCTAGTATGTATATACCTTCTTCTTCTCTTCCACCATTTACTTCTTTATAAAAGTGGGGGAAGGGAGCGTAGTGATCTTGTGTGTGTTTGTTTTAAGGCACTTTGTAAGCTGATATTCATTTTCGTAAGGCTGTTCTTGATGTCGTCGCTCCATCTTTTGTGTGGTATTCCTCTTGCTTTGTACTCACTATACTTTTTGTGTGTGGTTCTTTGTGGTAGGCTATACCAGGGCATTCTTGTCAGGTGTCCAAACCATTTATTCTGTTGTTCTTTTATGAATTGCATGACTGATTTCACATCCTGTCTTCTTTTGATTTCTTCATTTCTAATTTTGTCTCTTGTCACACCTGCAGATATGCAAGTAGTGAATAATTAAACACAATGTAAGCTTGAACTCTAATGCAAATGTAAAGCTCCCATTTGTGAAAATGAGTTGCTTCCAGTTACAAATGAGTATTTAACTCATTTAACATTATACATTTGACATTATATTTAGTATTTAACATTATAAATTTGAATCATAATTATTTAACCTGTTCTGGAACTTGTAAAAAGATGTGTAATGTCAGCTCTACTATTCAACATTGTGATAGCTTGAATGATGCGTAAAACAACTGAAGAAAAAGCAAGAGGTATCGCACTGGATGGACTCGCACATCCACCCTGGGAGACCTAGATTTTGTTGATGACATCGCACTTCTATCTCACACACATAAAGATATCCAGGAAAAGACTTGCCACCTTAAACCTGATGATGATTGGCTTGACAATCAACCAGAATAAAAAAATAAATAATAACTGCGAACATGGCCAACCCAGCACCAGTCAAACTAGAAGATAAAAGTATCCCCAAAATAGCTGCTTTCACATATCGTGGAAGTGTTATCCACGAAGGAGGAGCTGGGTCGGGCATTAAAAGCAAACTGAGTAAGGCACGCTGGGCGTTCGTGATCCTTCTGAGGGTCTGGAGATCAGCACAAGACAGCATCGGAACCAAGATTAATATAAACCGCACCTGCAGGCTATCAACTTTACTATACGGATCAGAATGCTGGAGAATTACACAACAGTACATGTTCAAACTCCCCTTTCCATACAACTTGTCTGCGTAAGATCTTATGCGTGTTCTGTCCAAATAATATCTCTATCCAAAAACTGTTTGCACAATGCCAACTGGAGAATACAAACATCATCATCCAAAATAGACGCTGGGGATGAAACGGACACGTAATACACATGGTGACTATTTCTGTCACGAAAATTGCACTGATATAGACACTAGTGAGTAAACGAAAAAGTGGAAGACCCAAAAAAACCTGGAGGAGAGCAGTAAAACAAAAACTTGAAGAAATTAATCACAGCTGTAACACAATATAGAGGAAGGCCAAGAATAGATAAGAATGCTGCGCATGTATTGCTGCCCTAAGCGCCAGGGGCGTCGCAGGCTAGAGAGAGAGAGAGAGAGAGAGAGAGAGAGAGAGAGAGAAAGTAGCTAGTGAAAAGGGACCAACCCATAGTATTAGTTTGCACTAATAGTGATCTAATTTCAACATCCGCTGCCTTGCGGGTATGTTGAATCATGACAAAGGCCTCTTGAGTCAGCTGAGAGGACAGATGGGGTCCCTAAGACAGACGTTTTTTTGCATCGTAATTCTGGGCAATTCCTGGGATGGCTTTGATGCCAAGTTGTAATGCATGTTGCCTTCTTCTTGATAACATAAAAGATGAGGAGAGTTGGAACATCCTTCTGAACAGGTTGTCTATATTCTACTGGTCTGGCATGTACCGTGTAGAAGCAACTGCAGCACAGATTAAACAGCGGTGACACAGCACGGGAAGCAGCAAATTAACATGTTGTAATTCTTACGGCTGGACTGGTGTAGAGCAAATGGGCTGTTTATGCTGGTAAGCACACTATGGTCAAGAGTCCTGGACTCATTACCCTCGACAGAAAAGATAGCTCTATTCTTTCCAAATGAGAAGTCTTAGACGTACTTTCAACTGATCATGAAGGGGACATACAGTTAACAAAAGTGTTTTAAAGAAAATAATTCATAATTTAACATTTGTACCCTCTTCTTACGCATAGATGTTTCCGGTGACTGGATACATCATACAGCGGAATACAGCGGTGACTGGAACAGTTTCGGCTGTATTCCAAATGAAACTTGCTGATGAAGTAAATCTTTTCTGTAGCAGTAATTATTCTGCAGGGGACTTGTTTTTAATCAACAACTAAACACTGTCTAGTAAAACTTGGGATTAGCTTTCCTCAATAACAGTTGATGATATGCAGATAATATGTACTTACACTATAAGTAGCGAACGGAAGTTGATGTAAATAATCATCGATCGCATCTTTACGTGCAACGCACTATGCCCGGCTTGTGCATAAAATAGAAATGTAATACTTCATTGATGTACTGCTAATTGTCAATGAATTGGGTTCTCCGTAAAGGGGTTAACCTCTACATACAGTGTTCTCATTGTTCATTTGAGGACCATCTTCATCGGACATGTCCATAATAGCTCGATCTCCTCCCAATCACGTATCTCAGTGTGTTTAGGCCATGGGTTCCCAAAGTGGGTTGTACCGCCCCAGTGGGGCTGAAGCATTCAAGAGGGGCGATAGTGGGTTCAGAAGCATTTGGGGAGAGTTTTTTTTCGTGATTTTGCGATTGAATAATCATTAAAAGTTTGAATTCTGCATTTTAATTCATCTTATGCCCATCTTACACGATCCATTTTTTCATCAATTTTCTGTTTCATGCATATAATCATTTGAAAATTGACTATGTATGACAGAAATATATATCAATTTTCTATGTTAAATTGAAAATATAGCATGTATCGAGCAACGGCTGCTTGTCATCCTTTACGCAGGTTCTTTCCATCATTGAATATGCAATGGCTGTTATACACTTAGTAAAACGCAAATTGAAAGACTGGAGAGAATACAGAATGAAGCTATGCGTATCATCCTCGGTTGCACAGGGATACACCCTGCGTAGCACACTATTCACCGAACTAGAATCCACATTTTGGGTCATACTCAATGAATCACTTATAATGGAAGCATGAGAGTAGTTTTGCGACTCAAGGCAAAGTAGTGCCTTAGTCACCGCAAGTACTTCAATTATCATGCTGCTTGTTGTCATACGAAATGCACCACTGGCTTCCTTGACCGTTCTGCCACATGAGCTTGCAGAGAAGGCACATGCGGACTTTTCGTGGCGAACTACTGATCCATAAGTGTAAATTCGTCACCTTCATTGCAGTTTTCATCAATGATAGCTTTGACATCTGCATCCAACGCTACGGATTTCTCTCTCTCCTCTCTGCAACCTTTGTTAAATTTAATGATGGTTGAAAAAGTGTTCCCGTATATTGAAGGCATCGGTATCCATTCTTCCCCATGGTCAATATTTGTTAGCCCGCATACCAGCTGAACAGTGTCTGCAGCACGGCCAACCCACGACTTGCCCCGCTTTAACCGATTTCCACTACTGGTGCTGAGCAGCTCGTGCAATGTGTGATCCGTTTTAGCACTTATTTCGAGATATGCACGTGCTCTAGCTATCTTGAGTCTATACTCCATGGTCGGGAAATCCAGCAGAAACCTCGTCGCTAGGCAAGGCGTATCCCTTGTGCAACCGAGGACGATACGCATAGCTTCATTCTGTATTCTCTCCAGTTTTGAATTTGCGTTTTACTAACAGTGTATAACAGCCATTGCATATTCAATGATGGAAAGAACCTGCGTAAAGGATGACAAGCAGCCGTTGCTCGATATTACAGTCTGTTCAACAACTCATGCCCACAGTCTAATGCGAATTGCAGCAAAACCATCAATTATACAGTAGCGACACTTTGCACCCAATCTTCCAACGCAAATGTCTGATGAGTATTTAATAAAGTATGGGAAGAAGAAACTGTCCCAGATCAATGGATAAAAGGGAAGAATTGTTAAGATCCCCCAAAAAGGTGTCTCAAAGATTGCAAGAACTGGAGAGGGATCACCCTATTATTAGTAATAACCAAGACTTTCTGCAAAATCATTCTTAATAGAATCAAAGGAGCAGTGGACACAACCTTGAGAGAAAAACAAACTGGTTTTAGACCTGAGAGAAGCTGCTTAGACCAAATAATTACCCAACGACTAATTTTGGAGAAACATATTGAGAAGCAACAACCCTTATACTAAATTTCATCGATTTAAAAAAAGCCTTTGATAGTCTACACAGAATCTTCCTGTGAAATATTCTGAGATGCTATGGAATACCAGACAAAATAATAAACATTATAAAGAGCCTCTATGATGGTTCACAGTGTGAAGTTCGCACTGATGGTGGACACAGCGACTGGTTTATGGTTGAAACCTGAGTAAAGCAAGGCTGTATTCTATCTCCACTATTGATTGGAGTGGCCATTGACTGGGTGATGCGAAAATGTTGCAGGGGGAAACTGGCATCGATTGGATAGAAAATAGTCAACTAGAAGATTTGGATTTTGTAGATGATATTGCCTTATTAAGTAGAAACAACCAAGATATGCAACGAAAAAACAGACTACTTGTCATTTATAGCATCAAAAGTTGGACTGCAGATAAGCTATGAAAAAACAAATATAATGAAGACACCTGTGGCAAGTAATGCAGATATCACACTGGAATCTAAAATGATAAAAATAACAGAGCAGTTCACCTATTTAGGTAGCAATTTTGATTGCACAGGAAATGTTAAAAAAGAAATTATGATACGAATTGGCAAAGCAACATCAGCTTTTAAAAGTCTAAATAAAATATGGAACTGCAAGTTATATAGTATTAAAACTAAATTACGAATTTTCAATTCAAATGTTGTATCAATCCTAACATATGCCAGCGAGAGTTGGAAAATGACTAAAGATATAGAAAGCAAGTTGAATGCATTTTAAAATAGATGTCTGCGAAAAATAATGAATATAAAATGGAACGAATTCAGGAGAAGTGATGAAATCAGAGACATGTCTGGTCAACCAATAGTGACAACTGTTATAAGAAAGAGAAGATGGAGATATGTTGTACACACATTGAGGAGAAATGATCAACGAATATCAAAGCAGGCATTGAAGTGGGATGCAAAGGGTTCAAGAAAGAGAGGACGACCTAGGGAGAACTTTGCTGAGGGAGGCAAGAAATATCGGTCTCAGTTCCATGGAGGAGATTGAGCGAGTTGCCCAGGATAGAACGGTATGGAGAAATTACTTGCAGGCCCTATGTAACGTAAAACAGTACGAGAGGAATTATTATAAATGTCTGAAGGAAGACATTGCTGTAGGAAACTAGTATTTTGTAATATAACGGTTTCCATTGATATTTGCGGCATATTTGGCGAGTCAAACGAAATTTTAGTCGAAAAAAGGTCTTGTTGGTCGAAACGTTGCTGTATTTTGTCATTGTTTTTGTAATTTGTAAAACTACAGTACTTTGTGATTACGTAGTTTTTACAGTAAACGCACCAATATGGCATTTGCTGACAAGTCTCATGCAAAGGCGTATCATCCCAGCTCATACATTGGGATCAATGTTGATACTTGCAATAGAGTCATGAAATAAACAAGAAATGTAGACTTAGTTGTATTATTGCGTTACAATTATAGTTAGCTGTCATGTCATAATGATATCCCCCTTTCACGTCCAGGCTTGGGACTGGCAAAGGCGGAGCAACTTGGAGATGTTCTTTTCAAATCGCTACTTTTTCGGTACAATGTGCCTGTGTTAACAAATATGGTAGGGAGGTATCTATTGTCCATTGTTTATCCCCGGTAGATGATGGATTTGTCTATCCCAGGTAGTGATGGGATTTGTCTATCCCCAGGTAGATGATGGAATTTGTCTATCCCCAGGTAGATGATGGAATTTGTCTATCCCCAGGTAGATGATGGAATTTGTCTATCCCCAGGTAGATGATGGAATTGGTTGGCCACTCTTACCGTTAAACGTAGGGGTGGAAGCTTTAATTTGCATTAAATTAAAATAGAATAACATATCTGGGACAGTCTTTAAGCATGATCTCTACAGTCTGAGATTGAGATGCCTGGCGAAATGTACACATGACTGAACTGTCAATCTTGAATTTTGTATACATGTGTCTGCAGAGTAGATTGTTTACTGTTTTGAAACTTAGATTGACAACTTGTTCTAAGCTCAATTTTATTGTAGGGGGGTATCACACTATAATAAAATAGCTCTCTTCTCTGGTTCTATGTACACTGGTGCAGATGACCCATATGTGCCTCTTTGCGGAAATGCGCGTATAGTATTAATGACGTTTTCTTTGGCTGGTTATAAAGATACACATTTCTATCTGTGGGCATGACAAGTTGAACGGATTATAGCAGCCGCAATAATTCTCATTGTCGCTAAACCTTTAAGTGCCTTGACAATGACATACTCAACATGTTTCCTGAAACACAGGCTGTGGTCAAATTTCACACCCAAAAATGTCATCAATTTAGCTCCAGACAAACCAACACCGAAAAGTTTTACAATAGACATCCATGCGTTAACAGTGTGATTATTGACTGAGAATCATGTCACTGCTGCTTTGCTAGGGTTAACTAAATTTTTCATTCATTTTTTGACCGTTGTAATTTCTTTGTCAAAGTCTATATGTACGGTGCTGTGAAATTCGTCACTCTTGTTGTATCGTTTGCTTGATAAAGGCTTTTTGGTCAAAATGTTGTTGTGTATTGCCATTGTTTTTGTTTTAAAGAAGGATTGACTTCATTGCACCGGGTTTTTACTCCATACGGCTCGGTCCCTCTCTGCAGAAATGGCACTCCACCTGCCGTGAGTATTGCACAAAGCATGAACTTCGTAGTCCCAGCAACAATCCCAGTGGTCTCTGGAAAAAACTGCACTTTTGAACAGAATGGCGTGGTCCGGACTCGAACTCACGACTTTCGACTCACAAGGCAAAGGGCTTAACCATTTAGCCACAGAGACCCCATGTTTTTGTATTTTGTAAAATACAGTACTTTGTTATTACGTGTTTCGCAATTCCAGATAGTTTTACTGCAGTCTCCATATATAGGGTTAACTCACGACCTTCTCTATAATGGCCTCAGCGCAGACGGCAATATTGCCATGTGACGCCATAGGCGGTGTATTCTCACAGACTAACTACTGTCTATTACTATTGGAAAACGCTGAACTAGACAATATATCTTGCAGATGTTAGAAACTTGTTGTTGGATGCATGTGTGTATTACATAAGAAGTTTTAAGATGAGTAGCTATAGTTGTTGCTCTCACATACTATTTTAGTTTAATTTTATACAGAATACTTGGAGTAATTTATATATGATTACTAGTGTACTTACATCAGCTTATGGTAGTCTCTCATCAGTAATCCATGAATAAGTAAGCCACATGTTTGCACAACACCACAGCTTGATTAGCACATAAACTAACATCCCTTATCAGTAATCCATGAATAAGTCAGTCACAAGTTTGCACATCACCACAGCTTGATTAGCAAATAAACTAACATCCCTTATCAGTAATTCATGAATAAGTCAGTCACAAGTTTGCACATCACCACAGCTTGGTTAGCACATAAACTAAACAGTATTAATAATGATAATTCCTCTCGTACCGTTATACGTTACATAGGGCCTGCAAGTAATTTCTCCATACCACTTTATCCTGGGCAACTCGCTCAATCTCCGCCATGGAACTGAGACCGATATTTCCTGCCTCTCCAAGCAAAGTTCGTTTCAGGGTCTCCTTAGGTCGGCCTCTCTTTCTTGAACCCTTTGCACAGTGGGCTTCAATGCCTGCTTTGATATTCGTTGATCATTTCTCCTCAAGGTGTGTTCAACATATCTCCATCTTCTCTTTCTTATAACAGTTGTCACTATTGGTTGACCAGACATGTCTCTGATTTCATCACTTCTCCTGAATTCGTTCCATTTTATATTCATTATTTTTGCAGACATCTATTTTCAAATGCATTCAACTTGCTTTCTATATCTTAGTCATTTTCCAACTCTTGCTGGCATATGTTAGGATTGATACAATATTTGAAGTGAAAATTGTAATTTAGTTTTAATACTATATAACTTGGAGTTCCATATTTTATTTAGACTTTTAAAAGCTGATGTTGCTTTGCCAAAACAGTATTACACAAATATATTTATCTACTATTGAATTTTGCTACTTTCCTTTTTTGTGAAGAAGCAGCTTGCTGAACATTGCATTGATCATTCCTTATTTTTCTATAATTGTTGAGGAAAATGTTGGCAAATGTTGGAACCGCAGACAATAAAGTATTTCTTCTTTGAGTTCCGCAGACACATGCAGTACTGTCTAATGAGAATTTTAAGTAGCTGGCAGTTACAATTTGTATGACAATCTCCTTCTGGCCAAGAACTTATCTTTGTATTCAGATGATATCAGCTTTTGAACAACTAGATATGATAGGAAGCAGAGAACAGTGAGATCTTGTGATTGATACTTCTGTCCACCCCTATCTATTAAATGTGTGTAGTCTAACCAGGACAGATCAGGTTCAATTTCTGCTGTAATGCCCTTATCTTGCTGAATAAGTAAGCAACATGAAGGGCACTTTGATCTTCTACACAGTCTGTAGGCAGCAAATCCACTGATGTAGACAAGTACATCCACAGTTCCGTCAGGCACTATGATTTCAGAATTTTCTACATTCACTTCAAACCATGGTTCTCCTTGCTTGGAAGCACTTGTCTCGATCTCAGTATCTGTGCTGAACACTGCTATAAAAAAATCACGAATTGGAATATCACCACATTTCGAGGAGCACATACACAAAACAGAATAAATCTTTAGTTTCTTTTCAGTTTCCAAAATTTGCTGTACAGAAACAAGGTAGTTTGCTCCTGAAAGTTGCCTGTACTCACTGAATCTGGCCTCAAGATTGTCCGTTTGTAGTTTTCCTAACAAGATGTACTCTATGTTCATGATGTTGGTGAATGCATATTTAGTTAAATCTATCATTGCTTTCAATGTGTGAATCAAAGCATGGAATGTTTCCTGGTGAGCTTTCTTCTTATACTGGTAGATTATGCTATGCTTGCACCCATTTACAAAGCTGTTTCAAATTCAACAAATTAGTTTTATCAGTAGTTGTTATAGGCATGGCAAATGGATTTCGAAGCTTTGTTCCAATTAATTTATTTTTAACATTTATAATGTTCCACCACTGTAGTATTGCATTAATAAAAGTTGCAGTACCATCCGCCTGATCGTAAAGCTGCAACATTATACTCGCTGAACACAGCAAGGGCTAGAGATACCTTCTGCCTATCAAAACTAGATGGAAACAGTGCTTTGTGAGTAATCGCAGGTGCTAATTTGGTAATGTTGTTACATTCTTTATTGTGCACAATTTTCAAGCCGGACATCTTTGCTCTGTTCCTCTGATTATGATACAGGATAACAAGGGAAAACAAAAGTTTGCTCCGTGTCCTTCTGGTTGATCCAGTTGTGCCATATGCTTTTCAATATATGTACTGAATCATGAAGCAAAAAGATTCAGAATGGTGTTCCAGAATACACTGGATTCTCAAAAGTGTATGCATTCTGTGAACTTCCTGCAAGTTGTTTGTACACTTTTCTGTTTACTGCATTGTTATCCGCAATAACAGTCAGGACTTTAAAACCAACGGACTGCACTGTCTGTATAGTCTGAATCAAATTTCCTAGCAAGTAATGGAATCTCTGCTGCCATCTTCTTCATTGGAATTAGTCCAACCACTTCAGTGTAATTGCCAAATACGGAAGAAATAAAAAATGCATGCACAGTGGTAGCACTTTCGACTGCATTTGATGTTGTGCCAATCAATTTTCCTCCAGTATAATTTAGTGCAGCTTTAACATAAATTTCATCCATCAGAATGGCTACAATTTGGTCAGTTGCAGAAAGTTTGCTGCTCTTGATCTGTAAATATTTGCTGATGTCAGAATCTACAGACTTTGTCAATGGCATAATTAAATTTATGAGTGTCCCATGATGGGGAAGACACAGATAATTTGATCTTCTCAGAAATCTATAGCATACTGGGGATTTTATATATGTCATAAATGCAAAACACTGGGTGTTACTGCTGTACCATTTTCTGTTATCTGTAGTTCTGACCAGTTGCAACTGTTCAGCAAGGAATTGAAGTGTTTTCTCTGGCACAACACTAGTGCTTGTGGTGGTGGATGATAAACTAATTGCTTCAACCAGATTATCATGTGCCTTTGCTATGTAATAGTCAACAGCTCGATCTTCTTCTAAATCTTTATATAAACAATAGGACAAGAGATTCTCAACATGAGACCATCTCTCAATTTTTCCACTACTTGACACCCAGTTAAAGGACCTCTTTTCTATGGAAACTCCCTTCAGGGGAACAGTAAAGGACATGTCCTGGTCTATTTTAATACTGAGTCCTATAGCTGGTGTTTATATGGTTTCAACAATTACAGTATACAATAGAACATATTCCTTTTCTTTACATATCTGCAGAAACTGCATTTAAATTCTCTTGTAACCTTGCTTCATAACTGTCCTGAAAAACTTTAAAATCACTGATCAGATCTGACCCCAGCCAATCTTCAACATCTTTATTATACCTTTCTTGTACTGCTGTAGCTCGTGCTTGTGGATTCTTACAAAGAACGACTTCGTAATCTGTTATCCGTTGACAATCCTGCAGAACGTGTTCTGCCGTCATGTCCGCCTTTTTACATGGGCACAGGCTAGTTGTGCCTATTTTGAACTTGTACATGTGGGCGCGTAGTTTGTTATGTCCGGTATGGAGGCGAAGTATGGTAACTTGTTCACTACGGGACAGATCATAGTATCCGTCACTGTTGGAGTACTGAGGATGGTCTTTTGTCCATTTGTCTCTGTAGTGCGAACCGATTGTTGTTCTGGCTTCCTCATAACTGACCTCGTGATCAGTCTGAGGTAGTCTCCCGCCTTCTTTGGCTAGTTTGTCAGCTGCTTCGCTTCCTTACGTTACAGTGTGATGGTATCCACTGAATGACGGTGCGTTTGAGTGACCGCGTTAGTTCATCGAGGGTCGCTTTGAGCTCATTTTGCTCTGTTTTGCCTACACTTTTGAGTGCCGTGATTACCGATAGAGCATCGGTGAATATAACGACCTTGTTGCGAGCGGTGCCTCTTCTCTCTAGGATCATTTCGGCCGCAACTTTTATTGCCTCTGCCTCTGCTCGGTAATTACTCGAGTATTTACCTGTGACAATCGCTTTCGTTACCGTCACTTTCTTTGGGAGTTTAAGCACTATTCCTCCTCCGCCATTGCTGCTTGCGTTTTTGGCCGATCCGTCAGTGTACACGTGCGTCCATTTTTGTTCAGGGTACTCGGATTCTATGTACTCTGCTGTGGCTGCTTTTCTTTCGAAGTTTTTTTGCTCTCCTTTATTAAGTATGCCTGGGATTTTTTCCCTTAGTTCTGGCATTATGGTTTTCCACAGCGGGCACTTATCAGTTGCCGGGATTGGTTTGTCTTTGCATTTTGATAGGACTGGATGGTCTGCGGTCAGTGCTTTGGAGATTTTTGCGAAACTAGATCTCTGTATTCTGCTCCTTTCGAATTCATACATTCTTTCGTGTATAGGGTGGGAATCCAGCCGTTTAAGTTTTTCTGCTAAAACTAAAACTTTTCTGTCCATTCGATCTGTCATTGTTTGGATGCCAGTTATTGTTTCCATCGTCTTGATAGGGGTGGACTTCAGGCCCCAGTGATGATGCGCATTGTACGGTTCTGACTGTTGGACACTTTGACGAATTGCTTGTTGGATGCATTGCTCCACGCTGCAATGCCGTACTCCAAGACCGGAGTACCTGAGTAGAGTGTTTTGAGCACTCGGGCGATTGCTCCCCACATGGAGCCTGCGAGTTTACGCATCATCGTGAGCCTGTGTCTCGCTTTTGCCGTTGCATTTTCAATTTGAGCGCACCAAGTCAGTTTCCGATCAAGTGTAACTCCGAGGTACGTTGGGGTCTTGTTTTCTTGGAGATCTTGGCCATTGACTTTAAGCTGAATTTTGTGAACCTGGTTGTTCTGAGAGAATACAGTGTATGTGGTTTTATACGCATTTAAGCTCATATTCCACTTTTTAGTCCACACTCCCAGGTTATTTCACGTAACTTGTAGTCGATCTGTTGCTGTGGGCATTGACTTATCACTCGTCCATATTGCCAGGTCGTCGGCGTACATGGCAGAGTGCACTCGCTATGGTAGGCATGTTGCGATGTCATTGACAAAGATTAAGAAAAGAGTTGGTGAGAGAGGACTTCTACTTGGGGGACCCCTTGTTCTAGTTTGGCTTTCATGCTTGTGTACCCCTGAACCCTTGCTGTTCTGTTCTCTAGGTATCTATCAAGCCAATTGTACATTCTTCCCTTTATGCCGAGGGTGAGGAGTTTCAGCCTTAGTCCTTCTTTCCAGACTGTGTCAAACGCCTTCTCCATATCTACTAAGACCGCCAGTGTCTGTTTCTTTTCTTGGAAACCATCCTCGATTTCCTGGGTGATATAAGTTACTTGATCTTCTGTAGATCGGTGCTTCCGAAAGCCTTCCTGTTGTGACATGAGAAGCCCTTTGCTTTCCAAGTGCCAAGATAGTCGTTTCTTCACCATACGTTCCATGAGTTTGCCCGTGCAGCTTAGGAGGCTTATTGGTCTGTAACTCGCTGGGTTGAGTTTATTTTTGCCTGGTTTTAGGATGGGTACCATGATCGCTTCCTTCCATTCTTGTGGTACTATGCCTGTTCTCCACCACATGTTTAGAACGGCTAGTAGAGCTGCTTTGCCTGGTACCCAAGCTCTTTAGCATCTCATTGGTGATCCCGTCCTTTCCGGGCGACTTTCTGGGCTTCAGCTCCTTTAAAACCTCTTCCAACTCATTACTAGTGAACGTTTCCGTTAGGTGACTATCCGCTTTTCTTGGCTCGCCTTGGAGGGTTCTCGTTTTCCCTCTTAGTGTCATCGACTGTTTCTTTTGCTATGCTTACTCTGCTGACTTCGGCATATTTTTCATTAGAATGTTTGCCGCTACTATTCCTGAGGACGTCCTTTTGTCTTGTTCAAGGACTATTTGGGGTCGGCTGGTGTTTTCGTCACTCAGCGCTTTTGCCAACTTCCACAATTTATGGCCATCCCTATCAAGGTTCAGGGATACGGTTGTCTTAACCCAGCTCTGGCGTGCTGCTCGTTTTACCTCCCTTCTGTACTTGGCTGCTGCCGCCTTGTAAGTAGTATTGGTCATCACTGACTGTGCCTGTTCAGCCTCTCTCCTTGCTTCTTCAAGGTCGTTTTCAAGTTTATGAACCTCTGCTGTCCAGTATGGCTTGTAGTCCTTCCGTGCGCCTCTGGGAATGGTTTCCCGTGCCACTTTCAGGATTGCGAATGAGAGTTCCTTGCCACGGATCGCATGTTTTTCTTTTCATGCATGTTGGTGCGTACAACATTGGCATCTGTCAGTGCCCCATACTGTTTCCAATTTGCTTTTTGTAGTTCCACCGTGGCAACCACATTTTGGGCTCTGGTACAAAATGTAGGTTTACCTGCAGGTTGACCTGTCTATGGTCGCTATCTCCTAGCTGCTTGGTAACTGTACGGACTGTTTTTATGGATAGATCGCCTGTTGCAAAGGCCAAGTCTGGGGTGCTCCTTATGTGCCACCTTCTCGAGTAGAAGGTTGGTGGATCGTCTGGGGCATTGATGAGGAATAGGTTGTTCTCTATCTCCTAGTCTTCCACTTCTACGCCTCTGCTGTTTGTTTTGGGTAGCCCCATCGTTCCGATCGACTGTTGAATTCACCGACCACGATGCATGCTGTCTTCTTGACATTTGAGTGACATTCAAATTTCATTTGGCAATATAGGTTGTACAGAAGGATCTGCATTTCGTTGCATGTGATTAGGACGCCTACGATCTCTACTGCGCCGGCAGTTCCTGTTGTTCCTTCCGTTTGCTTGGCTGGGATGACGTTTCGTACTAGGGTGAGGACTCCACCCTTGTGTCCTTCTCTGTCTGTTCTGAAGGTTTGGTAACCTTTAATCTCGAATCTATGTTGGACATTTAGGTGTATCTCCTGTATGCACGCAACATCGTCTTCTGCAAGTCTTATTGCGAGTGCTTGCTTTTTGTGATGAATGCCTTCGGCATTCCATTGGGTAATATTTAATCGTCTCTGGCCTATACTTGGCCTTATCGAACTAGTAACTTTGACCCGGGGACCTCGCTCGCTGCTTTGCGAGTTGGAGGACGGGGACCGTCGGTAGCATAAAACGGGCCCCTTCGATGCATGGGGCCCGGCACTCGTCCTGCCCGGCAGGTCTTCTCAGGCGTAGCACCATATCGAGATTCATTATTAAAAGACATATTCATGATAAAATTTGATCCATGCAGCCTTAACATGGGTAGCTACGTTACACTTTCAGTGCCAGTTTGAGCACTGGTGCTTATCTTTCGGGCGTGTATCCGATTTCAACCAACGTTTACTGGTTCGTTCTCCGTTAGCTTTTGACTGTCCACAGCCAAAACCCACAAGGCAGTGAGTTGCCATTTTTTTCAGGGCAGCTACCTTCGAGGCATAGGGCCCGGCACTCGTCCTGCCCGGCGGGTCTTCTCAGGCGTAGCACCATATCGAGATTCATTATTAAAAGACATATTCATGATAAAATTTGATCCATGCAGCCTTAACATGGATAGCTACGTTACACTTTCAGTGCCAGTTTGAGCACTGGTGCTTATCTTTCGGGCGTGTATCCGATTTCAACCAACGTTTACTGGGTTCGCTCTCCATTAGCTTTTGACTGTCCACAGCCAAAACCCACAAGACAGTGAGTTGCCATTTTTTCAGGGCAGCGACCCTTAGACGGCCCGCCCTCCCGGGCTTATGAGCGCTGTCTTCCCAACGCACCAGTCGTTTTAATGAGCACCTTGGTTTGTCATCCGTTCAGGTTTTTTTACGGTTTGCTCCGCTAGCCTTTGGTTGCCCCCAACCATAAACTACAAGGCAGTAGCAATTCCCTGCGAGGGAGGACAGAGTTTTGATGCATGGGTCGTTTTCGTAATTCTTTTGAACATTAGGCCTAGTTTTGCGGGCTTCGGCCAGTAATTGTGTTCGTTGTTTAGGCATTTCCGGCCTCTGTATTGCAGTATTTGCATTTTTACCACTTTTTTCTCGAACTCTCGATCTCTGCTGTTTCGTGCTCGTTTGAGCTTTGGTATATTTTTTGCGGTCTTCGGCCAGGAAATGTGTGTATTGTTCAGGGATTTCCGGCCCGTGCATTTCCGTGTATTGATTTTTGCCACTTTTGTTCTCGGACCCCGAGACTCTCGGACTCTGCAGTTTCGTGCTCATTTGAGCTTATTTTTCGGACTTCGGCCAGGAAATGTGTGCAGTGTTCAGGAATTTCCAGCCCATGCGTGTTTTTCTCAGTTCACACTGACACCACTGATATTTTTGCGAGGACTGTTCCGTGCTGTTCCGTGCTTTTGAACTTGGAGATGTTTTTGCGGACTTCGAACAGGAGATGCTTGATTTGCTCAGGGATTGTCGGCCCCTGAATTGTTTTTTGTGTTTGCACTTTTACCTTACTTGTAGGTCTCCCGAACCCTACCCCTTTTGCCAGACCGGAACCTAAGTCTGCCAGGGTCACCTCGGGGAGGTTGGGGCAGGGTCTTGGTTAGCTCGCCCCTTCGCTAACCCTGGCTTATATTACCACCGTGACCATGAGCCTTTGCCCCCGGACCGTGTCAACTATTGAACCTCGACTGATTTAATGAGCCATTCGTGAGACAGTGTGAACTTAGACATGCATGGCTTAATCTTTGATACAAGCATATGACTACTGGCAGGATAAACCAGATAGCCGTCATGGACGTGACTGGACCGGCAATACTTGTGGTAGGAGACAGCGCTCTGTGCAGAGCGGATCCTGACGTCCCCGGTGAAAATGCGAAATTGAAGCGAAACGACCGAGCGCTCGCTTCCCACCGTTTTGCCGGCAAGACTGCACCTCGCCAAGCAAAGAGCGACGTCATATTTCTATTTGGGGACCCACAAGCTCGTTGCTAGAGCCGGGCCTTTTAACTAGACCATCGTCGAGCGTTTAAAATTTTAGACTAACTGTATATCATCGCAACCGAGAAACTTCGATATACGGACACACACACACCACCAATAAGACCTCACGCGCGAGCGAGCGAGTCTTAATAGCAGACGCTACCTTGTCCCTTTTTCCCTGGGAGCCTCGTTCGCGTGAAGAAGCGAATAGGCACGCGCAGCCGTTATAGACTATGCACGCAATTTGTTATCAACACTGGGAACCGCGTTCGCTTACTGGCTCGCCCGTCCGGTTATTTTCAAAACGAGGAGACACAGTTTGCAGACGCACAACCCAGATTCTTACGATATCAAGATCACAATGTGAACGACTCGAACGGGTTCAGAATGAAGGTATGCGTATAGTCCTGGGCTGCACTAGAGATACCCCATTGTGAAGATGAGATATATGCTTGACCTTCTGTCCCTACGCTGCCGTCATGCAATCGCCAAAACCAAGGCATATATGCGGGTTACTTCGGATAAGAGACATCCACTACACAAGAATACTAATGATGTTAAGGGCACGAGAATCAAGCGTGGCATGTCGTGGATGGGACAGGTGAATACGGTTGCGAACCTACCAAAAGGGGAAGAATGGATCCCAACAGATGGTAGCATGACCAACTATCTCAACGTTATTATTACTCTTGGGAGGGAATGTAGAGATTGGGGCAACATGAAGGCTGATCTCGCAGTTAAGCAGCTGATAGAAGATAATGCAAGGGATGATGATGTTGTTGTATATACCGATGGGTCGGTTCAACGTGGTGAGAAGTCCGGCTGGGGTTTCTTGGCTAATGCGCATGGTTGGGTTGTTGCAGAGCGAAGTGGGGCATACAGGACAACTACTTCTAGTATGAGGATGGAGGTTGAGGCCGTTACTGCTGCCCTCCATTGGATTTCTGGGACTTCATTTACTGGGGCCGTTGTTGTATCTGACTCTCAGTCGATGCTTCACAAGATCCAGAAGGGCAGGTTTGGGTATGAGTGGATGTCGTCTATAGAAGTTTCTAACCTCCAGCGGCTTACGTGGATATACTGTCCTGGGCACGCGGGTGTTTACGGTAATGAGAGAGCGGACAGACTTGCGTCAACAGCATCGATTGTTGGGGAGTTGAAGATGGATAAGGGGATATTCTTCGGTCTCTACGCGACTGTCTGTTGGATGAGGACACTAAAATGGATGTTGAATCGATCAAGCGATTTAGGCAGTTTGGAGTTACCCGTTGTTCAAGTCGAACTGGATGCCTGATTGGCAGAGCGAGAGGTGTGTTTAATCAGCAAGCCACAGGAACCATCAGATTGCATACTCTTCGATATCTGTTGGAGGAGACTGAGCACCTATGGGTCTGCCCGGAGTGCAATGACGTCTATTTAGTAACTAATAACTAATAATAATAATGACTAATTTGTTGAATAAGACAGGTGAAAGAGGAGAGCCCTGTGGCAATCCGGAATATACAGTCACCGGTTCAGAAAACCAACCACCACATCGCAGTACAGCCTTTCTTTTGAATAGCGCACCAGCTATCCATCTTATGTATAGAGGGTGCACCTGGAGTTTGGTAAGATGGTGCATGAGATAATCATATGGCACTCTGTTGTATGCGTCTTCCAAGTCAACCATCGCTGCATATGTTTCAATACCTGCATAGAAACCCTCGAAGACATCATAGGCGAAGACCGCAGCGTTGCACCATGTTTCTTTCACAGATCTGTAACCTGCGAGAGTGGGTGTGAAGATATGACGACATTTGAGGTCCCATGCCAGTCAACGTGCTACGATTTTCCCAAGAAGCTTGCCTGTCGTATTTTGCAATAACAATAATTCTGTAGCCGGCTATCTGAGAGTGATCCTTGTAGTAAGTAGCATTACCTTCGGCAATGGTAGTAGGTAGCTTAGGAGCCAATCCTCTCTGATCGTACCGTCCTGGATGCTGACGTTGAATTCTTTTACCAGGTCCTCCATGTTGTCATTCGATAAATCGGTAATATCTTTATATCGAATGCCATCAGGACCTGGAGCAGTGCTTCCAGAGGTTTTCACTGGTGGTGTCTTTATAATCCCAGCAGTCACAAATAGTTCTTCATCCAACACCACAACGTTGCACAACTCTTCTATGGGCTCCCTGTGTCACGAGTCTTTCTGCCTCGTCATTGTTGTCTGACTGCTGCAAATATCGTTTAAGGAGAGCTGTACCCTTATTTGACTTCTGCCAGGTTGAGTCAGTGCTTTGGAAATCCCTGATGCATTTACGTCTCTCAGTACCATCCATGCGCTAGTGAAACCTACAGAACGACGACAGGGATTTTTCAGCGCACAGCCTACTGCAGAATTCATCCCATGCGACACTCTTAGTCAGATTTGCACATGCTTTAAAGGACACAGTTTTGTCTTCCATGTCCTCCAGTGCCGGATTAGGCTAGCGCGGGCCCGTAGCAAATTTTAGCGCGGGGCCCTAGGTTTTGTATGATAATAAAATAAAACACAACTTTTACAAACAAACTTGTCTCGATTTAATGTGAGCAAATTTAGAGATATCACTAGACAAATCAATTTCTCTAAGTAAATTACATTCAATGTTCATTAAGGTGAGGTTATTTAGACGATCTTGCCCCATTGTGTTTCTTAACTCACTTTTCAAGTAAATTCGTAAGACTTTCTATATTTGGAAAACACGACTCTAATGAATTTTCCATTATAAGTTTATAAAATTGCAGTTCAAGAGCCTCATGCTTTTCGTTGCTAATAGCAGCAGCTACATTAGTTTTACAGCAGTAGACGACTAAGATGGTTGGGACATGTGAGAAGAATGGAAACTTATCGCATACCAAAACAAATGTTGTTCTGTGAACTTTCGGAGAGGAAGAGGCACCAAGGCAGACCACTGCTCAGATATAAAGATGTCTGCAAGGCCTCAATGAAAAACTTTTCTATAGATCCTAGCACATGGGAGGGACTAGCTGATGACAGAGTTGTGTGGAAAGCCAAATTACGAAAGGGCGCAGAGTCTTTTGACAAGAGACTTATGTATGAGCTGAACGACAAGAGAGAAAAGCGAAAACTCAGAAGTTGTCACAGTAAAACACTTGCCAATTGACCGTCTGTAAAGATAAAAAATGCCATATACATTAGTTTTAAGAAGTTCAATGAACTGCATAAGTTGGTCGCCTAGGTTTTCTTCCAAATCCTCTTGGTAAGAGCTGACAATATTTGTTCTTTTTCAAGATCTCTTCTTCTGTAATAGATTTTAACTGCCGGAGTATTCCAAATACACCAGTCACTCTATGGTACAGCCTAAATCAATAACTTTGCAAACAAAACAGAACAGTTGTCCTTTAGTTTCTGTATAACACAACCAATCTCTCACATGAGTTTTGTTTGTTGGTGTATGTGTGTATGTGAAAAACAACTTTCGACAAAATCGTGGATTGTTTGAAGTTGTTTGGCCATTCACCAATATCGTTGGAGTACATTTTACTTTCGTTGTGTTTTTGGCTTGTAGATGATGTTGCTTCATTAGAAACATGTGCTGTGCTTTCTGCCTCTCTTTGGCTTGAAGATGATATGGCTAAATTGGGAGGACTTGCTGTACATTCGACTTCAGTTCGTCTTGTGGAAAATGTGGCTAAATCGTGAAGAGTTGCTGATCTTAATGGTAGTATTGGTAATGATGATTCTTCTATAGCATTGCCCTCATCTACTACACAGTGAGACGCGACTTCTGTATTTTCTACTTCGATTTCGTTGGATTCAGCCCCATCACACACGAGATTTAAAAATTCAGACAGCTCGCGTGCTTTTGATATAACATCTGGTTATTTTTTCTATTTTCATCTGTCACATAGGCGCGGGGCCCCTAGAAGCGCGGGGCCCGTAGCATTTGCTACTTCTGCTACTAGGCTAATCCGGCGCTGATGTCCTCTATCTTCTACGTGTCTTCTATCATGATGGAAGATCACATTGACACCCCTACGACATTAACGGGTTATGGGCTTTATTATTATTAATATTTCATGATGCAGTGAGATTGTGTGTAATGATGCTCATATATGTCAACATATATGTGGAGGGTTTGGGGAGTGAGGGATTGGAAGTACCTCTGGTAAGGATGGCTGTCGGCCCTTTTCATGGGGCCCATCCCCGCTCGATCCCTGACTCAGCTCACGCTGTAAACCAAGTAGTGTCAACTGACGGTACCCACCGGGCAACGGCTGCTACAGGCCGGCTAACCAGAGGGTAACCTGATTCGGACAAACAATGGTGGACCGGGTATGCCAACGACGAGCCGGCTCAGGCATGTGAGGCTGAATCGTGCACCCGTTCAACGGACTACCTGCCAGCAAACTTGGGAGGCTGAGACGGACGAACTGCGCAACCTTGACTCATTTCAACCAAACCATCGCGCAGTCATCGACTTTATCCTGCCACGACATAGAACGAATTAGGACGAGTGAGATCGACGAACTCGGCAACCTTCTCTTAACCAAACCATCGCGCAAGACCTACACACAGCGCTATACAAATCGTCATCTACTGGGCAGCAGGGATCGCAGCCTGGCGCTGCATCCCTAGAAAGCAACCTACCCATGGCATGAGGAGGGCAAAGGTCTTCTACTGCCTGGCAGCAGTATCGCAGCCCACCACGGCTGGATGGATCCCTCTACTAGAACAGCACTGTTCACCTCCAGGCCAGCTAGCCGGTGACTCTCCTAAACATTGCCTGTTCCAACACTACCTAGCCAGCTTACCGAGGCTGGTGGGTACCCTACTAAACATTGCCTGTTCCAACACTACCTAGCCAGCTTATCGCGGCTGGTGGGTACCCTACTAAACATTGCCTGTTCCAACACTACCTAGCCAGCTTATCGCGGCTGGTGGGTACCCTACTAAACATTGCCTGTTCCAACACTACCTAGCCAGCTTACTGCGGCTGGTGGGTACCCTACTAAACATTGCCTGTTCCAACACTACCTAGCCAGCTTACCGCGGCTGGTGGGTACCCTACTAAACATTGCCTGTTCCAACACTACCTAGCCAGCTTACCGCGGCTGGTGGGTACCCTACTAAACATTGCCTGTTCCAACACTACCTAGCCAGCTTACCGCGGCTGGTGGGTACCCTACTAAACATTGCCTGTTCCAACACTAACTAGCCAGCTTACCGCGGCTGGTGGGTACCCTACTAAACATTGCCTGTTCCAACACTACCTAGCCAGCTTATCGCGGCTGGTGGGTACCCTACTAAACATTGCCTGTTCCAACATCTACTAGCCAGCTTACGCGGCTGGTGGGACCTACTAAACATTGCCTGTTCCAAATACTAGCCAGCTTACGCGGCTGGTGGTACCCTACTAAACATTGCCTGTTCCAACACTACCTAGCCAGCTTACCGCGGCTGGTGGGTACCCTACTAAACATTGCCTGTTCCAACACTACCTTAGCCAGCTTACTCGCGGCTGGTGGTACCTACTAAACATTGCTGTTCCAATTACTAGCAGCTTACGCGGCTGGTGGTACCCTACTAAACATTGCCTGTTCCAACACTACCTAGCCAGCTTACCGCGGCTGGTGGGTACCCTACTAAACATTGCCTGTTCCAACACTACCTAGCCAGCTTACCGCGGCTGGTGGGTACCCTACTAAACATTGCCTGTTCCAACACTACCTAGCCAGCTTACCGCGGCTGGTGGGTACCCTACTAAACATTGCCTGTTCAACACTACAGCCAGCTTACGCTGGTGGGTACCTACTAAACATTGCCTGTTCCAACACTACCTAGCCAGCTCGGCTGGTGGGTACCCTACTAAACATTGCCTGTTCCAACACTACCTAGCCAGCTTACCGCGGCTGGTGGGTACCCTACTAAACATTGCCTGTTCCAACACTACCTAGCCAGCTTACTGCGCTGGTGGGTACCTACTAAACATTGCCTGTTCCAACACTACCTAGCCAGCTTACTGCGGCTGGTGGGTACCCTACTAAACATTGCCTGTTCCAACACTACCTAGCCAGCTTACCACGGCTGGTGGGTAACCTACTAAACATTGCCTGTTCCAACACTACTTAGCCAGCTTACCGCTGCTGGTGGGTACCCTACTAAACATTGCCTGTTCCAACACTACCTAGCCAGCTTACCGCGGCTGGTGGGTACCCTACTCCTGCGGTCGAAACAAAGGAAAGACAAAAAGAAAGGTAAGATCCTTTCCAACTTATTTTAGACGCATGGAACGTGCACACTCTGCTTGACAGAGACAAAAAAGAAAGACCAGAAAGGAGTACCGCCCTGATTGGAAGAGAATTAGCCAGACATAACATTGACATAGCTTCATTGAGCGAGACTCGACTGCTGGCGAGGCCAAATGTGTGAGGTTGGTGCAGGTTATACATTCTACTGGAGTGGTAGACCTCCTGAAGAGAGACGGGAAGCAGGGGTGGCCTTCGCTATAAAGACATAACTTGTTGGAAAGCTGGCCGGGTCTCCCAAGGGTCTAAATGACCGCCTAAGGACTGTAAAGATTCCATTGCAGTATGGCAAGAGGCATGCTACGATCATTAGTGCATATACACATACTATGACCAACCCAGAAGATGTCAAAGATAAGTTCTACGAAGAACTGCGCGAAGTTATTGCATCAGTCCCAAAACCAGACAAGCTTATTATTCTCGGTGACTTTAACGCAAGGGTAGACTCAGACAACATCTCCTGGAATGGTACAATTGGAAAGTATGGTGTTGGCCGCAGCAACAGTAATGGACTCCTCCTGTTTCAGACCTGCACAGAGCACGAGCCGCTTGTCACAAATAGAATTTTTCGTTTACCTACCCGCAATCGGACATCCTGGATGCACCCCTGCTCTAGGCACTGGCACCTCATTGACTATGCAATTGTTAGAAAAAGAGATAGGCAGGATGTGCATGTCACAAAGTCCATGTGTGGTGCCGAATGCTGGACCGACCATTGTCTTATTGTGTCTAAGCTAAATATGCATATCAAACCCGCCAGGCGGCCCAGGGAAGACAACTCACAAAAGATTAGATGTCATCAAACTCAAGAATGTTAACATCAGGCAAAAGCTGATGGACAAACTAGAAGACTGTCTCCAGTCAATTCCGCTCATCACCATCATCATTCCCTCTCCTTAGCTCAGATGGAACCACACTGCTGACAGATAGGGAAACAATTCTTCTTCGCTGGAGTGAGCATTTCAACCATCATCTATAAATGACATAGCCATAAACCGCCTACCTCAAATCCCTATAAATAACGCATTAAATGAAACTCCAACTTTAGGTGAAACAAGAAGAGCTATCTCTCAGATTTCTAGCGGCAAGGCTCCCGGTGCTGATTTAATTCCTGCAGAGTACAAAGAGGGCGGTACAATTCTCATTGAGAAGCTCCATATTATCTTCCAACAAATATGGCAGAGCGAAATCATCCCACAAGAAATGAAAGATGCATCCATTATCCACCTATATAAACGAAAAGGAAACAGACATGAATGTAACAATCATCGATACATCTCCCTACTATCTATTGCAGGAAAGATATTTGCCAGAATCCGTTTGAACCGCCTCACGGCTCATCTTGACAGAGGACTCTTGCCTAAAAGCCAGTGTGGATTCCGTAAAGATCGTGGGACCACAGACATGGTATTTGCGGCAAGGCAACTGCAAGAAAATGCCAAGAACAACATCGTGACCTATACACAGCGTTCATCGACTTGACCAAGGCGTTTGATATGGTCAGTAGAGAAGGTCTCTGGAAAATCATGGCTAAATATGGCTGTACTGAAAAATTCATCAAGATTGTGCATCAATTGCATGAGAGGATGCACGCCAGAGTGCAGGACCAAGGCGAGCTATCATAGCCTTTTCCCGTCCTGAACGTAGTCAAACAAGGCTGTGTGATTGCACCAACTCTGTTTAGCATTATGTTTTCTGCCATGCTGACCGATGCATTCAGAGATGGAGACATAGGTGTCGACATCAAGTATCGTACAGATGGAAAACTCTTCAACCCAAGGAGACTTCATGCAAAAACAAAAGTAAAGTCTGATACCATCAGATATCTCTTATTTGCTGACTACTGCGCCCTCACTGCCAACACTGAGGCAGATTTCCATACTAGCATGAACAGATTCTCAGAAGCCTGTTCCAACTTTGGTCTTACCATCAATACCGAGAAATCTGAAGTCATGTACCAACCAGCTCCTGGAAAAGTATATGCCGAACCAAATATTACAAGTGGCAGGAAACTGAAATTAGTGGACAGATTTACTTATCTTGGAAGCACACTGTCCCAAAATGTCACCATAGATGATGAAATAGATATAAGAATCTCTAAAGCTAGCAGCACCTTTGACAGACTACATAGAAATGTCTGGCACAGATGTGGTATTGGCCAAGCCACAAAACTGAAGGTATATCGAGCTGTCGTGCTCCCAGTCCTTCTTCACGCATGCGAAACTTGGACTGTATATCAGAGACACGCAAGGAAGCTAAACCACGTTCACAGTCTGCCTTAGAAAAATAATGAGCATCAAATGGCATTATATGATCCCAGATACAGAGGTCTAACAAGAACTGCTCTCCCCAGCATCTATACAATCTTGTTGCAGTCCCAGACGCGATGGGGAGGACATGTGGCTCGAATACCAGATTGCAGAATACCCAAACGACTCTTTTATAGTGAGCTGCATAGCGGTAAACGCTCACTTGGTGGTCAGAAAAAGCGATTGAAAGATACACTCAAGAACTCGATGAAATCCTTTGTGATGAGATGCCAACAACTGGGAGAATGTTGCTCAAGACAGATCAGCCTGGCGCACACTTCTTCCACACGGTTCCTCTGCCTGCGAGGCTGGTAGAACAGCACGGATGGAACAAAAACGTCAAAACAAAAAGGCAGTAAAACTTCCCACAAGTGCAAGTATACCTTGCCCACACTGTACAAGAACATTTCAAGCCCGTATCGGGCTCACTAGTCATCTACGCACACACAGACAAACATAACGCAACTACATTCCCTTGGATGAAAATTTGTGTGGTCATCATCACCCGTGATGGACGAGCATCAATCATATGTCAACTGCAAACTATTTTCTTTGTGTTATTTTTTTTAACACAAAGAGTTAATTTTTTTTTAGAAATTCTTATAGTAATTGATCCATCATTATAATTAATTAGATTATTGTTTCTACAAAAAGTGTGGCTTGCACGTTTTGGACCATACTGAAGAGTTTTTCTTTTGTTAATCTCAACGGAAGAGTGCAGGATTTGACAGTAGCGTTTTATTCAGTTAATGTGACGTCTTAATTACCTACCGTTACATAGCAATAATGTTCTTGGATTGCGTCACGTATCAAGCGCCATTGCCAAGCACCGATGGTGCTTTAGGCGTTAAAAAAAATAATTTCTTATTGAATTCAAGGCGTGTCAGTTTTATTTATATTTTTTTTTCAATACAAAATACAAGGAGAAATTCATGAAAATATAATCGCCACGAAGCGGAAATCTTTTTATGTAGGTACATCCACATCATAAAAACTGTTTAACAAGAAGATCGATCGCCATGACATCGCTCCTCTCGCTTGCTGCGTCTGCCGTGCTAGGCAGTGTATCTGCGGCAGCAGATAATGTGAAAAGTAAGTACACAAAATGAAAAATACATTTGAGGCATTAGTGATCATCAAAGTAAAGATAAATAATTAAAGGTTTTCATACAATTTAGTTTTAAATATGACTAGGTATATTTAATGATCAGAATAGCGGATTGCACTCAATATTTCATAGAAATTGAATGTAAAATGCACATTAAATATAGCCTATATGTGCCTTACTTTTGGGTTTCAGATTTAAGTGTTGTGACATAAGATCAGACATGTTTGTCTACTGTCTATTCCCAGGTGAAAGATGTAGTTGGCTGTCCACTCTTGCCGTTAAGCGTAGGGATGGGAGCTTTAATTTGCGTTCTAGAGCCAGATGAGTCGCCCTTGTGTTATATTAGTGTTTAGGTAGTGTGTTCTTGATATTGTCTAACCATCTTTTTCTTGGTTTTCCCTTAGCTCTAGTACCCGATCTCTTTTATTGTATGCTGTTATTGGTGGTTGGTTGTATTTCATTCTCATTAAATATCCAAACCACTGCATTTGTTGTATTTCGATGTATTCGGCGCATGAAGTTATGTCCACTCTGCTTCTGAAGTCCTTATTTCGTAGTCTATCTTTCCTGGTGACCCCACTGCCTTCCTCGAGCATTTCATTTCACACGTGGTGAGCTTTCTGTGGTGTGTTGCTGTAAGAGACCAAGTCTGGCACTGGTAAACAAACATTGATAGGAAAATGCTTTTTATTAGCTGTCTTTTCACTTCTGTTTTGTTCTTTGGGTGTTGTAGTAATGGTGCCAGCTGGTAGGTCACTTTTGACATCTTGTTTCTATTTCTCTATCGAGTTTTCCGTCCTCTGTGAAAATGCTGCCTAAATATTTGAATTCAGGAACTTGCTTTACTCTGGTGTTATCTATTTGTATGTTTGCTTGGCTTGGTGTTCTGCTGATTTTCATGGTCTCGGTCTTTTGTTTGTTTATTTTCATGTTGTACTTGACTACTTCCTACATGCTATTAGCAATGAATTCATGTAATGTTGTAGCTGGTCTTCATCTGCATAGATTAAACTTTGGTCGTCTGCACAAAGTAATTCGTTGATTTGGTTATTTAATTGGTCGTAGTGATCATTTTCTATGTCAATAAGGTCTTTTCCGCATTGTGCCTCTTTCACTATTCTGTCTATATATATGTTGAAGAGAAGAGGTGAGAGCACATAACCCTGTTTTACTCCTGATTTATACAATGTTTACTCGTAGAAATAAAGTTGTTTTGAACTTGGTGAAGATAATTAAACTTGAAAGTCTGAACTTTCTTGGCAAGCTTAGCCATATCAGTCTATGTTAGTTATAGGTCTAAAAACCTGGTTCGCTAATTTTATCTTTGAATATATTTCGCTACCGTTAAGTACTATGGAATAATGAAAACAACAATAAATTGTAAAAAAAAATAAATACTGCTCAGGATACCTAACAATACAATGATACTTCCTACCGTCTTTCCTTTTCATCTCATCGTTGACTACATACCAATTATTTCAAAATGATAAATATTCAATTTGGTTTTTTCTGGTAAGATATTGAAGGATTCTGGAATAAAAATTTGTAGTTCTGTGGGAAATTAAAAAGAGAATAGGAATGGCCAAGGATAATTTCAATAGTATGAGAAAGTTACTGACATCCAAAAAATCACAAACAGGCTAAAAATGAGAATGATCAAATGCTATATATATCCTATATTAATGTATACTGCATATTTATTCCAACTCTCTGCTATCAGTGCCAAACATGGCCCTGACTAAGACACAAGAAAGAAAGATTACAACATGTGAAATGAGATGTCTACGAAAAGCTGTCAACGTTACAAGGCGAGATAGAGTGAGAAACGAGAATATCAGAAGCATCGTTGGTACTATACCATGCATACAGTACATCGAGAAGCAAAGATTCAAGTGGTTCGGCCATTTAATGAGAATGGAACCACATTTACTACCATCACGTGCCTATAATAATCGACACTCAGGGCGCAGAGCACGAGGCAGGCCAAGAACAAGATGGATAGATAACATTTCAGAGTCCCTGCGAAAGTATGGACTGACAACGTCAAGCGCAACACACCTGGCACAAGATAGGAAACTAACTCTCCCACGACGCTTCACGGCAAATGTGGTTAAGATAAGATAAGATAAGATTAATGTATGGCTCGGAAACATGGACAATGAACAAGCAGTTAGAAGACAGAATTGATGCATTTGAGATGTGGATATATAGAAGAATAGGCAGAGTTTCATGGACAGAAAAACAGACAAATAAACAAGTTTTAGGAAAACTGGGCATGAAGAAACAATTATTAAGAGAAATAAAATTCAGACAAGTATTTTGGGCACATAAAAGACATGACACCATGATAAAACATTTACTAGAGGGAAAGTTGAGGGGAGAAGAGCAAGAGGAAGACCGAGAGATAAGTGGGAGGGAAACTTTAAGAAATGGACAGGTTACAGTCTGGCAGTGTGCAACACCAAGGCGAAAGACAGAGGATGCTGGAGATTCATTGCAGCCAACCTTCGATGTGGAGACGGCACCTGATGATGATGTGTTCTGTGGGATTGTTATGAGTCTCATTGAATCAGTTTTCAAATCTGTTTGTTATCAATGCTCATGCTTCAAGACATCTTTGTAATGAAGCAAGCGAAACACTCATCTTTCGCTCAGAGACATTCCCATAAATACACATCATTATCAAATAGCTTGTCCTGAGCAGAACTGTGCCACCCCAACAGTCCTCAGGAATTTCTCTTTCTCTCATAGGTCAGATGTCCTGCCTCTGCAGCCGTCATGTTCAAGCCATTAGTTACATCCTGAATCCATCTTCTCCGTGGTCTTTCTCTTCTTCTCTTTGCCGGTATGCCTCCTTCCATGATGGTCTTCCAGCCCTTCATGTCTTTTTATATGTCCAAAATATCTCAATTTTTCTTTCTTATTTGTAGCATCAGCCAGTTTTCTTTGATTTTGAGTTCGTTCTGGATAGATCTATTTGTTCTCTTCTATGTCCACATGTGTGGTACTAATTTTCATGTCGTGCAGTCACACGATCTAACTGTTAAGATTCATAATTTAGTCACAACAACTAAGCAGGAAGAAAGACATGTTTCTTGAAGTTTTCTTTTTTTTCTCAGGACAATCTCAATGTTAATTACAAAATCTTAATTTTTTTTACAAATCAAAATAATTTGAGCTATCCATATGGTAAGCTAACTTACTTACGCATTATACAACGAATCTACATATTCTACATCTAATCAGGGCACACACATTAGAAACTGATGATGGTTCGGTTCACTGTATTTGATAAAAACTGGCAAAACCATTGCCTGGCAAATTGAAATGTAATACTTTCTCTGTACAATAACTTGCTGGTGAAATGTGCAGTGAAGCTTTGTGTAATTATATCAGTATAATTATTCCTCTGTGATTTTTTCAACCAATTCAGCATCTTATGACATTTTTTGTTCAATCTGTTGTTACGCTATAATCGTTTCACATGCTTCCTTCAAAAATATGGTTCTTTGGTTCTTCTTCTTTTAAATCCCATTGAAACACTCTCTTAGCTTCCCTTCTCTGTCTACAGTTCGTCTCCATGTCTTTTAGTTCGGCCCTATCTCTCTTGCATCTCGGATTCCATTTCAGAACAACATAAGGAGGATATCTAGTCTTCTGCATTCTTAATCTATGCCCCAACCACTTCCATCTCCTACTTTTTCTTTCTCGTTAATATTGTGTATGTCTGGGCGCGGGAAATCTCAGCATTTGGTATTCTCTGGTCAGAGCGAATTTGGAGAACCCTTTTTAGACTGTCTGTCTTGTTATTAGTTCTCCATGTCACTGATCCATGCAGTAGAACTGAGCGCATGTTTTTTGACATACACGCACGCACACACACACACACTTTAGTCTGTGTCCTATATGCTGATGATCTCCATTTGTTGTCTAATTGTTTGATTGTTGCAACTGCCATCCCAATTCTTGCGTTTGTGCCTTTTCCTACATCCCCATCTATAGTTACACAGCTGCACAAATATTTTAATTCTTCTACTACTTTTATCTTTCCTCACTCTACCATAATCTTTTTTGTGTTTTTTGCATTTATTTTCATTACCTTGCTTTTATTAGTATTTTTTTAGACCTACTTCATTTGGCCACCCTGTTTGTATTCTCGCGTGGGTCCTCTTTAGTGTGTGTTAAAAGTGCGATATTATCTGCGAAGTTACTGTCGTCAAGTCTCTTGGTTAGTACCCAGATAATTCCTCTCCCTCCATCTTCAGATGTCTTCTTCATTACCCAGTTGATAATAAAATAGGAATAGCAATGGGGACATAATACACCGCGGTCGAACACCTGAATTGTTCTTGAACTTTCTACTGTGTGATCCCTGATGGCTGGTGCAGCACTGGTTTTTTTAGTACATATCTTTCAGAATATTGATGGCTTTCGCTGGGAATCCACATTCAAAACACAACTTCCATAGTGTAGGATGGTGAACACTGTCAAATACCTTTTCAAAGTCTATGAAATTTATGTACAAGTGGAATTCCATTCCAGTGATTGCTCAATCTGGATAGTGCATGATCTCTCCTTTCTGAAACCAACTTGTTCTTCCCTCAATATCTTTTCTGCGTTATCCCTAAGCCTTGAGAGGGACACTGCAGAATATCGTTCCCGGTACTGATAGGAGATTTATTCCTATCGAGTTCTCACATTGTATCCCCCTTTTTATGCATCTTTATAATAACCCTCTCTTCCAGGTCTCTTTGATCCCACACTTCGTTGAAGGCCCGGCACCTCACCGGCGAGTTGTTAACACTGAAGTTGTAGTCTGTAAAGAAAGATGCTTGTTTATGGAGAAGCACTCTTTGTTTTACCACGGAAACATAATTTTTTGTTATTTTTAAATGACAGCTTTGTATATTTTTATTGTTTGTGTTTTGTTTTCCACCACGTATGCCTCCTGTTATTGCTCCTTTAAACAAATTGAATTGCTGTGTTTTGTTTTCCACCACGTATGCCTCCTGTTATTGCTCATTTAAGCAAATTGAATTGCTGTGTATTGCAGGTTGGGGCAAAAAAATTCATTGATGACATTGAAAGAAGGTCAACGTTTTGCAAAAGAGCAGTAAGTTACCCATTTCATTTTGAGTCATATTTCAGCTGATAGATGTTTCTGTGTGAAATCATATACTCATCATTCGTTATATGTTATACCTATTAGTTACGTTATCATGGATATGCACGAACATACGTTTGTAGTAGTGACTATCAGCTAGGATGCTGACACTCTTCCCTACTATGAATCCATGTCTCATTGATATTTTAAAGTTGTCACTATGTGTTCTAAAATTCCCTTTCTCATCACATGCCCGACAAATTATGATTGTCCCTTTCTTAGGAGTTTTTCCTGTGCTTTGATCTCTTTTAATACACCAGCATTAGCCATTGTAACAGTCCATGAAATGATTAGCATTCTCCTGTAAAACACATCTATGTGGCCTTCAGTGATGTTGCTACCTGTTTATTTATTGTCCATTACTGACATTCATGTATCAAGCACTGAAGAATCTCGGACTTCAAAAGACTACTTGTTGCATGTGATGTTTTTAATTTTATAGAATGCTGTTTTTGCTTGATCTCTACTTTTTATTTCTGATCTTTACCTACCATCTTTCTACTTCTTCTTCTGCGTTCTCACTAGATTGGGATTTCTGATTCTCTAATAAGGCAGCCGTATACCTCAGATTATCAACCACACCTTACAGTTTGTCTTGGACACTGGTGTAAGTGGGCCACCTCTTCTCAGGTCTACATACTGGGGGCAGTTCTGTAGGATATGTTCTATTGTCATACTCGCTAAGCCACAGGGGCACAGCTCGTTGGTGCATATCTTGAATTTTGCAGCTGGTGTCTCATTCTGTTGTGACCAGTCCGGAGGCGAAGCATGGCTGTCTGGTCCCTTCTGGACATTTGGTAATATCCATCGTTCCTGTTGTGTTTTGGATGTTCTTTATCCCATTTTGCCTTGTTGTGCCCTTTGGCGATGATTTTTGCTTCTTCATAGCTAACCACGTTGTTATCTTGGGGCATTCCTGCCCCCTCTTTAGCCAGTCTGTCAGCATCTTCATTCCCTTGATCTTGCAGTGTGAGGGTATCCACTGGATTACTAACCTCTCAGAATCATGGGATAACTGGGCTAAGGTTGACCTGAGATC
This sequence comes from Arion vulgaris, assembly GCA_020796225.1. Lineage (NCBI taxonomy): Eukaryota > Metazoa > Mollusca > Gastropoda > Stylommatophora > Arionidae > Arion > Arion vulgaris. Next base: position 31,173,933 of record CM036763.1, on the reverse strand, counting down.
ACTTAGTTCTGTGTTCCTTTCAGATTTCAGTGCTGAGATAAGTTAATGCGTCAGTCAAAAGCACTATTTTCCCATGTATTTGGTTCATATTTTGTAGTGCCATTTTGCAGCTGCACTGAGGGCCTCTACCTCAGCCCTGAAAGTGGTTGCGAACTTGCCAGTGACCAGAGCTAAGGTTAGTTCTATTCCATTTTTTAGTCTGAGGACAACTAACCCTCCTCCGTTGTGAGTGGTATCTGTAGCCGAGCCATCCGTGTATGCATGTGTCCATGAGTCCATTGGGTATTTTTCGTTTGTGTTTTTCTGCAATGAGCCTTCTCTCCGGGTCTGTCTGTGTCCCTTTCTTGCCAATGCCACTTATTTCTTTTGAGAGCTCTGGGAGACCGCATGCCCAGGAAGTGGAGGTGCTGGCTCGTTGTATGTGTCTTGGTTGAGCCAGTGTCAATATTGAATCTTTGTGAGCAAGTTCTTTGGAGTTTGCCACGAAGTTACTTTTTAATCTGTCCCTACCGTAGCTGTTCATTCGGAGGTGCATTGGATGGTTCATCAGTCTCTTGTATTTTCTCCTTGTTGAGGTAACTTGATGTCCCGTCTGTCCTCCATTGGCTGGAGCCCTGTCAGTTTCCAGTACTTCTATGGGGGTAGAAAGAAACCACAAGAAAACTACAGACCTTCATAAATGGATGTTTACGTAGAATAGAGGAAGCGAGATGGTATGATAAGATTACGAATGACTAACTCAGAGAAAGAACTAAGGAAATACCAGTGAAGAAATAGCTTCTTCTTCTACTTCTGCAAACGCCCCCTTTCAATCACTTATTGGGATTTGAGCCAAACAGCCAATTGTGCGTTGTGCCAATTATGAGCCTATGGTGACTAAGCCAGCACATCCGACGTATTGCAAGCATTGTATTTACTAGAGTAGCTTGCCCTAGAGCGTTATTTTTGACTATATGAGGTTGTTCCGGATTAGGAACATTCTCAGTCATTGGAGACACATGTGCTTGTCACGTAAGCGATCATATTTTTGCTTTTAATTTGCCTTTAAATGATCTGAGCCATAGTGTTCGGACGTCATTTTACTCTATGTAGGATGATCGACGTCCGAAAAGTATCGCCCTTAGCCAATGCTTGGGTTTGTATCAGTCCAACCTTTGCATTATCGGCCTTACTTTTCTATCCACGGTGAGTTTGTTCCTGCGTAGGAGTATTCTCAGCCATTACGGGATGCGTGCCGGCAATTTGCAATGTCTACTCTGCATTTTCCATGTCTCCGGGAAACACTGGACTGGGGCTGCGTACAGATATTCTAGAGGGTCGTTTCAATCGCCGCTAGTAACGCAACTGAAATTTTGCGCTCGCCAGTATCACCCACCACAGTTCTTCCGGGAATTTTAAGTGTTAATGCAACAGTACCTTGTCCGATTGTCCCAGTTTCGTTAGGCACAAAAACGCAACTTTTGGATTTGCGCTGGGTAACCTTACTCAGTAAATGTATCTGCGCTAGGCCTTTTGATACCGAGTTTGTCGCAGTCTCCCATGTGTCGTCACGATACGTTAGTGTTTTCAGAGACACTTACCGAGACTGTTGATTCTTCTTCTTTGCGTTCGTTCTTTACGACCAATTTTAATCACTCTTTGTTTACTCTTTGTTTAATCATATATGTTTGATCTTTGCCAAGAACGTGTATACGTTGCACATTGGTTTGGTAGGCCCCTAAATGCATTGACTTCTACGCGTTTAGGACACATGCATCCGATTTCAGAAAATCTCCTAAGTCGCCTCTTACGACATGCGTGGCAGGTAACAGTGGTTCTATTCTTTACACCCCAAATTTGGGCCCCGGTAACCACTCGGGCGTTGATTCGTTGCGCATCGTTCTCATTTATTTTTGCCCCACAGCTAGCAATTTGGCCGGAAAACTGGTAATTGTGGTGCGACCGTTGACTTCTTACACTACGTGCTTATGGACTCTTGTCCCACAGCTGGAAATTTTAGTGGGGTCATTTACTCCGAGGGAGTTAGCATTCGTTCACAGAAGACTCGCACGCTACTCTTCTTACATTTCAGCAACTATTGGGCAACTTTTCATCGGACTTCGGCCAGGAGATGCGTACATCTTGTTCTGGGATTTTGAACCTGCATTACTTTTCCGTACATGTACTACTACCACTACCTGTAGCTCTCCGTCGATCCTTACCCGCTTAGCCAGACAGGAACCGTTGTCTGTTTCCATGGTCATCACTTGGAGGCGAGGTAGGATCTTGATTAGTGCCAGCTCACTAATCCTGGCGCGACGTTGTCCCTATGCGCCTTTAAGTCCAATATACAGAGTCATTTTGGCACTGTCCAGTGTGGCCGTCGGCGTTGCAATACGTGTGCTTATGTGATACAGACGCGTACTGTATCTTTCCTTTAGCCACGTTTGTTATTGAAGATGGTTTCACATGCGAGTCCCATAATCTTATCTATGCCATTATCTGTAAACGGTGTAACAAGGCTTATATCGGTGAGACAGGCAAGAGGCTCAGTGACCGATTCGTCCAACACTTGCGCAACATACGCCAATGCTCTGTGACCCTGTAGCCACCCATTTCAATGATACTAGCCATTTAGGAGCTCACGATGCCCAGGTCACAGCCATCCGATCATGTTCCTCGGATGATCGTAGTCGATTTGCTCTGGAGAATCGGTTGATTTCGTTGTATAGTACCTTGCGACCACGTGGACTCAACGTATTATATTCCTATGCCTCTTAGTACTTTCTCTTCTCATGCTTTGTAATCTATATGTGCATATGTTGTATGTATTCAAGCTTTATATTTACTTGAATTTTTATTGTTTCTCTTCTTTTCTATTTCTAGTTTTCATGTGTGTTTTTTGTGTTACATTTATTTCGTTATTCGTTTTTTCCCCCGATCTTATTTCTCTTCATTAGAAACGTTTAAATGTCTCCGTATGTAGTCGTCCATATGTTAGTGGGTTTTTTTATTTCGTCACTCCTGTTCGTTTGCTTGATAAAGGCCTTGTTGGTCGAAACGTTGCTGTATATTGTCATTGTTTTTGTAATTTGTAAAACTACAGTACTTTGTTATTACGTGTTTCGCCTGACTACACTTATGGATGCTGTCTGTTACAAATATATTCTGAATGAGTCTTAGATCTTTGATGTAGATATGTTAAGCTCTCAGAACATGTTGGAAAGATCTTAATGATTTACTCAGTAGAATGCCGTGATATAGTATATAACCCAGAAGAATATATCTGGGTTTTTTTCTGTGGATAACGGAGAATAAGGTTATAATTTAAAATCAAATCAATCATATTAGCGTTTGTTTTTTGGACACATTCAGCAATATTGAAGCTGATTAAACGTATGCTATTCCTATCCATTTGTGTCACTGTTGTCTTTTTCCTATTTGATTTCAGTACTAGCCCTTAATTATAATTTATTATATAATTTGTATATTGGGAAGTCCAAACTAAGTCCTACAGAAGCATTGCGTGAAAGGAAGACTGTCATATCAAAGATGCAACAGTTTACTAGTGGGTGTTTTTCAAATGTTTTCATTTGATTAACTTTGTTTGAGATTGTCAAATATGATAATATACAAAGACTTGAAAAGTAGAACAGAACAACGTATACAGCTGCAAATTTAAGAAAGGATGTGGGAATGGAAAATACATCATTTTGTGGAAAGTTCTAATAGTATAGTATGACCACACTCTAGCTCTGGTATGATAAACAATGAACTACAATCCACGGGGGCACAAATATGATTGAGGAGTCTAATGAATATACGGTAAAGGAAAGTAAAAGAGCGTATCAGATGAACCGTATTTCATATGCAGAACTTGGAAGATGACAATTTGACCAGTACAGGAGTACATAATTGAAACTTTCTGAAACAATTGAACACATGTGATCAAAACAATGAACCCAAATTATAATTAACAGTTCTTGTTATTATTATTTCAGAAAAAGACCAGCAATGATTGTATTTCATAAACCCTGGTGTCGAGCTTGCAAAGGTAAAATATATTTATAATTAATGATGATATACAAGAATCGTTTTAACAACAAATATGGCAACTGATTTTAGCTGAGTAGTAACTGTTACTTAAATTTGGTAAATATTTGATTTAAATTTAGTCAAATCCTCAAGGTCGATAAACTGCTAGCGCAATTATTACTTACTATCTGTATGGACCTGGTTTAGTATTATTCTTTTATTGCAGAAGGACATGTTGGAAAGATAATGACTTATTCGTGGCTACTTAATTTGTAGAACATAGTTCTTTGAGATTGTTAGATCGTTGGTTTTTCTTGTAGTATTGTAGTTAGAACATAGTTCTTTGAGATTGTTAGATCATTGGTTTTTCTTGTAGTATTGTAGTTAGAACATAGTTCTTTGAGATTGTTAGATCGTTGGTTTTTCTTGTAGTATTGTAGTTAGAACATAGTTCTTTGAGATTGTTAGATCGTTGGTTTTTCTCGTAGTATTGTAGTTAGAACATAGTTCTTTGAGATTTTTAGATCGTTGGTTTTTCTTGTAGTATTGTAGTTAGAACATAGTTCTTTGAGATTGTTAGATCGTTGGTTTTTCTTGTAGTATTGTAGTTAGAACATAGTTCTTTGAGATTTATAGATCGTTGGTTTTTCTTGTAGTATTGTAGTTAGAACATAGTTCTTTGAGATTGTTAGATCTTTGGTTTTTCTTGTAGTATTGTAGTTAGAACATAGTTCTTTGAGATTGTTAGATCGTTGGTTTTTCTTGTAGTATTGTAGTTAGAACATAGTTCTTTGAGATTGTTAGATCATTGGTTTTTCTTGTAGTATTGTAGTTAGAACATAGTTCTTTGAGATTTTTAGATCGTTGGTTTTTCTTGTAGTATTGTAGTTAGAACATAGTTCTTTGAGATTTTTAGATCATTGGTTTTTCTTGTAGTATTGTAGTTAGAACATAGTTCTTTGAGATTGTTAGATCGTTGGTTTTTCTTGTAGTATTGTAGTTAGAACATAGTTCTTTGAGATTTATAGATCGTTGGTTTTTCTTGTAGTATTGTAGTTAGAACATAGTTCTTTGAGATTGTTAGATCATTGGTTTTTCTTGTAGTATTGTAGTTAGAACATAGTTCTTTGAGATTGTTAGATCATTGGTTTTTCTCGTAGTATTGTAGTTAGAACATAGTTCTTTGAGATTTTTAGATCGTTGGTTTTTCTCGTAGTATTGTAGTTAGAACATAGTTCTTTGAGACTGTTAGATCATTGGTTTTTCTCGTAGTATTGTAGCTAGAACATAGTTCTTTGAGATTTTTAGATCATTGGTTTTTCTTGTAGTATTGTAGTTAGAACATAGTTCTTTGAGATTGTTAGATCATTGGTTTTTCTTGTAGTATTGTAGTTAGAACATAGTTCTTTGAGATTGTTAGATCGTTGGTTTTTCTTGTAGTATTGTAGTTAGAACATAGTTCTTTGAGATTGTTAGATCATTGGTTTTTCTTGTAGTATTGTAGTTAGAACATAGTTCTTTGAGATTTATAGATCGTTGGTTTTTCTTGTAGTATTGTAGTTAGAACATAGTTCTTTGAGATTGTTAGATCGTTGGTTTTTCTTGTAGTATTGTAGTTAGAACATAGTTCTTTGAGATTTTTAGATCGTTGGTTTTTCTCGTAGTATTGTAGTTAGAACATAGTTCTTTGAGATTGTTAGATCATTGGTTTTTCTTGTAGTATTGTAGTTAGAACATAGTTCTTTGAGATTTATAGATCGTTGGTTTTTCTTGTAGTATTGTAGTTAGAACATAGTTCTTTGAGATTGTTAGATCGTTGGTTTTTCTTGTAGTATTGTAGTTAGAACATAGTTCTTTGAGATTTATAGATCGTTGGTTTTTCTTGTAGTATTGTAGTATGAGATATCATTCGGAAGGGACTGGGGAATAGGGGGTGGGGAGGGGTCAGGCAGGCTTGATTTAGATTTTCTCGGTTTTTGCTGTTTGTGTTTCTCGATGGGCTACCTATCTAGCATTTGTTTGTTTCATTATTTTTCAATGTGTTTTTTACTAGCCTCTTGACTTTTCAATAATTTTAGTAGTTTCAATTCTTGTGTTCCTAAATTAGAGGTTATCCATATGTTGTGTCTCCACCTAAAATAACATCAAGGCTTATGTCTGTGCTGTCATGACACTGACGTTTAAGAAATAACCTCTGTTATATTATTGCCAAGTTGTAAGAAGGCTATGTTGGACAAACATAACTAGTTTTAGCTTCTCTATTTAGAAGCATAGATCTCTCTTTTTTGCGGCAAAAATCACGAAGTAGATGTTGAGATAACTTAGCTAGCTGTTGAGATGTTCAGATAAATTAGTGGGAAATCGGGAGTAAACTTGGACAGCGACTCCAACCACTGTCTCCGAGCCCAATCTGTTTCAATCTTCCTTGGTATACTGATAGAGTCAGGGAAAATACATACATGGATAAAACTGACTCCAGCCAGATCATTGCTTTAGTTACTGTCATGGTTTCCATAATCTCTCTCTCTCTCTCTATCTATCTCTCTCGTTCGTTCTTTTACGGCCATTTTAATCTTTTTAATTGTGATATATAAATAGCCTAACACCAAGAACGGGTGTGATACGTTCACATTTTCAGTTACAGATTGGAGCTCTAGTGCTTGTCCTTCGGCGACGTGTCCGATTTCAACCAGCGTTTACTGGGTTCGCTCTCCGTCAGCCTTTGACTGTCAAGGCAGCAAGTTGCTATTTTCTTTTAGGGTAGCGGCCTTTAGATGACCTACCCTTCCGGGCTGTTGAGCGTCATCTGCCCAGGTTGCCGGTCTTTTTGTGGACTACTTGGTTTTCCTTCCGTCCAGTTTTGTGTACGGTTTGCTCCGTTAGCCTTTGATTGTCCCCAACCTAACTACAAGGCAGTAGTAGTTCATGCAAGCGGAAACGCGCACTGGATTCAAGCCTCTGCTGGGCTTTCCAGTTTTTCTGCAATCTGGGTGGTCCGCTCACCTCAACGCCTGTTACGCCCTCTCTTCGCTCCACCATCAGCGCCGTGCACGTCTGCTCACCGGTGGGCACACCCGTGCATCTTTCGCATGCGTGTTCGCTCTGCCCTGGTGCCTGCCGCACCATTTCCATCAGTTCATTGATGTTGCTAAGATGCTGAAGTTAGATTTGATGTAGGGAAGGTTTCCAGTTACGGTATTGCTTGAGCCACAGGAACCATCAGATGCATACCCGTCGACATCTGCTAGATGACACTTTTTAACTATGGGTCTGCACTGAATGCTGGGACATCAGTTCAGTAACCAATAAACCAACTAGGTGATGGGAAAACTAGCATAACTGTTAATGCTACGTTGCAACTGTTAAGTTCTCATAACTGTTAATGCTACGTTGCAACTGTTAAGTTCTCATAACTGTTACTGCTACGTTGCAACTGTTAAGTTCTCATAACTGTTAATGCTACGTTGCAACTGTTAAGTTCTCATAACTGTTAATGCTACGTTGCAACTGTTAAGTTCTCATAACTGTTACTGCTACGTTGCAACTGTTAAGTTCTCATAACTGTTACTGCTACATTACAAATCTTAAGTTCGATTTCAAACGGGAAATACAGAGTATGAAAGAAGTGTGAGTCTTTAAGTGAGTTTAAAGACAAGATATTTATATATATATATATTTTATATTAACATTTTAAGCTCTGAGGCCACGATTTGCAAACAGTCGGGAGATAGAGCAACTTTCTTCTGATTTTGTTATGATCAGTGTAGAAGTAAGTGTTTTGAACATTATTCTTGATAAGTATTTGTTCTATATATGATATGTTTTAAAGGCTTAATGTCTTCTGTATCATATTATTCTCCTGACTGACATTTCATTTGAATATAATGTTGAAGACATCGTCAATTATTGTAACTCATTCTGCAAAAGTCTTTACTACAGATTCTATTTGAATGAAAATGTTTTGATTGTAATATTTCTGCAACTATTTAGTTATGTTATCAACTATTTTCTTCACTGTGGGAGAATGTAAATTTCGCAGTGTGTTGTTGTGACTAAATGGTAAGTAAGTGCACTTCCTAATCCAAACCCATCATGGCTAAGTATGGACTTGATTTGATGGGTTTGTGAAGAAAATAAATTGTAACATAATATAGAGAATAACCAGTCGTTGATAATTTCCACACACATTTGACGTGCAGTCCTTGATTTATGTATTTGTTGCACTGCGATGTTTTTCCCCGCAAAATTATCATCATGTGTCATGTCAACTGGTCTAGGCAATCATGGCTTACCACATACATCTGTCCTGACTGCTGACTATCAGTTCGAATGTCGACATTTCTTCCGGTCTGTTCAGAATTTTCTGTCTCTGTCATCCCCATTCTAGTTCCTCGTTGATTTTGTCGGTTGTCATCAATATTCTTTTGACATGACATATACTAAAAATAATTATGATCTCTTTTTGAGATTGATGACGAGTTTCCTCTGCCATTTCAGCAGATCAGCATTTGTCCTTTCAACAGTTATTGGGAATCTCAACATTCTTCTCTAAAACCACATGCCTGTGTCTTCAAGTGACTTTATTGTTTATTTATTGTCCGTGACTTGCTTGTTTCAGTTTGGAATATCTTTATTGCACTCCTGATATTTTCTTATTTGCTTCGATCTCCGTCGCGATATCTCTAACTGTGTCCAGTGACTAACCGTGTCTTTCGATGCTGATTCTTCTTCTTAAAACGCTCCATATCGACCACTTGTTAACCACTCTGTGTTATTTGAATGTGATCTGAGCCTAAGAGCGATTGAACGCTGTGCCAGTTATGCGCCTTCAAGTAGGCCAGCACATCCGATTTCTGCGCTGCTTTTTATTTACTAGGGTAGCATTCCTATGGCCTACATCACTCATCTCTTACGACATGCATTGTAGGTTGCAGTGGTACTATTCTTTGCTTCCCTTGCGAACCACGACACCACACTGGTTGATTGATAAACTTACTCATACGCTGCTCCTGCTGTGCTGCTCTTTAATGAACACTCAAATCTTCAATCAAGCTCTTGCAGCCTAGTTGTTTACGGGATTGATTTTAATAAATGTGCACTTTGCGGTCACACTGAATGCGGTAAGAATGTCAGCTCTATCCTTTGGCTGACCCCCGATGTGATGGCAGAGCCCGCCTACTTGAATGGATCGGTAGTTCGCTACCAAACGTCCGCTTGGGCTTTCTCTGCATGCTCATACGGTAGTAAGTCAAGGAAGCCAGGGGTGCTTTTAATATGACAATAAGTAGCATGTCATTTGAAGTACTAGCTGTGATTAAGGTACTACTCTGGTTTGATCCACATAACTACACTCCATGCGTGCATTATGTGTGATTCATTGAGAATGAGTGGGGAGGTGTAGTCTGGTTCGGTAGGCAGACGTTGGACTGAATCGCTATAAGGGTCAACAACTAACAGAATTAGCTTGCTTCTATATCAGTACTGGCTTCATCTAGCATCGAGGAACTATCTTTCTGACTCCCATTGACAATAACTGAATTTTTGTAGTGCAATTAATTTTTATGAAATATTTTCATCCCCTGGCCTATGCTATGCTAGTTACTTTTTTAGCTTGGGTCACCGATATCGAAGTTATTAACATTCTGCACTAGTCACTCTGTGCCGTGGAGATTCCGAGGCTCGAGGCCAGCAGCCCAAAAACATTTTTGGTATGCACATGGTACGTGGTTTGACTACAGGAAATCCTGATTCCTTACTTGGATAACTTAAATTAAAAGAACATCAAAAGCAGGAGTAAGGCTCACCTCAATGGAAAGCAATACTGGCGATAAGGAAAGCAAATCTTCGTGCACAAATCAGTCAGAGGCACCATATTTACGACATAGAGACGCCATAATTAGACGCGTGAATTCACAGCAAGCGAAAAAAAACACGTTTGAGCTACATCTACACTCGAACCTTTCAGTCCATATCCTAAAATGGCGTTCATGTTGTGGTGCTCTTTTAATAATTCCATAGTCAAGACTGACCTACCCGAAATTATCTTTAATAGGCAGACCATCGAACGTCATGACAGGCTGCGCTATCTAGGAATAACATTTGATTGTAGTCTTTCAAACACCATGTTGAATAAACGATACAACGTTGCAAGCGTGGTCTTGCGGCTCTGAAGGTTATGGTAGTCGCACACATTGAGCTGAGACTACTTGACCTTTTGTTCGATCAACTGGTTATGTCCGTGGTAGATTATGGACTCGGCCTTCTCACAGTACCAAGATCACAATGTGAACGACTCGAACGTATTCAGAATGAAGTTATGCGTATAGTCCTTGGCTGCACTGGAGATACTTCCATTGTGAAGATGAGATATATATACTTGACCTCCTGTCACTACGCCCTTGTCATTTAATCGCCCAAATCAAGGCATGTGTACGGGTAACAGTGGATAAGTGACATCCACTGCACACGAACACGAATGGTGTTAAGGGGAGACAGGACAAACGGTTCCTAACTTCCTTATTTCTCAGGCAAATGAGATACTATTTATCAGGTAGTACCAGGGATGGTCTTAGATGAAATATTATAAATGAGGACGTGAATCAAGCGTGACATGTCATGTATAGCCAAACTGAGAGAATAATTAGCCAGGTGACCACAGTTGCGACCCTACCAAAATGGCTCTCAATAATGGTAGCATTATATTGGCAACAAACAGCAGCTATAAGAATAGACACAAAAAGATAGGAACTTTCCAGAAGATTAAAAAAGGTATTAGACATGGATGTATATTATCACCAGACCAGTTCTCACTGTATTGTGAAAGCATTTTTAGGTCTATAAAAGATATTCATGGAATAGCTGTGGGAGGATATATCATAAATAACCTGAGATACGCTGATGATACTGTCTTAATAGCAAGAAATTTAATGGAGCTACAGAAATTAGTTGATAAGGTTGTGACAGAAAGTAACAACAAAGGACTCAGTTTGAATATTAAGAAGACAGAAGTTATGATCATATCAAAAAGCAGATTTTGCCAAAATGCACCATCACAGTAAATGGGACTGAGCTAAGAAAAGCGCAACAATTTAAATACCTCGTAGTCCTTGTAACATCAGATGGCAGATGCCGATCAGAAATAAAGAGCAGAATAGGACAAGCGAAAACATCATTCCTGAAAATGAGAAGCATTATCTGCAACAAGTCCTTGTCAATCCCGATCACAATGCGATTTATGCAGTGCTATATAGAACCAATACTGACATACGGATGCGAGTCATGGACAATGAACACACAGATCGAAAAATCTCTGAGGGCCACAGAAATGTGGGTTATAGAAGAATGATGACCCATAGGCTGCTAAAATTACCAATGTTGAGGTGCTAAATGAGATCAAGACACAGAGAAAGCTTATCATCAATATAAAAAGAGGCAGTCATCATTTTTCGGGCATGTGATGAGGAGGGAGGTTTATAACACATTGTGACAACCGGTAAAATCGAAGGTAGACGAGAAGGGGAAAACAGAGACAGAAAATTTTGGATAGCCTGACTTCATGGCACGGTAGAGCGTCAACATCTGAGTTGATAGCAAACACCAACGACAGAGATTTGTGGAGATCCATGATCGTCTACGCCAGCCGGCACGGCACCAGATGATGACCAGCTAGCACCATTGTTAAGGTACCAAAACATCTCACTGCCAGCTAAGCAACAGATGATCATCAGCATTTTAATGCCTAATTTGTGTTACTAGAGCCAAACATGGACAATGAGCAAAGCAGTCGTAAAAAATAACTAGATGTGAAGTACGATGTCTGCAAAAAATTATCAACAACACCAGAAAAGACAGTCACTAACATCAGCATAACAAAGAAAGTTGGCACAGAAACTTGCTTGAATTACTTGCTTGAAAAGCAAAGAATAAAGTCGTTATTAATAAGAGTGCAGTCCAAAGAATTAAGACCACTTAATAAGAGTGGAACCAAACTCTACAACAGGACATCAGGAAAGAAAGCGAGAGTAAGACCTTGATTAAGATGTTTAGATGGCATAGCAAAATCCTGTGGAAAATCAAAAATAACGATCACGCAAACCACTAGAGCAGCGCAAGACAAAAGAAAAAGCACGACACTGGGCAACAACCCAGTAACAGTGTGCCGACAAAAGAAGAAGATTCCAGTATTTTATTCTTAAAAGGCTAAAAGTAGCTTTCCATGTACTAGTTGGTGCAAGCTGGCTAGGGTAGATCATCATGAACCTTCACTAATGGTTGTGCTGAGTTATGACTATCAGGTAGATGGTTGACACTCTTCCGTGCCATGAACCCATGAACCTAGACTGCCCAGCATTTTCTCTTTCGTGTTCTGCGATGTAAATGATATCATTGATGTAAATAGTAAAATTTGCTGGTGATTTGTCGGATATGTAGTTCTCTGAGCATGTTAAGTTATCCATATTTGATTATCTTATAAATCTAACATTTGTAGTAAAAATACATGTTTTGTTTCATTTTGAACGAATACATTAAAGAAATACGTATTTATTAATAATATGATCAAGTCTGTCCACTGTTATTGTAAGCAAACACTGAATTAATTGTTAATTCTTCATGATACATGGTTTCACGTGCTTCAAGTTGTTAACATTAAACAAAAATTACATTTCAGGAAGATGAATTTCCTAGAAGTGCTGAACTGAGTCCTGATGGATCTTACATTCCGAGAATCATGTTCTTAGGTGTGTTTATATTGTCATTATTTCATCCAGCATTATCGCCACACCTTTCCTCTGTATCTACTCAAGTATACACGCAACTACTATCACTTTATATAAACGCATAATTACACAAACTCACAGAGATAGATAAATCGCCCGTTGCTGTTTATTCCAGGAATATCTCTATATATCTCTGTGGCTTCCAATGATCGTATTGATTGTTTGTTCATTGTCCATGATTCGTTGCCATACATAAGTGTTGGTTCAATATAGCACTGGAGTACTCGTTTCCGCAATGTCATTGGTAGTGAGTTCACGCATAGTGTGTTCTTCATAAAAGCTGCTTTCGTTGAGCTATTCTACTCCTAATCTCTTGTACATCTTCCATCTGATGTTAGGAATGTTGTCACATACTTGAATCGATGAACTTGTTTCAGTGTTGCGTTATTTATTTTGATATTACATGTTGGTGTTTCCTGTTTCTTGGAGACAACCATAACCTCTGTTTTCTTTATATTCATGCTTAATCCTTTCTTTTCACTTGCTCTCACTAATACGTCTATAAAGTCTTGTAGATCTCGTTCATTTGTCGCCATGAGAATTGTGTCATCAGCGTATCTTAGATTGTTCAGTTTATGTCTACCAACTGTTATCCCTGCCTTTTCTTCTATATGTTGCATGATGTTTTCACTGTATACGATGAATATGTATGGTGAGAGCACGCATCGCTGTCTTGTCCCATGATGTTTATCTGGATAGATTTCAATCTGGCTCTCTAGTCGTATATATGTGCTTTGTTACCAGTACATATTTTTGACCAGTCTTACACAGGCTGTTCAAGATAAAAGTAGCCTAGCAATGGAGCTAATCTGGCATATATTTATGAAAATGAGGTCAGTTATGACGTATATAGATCAAAGTTGTGTGACGGTGTGTAATTGTAGTACGGGAAGGAGCGATGAACAAATGTGACGTAGGACGAGCTAGTCAGAACCGTTTTAAATAGTAAACAGACACAAGGCAATAAGTTAACTAGCAACTTTTGATTTGTCAATGTGCTACTTTTATCTTGAACACACTGTATCAATATGTAGGTTTTCCAACATTCCAATTTTTCCTCTGTTTCAATTTATCAAAAGCTTTTTGAGCAGTCTGTGAAACATAGGTATAAGTCATAACTTCATTTCTATCAATCGTTCTATTATTGCTCTTATTATGTATGTTGCGTTGTTTATTCCACTACGTTCAACAAAACCACATTATTCCTTAACTTCTGGTCTTATTTTGTTTTTTAACTCTTCTCATAGTGATAATGAAAAATAATTGTGTTACGTGACTCATAATGTTGATTGTGAGGTTCTTCATATTCTATCGTTCCTACTTTCATTGGTAGTGCTATAGAAATGGATTGTAGTAAATTGCATGGTATGTATCCGGTACTGTAGTCATTAAATAATTTTGTTACTGGACCTGGCGTTTTGCATTTGTTCATGTGTCTTATGGCATTGATAACTTCTGACGGCAGTATGCGTGGTCCTTCATGGTTGTACTCTATGTTTAAATCTTGTCTATTATCACTGTATACAGGATATTTCCCAGTTTTGATTTTAAATATCCAGTAGTTGTCCACCAAGTAAGTCATCTACGTTTTCGTATACTGATTTTGGGTCTTCTTTGTGTTTTGTTTCGATCTTATTCCTATTATATTAACTTCTATTCTTATAATTTCTCCTTTGATGTTTTCTAGTCTGCTGTTGTACGCTAGCTATCAAAAGTTTCATGTTCCCCTACATATAGAATTGTTTTCTATTGGTGTTGTTTTGTTGATCTGCATTCATTTCGTTGTGTTGAGACATTCAGTTTCTAGGGAGAAGTACTACGGTAGTTTCCCGCTTGCTTTCTGTCAAGCATGGCAGTGACTAAACTAGTCCAATCTGATGTATCCTCATATATTCTAATAGCCTTTTCATGTGTCAAAAACAAATGACTTGACTCTGTTTTTTTAACTCTTTCAATAATTCCCTCTTATAATTCCTAACTTATTCAATATTTCTACATTTGTTTGTTTCTGTTTTCTCGAAATACGTTCAATTTTCATGTAAATCCACATCTCAAACGGCTGCAATTTCCTCTTCTAGTTGCGTTTCAGTGTCCATATGTGCTGTTCTTCAGTCGTTGTTTACGGATGCTAAAAGTTTCTTTCTTGTCTTCGGTCCCAAGTTTATGAGAATTTCGTTGCTAGCTTGAGACCATATGTTACTTGTATCTGCATCAGTGTACATTTCAGCATAAAACATTTTTCTGCTACTATCGGCTTGCCCTTCAGTTCATGTGCGTTATTTAAAAACCAACTATTGTATTTCTTTTAGTATATTTATGAAAAGCATTTTTTTTCTTAAATATATTTGATTTTTTTCCTTTTTTGGTTACCTCCGACGGCTGCTTTCATCATTCTTCTTCTTCAAACGCTCCATATCGATTACTTGTTAAGCCACTCTTTGTGAATTGAACTTGATCTGAGCCCGAGAGCGATTGTACGTTGTGCCAGTTATGCACCTACAAGTAGGCCAGCACATCCGATTTTTGCTACGCTTTTTATTTACTAGGATAGTTTTCCGAGGTCCCTACCTCAGTCGCCTCTTACGACATGCCTTATAGGTCGCAGTGTTACTATTCTTTGCTCCCCTTGCAAGCCCCGGCAACACACGGCCGGCTTTCATCATTCAAAACAAACACAAGTTTCCTGAATATTTCCATCTCTGTCATGTGACTCACAGAATTTTGTGACGCAAAGAATTTTGTGACGCATATAATTTGGCGACGCATAGAATTGTCTTAATGATCTCCTCTATCTTGTTCTTGACCTTCTTTTGTTGTATGTTAATGTTCATACTTTAAATGTGTGTGATCTTCACAAATTTGTCAGTGTTTGATCTCTCTTGATTTCAGCGGGAATGTGTCTTTTGGCATTTAGCTACATAATTTAAGTTTATAGAGAGTTTATAGAGAGCTTTGTTGTCGCTGTCATCTAGTCGTTTCAGTACTCATCATCATCAGGTGCCATGCCGGCTGGCGCATGCGATCATGGATCACCACAAATCTCGGTCCCTGGTATTTACTATCATCTAAGATGTTGACGCTCTTCCGTGCCATGAAGTCAGGCTGTCAAAAATTGTCTCTCTCTTCCTCTGTCTCATTTCCCTTCGATTTTACAGGTTGTCACAATGTGTTCTAAACCTTCCCTTCTCATCATGTGTCCGAAAAATGACTGCCTCTTTCTTATATTGATGTTTTCTCTGTGTCTTGGCCTCATTCAACACCCCCACATTTGTTATTTAAACAGTCTTAATGTGACAATATATGTTCTGATTTTAATCATTCTACAACTGATTCTTCTTCTTCTTTGCTTTCGGTCTTCGCGGCCAATTTTATCATTCTTATTTTGATATATAATTGATCTGTGACAAGAACGTTTTTTTACGTTGTGCCAAATTATGTGCGTATGGTGACTAGGCCAGCACATCCGATTTATGCCTGCATTTTATTTACTAGGGTAGCTTGCCCTAGGATTTGTTCTTTTACGATCATCTTTCGCCGTATATTTGGGCTTTATGGTCTACGCCAAAGCAAGGATCGTCGGAAGGGATGCAATGTGAAGTGACAACACAAGGGAAGATTGCAGTTAACTCCGTACAAGAGGCCAAGCGCAGAAATATATCTATTGGGTAAAGTTGGCCGAGCGCAAATCCTAAAGTTGCGTATTAGCGCCTAACAAAACTGCCTTCCCTGAAACAACCGGGCACGGTACTGTTATTCTTACAAATAACATCCCAGGAGAAAACGCGGCGGGTGATGCTAGGCGAGCGCAAAATCTAAGTTGCGCTGATAGCGCCTAATGAAACGACCTTCAACATTATTTGTGCGCAGCCCCAGTCCAGTGTTTTCCGGAGTCAGAGAAAATGCAGAGTAGAAACTGCAAATTAGCCTAGTGTCGACATGCACCTCGAAAAAGGCTGAGAATGTTCCTATTCCGGAATAAACTCGACGTGGTCATAAAAGTAAGGCCGACATTGTAAAAATTTGACAGGCTGTCCAACTCCGAACAATGGTGAAGGCCGACACTTTTCACGGTGTGTTGCACAAGTAAGATGCCGTCCCAGGACAAGCTTATGTGCCCAAAAAGACTGAGAAGGGTTCCTAATCCGGAACATAGTCAGAAAGGCTACACAGCTCTATGGTGTAGATCATAAAGTCCAAATATACGGCGATAGATGATCGTAAAAGAGCAAATCCTAAATAAAATGCTGACACTAAAGCGGACGTGCTGGTCTAGTCACCATAGGCGCATAATTTGGCACAACGTGAAAACGTTCTTGTCAAAGATCAATTATATATCACAATAAGAATGATAAAATTGGCCGCGAAGACCGAAAGCAAAGAAGAAGAAGAATGAATTCCTTCTGGCTCTAACTTTCATTTTCGGCAGGAAATTCTGCACTGGTTTCAAGATTCTCTACAATCTCATTAGCAACAATTTGCATCTCATATCCAATGGATATCCAATTGGGTATCATATCCAGATTGTCTATAACTTTTCACTTTTGTATGGTTTCTGATAACATCCTTACACAATCTGACACATTTATAGTTACATCCTTGCAAATCTGACACGTTTAATTACAATCCATTAGCAACAATTTGACATATCATTATATGGATATCATATCCAAATTCATAACTTTTCACTTTTTATTTTTGTAACATCCTTACACAATCTGACACATTTATAGTTACATCCTTACACAATCTGACACATTTATAGTTACATCCTTACACAATCTGACACATTTATAGTTACAGATTGCAATAGCTTCGAAAGTGAATTTATTTCAAATAAAATAACATGCGAAGAATTACACCGCATATAAACTTGTAACTGTTTAACATTTAACATTTTTTTGTTAATCCTCTTGCTTCAACTTTAGTGTCTGCATCTCTGTTGACGTTTTCTATTATTTGGAATAGTGCATCATAGATTTCGCAAAGTTGAAATCGTAAAGGTTTTAAAGCATCTACTCTGCTTCACCACATAGAAGCACTCAGTAGTTTTAGAGTGAATTGTGAAACATGAATTTGGTAAAAATAGACCAATAACTAACGAACGCAAAAGTAGACAAATGCAAATATTCTTAAACAACTCTCTATCACACAGAACGCAAAAGTAGCCCAATATGACCTACATAACTCTATCTATCATACACAGGATAACGTTATGCACCTGAGATATTCCAAGTTCATGCAAATGTTATTTTTTAAACTCGAGTCCCTATTGTCCTAACACAATCATTTTCAATGATAATAAGTAACTACAATTGCTGTAAAAATAATAATTCTCTCACCTGATCTAATTTTTAAACACAAACACTGAACTATATAAATACAAAAATTGTATACTGATACATATATATTATATATCTAATTTTCTGATTTAAACATAGGAATAGCCACTTGCCACTTTTGGAGACATGCTAACATTAAAATAAAATATTGTCAACAATTGTAAGCTCCAAACAGAACTATCAACACGTAAAACGTGCAATTGTCTTTTTGGGATAATTGCCGCACCTTAGCTTTTAGGAGTGGCCGCGGGAAATTACAAACAAAATTAATAGCTTCACACTGTCAGATCACAAGTCTTTCGGTCGGAGCGCCAGCGATGTACCAAAAACCGAAATCAAAGGGTACCAAAAACGCGTAGGCAGAGGCGTGCGATAAATTATAAATCGTATACATCAATATCGGAATAACATAGACTTATAGAAAAGAGTTGCGTAAAGATTGTATTTATTGAATGGTTCAAATGTTGTTTTGATTTCGACACTTTTTCCGCCCCTACAAGGTGCCGCCTGATGCGGCCGCCTTTTTGCATCAAATCACTGCTCCCTTTCCCTGCCCCCCTCCCCTTTCCATTCATCCACCCCGCAACCCAACACCCAGTATAACAGTTTTCCGCGTTCAAGCAGTTTGATATTTTCGATGTAAATATCAACTATAGACCATTTAACTTGTCATGCCCACAAATAAAAATGTGTATCTTTGTAACCATTTGATTAAATAACTTGAAAACTTGCATGTGAACTACACATGTTTCCGACGCTACAAAATATTTCTGGCCATTCAAACAATCATACTATCTAGAAGTTTCCTTCTTTGTGCTATAAATTTAACGCGTCAATTGGCTTGATTGGAGAAAACTAATGTTTACAGGCATTTAATACATTGATGACAAAAATAGCAATATTCAGGACGAAATTATAATGGTACATTACTGCATATTTTAAAGTATTGAACAAGTAGCGGTCAATATGTGCTTCATCTTAAACACAGTTATTCAATCGCACAAAATCACGAAAATAGGTTATTTTAAAATATATATTATTAATTTATTATATAAGGAGCACCGACCTCTAAATCGCTTGAACGCACACACCTCTCTCCCCGCCCCCACATGCTTCTGAACCCACTATCGCTTCCCCTTAGAAGACTTCAACGCCCACTGGGGGTGGGGGAGGAGACTGCCCACTTTAGGAACCTATGGTCTAGATCAGTGTTTCCAAAAGTGGGCGGTACATCCTCCCAATGGGCGCTGAAGCGTTCTGGGGAGGGGTGTGATAGTGGGTTCAGACGAATTTTTTTGGGGGAGGTGTTCACGTGATTAGGGATCGGTTGCTCCTTAAAGAAGTTGTTAAAAATAAATTATTTTCGTGATTTTGCGATTTAAAAATCATTTAAAATTTTAATTCTGCATTTAAATTCATCTTATGCCCGTCTTACACGATCCATTTTTTCCTTAATTTTCTATTTCATGCATATGATCATTTTTAAACTGACCATGTATGACAGAAATATATATCAATGTTCTATGTCAACGTGAAAAAGAGCATGTATGTATATGGGGGTGGTAGGGGGTTGGCAAACTGTTATAATGTGGAGGGAGGTGTTGCAACATTTATGATGTGTAAAGTTGGCGGTGGGTGGAACAAGTTTGGAAATCTATGGTCTAGATGAAAACTGTTATAATGTGGAGGGAGGCGTTGCAACATTTATGATGTGCAAAGTTGGCGGTGTGGAAAACTGTTATAATATGGAGGGAGGTGTTGCAACATTTATGATGTGTAAAGTTGGCGGTGTGGAAAACTGTTATAATATGGAGGGAGGTGTTGCAACATTTATGATGTGTAAAGTTGGCGGTGTGGAAAACTGTTATAATATGGAGGGAGGTGTTGCAACATTTATGATGTGTAAAGTTGGCGGTGGGTGCAACAAGTTTGGAAATCTATGGTCTAGATGAAACTAACAATGATTTGCAAGATTATCAATTTCAAGATAGGCTCAGTATGAATCTCTGAAGGAAAAACGAGAAACTGACGTTTCTGAGGCAGCATAGTGCTGTTTTCCCCATTATCCTGATAACTTCTGCAATGTTACAATACTAAACTGTATACTGTCGTTTTCTTGGAAATATCAAGAACGTTGGAAAGAAAGGTAGGGGATATATGCTGCATGAAAAATAGCGTAATTTGTTAACACTACAGAAAAAATGTGAAACACATTGCAAAGAACACTTGACTGGACACATCTGAGGGATAAAATTGATCAAAACGTAGTGTCATAGAGTCAATTATTACTGAAAAAACGCTAAAACAACAAAAGATATCCTCGTTTGTACATCAGTCTGGCGTTACTGTACATCTGTGTGTGTAAAGTTGCTAGCTTCTAGATCTCCGGCAATATGTTGTGTCTATTGGAAAACATTTACTTTAAAATAATTGGTTTACCAAAATTAAAATAGATTTACCAAAATTGAATTTTAAATATCAAATATTTGATGTTCCATGATCCAAAATTGTTGTTTTCAAAAACATATCGAAGAACTTTTTATAGCTTTTAAAATTAATATTAGCAATATCAGTTGAGCCTGTTTAAATTGTTTCAAAAACAGGGATATATGTAGACTTAATTGTACCTTTTTTTTAAAATAAAAGATCCAGAGGGGGCTGTACTCGGTTCAGTGTACAACCTACAAGGAAACAAACAATATAAGTACTACTATGCTGAGACAGCTTCAAGTAAGTACAAATATTTATTTATATGAACAATTATTCAATCATGGCTGAACCTCTTTAATTTACATGACACAATAGTCTATTGACTATTATTACAATAGTATATAAACTTATGTGAAGTTTATATACTCATTACGCCCGAGTGGTTACCGGGCCCAAAGTTGGGGTGTAAAGAATAGAACCACTGTTACCTGCCACGCATGTCGTAAGAGGCGACTAATGAGGTGTGGCTGAAATCGGATGCACGTGTCCGCTAGGGAATGCTAACTCGAAACAAATGCTTGCAGAAAACGGATGCACCAGGCCGTAAGGCGCATAACATGGTGCAACGACCCCTCACAATGAGGAATGGGATAATGGATTCTACGGTCGCCAATCTGCCTCTGAGATTTAGCCACACAGTAAGAATGTCAGACCTACCATCACGAGGGTGGCCAAAACCTACTGCGGGAAGAGGTCGGCACAAACGGGGAAGCAGAAATCATAGGAATTATATCCTACAGAACTGTCCCCAGTATGCAGACTTGAGAAGAAAGAGGTGGCCCATTTACACTAGCGTCCAAGACAATATATATGGCGTGGCTGATAATCTGAGGCAGACGGCTGCATTTATTAGAGAATCCGAAATCTATATGAATCTGCATCTTGACTTTTCCTTGTGCTTACAGACCAGATCTTCTACTGGTGTATGCGAAAAGTGGTAGTAGACTGTCTTAATTCTAATAAGATAGTCGTCGCTATTAACTTTGTCTTGTTTCATATTTTATGGCTGATGTTGTTTCTGTGATTTTTCTATTCTCTCTCTCTCTCTCTCTCTCTCTCTCTCTCTCTCTCTCTCTCTCTCTCTCTCTCTCTGGCCTGTGACGCCCCTGGTGCTTATGCATAAACAAATGCACAACATTCTTCTTTACTCTTGGCCGTCCTTTGTATTGTGTTGCAGCCGTTATTGATTTATTTCAGTTCTTGTTCTACTGTTCTCCTCAAGGTCGTTTTGGGTCTCCCACGCTTTCGTTTACCCTCTGATGTCCATATCAGTGCAGTTTTTGTGCTAGAGTTAGTCTCCGTGCATATCAAATATCTGATTAATCTCCAGCGTCTCTTTTGGATGAGGGTACTCATATTCTCTTGTTGACACTGTGCAAGCAGTTATTGGTTAAAGATATTATTTGTTTGGAACATGCACAAGCTCTTTCGCAGACAAGTTGTATGGAAGGTGGCGAGCTTGGACATATATTTTTCTGTCATTCTCCAGCATTCTGATCCGTATAGTACAGTTTATAGCACACGGCTGCTGAATATATTAATCTTGGTTCTGATTCTGTATTGGCTGATTTGCAGACGATCTGGATGGTCATTTCGTGCCTTACTCGGTCAGCTGTTAATGTCAGATCCAACTTCTACTTCGTAGCCGATAACGCTTCCAAGATGTGTGAAAGCAACTATATTTGGA
The DNA here is from genome assembly GCA_020796225.1 of Arion vulgaris. Classification (NCBI taxonomy): domain Eukaryota; kingdom Metazoa; phylum Mollusca; class Gastropoda; order Stylommatophora; family Arionidae; genus Arion; species Arion vulgaris. The sequence goes on along the minus strand of CM036763.1, from coordinate 31,151,626 downwards.
AAAAATATCACTTCTAGTTTGACTGGTGCTGGTGTGGTTTAGACGTCTGCTACTAACGTTGTTCTTTTTTTCAAGCACCTCATCTGACACATCGTAATCTTCCTCTTTTGCGCCTCAGAATTGAATTCATATTTGACACTGCTAGTAGAGGGTTGTATAAATTTGCTAATTATAAGCTACCTTTTACCTTGCGTTTCAAATTCAGATTTTTGGGTAAGGGCGCAAGTATGCAATTGTTTTGGCGTTCATGCGTCTTGTTTCTATTTCTGTGACAAATCTGATATCTTCTGTGAAAATGCTTTCCATGTACATGAACGTTAAGACGTTAATAGCATTACTCTCTTTGATATTGTCCAGAATCCTTTCACCATTTTTGCTCTTTCCGTGTCTAATATTATCCCTCCTCTTATTGTATGGTTGTTTCTTCCTCAGTATATACTATTCTAAAGTTGTCAGAATATATTTCTCCTGCACCTATCCATCTCATCTCGCTTATTCCTAGTATATTAACTCATATTCTTATAATTTCTATTTCTGTATACGAGTAATACTATTCATGTAATACTAGCATACGAGTAATACTAGTCTTCTAACTCAACTTAATAATTCCTGCCATATATAGAATACTCACAGTAAATATTGTAAATATGCGTCCTTCAAAATATTATGTCATTGATTCTTCAACATAATTGTATAGCGTGTTAGATACATAATTACGGATACATTTGATCTAGTGGGTTAATATCTTTATATTTTTGTAGATAACATATTAGCAATTACATATTGTGTTATACTTTCAGGTATTTGTAATTACGTCAAATTTTTTCAGGCAGTTTAAATGCTGCATAATATGAGTTATCATCTGAGAATCGATGACATGTTTTATTACTTTGTCTTCTGTTTACTCCATCAAACCATACAGAGCATTCACGTTGAAAATGTGTGCAATGAAATATGTCTTAAAATAATTCTTCAGTGACAAACATACATTTCTAAACGACAATACGTAAGTCAATAATCTCGACAAACCAATTTATTGTCTTCATACTTCTCTTTCACTATCTCGTGGCAATTCTTATTTTATAAGATGAGGCTGTATAACATGTTACATATTTAACAGCATTATTATTTATTTCTCAAATTCTTTGTACCGCAGTTGTAGAAAGCATGAGACAAGTTCTGAAACAAAGCACAGCACGCCATGTCAAGAAGGAAATTAAAGTGTGATGATCTTCTTAGTAACTGTTATGTAATCTGAATTATTGAAAATTACCTTAGATGTAATAGTAAGAAACTGTTATCATTCAAATGAAGTATTTTTTAAATTGAAGCTAATGGTGCTATATTTTGTGACTTAAAGAAGCATATATTATTAGAACTTAAGGTCGTTAATGCATGAAATCTTGAACTCGTTGTAGTGATCTACAACAGACGCATGTTGTACCATCAGGAGCTTGCACGGTCACTACAAAAAATCGACAATGATGTTTTTGCTAACTAAAACTTCACATTTACATGTATTCTTGTATGCTTATGTCCATAAAATCGAAACTTTTCAAATATAAGTTAATATATATTTATTTAGAAAACACCACTTTTTGTTTGGTGTGTAACAAGCAAAAATGCAACTGTTACTAACACTAGATTGCATAGAATGATAACTTTTGAATGATAGTAATTTATTATATGTAATCGAAATTACATTTTAGAAGTTTCAGCAAATGTTCATATACATAACAATAAAGTCTTGAATTTTGATGTTAAGATGAAAACAAACTATATAGGAGTGTTTTTAAAAGAAAAATATCAACTGTACATATCACAGTTGATATATATCTTTTAAAACACAGCACTAAGTTAATAAAAGCCTGGAAACATAAGCATCAGTTTCGGTGAATCTTGTGTATGTAAGTGACAGTTGGTTGTATGTGTTGACCTCTAAATCCCTTTGTCATGAATATTATATACAAACACATCTTTCACATAACATCCAAGTAAGGAAGAAAGTGAAGAATGTTAGAATTATTTTGTCCATCTTTCGTGTAATGTTTCTGTTTCAAGTAGAAACATGTATCACAGCATCAGATCGTCAGGATTGTCTTGAAATGAACAGATCATGCGATACAACCTAACATCACTTTCTCCCTGCGGATTCACGAAACTAGGTGATGTGAAAGAACTCAAATTCAAAGAAAACTGGCTAATGCTACAAATAAGAAAGAGAAAATTGAGATATTTTGGACATATAAAAAGACATGAAGGGCTGAGAAGACCATCATGGAAGGAGGCATACCGGCAAAGAGAAGAAGAGGAAGACCACGGAGAACATGGATTCAGGATGTAACTGATGGTTTGAACATGACGGCTGCAAAGGCAGGACATCTGGCCTATGAGAGAGAGAATTCCGGAGGACTGTTGGGGTGGCAAAATTTTGCTCAGGACAAGCTATTTATGATGATGTCTTTCTGCATCTGTAATTGGTGCATCCTCCAGAGATTAGGTTCCCAACGGGGCGGTAACGCCACCGGGAGGCACTGAGAAGTTGGAAGGGGCGCTGGATTTAAAAGTAAATTTGGGGGCGTTGATGACCATCCGCCGCCCTTAGCTGAAAATGCAAAGTCACGCAAGTCCTACCCACGCGCAATGATTAATAGTGCAATAGACAGAATGTATGCATATTGTACCAGGTTATATCGAAATCAAAGAAGAAATCCAGACCATTTGATGTCGAGTATTTGAAATAGGTTTTATTCAATTACCCACAAACAAGACATTACCAATGTGTGTCTCTCTCTTGCGTTCCCGGCCTAGACTGATGGACCAACTTTTATCATTAATTTGACCGTGGTTTTAAGGGACTCTGTGTTCCTCCGTACAGCTTTTCGCTAAGCTCTGTGTTATGGTGCCATGTTTTTTTAAAATACCTGCTAACCGTTGACAGTCTTGCAGAACGTGTTCTGCCGTCATGTCCGCCTTTTTGAAGGGGCACATGCTAGTTGTGCCAATCTTAAATTTGTAGAACATGTGGGCTCGGAGCTTGTTGTGTCCTGTACGGAGGTGAAGTATGGCAACTTGTTCACTACGAAAGAGACCATAGTATCCGTCGCTGTTGGTATACTGAGGATGGTCTTTTGTCCACTTGTTTCTATAGTACGAGCCGATGGTTGTTTTGGCTTCCTCATAACTGATCTCGAGATCAGTCTGAGGTAGTCGCCTGCCTTCTTTGGCTAGTTTGTCGGCTGCTTCGTTTCCACTTACGTTACAGTGTGATGATATCCACTGAATGACGATGCGTTTGAGTGAGCGCGTTAGTTCATCGAGGGTCGTTTTAAGCTCATTCAGCTCTGTTTTGCAAACACTTTTGAGTGCCGTGATGACCGATAGAGCATCGGTGAATATCAACAATGTGTCTGAATTGCCACATGATGTTTTCACATAAAGCATGAAACCATCGCGATTAGAAGAACATGTGAGCAAAATACATCCTGGCAGAAAAGATGAAAATGTACCTTATGTTCAATCTTAGAGGTCAACATTCGAGATCTCCAACTTAGGCTGCTGTGATTTCGGCGGCAGCAAAACAAGAAAATGATGGGTTACCTCTTCATGCAATATTCCCCTACTTTTTGCTAAATCTGAAAAGCCGCACACTATTGGTGAAGAATTGATATTGCCAGATGTGAGTGATGTTCTGCGTACAGTACTGCATACGCCGCGATCTGAAATTATTTTTAAGTCTCATTAAAAAATAATGCAGTGTAGAGATGAATCGTCGAAATGATATTTTGACGCTACTTTTGAAGTATTCTTCATAACTCGATGCGTCTTCTTTACCAACAAATGAGTCTTTACCTTTGGCGCACGTTCGCTTCATAAAAGATGTAAACATTTGTCAAGAACTATTATTTGCAAAAACATTAGAAACGGACAATAAAGAAAAATTTATATTTGACCTAATGGGATACCATTTTTAAGAAAAAGAGAATTCCGCTGAATAATATCTTGTCTGCTGTCGATGGTGCTTTGGCAATGGTTGGACGCTACAGCCAGTTGTTTCCATATTTGAAAAAACTGTCCCAAATGTAGTCGCCGTGCGAAGGTGCGGCAGGAAACCACAAATCCACCAGACTCAGGAGATTCAACATAATCCGCTGGAACTCCGAGGACATTTACACCAAAAAAGCAGGCCCTAGCAGTGTAAAATAAACCTTGCATGTATTCAGGAAACACACATCAAACTCCCCCACACACACACACAGATTCTCTGTCCGAGGTTATCAGTTATACAGATAAGGCCACACGGAGGAACGGGGGCTCATAGCATGAGCAACAAATATACCATGAAACAGATAGAAGTCAACACAAATGGGGAAGCAGAAATCATAAGAATTGGCATCTTTGTAGACATCTAACTGATTCGAACTAACAGAGCCCTTTTGCTGGAAACCATGACACAGACCAATACAAACTGTGGGAGATTTTAACAGTCACTCAAAAAGGTGGAGATACCAAGACACCAATGTAAAAGGGGGATGGGGGTAGAATAGTGGGAAAAAGGTAACAACCTGCAGCTCAGGAATGAACCACCAACCTTCTACTCAAAAAGACAGAAAAATATATCCCACAGACCTCGTCTTTGCCACCGGTGACATAGCCCACAACTTGGATCAAACCTTCATGGAACAGCTAGGAGACAGTGACCACAAACCTGTCAAGCTCTCCTTGAAGATTAGATATTTCACCCAAGTCCAACAAATAATGACCCAGTGGAACTACAAAAGAGCTGACTGGGCACAGTTTGCGAGGCTCAGCGACATCTACTGCGACCCCATAAATACACACCAAAAAATATAAGGAACATGACATACCTACTTAACATATCCATTTTGAGGGCAGCAAGAGAATCACTATGGTTTCCCCACTAAATTCATCAACATCATAAAATCCTTCTACAGTGAATCGCGCTGCAGTGTAAGAACAGATTTCGGTAACTCTGACTGGTTCCCAGTGGAAACAGGAGTGAAACAAGGCTGCGTCTTATCGCCAATGCTCTTTGGAATAGCAATTGACTGGGTCATGCGAAAATGCACCAATAACGCAAATATGGGCATCAAGTGGGTTGATAAAATTTTAGAAGACCTTGATTTTGCCGACGATATAGCCCTTTTGAGTTCATCACATCAAGATATTCAAATGAAAACAAACCTTCTCCAAAATATCTCAGGACAAATTGGTCTCCAAATAAACACCACAAAAACAAAAATTGTTGACCTTACCAGCAGTCCAGAAAATATTCAACTAAAAAACTACACTCTTAAAAAAGTCAAAAGTTTTACATACCTAGGGAGTATGATGTCATCTACGGGGATACAGCGCCAGAAATTCCACACAGAATCGCATTGGCATCAAGTGCTTTTAACAAATTGTCAAATATATGGAAGTCCAATTCACTCAGCAAGCACTTAAAATTAAAGATCTTTAACTCTTGTGTGATTCCAGTATTAACTTATGGATGCGAGAGTTGGAAAGCAACAAAAGCTCTAGAAAGAAAATTAGATAACTTTGAGAATAAATGTCTTAGAAGAATACTGAACCTCAAATGGTCAGATTTCAGACCCAATACACAAATAAGACAAGAGACCAAGCAAGAAAATGTATCAAATTTTATAAGAAAGCGCCGCTGGAACTACATCGGTCACACACTTAGAATGGATGAGAGAAGACTCCTTACCAATCCCTCATATGGACACCAGAGGGAAAAGAAAACGAGGAAGACCAAGAGAGACTCTGCGTAGAACCATCACCAGAGAAGGCTCAACGATGGGCCTAGTAAACATTAAAGACTTAAAACAAATAGCAACGAACCGCGAGACATGGAGAGCTATGACCTCTGCCCTATGCGCGCCCACAGGCCCAAGAGGAAAGACTAACTAACTAAGAGAATCAATTCCTAGAGGTGCAAGAAGAGACTACAAATATTATTGGTCAGAAGAGGTCCAAAATGTTGAAGAGAAAGTGAGTCAGGCCAGAGAAAGAGTAGAAACTAAGCAGAGCATAGACAGTTACATAGCACTCAAGGCAGCCTCGGCTAAATATAGGAGAGAAGTTAAGAAAGCCGCAAGGCAGAGCTGGAGAGACAAGATATCTCAACATGGACAGATGTGAGTTGAAGCACTCCAGGGTCTTAACCTTAAGAAGTCACCAGGAAAGGATGGTATCACAAATGAGATGCTCATCAACCTAGGCAAGAAAGTCAAGAAAAAGCTGCTAAATGTTTTGAATGCGAGCTGGAAAGTCGAAGAAATACCCAGTGAAGGGAAAGAAGCTATCACAGTGTCCAATCTAAAACAAGGAAAAAGATTCGATCCAAGCAATCGTAGACCAATTAGCCTCTTTAGGTGTGTTGGAAAAGTGATGGAGAGGCTTCTCAATAGAAGACTCATGTGGCAACTGAAGCAAAAACAATTGATACTACTACAGCAGAGTGTGTTTAGTTAGCATGGATCAACAGAAGACCATGTAACTTACATTGCACAGGAAATCGAAGGTGGATTTCAAGAAAAGAAACATACACTAACGGTATGGGTTGACACGGAGAAGGCTTTCGACAGGGTCTAGAGAGAGGAATTGAAAACCAAACTGCTCAAACTAGGAAACAAAAAGCGCATGTATGTCTGGATATGTCACTATCTGGTAAATAGAACAGCCGAAGTATAGGACTAGGAAAAACATAGCAGGAAGGCAATCATCGAACACGTTGTTCCCCAAGGAGAGATTCCTGTCTCCAACACTAATTCTAGTTTTTATAAATGATTATGGAAGACATCTCCAACAGCGGGCATAGTGCAATCTACGCTGATGATCTGGCACTGTGGAGACGAGAAGAATTAATAGCAGTAGCCACCTGAAGGATGCAAGTTTTAATTTAAAAGCTAGAAAAAAAGACCAGGTCTTGACTGCCCTTAATAAATGAAAATTCTTTAGTCTTCAGCATATCCAAGAAGGAACAAATGCTCAAACTCAAGTTCAATGACCACCTACTCTCACTAGACGAATGGTCAACATATATGAGAATCATGATGGACAGCAGGTGGACGTGGACAACACAGATAGGCACATCTATGGAAAAAGAAAAGAAGAGACTGGGGATTGTGAACAAATTAGCAGGCACCAACAGGAGTGCGGTTGTAACATTCCGAAAAGGATTTACTCTGGGAGAGTTTGACCAGTACTTAAGTATGGCATAGCAGTCTGGGTCATAATCTCCAAGACACACTTCATAAAACTAAGCCGAGTGTTAAGTCAGGCCTCACGGATCATCACTGAAACCATAAGTCTACCCACATAGAAATACTGGAAACGGTCATAGGACTTCAACCAATGGAGGACAGACCGAACATAAAGGTACTTCAAAGATGAGAAAAATGCAAGAGACTGATTAACCATCCAATGCACCCCCAAATAAACAGCTCCGGTAGGGGCAAATTGAAAAGGAGTAGCTTCAAGGCAAACTCTAAAGAGCTAGCCCACGCAGACCCAATATTGGCACTGACTCAATCAAGACACATACAACCAGCCAGTACCTCTCCTCCCTGGTCATACAGGTTCCCAGCGCTGGATGTTCTCAATGCAGCTGCAAAAATGACACTACAACGTATGAAACAAATACATAGAAAAATGGTGCCTTTGGTCTGCTAATCTCAGCAGTGAAATCTGAAAAGAACACAGAACTAAGTGATCTCAGGTCAACCGTAGCCCAGTTGGCTCATGATTCCGAGAGTGTAGTAATCCAGTGGATACCCTCACACTGCAAGCTCAAGTGGAATGAAGATGATGACTGACTGGCTAAAGAGGGAGCAGGGATGTCTCAAGATGACAACCTGGTAAGCTAGGAAGAAGCAAAAACCATCGCCAGAGGGCACTACACAAAAAAGTGGGGAAAATAACACACAAAACACAACAAGCATGACGGATATTACGAACTGCCCAGAAGAGACCATATTATGATACTCCGTCTCCGGATGGGAATCAACAGAATGAGAACAGAACTAGATTCAAGATAGGAACAAACGACCTATGTCCCTGTGGTTTGACGAATATGACGACAGAGCACGTCCTACAGAACTGCCCCCAGTATGCAGACCTGAGAAGAAAGAGGTGGCCCACTTACACCAGCGTCCAAGAAAACTGTATGGCGTGGCTGATAGATGCCTTTATTAGAGAATCCGAAATCCCAGTCTAGTGAGCACGCAGAGGAAGAAGAAACAGAAAATGTACAAATAACAGAATTATTTCTGGAGGAAGAGTTGATAGAATTGTCAAAAAATGAAGAGATGAAATGGAAAAATTGAATAATGGATATCAAGAATTGTGTCTACAAAGTTAAATTCCAATATTATATCAACCCTAATGGGCTGCAGTAAGAAGTTGTTTTTTGTATTCCCATCACCATATTTAGTTGAAAGAGGATTTATCATGATCACCAGACTATTTACAAAGAAACGAAACAGATTGTCAATAGAGTAATGTGAAGATTTAAAATTATTGATGAGAAAAATGTCACCAAACATCGAAAAATTAGTTTCATCACATCTAGTTCAGCTCCAATAAATACATCATAACATAAATTGTGCCAATGATACTTTGAGCAATAGCCTACAGTCTTCTTCTTCTTCTTTGCGTTCGTTCTTTATGACCAATTTTAATCACTCTCTGTGATATGTTTGATCTTTGTCAAGAACGTGTATACCTTGCACATTGGTTTGGTAGACCCCTAAACACATAGACTTCTATATGTTTAGGACATACGCATCCGATTTTAGCCAAACCTCCTTAGTCGCCTCTTACGACATGCATGGCAGGTAAGTGGTTCTATTCTTTACACCCCAAATTTGGGCCCTGGTAACCACTCGGGCAGAGCAATACATTAATATTGGTATTATCTTCAAATAAAATAACTGAAAATTATTCCCTTATTTTTCAGTTTATAATATGTACAATATAGTTTACTCAAGGGGGGCGCTAACAAATTTTCCACTGAAAAAGGGGGCGCTCATTCAAAAAAGGTTGGGAACCTATTTTCCAGAGTATATAAACATTCCATTTTGTGTATTAAAATGACCTTGTCCGCTCCATCTATGCTTAGAAATTCCTAATATGTTGATATTTAATCATTCTATTTCTTTCTCAACTATCTGACGTTTCCTTCATTTACATTCTCACATTCCATGTTTCAACCATGCTCTGTCATTGGGAATATGAATTTCGCTATTCAATACGTTGCTATCTATCAGAGTTCCATATCCATAGCTATTAAAAGCTTTTTCGGGTCTATGTTTAATCTTCTTTTAATTTCCTTTTCTTTTTTTCATTTCCTGTTTGCATTAGCACATATTCCATGTTTCAAACCATTTTCATTAAAATTATTCTCTCCTTCAGATACTCTGTATCATCATTCCATTCATAACTATAGTTTAGGGCTATGTTTAATCTTTCAATTTTTTATCCAGTTTTGGTTTGAAGTATTAATGTTCCCTTCATTTTTCTCTTGCAAATTGCATTTATATTCGATATTTAGAAGAACATTTCTTTGCATAGTTTTTGTTTTGTGTTGTAATGATTATTTCTCTGTTCTTTTAGTTTCAAGAATAATGAAGTGGGTGATGTTATTTTCACTCTATCTTCTGGATAAAAAGCTGGGCTTCCATTTTATTTATTAAGTGAAGATTTGTACCTACCTCCAAGTCTTCTACTTAGTCTCCTCTGTTTCTAGGTATCCTCATCTCTCAAAATGACTGTTTAAGTTTCCAACTACTATGCAGTTGAAGTCCTATTTTTATACCTGAAAGTGCCCATTCTTTATTTGGTGGGTCAAACAGATTGTAAACTGATGTTTCTTTAATTTTTAGGTTGGACCCTATTATCTCCATATCTTTGTTGGTGTTCATAGACACTTTTCTACATGCTGTTTGTTTGTTTGTCTTCGTTCTTAACAACCACATTATCAGTTATATGAGGACTATCATCATAGCACTACAGACATGTTCATAGATCTCCGCCTCCACAAATCCAGCAGCGTCCAGCATCCAACACGCCAGTTTGATGTTGATTAATCAATCTCTTTGCACATTTGGTATGTCGTTCTTTTCGGGTTGCACCAATATCGACACCCCCCTCTCTCAATCTGATCAGCGAGTGGGATTCATAACCCTGAAACTCCTCTGTTCGGAAAGACTCTCAATGCGTTAAGAATGTCATTTCGGTCCATTGCAGCTCCCTCTGATATTGTAGCCAAGCCAGTCCATTTATTACCCCTAACTTCTACGTGCCCAGGGACAAAAATTGTGATTTCTCTTATCATTCTCTTACCAGTACATCCATCCAGTTACGTCTCACCATTCCTGATTCGACTTTACGAATCATGCTCATGGAGTCACTGAGTATGAAAATACAAGAGTATTTAGGAGATGCCAACCATTTCACTGCTTCTGTGACCGCCTGTACCTCCATTGTCAAACTACTTGTGGTTGTCGCGTAAGCCCCACTGGCCTCTCTTATTATTTTTCCTCCTGAGCATGCTGAAAAAGCCCACGCACAGCGTTGTTTGCGAATGATGGAACCATCGGTGTAAATAACTACATCTGTATCATTGATGTTGTCATTCAAGAGAGCCTCAACCTACATGTTAATTAGTGATTATTTTGTTTAGTTTTTCTTAATGGTTCTAACAAATGTGAAAGCATTTCGAAATTGAGGTCCATTCCTCTCCTGGTTCAATACCGGAAGGATCACATATTTTCCTAAGAGTATCTTCTGCCTGACTCGGTCATGATCCGCCTCTCTTGAGTCTACACCCTTTCTCCTTAATGAGTTCTTCATGGAGAGGATGTTCCTTGTTTGCGTTGATTTTTAGATGATCGAACCCTCCAAGTTTCAATTCTGTTAGCAATAGTGGGGAGGTCAAGAAAGAATCTCATTGACACTTCTGGTGTATCTTCGGTGCATCCCAGAATGATGCGCATAGCCATGACCTACTTAAACTGACAGGCCAATTTACTGACCTAAATATTGCCTCATGACGCCACAACTACCGGCCGACTATCACGATTATGAATATTTAGCTAAACTAAGATAGGCAGGCTAAAGATGAGCGTATTTTACATTGTTTATATTTTACTCCTTGTACATACAATCGATTGTTATAGAAGGTATATAAAAAGATTGCAACTTATTAATGATATTTTAAAACTACGGCATTTGAAAAAAATTAAAACACACCTACCTTTTGTAAACGAATGAACCCTCAACACATTTCCCCAGAAGAATCTTAATTTATATGATCTGAGTGTAGTTCTGTGTCTGTGGTAAATGAACCAAACACTTGTCTATTTCTTTATATACAGCACTGTTTACACACTAACTCAGTGTACACTCTCAAAAGGCATAATATAGATGTCTAAGTTGTTACATCACAAATAATTATTATGTACACATTGGATATTATTATATACACTGTAAACCATTTTTATTCTTCCAGATTAATTTTTAGCTATTTAAATTTCCCAAGCTTTCTTTTATTTACGTGATAGCTTGTTCGGATTTCTCTATGTCATTTTTTTGTTTTCCTGTAGTTGTTTAAGAAAATATTTGCCAGTGTTTGAATGGCCCTCACCAAAACATATGTTATTGAACAACCACAAGCTACACAAATAGTTTTGTCTTCCTTGAAGTAAGGAATAAAATTAGCTGTCACAGTGTCCATCACAATTTCCTTGTAGTTGAGAATATAAAAACTGTTGTTCATATACTGAAGAGATTAGTAATTGAAAAAAGGTAACCCATAAGACTTAAAACTGTTAAAGAATGTGTTGGGTATTTTAAGCCACCTCGATCGAGTAGCGTGTACTTTATCCATGATACAATGGAGAGGTCTGGCTCAATGTCTACAGTTAAATACTTGTCCTGCTGCAGAAACTTACAGCAGGTAGAGCACTAGTTTTTGATACACTGAAGGCAATAAATTCGCTTATGTACACCAGCACATTCATTGTTCCATCTGGAATAAGAATTTCATTTGTTTCCACATTAATCAGGAACCATGAATGGCTGAACACATTTGGTGTACTCGAGGTTGTTTCCTCCGTGTCAATATCAGCCATGTTAAATACTGTTGATGGGTCAGAAATAGCAACATCGTCACGGCTTGATGAACATAAGCTAGTACAGAAAAATTTTCAACTTCTTTTTTGATTCCAGTATCTGTTGTACTGAAACAAGATAGTTCGCTCCTGACAGTTGTCTGTATTCACCAAATCTTGCTTCAATGTTATCTGTCTGCAATTTTCCCAGTAGAATATATTCAATGCCTAATATGCTGAGGGCATACTCAGACAACTGGATCACTGCATTCATGGTACGTGTCAGTGCATTGAAGGTCTCAGTAGTAAGTTTACAGCTCTGACCATCAAGATGTTGCCATGCCTCCAGCCACTTAGAAAACTGCATTAGGTGTATCAAATTAGCCTAATCTTCATTAGTGACAGGCTGTGAGAAAGGGTTGCAAGTTCTCACGCCGCCAAACTTACTCTTCACATTGACAATGTTCCACCCACTGAATGATTATACTGATGAAACTGGCACTGTCATTCTCAATGGCTAGCCTCAGCGCTGCTACATTATAATCATTAAACACACCTAAGGCCAGTGGTACCTTCTGCCTATCAAGATTGGATGGGAAGAGTGCTTTGTACATTAGACTTGGTGCCAGTTTAACAATTTTGTGTATATCCTGAAAATACACAGTTTTCAGACTAGACAGTGTAGCTTTCAAAACTGGATTATCAGAGTTTACAGGGTATGAAGGGCAGGCAAATGTCTGATCTGCATCCTTTAAATTTAGCCAGTTGTGCCAGATACATTTCAACAAATGAACAGTCATGAATTAGGAATATGGGTTTTCCATCTTGCTGAGGATTGTCAAAGCTGTATTTGTTAGGTGCACACAGTTCCTTGTAAACCCTTCTGTTAACTGCACTATTATCCTAATGACAGCTAGTACAGTGAATCCAGATGACTGCACACACTGTATAGTCTGAAGCAAATTGGTCCACAGATCACCTGCTGTCATCTTCTTCATGGGGATTAGTCCTACTACCTCAGTGTAGCTGCCAAATATAGATGATATCATGAATGCTTGTACAGTTGTAGCACTTTCTTTTGCATTAGAGCCGTCCTATTAATTGTCCTCCTGTGTAGTTCAGAGCAGATTTAACATATGTCTCATCCATTTGAACAGCAACTATTCTTTCTCTTGTAGATAAAATGTTACTTTTTACCTGTAAGTATTTGCTCATATCAAAACCAGATGATCTTGACATGGATGGAATCAAGTTTTTAAGTGTAGATGGATGCGGAAGGCATAATAGTTTTGATTTTCGCCAGAACCGATAGCAGGCAGGAGACTTGATGTAAGCCATAAATGCCAAACATTGAGTTCTGCTACTATAACGCTTCCTTCTGTCATTAGTTCTCATCAACAACAGCTGTTCATCCAGAAACTGCAGATTTTCTTCTTTAACAATACTCTCTGTATTTAGGCATTATTAAATTTATTATATTATGAGTTTAAATTAGACAGTAAATCCATCGCCTTTAGCAAATTCTCATGAGCTTTTGTGAGGTAGTCATCAACAGTTACATTTTTTTCTATATCTGTACCTAAACAATGACTAAGCAAATTTTCTAATTGTGACCATCTCTCTATTTTTCCATTATTGAAAAGCCAATTGAATGATTTTGTATCAACTGAATCCTCCTTAATATAAACAATGAAAGACATGTCTTGAGCAATTTTGATACTGAGCTCTATGGCAGGTGCTCTGTAGGGCTTTGCATTTAATGTGTAGAACAGAACATATTCATTGTTCAAGCATGTGTGATACCACGGTCCTTAACTCTTTCCACGCTTTAAGCCGCACACTGCGCCATGGCGGAAGTCCGTTGCGCTTTAAGCCACACTCTTGCCATAGAGTTGCTTCCTTATAAAGTCTTTCTAGTTTACTTCTTCTGTTTTACTTATAGTACTTTTAACCTTGTTATTCTGTTAGGTTGTTCAGTTTACTTCAATTTAGTATATAATAATATATATATGTTTATTTATTGATAAGTAGTTGGGATCGTAATTTTTTTTTTTTTACTTCCTTGAATTAACTGCTTAAAAATTGAGGAAATAAATGGGCGTGGAAAGAGTTAAGCTGTTGCTGTAATTTATTTTCGTAGCTGTTCTGTAAGGCCTAAAATCGCTTACAAATCTGTCTCCAGCCATTCTAAAACAGCGTTATCATGTCTTTTTTTTAACTTCAACAGCTCGTTGATTTGGGTCCTTTCGCTTCATTAGAGACTGGGATTCTGTTGACAAATATGAAGGCAAGCCTGGAAAAATAGTAGGATATGCATCCTGTTTTAAAACTGGGCGACGTTGAACAGTGTTTTCTGTGCCAGCAGAATCTCTAAATGTCTCGATAGTAATTACTTCCTCATCCTGAAAATGTTTTATACAAACAACACTGTGCTTGGTTGGAACCCAGTCTTTACGTGGAATACATCGAATCCATTTTTCTCGAAGCACAATGTTGTGTGTTTGCGAGGGAAATTGAAACACTGTCGTATAAATTTCACCCTTGTAGTTGGACCTACATTCAGGCACACAACACTTCTCAGGCATAATTAATAATCCTTCACATAAGAATACATATAAATCCACAAGAATAGCGAAATTTGGGCAGAATTACAAGTCCTTTCTAACCTGCTGTTTAAACTGACTTCAGTTGTAGATTCATCGGCCTTGAATTGGACGTGACTAATATGGGTCATTTAGCTTAAATTGAAAGCCATGGCATAGCTTCATTCTGAATTCTTTCCAGTCTCACCGTTTAGAGGACTATCGTTAATCACTCTTTGTGATATGTTTGATTTGCTCTGAGAAGAAAATATGTTGCATCTCGGTTTATAGATTCCTATGCATGTAGGATGGGTACATCCTAATATTTTGATCTATGCTATTTTATTTTGTGTTGAGTATGACCTTTCTGAACTGGCAATAGCATCAAGAAGTTAAACACTATGAAGAACATGTGGCAAAGCATCAGCAAAATATTAAAATTAAAAATATTGAGAACATGCATTTTTCCAGTGACTGCTTATGGTTGTGAATCATGGACCATTACACACAAACACCAAGAACGAAAATCCAGTCCTTCAAAACTAAATGCTACAGAAAGATCCTACGAATAACATGGACAAAACAAAGAAAGAACACTGATTTCCTGAAAGAACTGAATGTTAAAGACAATTGGCTGATAAACAACATACTATACATACAAATTTGATAATTTGGTCACATCAAGCGTCACGATGGCCTGGAGAAAACCATAGTAGAGGGCAGGGTCCCAGGATGCAGAGGTAGACCAAGAAGAAGATGGCTACAAGATATTAAAGAAACCATGAATATGGCCATCGGCGAAGTGGGTGAACTGGCTAGAGACAGATTGAATTTCAGATGCGCTGCAAAGAGAGCAACGTCTCATAAAGAATATGCACCTTGATGACGATGACTTTTATGATCACATATAAAAAAGATAACTGCTTATTTTCTTTCCTTATCTATGTAACAAACTTCCACTGTAAATTGATGCCACTGTTCTTTTTAGCCGTTCATGGAATTTGAATATTTTTTTGTATTATCACATCTCTGCGGCCTCTAGTGATCTTAATGTTTGTTTATCCATTGCCCATCATTATCCTCTATGTATTTTATACAACAGTGCACTTGCTTTGAAGGAGTGTGGTCCCAGGATCAAAATTAACAGTACTGACTCTACCCTTATTTACTTAAGGGTAGAGTCAGATTTTTCCAAAAGTATCGTTTGCAGATCAAGCAAGCCTCAACTTAATACTAATGAAAAGTATTCTGGAAAGTAAAAGCGGCCAGCATGATGTTGACCATATCACTCATTGTGTGGTGTTGGTCAAAGAAAATGCGAGCCTGACACTTATTCCCAAACATACATCATGGTAAGCAAACAGGTTCTTCTTTTGGAGTATTTTTTTTAGTATATACACAAGACAAAATTTCAGATGTAATAGACAACATATTTCAAGCAAACAAAAGTAAGGAAGGACTGGCCCAGTGAAACAACGCACAAGAAACATCATTACAGATTTCTCTCTTCTCTCTATTCCTTCCAACTGGAACATAAGGTTACAACTAATCACTAACATTTATATTCATTTTTCAATTCCTCATTCCTAATGGAACAAAGTAATGAAATTGTTCCAAACACTATGTCAGTTTTTCCTCAGAGCTTCTACAACAAAGACAGTTTTACAGATTGGATTGCTAGTAATAACCCAACCCTGGTAAATTGGGGGGAATATTGTCCAATAGTTTTGTACAGGTGAAAAAAAAACCTGGCCAGCAATGGCGGAATGCGGGAGGGCCATTCAGAGTCAGAACTGTTTGATTCTGAACACGACTTTGCTAGCGCATTTCCAACATGTTTGGTCTAGTATTTTCTGGTTTCGTTTGCCGAGCTACTGAGTTAGTGTTTGAGCAACGCTGTGAGCTGTGAATGTTACATGGAATGCTTTTGCTGTGTCAACCGTGCGTTTGTTGTGTGTTAGTGTGTATTCAGAAAATGGTGGACATCGAGTTATGACGAACAAGCTCAATCTGCCGTATGCAGTTATATTGCAAGTGCAGAAAACTGGATTTTGTCATGATTGATGTTCCTTCGACAAAATTGCAATTCAAGTGATGAACAGTTTTGTGTTGCTACATTAGCGGCCATATGCTTTTTATGCGGAGCAGGTTGCTTTTATGGTGGTAGCAGCTGTTTCATTCTGGAATTAGTTCACACAGGAAACATTTCACAGTTGTTAGCATTTCGTGTGATTTTCATTGACACAGGAACGGAGCAATTATGGGGTGACCGTTGCAGTGAAGTTGGAACCGTACTTATGAACTATGAACAGGTGAGTTATTTATCAGATTTTAGTAGCATAAAACTATATAGTATCACATCAACTGAACTCTACTGTAGCATTTTGTCATATCTAATTGAACATAGCGGAGGCTGTCAGACCTGATTCATGCCCAACATTGCAGACATAGACAACATACAGGGTCAAAGGCGCAAGGAAGCCGCGTGCCAGGATTAGGGAGATGGCTCTAATCCCTGCTCTCACCTCCAAGTGGTGACCCTGGTAACAGATGATAGTTCGGTCTTGCTAAGAGGACAGGTACAGTGGAGAGCTACTCTGGGGCAAGTAGAGATGCAAAGGTAGTCATTCTTGATGGGATCCTCTAGCAACATAGACAAGCGAACTCCCAGAGTGACTATTAATGCTCACCTTTCCCGGCCGATGGGAAAAGCTAGAAGGATACATGTGGAACCTCGCTGAAGTGAACTCGAAGCCCGTGCATTCTCTGTCTTGGTTCTCCTCTCTTGAGCCAATGAGTATGTTGGGTGATGAGTTGGGCGCATGGTGGTCCACATAGGTCAAAAGTCTAGCCCCATCACAGAGATGGGGGCACGAATCAAAACCATCGAAGGGACGTTGACCAGCGTGTGGCGAGAATCGGAGCCCGCAAATGCTCTCTCTCTCTCTCGAGCCGCCTCTCTAGAGCCGATGAGTATGCTGGGTACTGAGTTGAACAGCAAGCGGGGCCACATAGGTTAAAGCACTGGCCCTGTGATAGGGGCACGATCCAAATCCATCGAAGAGACGTTGATCCGCGTGTGGCGAAATTCAGAGCCCAAGCATGCTCTCTTTAGCATCTACTCTAGAGCTGATGCTGGGAGTCGAGTTGAGTTGCATGTGGGCATCATGGGGCGAAACTCGGTTTTACCCTCAAAGTCGGACAGCCCAGTGGGAATTGACAGAAATGGTGAGGTAGGCACCAGGGCAGAGCGAGCACACACGCTGGCAAAGCCATAGTGGGCCCCATTGAGGGGCAGGCCAGCACGGCAAGCGCGGAAAGTGAGGCAAGCACTGCAGCGGCGAGCATGGCAGGCCAGAGGGTGTGCGTCCCACCCACATGAGCAGAACAACTGGAAAGCCCAGCAGAGGCAAAACCAGTGCAAGCGCGGCAAACATGGCAGGCAAGAGGGTGTGTGTCCCACCCACATGAGCAGAACAACTGGAAAGCTCAGCAGAAGGCAAAACCAGAACAAGCGCGCCGCGCAGCATGACATGCAGAGGGTGTGCGTCCCACCCAAATGTGCAGAACAACTGGAAAGCCCAGTAGATGTAAAGCCAGTGCGCGTTTCGCTCGAGGGAACTACTGCTGCCTTGTAGTTTGATTGGGGACAATCAAAGGCTAGCGGAGCAAGCCGTAAACAAACCTGAACAGGCGGCAAACCAAGGTGCTCATTAAAACGACCGGTTTTGCTGGGCAGATTGCGCTCATAAGCCCGGGAGGGTAGGCCGTGTAAGGTCGCTGCCCTGAAAGAAAATGGCAACTCGCTGCCTTGTGGGTTTTCGGCTGAGGGACAGCCAAGGCTAGTGGAAGCGTACCGCACACAACGCTGGCTGAAATCGAACACCCCACCCAAGGATAAGCAACTGTGCTCCAATAGGTGCTGAAAGCTGGTGCACGTACATTACATTCTGATGTTTGGCTGTTTAGCTATCGCAATAGAATGATAAAAATGGCCTTAGAACGATCGAAAGAAGAAGAAGAAGACAACATACTTGAAGCGAATGAAAGGAATGAATCTTTCTTCTTCTACAAACGCTCCACACTTGTTAACCACTCTTTGTGATTTGTATGTGATCTGAGCCAAAGAACGATTGTACTTTGTGCCAGTTTTGCACCTACAAGTAGGCCACCCCATCCGATTTCTGTAGCGCTTTTTATTTACTAGGGTAGCTTCGTAGACCCCACCTCAGTCGCCTCTTACAACATGCTTTGTAGGTCAATGTGTTACTATTCTTTGCTCAAGTTGTGGGTCCCCCGCAACACACAGGCAATGAATCTTTCATATAACAGGACTTAACTATACCTGACACACAAAACAACACTCTCTTACTTCCACTGACAAGGACTTGTATTCTTTTAATTTTCTGTACTTTATTGAATGTATTGTATTATTTATTACTGACATGCATCACCGGTCTAATGTTATCAGAACTTGCAGGTAATTAAATCCATGTACTTGTAAGGGTGTTTATTTTAAATGAATGTCCGCATGACATATGCTTGTTTGCATGTCCTATGATCACTAGAATCAACATCATTTTGTTCAGTATGAACACATCAATACAGCAGTGTTGCTGACAGAGCTGCAGATAGATCACATTCTCTGAAGTAGTATACCAGAAAAAGAGTACACACACACACACACACACAAGCAAGCTAAATTTGTCTAGCAGGTGATCACATTACAACATAAAATCAACACCAGTGATGATGCAAGCGTTAACAATTGCTTTCTTTACTATTCTTTCATTGAAACATAAAATGGCACATTTTGAATATATTATATATTTTTTAATTCATGTAGCCCAGGTAGTTATGATGGAAGCAAAGCAGTACAAATATTCAAGAAAAAAGTGATATAAAAATGGATCGGATAAATCAAAATGATAGTCTGATAGATAAGCAATATTACTAATTAGTGATACAAGTTACAAACAATGACAAGTGTAAACTAACATATACAAACTATAACAATAATTAGCTTTCTTGATATTTCAGATAAAAAAGCAAAAATATGGAAACAAACTATAAATACTAAATTTTGTCACCAAAGTTTAGCGGAAGTTCACAAAATGTGACACGGAATTATGCAATAAATTGGCATCAGAAATAATACTGACTAAAACTACATGTACATTTCCCAATTTGCCCAGTTGGTTTGGAAATTCTAAAAGCTTATAATAAAAATACTTTCAAACCATTTGTCCAAAGTTGTGAAACAGTTGATTCGTTAATCTGATCTGAATGTTCAACTGCCATCTGACAGTGTAACAAATCAAACTACTACTTCAGTGTGGAGTAAGGTATTTTTTAATACTAGCAAAGAATGAAAAATAAAAATGCTTTCATCGTCCCGAGAAATAGATTTGATTGATATTCAAATTAGACAACAATGATATGTAAGCAATGACAGATGATGTAGCAATGTTGAAAGGAAGGCACACTTTTGCAAAATACACATGGCAGTAAAATTCAAATTAAGTACGTAACATGAGCTAGAAATTAGAACCTGTTTCTTAGAGGATCTATCTTTATAGCAGCACATAAGCAGTTTGGTTACCCTCTTTGACTATCTAACTGTATTTGTATTATAATAATAATAATACCACTCATACCACTTGTTAACCACTCTTTACATTACATAGGGCCTGCAAGCAATTTCTCCATACTGTTCTATCCTGGGCAACTCGCTCAATCTCCTCCATGGAACTGAAACCGATATTTCTTGCCTCTGTTAGCAAAGTTCGTTTCAGGGTCTCCTTAGGTCACCCTCTCTTTCTTCAACTCTTTGCATCCCATTTCAATGCCTACTTTGATATTCGTTGATCATTTCTTCTCAAGGTGTGTCCAACATATCTCCATCTTCTCTTTCTTATAACAGTTGATGTATTTGTATAGCAACTTATTAAGCGTTATCCACGGTCCTCCATTTCAAATGAGCAGTGTGATGAGTCAATGACGGACTATATGGCAACAATGACCCTGTTTTATTTCCAAATAATCTGAAATTCAAATCTGTTTTGGAGAGAGAGAGAAGGGGATATGCACACATGTGTTATGTTGGTGGGTGGGAAGAAAGATGAGATTATATTCTTCAATGTTGTATATCTTGACTAATATATATAGCTGTCTTACTACATATGTACAAATGTGCTTGATGACAAAATATTCCATGATAGCAATATACAAAGCAACATATAGTATGTTTCCAAAATTGTCCCATCAATTCTCTTTCCCATAATATAAGAAATCTGAACCCTCATAAGAATATTTCCAGTAGAAAGTAGTACAAAATGCACATGGATAAAACATTTACAGAAATTCATTTACTGCTCCATTCTATTTTTATTATCAAGATTCATGAATTCCTTACTACCTGCTGCCTTGCAGGTCGGCTGGGACAGCCAAAGGCTGACGGAGAGCGAACCCAGTAAACGCTGGCTGAAATCGGACACATCGCTGAAGGATAAGCACCAGAGCTTCTAATGGCGCTAAAGATGTGATGAAGCACACCCATGCTAAGATTGCATGAATCAAATTTCCACATGAATAAGGAGAAGCTTCGGTGGAAGGGGTGGAGTCCCTAAAAACAACAGCTGAATTTATGGGGAAATCTGGTAGATCAGTCTAAGCGGTGATCGCGCGCGAGAGAATTCCATACTCAATAAAATAGTATATGTTAATGAAATATTATAATCAAGGATTATAGTTTTAGTAAAATATACTTTCACTCCCATTTCAGGTTTTCTGTATTTCTTTAAACTAGTTGAAAATGATAATGAAGGTATCTAGAAGTATATATATATATATATATATATATATATATATATATATATATATATACATATGTATGTATGTATATATATATATATATATATATATATATAAACTTTCAAGATGCGGCAATAAGACGTGTAGTCAGATAGTGCGTGCTGAATTGTAGTTTATTTCTTGGTTTTTCAGTAAATTTGATGTGTATTTCGGAAGAAAGGATATTTAATTCATCCAGCTTTCATGTAATGTTTCATTTTAAAACATTTACCACATCGGGTCAATGGGATCTCTCGAGAAATGGACACATTTATTGGTTTGAGCAACACAGTGTTCTCCCGGTAACTTGTGAGCTAGGTCATTTGAAGCCATAGAAGCTGGCAAATGGAATGTGAGAGCAGCTGACAATTAATGTCAGTTTTGGTCTCTATTCGAGATGGTAGGCAGATGGTCTAAATTAGAGACAACGCCACGATCCCGGATAGTATAGTCACTGCCCGACGGAAGCAGAGGAAACTACCTTGGTAATTATCCCTAGTAAATTCATGTCTCAACACAACTGTAACGGTAACAACGAAATGAAACCAGACCAACAAAACAACACCGATAGAAAACAACTCTTAACTATCGGAACATGGAACGTTGGAACTCTAGCACAAAGTGGCAAACTAGAAAACATCAAACAAGAAATGACAAGACAGGACTTAACATATTAGGAATAAGTGAAATGAGATGGATAGGTGCAGGAGAAATTTATTCAGACAACTTTAGAATAATATATTCAGGAGGAAACAATCACATAGAAGGAGTAGGCATGATATTAGACACTGAGAGAGCAAAAATTATGAAAGGATTCTGGACAATATCAGAGAGAGTATTGCTATTGAAACTACATGGTACACCAGTAGATATCAACATCATACAGATATACGCACCAAAAACAGATAGTACAGAAGAAGAACTAGAGGATTCCTACAACCAGTTACAATTAGCTATGAAACAGTGCAAGGCTCATGAAGTGACAATTGTGATGGGTGACTTCAATGCTAAGGTAGGCTCTGAAAAGGTAGACAAAACAACTGGAGGATGTAGCCTAGAGAGAAAAATGATAGGGGAACACACTTATAGAATGGGCAACAATAAACAACATGATAATTGGCAACAATTGGTTTAAACATCATCCGAGAAGACTATGGACATGGAGGTCCAAATAACAACACGCACAATCATATTGATTATATTATGATAAATAACGATTTGAAATGGACTGCTAACTGTAAAAATAAGACCAGGCGCAGATTGTGAGTGACCATACACTACTGATAGGAAAAGTAAGAATAAAACTGAAGAAGATAAAGAGGGGCACAAGAAACATCATATCGAACTCCTCAACACTCAAGATTGACGCAAAAGTGAAACTCATTTAAACGCATTATACAAAACAGATATAACGCTATGGAAAAAATGGAAACAAAAGAAGAACAATGGCATTGGCAGATGCTTAAAGAATCAATCCAACAAACTTCAAAGGAACTAACCCACACAACATGTTAACGGATCAAAAAGAAATGGATGACGTAAGACATTCTGAAATTAATGAAAAATAGAAGGAAAAACAAACAGAATAAAGCAGAATATGATCTAATCAATAAAGAGATAAGACAAAAATGTAAAACAGCAAAAGAAGAGTGGCTAAATGAAAATGCAAACAGATCGAGACGGAACACAAAGAAGACCCCAAATCAATATACGAAGCAGAGACGACTTACTTGGCAGACGTAAGCATACAACTACTGGATGTTTAAAATCAAAACAGGGAGATATCCTGATGGAAACAGACAACAAAATAGAAAGATGAACAGAATACATTAAGGACTTATACAGTGATAACAGACAAGAAATAAACATCAATTACAACCATGAAGGATCACAAATACTTCCATCAGAAGTTATCAACGCCATAAGACACAGGAAAAAAGGCAAAACCCAGGACCAGACAACATAACAACAGAAGAAATAGAAGCAACATGCGAATTGGGCGTAGGCGCTTTAACAAAATTATTTAATGACATCTACAACACCGGATATGTACCCAAAGATTTACGACAATCCATTTTTATAGCACTATCAACGAAAGCAGGAACGATAGAATGCGAAGAACACCTCACAATCAGCCTCATGAGTCATGTAACAAAACTACTTTTCAGCATTATTATGAGAAGTGCGAAACAAACTAAGACCAGAAGTTAAGGAAGAACAATGTGTCTTTGATGAGCATGGGAACAAACAACGCAATATATACAATAAGAACAATAAAGGAAAGATCAATAGAAATGAAGTTGGACTTATACCTATGTTTCATAGACTACGCAAAAGCTTTCGATAAAGTAAAACATGGACAAATAATCAGCATGTTAGAAAGTATAAATATTGATGGTAAAGATCTGAGACTGATCAAGAATATGTACTGGCAACAAAGCGCAGCTATAAGACTAGAGAATCAGATTGGAATCTATCAGGAGATACAATTAGGAGTAAGACAGGGATGCATACTCTCACCAGACCTGTTCAACCTAAATAGCGAAAACATCATGCGACATATAGAAGAAAAGGCAGAAATAACAGTTGGCAAACAAAACATGAACAATCTAAGATACGCTGATGACACAATTCTCATGGCTACAAATGAACAAGATCTACAAGACTTGATAGACATATTAGTGAGAGAAAGTGTGAGATATATATATAAGATAACCACATAGAATAGCATCTTGTATGTGTAAAGTGTTAGAGACCTCACAGTAAATCATCATTTGCAGTTGAAGGTGTCAGTTTTCATTCCTGCTAACTTTCCTGCCCCTAACACAGTCTACCAAGTATCCAGTTATAGACAGGTGGTGGCCATTACTGGGATGCGGCACCCAGTCTCTTTTGATGAATCTTGTACTTTAACCGCTTGACAACACCATGGTTTATAAGTTGCACAGACCTATGATAACTATAAATATGATACATAAAAACCACTTATTATGACAATGTATGTATTGTGATAAGATAATTACTGACAGAAATGATTCGCTTCTGGGTCGCCAACATCATAATAATAATAATTCCTCCGTCCGTTATCGTTACATAGGGCCTGCAAGTAGTTTCTCCATACCGCTCTATCCTGGAGATTGTGATAAGATAATTACTGACAGAAATGATTCGCTCGAGTGCCAACATGGCGTTGTGAAAATTCCTAACGGATAAACTGTGCGATTTCTTGTGTTTACTGAGTGATTGCACGTTTCTGGCCACTATAGGCGGAGAGAATGTGTTAATTGGTGTCCTTGTTTGTGAATGTATGGTGAGAGCAAACGCCTGACCGTACATCGTGGCCTTGAGTGTGCAGGCGCGGTATAGGAGAATAGCGTGACCTGTTATCGATAGGTAGCGCACGCGGCGATGGACTAAGGGCGAGTCCAACCTGCTGCCTTGTAGGTTAATAAATTAAGGCTAAAGGTGGGCAGTCTGACAGAAGCGTCGCAGAAGATAGGTGCACAATGTGCAGCGCAATTATTTTACTCGACATCGACTAGAATACGAAAAAGAGTAGTGGTCAACTGGAGTTTCCGACAGAGCGGCAGGAGTGATCGATCCAAGCCTCGAGCCAGGGGACAGTTAGAAAGGACAAACACTAGTGAAGCAAATCATAGAACATTCAACGTTATGCAGTGGAATGCAGAAGGAGTACTAAAGAAGAAGGTCCATTAACGAAACATCTACAACAGGAGCAGATAGACATAGCATGCATACAAGAGACGCATCTGAACTTTAACCACAGATTTTCCATTAGAGGATATCAGACCTTCTGACTAGACAGGGAAGGACCCAAAGGTGGAGTCCTGATTCTCGATCGAAACGAGATTGCATGTAAAGAAATAGCAATATGCGCTAGTAGACAGTCGGAAATTGTAGGGATAGACACAACAACCTCAATTGGGAGCACTCGGCGGATTTATAACATCTACTACCCTCCAAACAAAGACTTATTGCTGGAGAACATGGACATAAAACCTACCAACTGCATAGTAGTTGGAGACTTTAATTGTCACTCCAAGCGGTGGGGCTACCAGGAAACTAATAACAGTGACGAGGTGAAGGATTGGGAGATAGACAGCAACCTACACTTAATCAACAATGCTGAGGATAAACCTAGAAAACCACCTTCACACCAGACCTGGCCTTTATTACAGGAGACATCCACCACAAAATTGATAGAATGGTGCTAGACCAACTTGCAGGAAGTGACCACAGACTGGTTAAGCTGGTCGTAAATGTGGCATACTCCAGCCACAGCAACCAAAGCTGCTACCAAGATGGAACTACAAACGGGCAGGCAAGGAAATTTGCACTCCTGACATACATACACTGTGAACCCCTAAACATACGCAAGAGAATGCTAAAAACTGGGGTTGCAGACTTCAACAAAGCCCTCAAAAAGCAGCCACTGAGTGCATCCCTCGAGGTGCGAGACCAAACTACAGCCCATTCTGGACGGATGAATTAGAACAACTAGAAGTAGAACTAACAAAAGCTAGAGACAATGCATAAATAGAAAGAACAGAAGCAAACATTAAACTTAAAGCCACCTCCGCAAGATATAAACGAACACTTAATAAAAATGCTAGAAACAGCTGGATAGAAAAAACACATAGCCTTAACCTAGACAGAGATGGAAATAAGCTGTGGAAACTAGCCAGGGCACTAAGCCAAGAAAATAAATACAAGCATACAATCGCCATCAAACAGAATGATGAACAGCTAAGCGGAAACAAGCTGCCAATATCCTTAGTGAGCACTTTACACAAGTAAATCATATAGATGTTCCTGGAGAAAGGGAGGAAACCATTAAAGAAGAACTAATGGCCCACAACCTCATTCAAGCTGCATTTTTAACTGCAGCTGGAAAAGTGGTGTTATACCCAAAGAATGGAAGGAAGATATACTGATACCGATAAAAATGACAGGAAGGATCCACAGACCCTAGCAGTTATAGACCAATTAACCTACTGAGCTGCGTATGAAAATTGCTCAACACCAGACTAATGTGGCATCTAAAGAAAGGGTTACTACTCCCCAACAAGCAGGCTTCCGAAAACACAGATCTACAGATCAAGTGACATATATCACCCAGGAGATAGAGGATGCTTTCAGGAGGAAAACAAGTGCTAGCAGTATGGGTAGATCTGGGGAAGACTTTTGATAAAGTGTGGAAGGCTGGCGTAAAAGTGAAGTTGCGCAGAAACCAAGTAGCAGGACGAATGTACAAATGGATATCCCAGTATCTAGAAAAAAAGAACTGCTAAAGTGCAAGAGTTCACCAGCAGGAAAATACTAGGCAGTGTACTGTCGCCAACACTGTTCCTCATATACATCAATGACCTAACTGAGAACATACCCAGAAAGATCCACCATGCCCTGTATGCAGATGACCTGGCCCTGTGGACATCAGAGGAGTGCATTACCGCTGCAACAAACAGAATACAACAGGCTCTCACATCCCTAGACAAATGGTCCAACATGGCTGATCAAAGCCAATGAAAAGAAAACGACATATACGATTTTCTCCCTATCAACTAGGCCCCAAAGTCCAAAACTCCTACTAAATAACCATATATTGCTCCCAGAGAAAAACCCCATATACCTTGGAATCCTTGACCAACGCATGACATGGAAGGCTCAGATTGAAAACAAAAAAATCCAGGACGGCAATCATGAAAAAACTAGCTGGCACAACATGGGGGCAGATAACAGTGTTTTAAAGAAGCTTTATATGGGATATGTTCGCCTGACATTGGACTATGGAATCTCTGCATGGGCAACTGGAGCCCAATCCAACTTCAATAAAATCAACCGTGTTCAGAACCAAGCTATGAGAATTATTATAGGGGGAATGAGATCTACCCCAATACAGGAAATGAAGACTACAGGCCTTCAACCAATGGAGGATATAAGAAACAGCAGAACACAAAAACAAGCAGAAAAGTTCAAGAGACTAGAAGATCACCCAATGTACCACAGAATGAATGGGCTAGGAAGGGACAGACCAACTTTACAGCAACAACCAAGATGATGATGAGCAAACAACCATCATGTGCTGAAGTTACTCCCAAACCACTAAAATATACCAGCACAAGACAGATATTGAAAGATACAAAATTTCCAGAGCTGAATGAGAACATCACAGGGATAGCAGGCAAAAACCAACAAACAAGTGAATAAAGAAAATTCCTGGCCACAGAGTACCTAAAGGAACACTTCCTAACAGCAGGTGGACCCATGTATACACAGATGGGTCTGCAACAAATGCAACTGAAAATGGAGGAGGAGGAGCCCTCATAGTGCTCAGTGACATGAAACACAGGAAGGTAAAATTAGCGACCGGAAGGTTCTCCAGCAATTGCAGAGGTCCTAAAAGTGGCAGCAGAAGCCATAGTGTCAGAGGAACACGTAAAAGAAAATCTAGTATTTCTGACTGATGCTCTGTCAGTAATTACTGCTCTAAAAAATCAAGACAATAACAACTTGAAGGAACTGTAGGCATCACTACACCAAGTATGCAACATCTTCTCTAGAGTGGTAATACAGTGGATACCATCTCACTGCGGAATACCTGGCAATGAGACTGTGGATATATTGGCAAAAGCAGGAAGCAGGCTACCACAGACAGACACCAGTATGACATATGAGGAAGCAAAAGTACGGATAAAAATGGCCTACAAGAATAAATGGTTGAGAGATCATCCAGAGCATGAAAAGGACGATGCATACCACCAGGTAAGTAGAGAAGAACAGGTTGTAATTTTTCGTCTACAAACTGGGCACAATAGGCTGAGGTACCATCTGTTTAACAAGTATAAAATAGGCCCATCTGAGATATGTACATGTGGCACCAGCAAGATGACAGAAACACACATACTGCAAGAATGTCCAACATACACGGAACAGAGAGAAAACACATGGCCAATACCCATATCAGTCCAAGACAAGCTATACGGAGATGTACATGGACTCCGGTTGACCACTAACTACTTAAAAGTATACAAATCGATGTCTGAAAACGTTGGAAGAAGAAGAAAGAAGACAGAGAAATAAAACAAAACAAGTTCTAAATTCATAAAAATGCATACCACTCTACTGATGATCATGCTAGAAGGAAAGATTGAAAGCAGACCGGGAGAAGAGTATGACAGTGTTACAAGTAAAAATCTCTTTGCTGTACCATGTGGTATATTGGGGAACCAGTGTTAGGCCTTTTTTGGACAAAAAGCTGGGTCGATCTAAGAGCAGTTTGTGGTTGGAAAAAATCTCACTGCAACTGAGAATCAAACCAATCTAGGAAGCATTACCTACTGTGTACCACAGCTCTTGAATGATATAGGTGGAATGATGATAATATAAGATGGACAAACAACATTCTGTTAGAGTGTACCACTAGAGTATGAAACATAATGCTGTTGGAGACAGCACTTGATCTGATGTTTCACCATTTTTTGGTTGCAGACATTATTTGGTGATGCAACAGTAGAGGACAAAAATAGACAATATTTATGACATATGGGCACCAAAATTAGGTTCACAACCATATTTACACACACAAAAAATGTACGCAACATAGATCTCGACAGAATGAGCCAGTGGTGACCTTTAAAAAAATCTGGAATGATTGAAATATATTTTGAGCTTCAGGATCCCAACTTATGTATGCTTATAAATTTCAATTTAACAATGAAAACAGATTCAAACTACATAATGTGGGATAAAAATAGAATTACAATTAGCTGGAACAAGTTCAAATCTCATAATTATGGAGAAATTCAAATTTTATTAAATGGTGACCAAATTAAAATTGTATATAAGGGGAGGTCAGAATTGCACCACAATTTTTTAAAATAAACTATTGGAACAAATGTGGTGAAATTTTCAGATTATAGCTGAACAAATCCTTAATACTACCTATTTTTCCACATAATCTCCATCCACATTTTTGGCTTTACGCCAGCGTGGAACAAGGCCATGGATGTCTAGTCTGTACTAAGTTTTGTCTTGCTCTGGTAGCCATTTCTTAACTGCGCGAATCACATCCTCGGCGTTGTCAAACCGTGTGCCATGCAGTTAATTAATTTTTTTTAGGGGACAAAACCGATGAAAATCAAATGGAGCCATTGGGGTCAAAGGTGCATGGAGGCAACATGTACCGGGTTAGCGAAGGGACGCTAAACAAGACCCTGCTCCCCACCTCTAAGTGGTGACCCTGAAAACAGACTGTGGTTCCAGTCTGGCTAAGGGGGACAGGGATCGAGGAGAACTACAGGTAGTGGTAGTAGTGCAAGCACGGAAAAGCAATGCAGGAGCAGAAAATCCCTGAACAACGCATGCATCTCCTGGTCGATGTCCGCTAAAATCTCCCCAAGTTAAAAAAAAGTACGAAACAGCAGCGTACAAGCGTCCGCGAACAAAACAGTGGTAGTAGTACAAGCACGGAAAAGCAATGCAGGGGCAGAAAATCCTGAACAATGTGCACATCTCCTGGCGATGTCCATAAAATTTGCCCAAGTTAAAAAAGTACGAAAAAGGAGAGTATGAGCATCCGTGAACAAAACACTCACTCCCTGGAGTAAATGACCGAATTAAAGGGATGAGAGGTGCATCCCAAAGTCGAGACATAAAGTGAAACTTGGAGCCCTGTGCACGAGTCAAACTGAGTGTTGGAGCTGTCCCGAGGCACGCTAAATGAAATGGCAGATGTGTGAACATATTGGTTGTATCAGCTTCCCGGCAGATGGGAAAGGCTGCATGCGAAGGGATGAGAGGTGCATCCTGAACGGAGAGCCCACACGGAGCGAAACTCGGAGCCATGAGCGCGAGTTGAGCAGCGTGCCAGGGCACTCCGATGCACGGTAAATGTGGTACAAAAGGTGAAGGCGACATATGGGAAGATTGCGATAAAATCCGTATATGAGGCCAAGCGCGGATTAAAATATTGGGTAAAGTTGGCAGAGTGTAAACCACAAAGTTACGTTTTAGCGCCTTACGAAACTGCCCTCCCTGAGACAGTCGGGCAGGGCACGATTGTTCACGAAATTAACATCCCAGGAAAAATCAGGACGGGTGATGACTGGCAAGTGCAAAATCTAAGTTGCGTTGATAGCGCCTAGTGAAACG
Organism: Arion vulgaris; assembly: GCA_020796225.1. Taxonomy (NCBI): domain Eukaryota; kingdom Metazoa; phylum Mollusca; class Gastropoda; order Stylommatophora; family Arionidae; genus Arion; species Arion vulgaris. The sequence continues at coordinate 31,120,884 of CM036763.1, read as the reverse complement.
ATCCATACATTACGATGTGCAGGGCCCCAGTCCAGTGTTTCCCGGATCAAGGGAAATTACAGAGCAAATGCAACTTGCCTAGTGCCGACATGAGCCTCGAATAAAGCATCCCAGGACACAAAACTCTGTTCTCTTCGTAGGTAACCACTGCTGCCTTGTAGTTTTGGTTGGGGACAATCAAAGGCTAGCGGAGTAAACCGTACACAAAACTGGACGATAGGCAAACCAAGCAGTCCACAAAAAGAAGGGTTCGCTGAGCAGATGATGCTCATCAGCCCGGGAGGGCAGGTCGTCTACAAGTCGCTGCCCTGAAAGAAAATAGCAACGTGCTGCCTTGTGGGTTTTGGCTGGGGACAGCAAAAGGCTTACGAAGAGCGAACTCAGTAAACGCTGGTTGAAATCAGACACTCTGCCGAAGGATAAGCACTTGAGCTCCAAATGGTACTGAACGTTGTGACGTAGCGTACCCATGCTAAGGCTGCATGGACCAAATTTTATCATGAATATTTTTAATTTAGAATCTTGATATGGTGCTACGCCAGCGGAGATCCGTCGGGCAGGATGAGTACCGGCCCCATGCCTCGAAGGGGCAGACTTTACGCAACCGACGGTCCCCCGGTTTGGCAAACCAGCGGCTGCGAGCCACGGGAAAACACTACTGGTTCGATGCGGCCGAGCACTGGCCAGAGACGATTAAACATTGTGCAATGAAATGCCGATTGGTATTCATCACAAAAAGTAAGCACTCGCAATAAGACTTGCAGAAGACGAGATTGATGTTGCGTGTTGAGTGATGAGACGCACCTAAATGCCCAACATAGATTCGAGATCAGAGGTTACCAAACCTTCAGATTAGACAGAGAGGGGCACAAATGTGGAGTCCTCACCTAGTACGAACGGCATTCCAGCAAAACAAACGGAACTGACTACAGGAGGCACCGGCGCAGCAGAAATCATAAGCGCCCAGATTACATGTGATGAAATACAGATTTTTCTGTATAACTTATACTGCCCAAGCGATATCTCGCTGTCACTTGAGGCAATGGCTATTAATGATACAGCATGCATGGTGGTCGGTGATTTCAACAGCCATTCAGAAAGATGGGGCTACCTGGAAACGAACAGTAGAGGCGAAGAAGTGGAAGACTGGGGAAGAGAGAACAAACTGTTCTTCATCAATGCCCCAGACGATCCGCCAACCTTGTACTCGAGAAGGTGGCATACGACTAGCACCCCCAATCTGGCTTTTGCAACAAGCGACCTCTCCACAAAAACAGTACATACGGTCACAAAGTAACTCGGAGATAGTGACCATAGGCCCGTCAAGCTGCAAGTAGATCTCCAATTTGTACCTGAGCCCAAAATGTGGTTGCTACGGTGGAACTACAAAAAAGCTAATCGGAAACAGTACGGGGCACTGACAGAAGCCAATGTTGAGCAGCTCAACATGCATGAAAAGAAACACATGCGATCCTTGGCAAAGGAACTCTCAAAAGCAATCCTGAAAGCGGCATGGGAAACCATCCCTAGAGGCGCACGGAAGGATTACAAGCCATACTAGACAGCAGAGGTTCAGAAGCTTGAAAACCACCTTGACATGGCAAGGAGAGAGGCAGAACAGGCACAGACAGTAACAACCAATACTGCTTACAAGACGGCAGCGGCTAAGTACAAGCGGGAGGTCAAACGATCAGCACGACAGAGCTGGGTTGATAAGACCGAATCCCTGAACCTTGATAGGGACGGACGTAAATTGTGGAAGCTGGCAAAAGTGCTGAGTGATGAAAACTCCAGCTGACCCCCAATAGTCCTGGAACAAGATAAAAAGATGTGCTCTGGAAGGGAAGCTGCAAATATTCTAATGCAAAAATATGCCAAAGTCAGCAGAGTAAGCATAACAAAAGCCAGAAGCGATGATACAAAGAGAAAAGCGAGAGCCTCCAAGGCAAGCCAGAAAAGCCAATAGTCACCTAACGGATACATTCACCAGAAACGAGTTGGAAGAGGCATTAAGGGAGCTCAAGCTCAGAAAATCGCAGGGAAAGGATGGGATTACAAATGAGATGCTTAAAAACTTGGGAACTAGAGCAAAGACACCTCTACTGACCATCCTAAATATGTCGTGGAGGACAGGCATAGTACTAAGAGAATGGAAGGAAGCGATCATGGTACCCATCCTAAAGCCAGGCAAACATAAACTCGACCCGGCGAGTTACAGACCAATAAGCCTCTTAAGCTGCACAGGCAAACTCATGGAACGTATGGTGAATAAATGGCTGTCATGGCACTTGGAGAGCAAAAGGCTTCCGGAAGTACCATCTACAGAAGATCAGATAACCTATATCGCCTAGGAAATCGAGGATGGTTTCCAAGAAAAGAAGCAGACACTGGCAGTTTTGGTAGATATGGAGAAGGCGTTCGACACTGTCTGGAAAGAGGGGCTAAAACTGAAACTCCTCACCCTCGGTATAAAGGGAAGAATGTACAAATGGCTTGATAGATACCTAGAGAACACAACAGCAAGGGTTCAAGTTCAGGGGTACACAAGCATGAAGGCCACATTAGAGCAAGGAGTCCGCCAAGGAGGAGTGCTCTCACCAACTCTCTTTCTAATCTTTGTCAACGACATAGCAACATGCTTACCAAAGCGAGTATGCCGACGACCTGGCAATCTGGGCGAGTGAGGAGTCAATGCTCATAGCAACAAATCGACTGCAAGATACGCTAAATAAGCTGGAAATCTGGTCCAAAAAATGGAACATGAACATAAACGCATCAAAGACCACATACATGGTGTTCTCACAGAACAACCAGAATTAAGCTTAAAGTCAATGGGCAAGATCTTCCGGAAAGCAAAAACCCAACATACCTGGGAGTCACACTAGACAGAAGGCTGACATGGTGCACCCAAATAGACAATGCTACGACAAAAGCACGACAGAGGCTAAACATGATGCACAAACTCACAGGCTCCATGTGGGGAGCAAACACTAGAATCCTCAAAACACTATATTCTGGAAGAGTGTGACCGGTCCTGGAGTATGGCATTGCAGCATGGAGCAGTGCATCAAACAAGTAATTCGCAAAAATGAGCAGCAGTCGGAACCAAGCAACACACATTATTACAGGTGCCATGAAGTCCACGCCTATCAAGGCGATGGAAACAATCACAGGCCTCCAACCAATGTCAGACCGCAGACAGGAAAGTTATGATACTGTCTGAAAAACTGGAACGGCTTAACTCCCACCTTAGGGTTTTAAAGGGTTTAAAAGCAGAAGGATTGACTTCATTGCACGGGCTTTACCCCATACGGCTCAGTCCCTCTCCAGAAATGGCATGCCACCTGCCGAGAGTATTGCACAAAGCACGAACTCCGTAGCTCCAGCAACAATCCTAGGGTCTCTGAAAAAACTGCACTCGTGAACAGAATGGCGCTGTCCGGATTCGAACCCACGACCTTCGACTCATAAGGGAATGGCGTAACCACTTAGCCACAGAGACCCCCAAATCCCCCACCCTGTGTATGTCAGGATGAACGGACTAGGAAGTGGCAGGATAAAGAGAACCAGCTTTGCAAAAAGTGTCAAAACACTGACCCAAGGCCACCCGGTCTTAGCAAAGTGCAAACCCAAACTGATACAGGCAACTGATAAGAACCCACTGTGGAAGATCAATATGCCAGAATTAAGGTAATCAATCCCAGGTATACTTAAGAAAGGGCAGCAAAAAAACTGCGAAAGAAGAGTGGTTACAGAAAAATTCAGAGACAGAGTACCCTGAAAATGAGTGGACACACGTGTATACCGATGGATCGGCAGTGGACGCAATCAGCGATGGCGGAGGAGGAATAGGGCTTAAACACTCAAAGAAAGTGAAGATCACGAAGTCGATTGCCACAGGCAAGTTTTCAAACAACTACCGTGCAGAGGCGCTAAGAACAGCAGCCGAAATGATCTTAGAGAGAAGAAGCGCCTCGCAATAAAGTCGTGATATTCACCGATGCTCTATCGGTCATCACAGCCCTTACAAAGCGCAGCCAAACAGAACACACTGAACTGAAAGCGATTCTCGGTGTACTAGTAAACTCACTTAAACGCATGGTCATTCAATGGATACCATCACACTGCAACATAAGCGTACGAGGAAGCTGACAGGCTAGCAAAAGAAGAAGGGTGACTACCGCAGACTGATCACGAGATCAGCTATGAGGAGGCCAGAACAACTATCGGCTGGCAGTACAACAAAAAATGGTCGAAAGACCACCCACAACACAACAGCAATGATGAGTACTATGGTCTGTCCCGTAGAGAACAAGTTGCTATATTCCGCTTCCGTACCGGCCATAACAGACTCCGAGCCCACATGTTTAACAAATTCAGAATTGGCACAACTAACCTGTGCCATTGTGAAAAGGTGGACATGACAACTGAGCACATACTGCAAGACTGCGAGCTGTTAGCAGCCCTGAGAAAAGAAACTTGGCCCGATAACAGAGAGCTTCGAGAAAAGCTGTACGAAGGGATGGAGGCCCTAAAAGCAACAGTAAAATTCATGATAAGATTTGGTTCATCAGTCTAGGCGGGGAGAGAGAGCCAGATCAGGACTATATGGCGGATGGGGTAGCACAGTCCAACCAAGTTTGTTGATTGCTTCCCGTGTTGCCAGACTTGTGTGAGGGCGTGCATTGTCGTGTTGGAGCAACAAATCAGATGATTTCTTGTTAGGTCGAACTCTGCAGAACCGTCTCTTGAATTTTGTCAGTGTATTGAAGCTGCAAGGCCAATTGTTGGCTGGTGATACGCCTATCCTCACGAATAATGGCATCAGCGCGGTTCAACATGTCGAGACTCAAAGCCGTGGCAGAACATCCAGAACGTGGTAAATCCTGCAGCCCCATATGTTCATTTTCTTTACCTTTAATTCTCTGAACCCAGTGACTGACACTGCTCCTATTGGCTGCACAACTTCCGTAGACTGCACACAATCGTTTATGAATGTTCATCACATTTTCTTTCTCCGTAACCAGAAATTCTATAACAATTCTCTGTTTGTAACAGACATTGTTGACACTCGCCATTTTAACGGTTTGTTGCATGCGTTCTATTGATCAGAATACGGTGAAATTTGGGGCACACAATCAGCACATGTGATACTGCAAGTGTGCAAACTTTCATGATCCTGTCTTTATTATTACCAGAGAAAAAAAATGTGGTGCATTACTTTCTGACCTCTCCTCGTATATTTGAACAAAATTTTAATTTTATCATTATAGGAAAAAAGTTGCATTAATTTGGAAAAAAGAAACTTGAGATTTTATTTTAGGGACAAAAAAATAGGTGATCAGTTTCAAGAACTAATTGACAAAACAATCCCTTCCTGCGGCAAACATTCACATAAATTATGGTTCCTAATTTACATAAATGTATCTGCATTTGACCATCTAAGGAAAAGATCATATTTACAAATGCACAACTGTGAAGATAGCTGATGAGAAAGCAAATATTCAATAGCTTGATAGTATTTACAACATCTTTCAATGTAAAATATATCAGTAATATTCTTTATTATATACAGAGAGTATATGACCATCATAAGTATTATCTTATATCATTAGACAAATTAAACTGCTGATAACTTGTCAAATACAAGCAAATTATTCTTTGATATCATTAGACAAATTTTCAACCTTGCATTTTTTTAAATTAAGCCAAATTTTTATAAACATGTTTTACATTACTAATTAAGAATGAGATTCCTTCTAGGTTATAAAAAAACCCAGTCAAAATAAACTTTTCATGAAATTTCATCCATTTCAAATGACTACTTTCATAATACAGAATAAGAGATGCAGTGACAAGACGTAACAGATATGGAAGACAGATGATCATAATAAGTCATTAATAAGCAGGCCTAGCAAATTGTCCGCTGCGACACATAATATTGTCTGACAGAATGATAGTTTTGCAGTTTGAACAAACTGATTGCCTTCCAGGTTTTCTGAGACAACATTACTTATGAATTCTTTAGTATTTGTCAGTTATTCATCAATAATTTAGAACAGCACAGGTTCTGTATAGCTCCAGTTCAGTTCTGCCATCAACATTCTTGTACAATGGGCAAGTCTCATGCATGCTCCAGTCCGTCCTGTCCAAATTGTGTTGGTCGGCATATCTTCCCTCTTTACCCTAGACAGAACCTGTTCATATTTAAATTCCATTTTAATCAAGCAATTCAATATCTCTGATTCTGTTTCCACATATGTGAGGGAGAGGGTGTTTATGCTGATCATCCTGTCCATACTTTTTTCCAATTTCATTAGATGTTGCTCCATCTAGTTTATCTGCCATTTTCCTTTAACACTCACTGCATGTCGAAGCATATAAGGCCAAGATAGTTTCTTGAAGCTGGACTGTTGACAGCTTAAGTTCTTCAGACTTGTATGTCAAAATGTTTTGAAATGGTCCCTGACATAAGAAAAAGGACTTTGACCAATGGTTGAAAGAAGCATGCCTCATTCACCAAAAGGTTTCACATTTTTTTTATTTCAACATCTATTATACATGTTTTTATTACAACATCTATTATTTTTATGTTGTACCTGATGAAGTTAACTAAATCACAATCGTTATTTGCATGCTGTTTTGAACAAAGGTATGCTATTCATTATTGTGTTCGAGAAAAAACACACAACTGAAATACGATTGAAGGGTGTGTACTGGTGTTTCATCACACCCTTGATCTCTATATTCTTTGCTTGATAAAAGCCAAATAAAGTCTGCAATACTTTATAAAACTACTTCACTTTATGTTTTGATATCTTTTTCATTTGATATTTAGTTTTACTGCAGTCTCCCTATTATTGACATATTGAGCTAGATATGTGAAGTCTTTTCCCACATGGTGCACCAGGTATAGTCAGAGAATGAAGTAATTTCTTCTTTTTTGAAAGCTCCACATCGACCACTTGTCACCCACTCTGTGTGATTTGTGTGTGATTTATATGTGATCTGAGCCTAAGAGCAATTGTACATTGTGCCAGTTATGCGTCCACAAGTAGGCCAGCACATCCGATTTATGCACTGCTTTTTATTTACTAGGGTAGCATCCCTAGGGCCTACATCAGTCGCCTATTACGACATGCATTGTAGGTTGCAGTGGTACTATTCTTTGCTTCCTTTGCGGGCCCCAGCACCACACGGGCGAATGAAGTAATTTGAATTAGAGAGTAAAATACATACTAGATTGGGAGGGGGGTCGCTCTGTAGCGTAGAGGTTAGGTACTCGTCTCTCGCCCAAAGGTCACCGGTTCGCTCCTCATGGAGCCATTGGGATATTTTTCAGAGATCCCTGATCTCAGTGTAGGTGAGATTGAGTTCCTACTCCTAAAACATAGGTCCTGTGTTCAATTTGAGCATGTAAAAGAACCCTTGACAGTACAAAATCAAGAAGAGCAGGCTGGAAAGCCGATGCCTAGGCAAAAAACATTTGAAAAAAGATTAAAAATAAAATTACTATTCAACATACTAGATTTAGTATAGAATATATACTTTACACTGTATGCCATTTTCTAAAATGAGTATACCTGCTCTGATCATAAAGCCAAATGAAAGCTGATTTTCTTCTCTTATCACTGTGATTAAATTTCATTGTTCATTAAATTTTGTCAAATATTTTTCTTGTTTAACATGACCCAATCTAATATAAGTATACACAGCAAGTACTGCTAAGATTATTGAAATATGTTTGTCATAATATTTAAAATGACACACAAGTTGTGAAACATATATTTACTTGTACCATTTACAAACAATGTATTACTTGTAGTTTAATTCTATTTGGCTTTCTAAACATAATTTTTCTTGTATATAAACCTTGAAATAGTTTAATATATAACAGTTACTCTCCACTACTAATTTCTACTTTGGATTATTTTTCTGCACTCCGCCAGTGTAACTACAGATACTTCTACTGTTCTTTGACTAACCTACTTCTCTCTTCGCTGGTGAATTTCATTAATTTTTACATATACCACAATTTCTGAAATGAAAAATACAAAGCGTGTCTCTGTGGCTATGCCCGTTGCCTTGTGTTGCCACACGTTGTGGGTTTGAATCTTTAACATGCTACTATGATTGTTGCCACAGTTATGGAGTTTGAGCTTTGTGCAATACTTTCGGCAAGCATCATTTCTGTGGAGAGGGACCAAGCTATATGGGGTCAAACCTGGTGCAATGTAGTCAATCATATGTCTTTAGACCTTCTTTTGTTTTATTTTTAATCATAAATTTGGTTAACATGGCAATAATATTTCACAGTGGGAAAAATATATGAAGAAATTTATAGAAACAATAACTGTTACTGAAAAAACACTGGCTAAATGTATTTACAAACTACAGTGGTCTAATCTGTGATGTCCACACCTACAATAAGTAAGAAATAGCAATTCAGTACTGAAGTGATTGTAGTGGTAAGTCAAGAAAATATGGCAGAAAATAGGTTGAGAAGCTGACCTACAATATGCAAATCACAGATACGATATCAACACCGAGCTATACAACAAAGATCATAAATGTATCCAATGTCATCAAACTCAGATCACCATATGTTTTTAACATATATTTGAACAGAACAGTGCATATGAAATTGCTAATTAAGCAAACGTAGAAAATATACAACAAATGAATGTAGTTTATATCAATAATGGTTAATATATATATATAAAAAAGTTACATCTTTATAATATTGTAACAAATTTATTTCAGAGTAAAAAAGTAATGATCATGTCTGGTAGTAATCACAGTTAAAACCTGGTCTGGATAAAGATGTGGCTGGAAGGGTTCTTTAAGTTAATGTTCATTTTTTAGAGCCAAAATACCAAAGGTCACAACCAGAAATTTGTCTTTCTATAACTAAACAATAGAAAGACAAAACAGCACACACATTTCAACATTCTTAAACAGCACACACATTTCAACATTCTTAAACAGCACACACATTTCAACATTCTTAAACAGCACACACATTTCAACATTCTTAAACAGCACACACATTTCAACATTCTTAAACAGCAAAATCAATAATTATTGGAAAAATCTGGAATGAGTTTAAGATCTCAGGAATGTTTTCATAAAATATTAAAATACCATTCAATTTTTAAATGGCAGATATTTAATCTCTCTAGAATACCAAATTCCATTTTCAAAAAAAAAAGGTCTAATCTGGTCTTCTTTTGAGCAGGAAAATGTGTCGGTTTTTGTAGTTTGTAGGCAGATTTGAACATGTTCATGCTAAACTTCTTTTAAAAAAATACCAATCACCTTTTTGGTAATGAACATATTTCTTATATATAATTGTATAACTGGTTCCTTATATACAAATACAGTATTAGTTTCTCAGTACTAACAAACACAATCTTTGAATAAGAAAAAAAAGTGAATCATACGAGATAAACTAATGTCATAATAAGCTTTGAAGCAAATAGTTGACAAACAAAATGTTAAACAAGGTCTATATACCTGCAATCTCAGACATGCATGGTAGCCTTCTATTAAATTTTATTCAAGCAATAGTTGAAATGAAAATCGTGACATATCCTAAAGGACGTAGCCATCAACCACAGTAAACGAGTCGTTGATTTTCTAGGCACCACTTACACGTTCAGTAATTTGCCATTGCTTTCTGAACGGTGAAGTCTATTTTTACCTTTTGTAAAAATCCCATGGAAATGAATTTGCTTCCAAACTTGCTCGCCGTGGGGTTTGAACCAATAGTTAGCTCCCCAAAATAAATACTATTCTGTTTAGATAGCTACATGCTAATTTTAAGCTTTCAAGTGGAATCTGTATTATCTGTTATCAATACCATTCTTCCTTTATTCCCTCTAACAAGAGTTTTGAAATTCACTTGAATTGTCCTCCATGTAGGAAGCCTATAACAAAGCATTTCAATACTCTGACAGTGTTTGTTTCTATAACAATTTGTTTAATATGATAATGTTGCTAGTCCTATCTATAACCATCATTAGTCTCCTTTACACACATAATCAGTAGAGAGCAATGATGTTATTCTTTCCTCCACAACTCTGGTAGCTATACTCTTCACATAATACAAACCCACATTTACAAAATGAAAAAATAACAAATATATCAAAGCTTGAACTAGCAAATACTTTGAAACACATATCTTTGAATCTAGGTTTATAAAATGATGTCACCCTGGATGTTAACACAAAAGATGAACAGTTTAAATATAACATTTGTCAAAGATAATGAGTTTACTTAAATGCTGCTAGCTGAACCTTTTCTACATTTAGTATTCAGAAATGTTTTCTCCACAACAAAAAGCTGAACATTTCTTTCACAATTCTGGAAAAGTTTCAACCAGCAAATCGCCAGAGTGGTTACCAGGGCCCAAATTTGGGGTCTAAAGAATAGAACCACTGTTACCTGCCACGCATGTCGTAAGAGGCAACTAAGGAGGCTTGGCTGAAATCGGATGCATGTGTCCTAAGCGTGTAGAAGTCTATGCGTTTAGGGGCCTACCAAACCAATGTGCAACGTATACACGTTCTTGGCAAAGATCAAACATATCACAAAGAGTGATTAAAATTGATCGTAAAGAAAGAACACAAAGAAGAAGAACCAGCAAATGTTAACAAATTTACATAGATGATTTAAAAAATAATATTATAGGTATTATATTTGCACAGATACATGTCACAAAATATCACACATTCAAGTTACATGGATTTGTCTTGCCAAACATTAGTTCATTATATATTAAGTCTTCCAAAATTAAGTCTTTTGAGCATTCCAATGCGTAGCAGTATACCAAGAACTAGGATCCAAAATTAGCAGTATACCAAGAATTAGGATCTAAAATTACCTCATTAATCAATTAGTTATTGTGTCACTTCTAGCTCCAGTCTCAACAATTTCTAAGAGTCACAGGAACCATTAGCATGTATATCTATTGCAATTTTCTAAAAGAGACAAAGTACCTAGTGTTCTGCCTTGTGAAGTAACATTGGTTACCTTAACCAATAAGCATTAACACTTTCACTGCCAGCCCTTTTTCAACAAAGTCTGGCTTACTGCCACGCTATTTTTTCGGCATGATCAGTTTTCAGGGTGACAATTTCAAAAAATCGTAACAAATAAACTAATAAACTTAGGACTTTTAAACTATGGAATAGTGTTCATATATTAATGAGGTACTAACCTGTCTATATGTGGAATATATTCTTTATAATCCACAAGCTATTGTAGTAACTGATATCCCCATACCTATCCACAGTATGATATGCCGTCGTTTTCGAGATGGGTGTCAGTCACCTACTCCTGTACCCCTGGGAATGTCTGCTATTGATCTATAAACATTGTGAATCACAGTTCAAATTCATATCACATTCAGAGTTCGTTTTAACACTATCACTGGCTAAAAAGTCAGAAAAAGAGTCATTTTGGATATCACTATTCATCAGCTACGTCGTCCATTTGGAAAATTTTTGTTTACTAATGAAAATCGGCCAAAAAATCGGACTTATACCGACATTTACCGCGTGTGTGTTAGATCCGCAAATTTTGGAGAGCTCGTTGGAAAAATACAGAAGTAGTATGTCACGGACCCCGGTTTCGCAAGCGATACTCCCGCTTAAAAAGACATCGGCGACGGCACATGTTGGCCGACAAAAGTCAACGACGGCAGTGAAAGGGAGTTGGTATTTTGCCGACTTTTGTCGTCAGTGGCAGCGAAAGTGTTAAACAATAACAGTTCTTTCTTAGAAAGTAATATTGTCACGCTGTTTATCAGAAAAAGAATGGTAATCATGTCACATGTTTGCAATAACAAGTACATTAAAATAAACAAAACTATTGTAAAATGAACAACACACATTGCTATTTCTACATTGATTTATGAATTATACTTGGACCCAACTACAGCTACTAATATTTTTTTAAATCCTGGTTTAAATGTGGTAAACTGGATTGAAACTAAACTCACAATTCTCTGTCTTCACAAAGCTCTATAGAATGAAGATAATGAAAACCTGGAATAGAAAACCTGGTCTCCAAAATAAAAATCTTAGGAAAGACAGTTTACTGTAAAGCTTATCTGCAATTCTGTTCTGAATAAATTTAAGATCCAGATGTATTGATCAAAGTGTTTTGGAAAATATTTCTCAAAGTGCAATTTTTGTTATTTAAAAAAATCATTCAAATACAACTATTTCAAAAAAGCTGCACTGCATTCGGAAACTTTGTGCTATTCTATTTTTCTGTTTGCAAATTGTTTTTGCACATATCAGTTTGAATGAGTGACTAAGAGTCTCTGTGATGTTTATGTCGTTTCCCAATCCAAAAGTACTTGGTTCGCATCCCATGTGGATGCAATCTGGCTATTTTTCAGTGAACCATTAAATTAAGTATGTGGGGTAGATTTTCTAGTCGTATCAGAGACAGACAATAAAATGTTGATTATGGGTTCTGAGTTAAAAAAAAAAACCTTGGCAGTTGAAAATGAAAAAATGCAGGCTGTAAAGCCACTGCCAGAATAAATGTTGAGATATAAAATGATAAGTTTAATTTCTAACAAATCTATCATCATGAGACAACTGGAAGAGCAGATCCAAACACAAAATCTGCATAACAGAATTGGTTGCACTGGGCCAAAGGTGCAGATATCGCAGCTTGGCTGCAATAAAGCACAATGTACTTACTGCTCAAATCACAATAAATCATCACAAAGTGTGGTTACAATGGTTATACTAAAGCAGACTATAGTAAAGAATGAGTAACTATCTAATACTAAAGCAATGAATTGTATAAGATATTCAGGAGGATTCACATCTGACTATCTTATATCTTTATGACCAGCCTAGAAGCAACGGGCAGGTTACTCTTGATCCATATATTCTTGTACAATCTGATGGAGAAATTTATACTGCTCCTGTGTGATTAAATAAAAAATTAACAAATGTCAGAAACTAAAGTAGACGGCAAAATCAAAAGCTGTTAACAAACAGATATAACAGTAAAAAAAATAAATGAACAGGTAAAACAAGCACTACAGAGGAAATGAATTGAAGTAACTGGACCAAAAAAAGAAGAAAAAAAAGAGAGAGAGCACTGATGGAAATTGTTCCGATTTTAGGTGAAAATCAACATCCTCTAAAAGGTCCACTCCAAATAGAACATAATATAAAAATCAATGAAATTATAGAGAAATGGAAGAAAATTATAGAGAAATGGAAGACATAAAATGATGGTGTTGAGGGACGAGATTTTGTGTGAATGTAGGATTCTATATGATATCAGTTTATACTTTTTCTTGCATGCTTTATATGAATGAGCTGCCTTAGTCTGGCTTCATCAGTTCCCAAACTAGTGTTCAGAGCTTGCTTACATCCGGCAAGTTCATCCAAGTTTTATACAGTAATGTCCATCACATTAAAGTCTAGTCTGTAGATGTTCCTGTTGTGAAGGAAGGTCCATCCTACAGTTCTCTAGTCAGAAGCCAGTTCTCTGTTCACAATATCTTTAATGATCCCGCTGTTCTCCATCTGGCTTACAAGCCCAAACATTGGAAAAGGCTGATAGAAATGGAAGAAAATTATAGAGAAATGGAAGACATAAAATGATGGTGTTGAGGGACGAGATTTTGTGTGAATGTAGGATTCTATATGATATCAGTTTATACTTTTTCTTGCATGCTTTATATGAATGAGCTGCCTTAGTCTGGCTTCATCAGTTCTCAAACTAGTGTTCAGAGCTTGCTTACATCCGGCAAGTTCATCCAAGTTTTATACAGTAATGTCCATCACATTAAAGTCTAGTCTGTAGATGTTCCTGTTGCGAAGGAAGGTCCATCCTACAGTTCTCTAGTCAGAAGCCAGTTCTCTGTTCACAATATCTTTAATGATCCCGCTGTTCTCCATCTGGCTTACAAGCCCAAACATTGGAAAAGGCTGAAAACTTTTCGGATATGATTGTTCTACATGTGTAGGATGAAGTCTACAATTGCAAAAGCTCCCTAGCTTAGATCAAAAATACCCCCCAAAAAAAGTCAAAATTGATAATTTGATCAAATGCAATTTGTCTGTCTGTGCAGGTGATCGCTAAGTACCTTCTCTGGTGAAAATCACACAATGGCCACAGAGTGATTGTTCTAGAGCAATTTTGGAAGTAGCACTTGGACTACAATCACAGGCAGATTGACCAGCGAGGTAAACGAGTGATATTTCTAAAGCAACTTCAGTGCTAGAAATGAGGAAGTACTGCAGTGGTCCCCAATATACTCTACCTGTGTAGGAGTTTCTGCAAAACTAAGCATAGCACTACACGTCTATTGAAGGCTTCTGAGTCTTCAAGAAAACAAGGTACTCTCCCCATTCAAATATAGGAAAAAGGGTGAAATAAACGAATAATTCCTGGGAGCTCGGAAACAACAATAATTCCATCTGGTACAGGTGCCCCAGTCATCTTAAATGCTGTTAGTGGAGAAGAATTTCCATGTTTGATATCGCACCATACTCTAATACATCTGTTTTTGTTACTCTGTCACTTCAGGAGATCCTGTGGATTTACAGGCTGCATATATGTAGTACACTCATTTTCTTCCTTCTGCAATATATGAAAGGTTCTCAATTTGGTGCCATAGTGCTGAGAAAACTGGCTCTATACACAGCAATCTTGGAATTGGTCAGCTTGCTGTTTCTCCATATTCTGGCTACTGCTTTTATAGTCCATACCTAGTCTCTTGTACAGTTCTGCATTCAGTGAGAGGACTTCAGTGATGACAGAGCCAAGATCATTAGAAAGGTTCACCAGTTAATACTTGGAAGCTCTGTTCCTTGGATCATTACTTTTGTCTTATGTAGCCGCTCTATCCTGGGCTACTTGTTTTATCGCTGCTATGAAATTAGTCTGATATGCTTCACCTCTCTCAGTAAAGTTCTTTTCAGGGTTTTCCTAAGACATCCTTTCTTGTTTGAACCCTGTCTCTCCCCACTTCAATGCCTGCTTTGTGATCCTTTGGTAATTTTTCTCAGTGTATGTCCAACATACCTCCATCTTCTCTTTCTTATAACTGTTGTTACTAGTGATTGACCAGATATTTCTGATTTAATCACCTCAATTCATCCCATTTTATGTTTGCAGATATCTATTTTCAAATGCATTCAACTTCCTTTCTTTATCTTTAGTCATTTTCTAACTTTTGTTGGCAAATGTTAGGACTGAAACAACATTGGAATTTTATTAAAAATTTAGTTTTCTTCTTCTTCGATCAACTTCAGCTATGTGACTAATCCGGTATGTGTCATTAACAGGGCAGTGCGCTTGAGGTCTTCACCGGTCCCCCATAGTTTGTCTTGTAGGGTTGTTTCTGTTGGCCAGATCTCCATTCTCACACTACTCAGACTGGGTCAGTCTTGCAGGATGTGCTCTGGGGACTGCTTAGGTGCTCCACAGGTGCAGGCTGCTGAGTCCCTGAGACCCATTCTGTGGAGGTGTGCTCTGAGACTGCAGTGTCCCGTTCTGAGTCTGAAGACTGTGGTCTGTGCTTTTCTGTTTAATGTATTTATACTGTCATGCTCTGGGTTGTATTCTCCATTTGTTTTTCTCCACATCATTTTCCTGGATTGTTTCAGGAGAGTCATTGCTTCTGTAAAGCTTTGTGTTGGGTGGTGTTGTGTTAGGCTTCCCCCAGCCCTTGCGAGTTTGTCAGCCTTTTCATTTCCTGGTATGCCACAGTGTGCTGATATCCCCTGTAAGGCCAGATCAGATTTTTTTGACAGTAAGCTGATATTTTGCCATATGTCCTGAATTAGCTTGTTTTGTCTGGGACATGAGATAGCCTGGAGAAGGGATCTTAAATTGCTAAGGACTGCAATATTTTTTGCTGACACTTGCTGGTCATTGATAATCTATATGGCTGCAAGAAGGGTTGGTGCATGTTTCTCCTGCTGCCAGAGAGTGTGTTTCTGTGTTTCCTTGGGGTGAGTGATGTAGATTCCGCTGCCTCCATTTCTGATAGCATCTGTAGCTGAGCCATCTGTGAACACATGTGTCTATGTGCTGGTGGGATATTGCTCTCGTAGCATTTTTAGTGACCTGGCTCTTTGCTCTGTTTCTGTTTGTATTATTTTTTTTTTGTTGAGATTATTCCTGGGACTTCTAGGTGTATTTGGGCCATGTTTTGGTAGCATGTCCATGGCTCTGGTGTTATGGGTTCCCACATTTCTGGGTCAGTTTCTAAGATGTTTGAATGTTGTAAATGGAATTCTCTGGCCAGATGGTTGGGACTTTTTCTTGCGAATCTGTTTTTTTTTTTTTATTTCTTGAAATTTTGTGTGTAGAGGGTGTGTTCCTTTAGTGGTTTTAGTTTTTCAAACTAGGTTAGTGTTTTAAATTTTCTGCACAGTTCTAGAGGCGAAATGTCTGCAGTTTTTCCATTTCTATGATAGGACTGCTTTTCATTGCTCCCAGAGCTATTCTTAGGACCATGCTTTGCCCTTTGTCTAGTTTCTGTGTGTTTGTTTTGGCTGCTGTTGTCCAAGAGCTGGAGCCATATTCCATGATGGATCTGACTGCTCCAGTCTAGACCTGTTTTAACCCTTTGAACCCTGGCCACCTGTACCTTAAAAGTCTCTTCCCTGAAGCTCCTAGGCAAAAACAGTACACATCAGAGTTATACTAAAACACGATAGTTTAGCACTCTTAAGTGCTCTATAATTTGTTATTGACTTACCCCATCACCTCCGTTATTCCTGCTTATTATATATTTGTAGAATATTAAACTTTGAAATTTATTTGATTTAATATGTGAGAACGGCCGCGAATACTCCCGTATATGAAGATTTGTCTCCATATTGAAGATATCTAGCTTGAATATCAATAGATGAAAACAATTCTTTGTCGTCTAAATGATCATCTAACTCACTTTCTATATCAGAATAATCATATTCTAAGTCTAATTTATCTTCAAATTTATTCAAAACAAGTTCAACAGCTTGCTCTGTTATACTATTAGAATGACCATTTCCAAAATTTATCTTTTTTAACATGAAAATACTTAACTAATTAACTTATCAGTACAATAAAATCACACAACAGCGTCCGTCATCTCGCATAACGATGTAGAACACCTGGGTTGTGTCTTATATCACATTTGTACACAATTTATTTTCAAATACGGACAAATAGTTAAAAAATATTATTTGTCTGATATATCGGGAGCTAGGGATATGCGGCGCTTACATTCAATCCCGAAATATTGGGAGCCTGGGTTCTAAGAGTTAATATTTTGAGTTTGCCCCCAGGACGTGCCAGCTAGTTTCTTCATCACAGAAAGTCTCTGGCTTTTCTTTGAATCTTGTCTATATTTGGCCTCCAGGTAAGTCTGCTGTCGAGGGTAATTCCAAGGAAAGTGGGTGTATCTGTTTGGGGTATTGTTTGATTTTCTAAATTGATGGATACTTTTTTCTTGTATGGGGAGAGAGAAAAAACAGTTGCTGTGGTTTTTGTATTGTTAATTTTCAGGCCCCAGCTTCTTGTTCAGTTCTCCACCTTTTCCACTGTTTTTTTGGTAGCAGATGGGATGTTTTTGGGTGTGTTCTGCAGCTGTACAGATTGCAAAGTCGTCTGCATGTAGGCTGTTTGAGACTTTCTGGGGACAGCATTTGGTGATGTCATTTATGTACATTAGGAATAGAGTATGCGCTGCCCTGTGAACTCCTTCCTTCATTTGTTTGCATCTTGCTGAGGTGGTTGTCCATTTTTACTCTGGCTGTACATTGGGATCAATATGAAGATCAATATTCAAAAGACAGAAGTCATGACTATAAGTAGAGAACATAAAGATATCAACATAAAAATAAATGACCAAACGCTAAAGCAGGTGAGAGAATTCAAATACCTTGGAAGTATCTTCACATCTGATAGTAGACTGGACAGAGAGATCGAAACTAGAATCCAGCAAGTCAACAACATTACATACCAGCTTACCCCAATTTTGAAACACCCAGCTATTCCAGTAGTGACTAAAAGACAGATTATAAATTCAATCTTTATACCAACACTGTGCTGCCAGAGCCAAACATGGGCACTGATAAAAGAACAAGAAAGGAAAATTACCACATGCGAAATGAGATGCCTGAGGAAAGCAGTAAATAAAACAAGAAGAGACCATAAAAGAAATGAGGAAATTAGAAGAACAGTCGGAACAACACCTGCTATTAGATTTATTGAAAGGCAGAGACTCAAATGGTTTGGCCACTTGGTCAGAATGAACCCGAATACACCAGTTGCAAGAGCGTACAACCTGAAAATGGAATCATCAAGAGGAAGGGCAGACCAAGAAAAAGATGGGTTGATGGAGTTACATACATCTTAAAACTCCACAATACCACACCATATCAAGCGACCGAGCGTGCATTATCTGGAAACCGATCATCAGTTAAACCTGCTACGCCTAGGGGCAACAAAGCAGAGAAGGACAAAAGAAGAAGAAAGAAAGAAGTACATTGGGAGAGGAGGTTTCTGATCCAGGAGAACATGTTGTGGGAGACTCCTGTTTGTAGGACTTTCAGCATTAGGCCATCATGCCATACAATGTTGAATGCCCGGGACAGGTCAAAGAATATGCTCTCTACTCCAGGTGCCTTTTTCTCCTTTAGCATTTTTATTTGGTCTTCTAGCTCCTACAGGGTAAACATAGCTGAAATGCATTCTGTTGGGATTGTGGCGTTTAGACTATTCAGTAGTTGCTGTGACTGGTTTTTAACTTCCTTTTTCCTTGCCTGCTGAAATTGGACTTCACTTTCTGATTGATAGGTTCTAGCTAATAGGTCTGCTGCTGCCCTGCCGGTGACAAATCATGTGTCTGTGTGTAGCACAGTTTTGGTCCTTTCTGTCCTGTCACCATTTAGGATTTTGGTGAGGTTCCATAGTTTTTTAGTGTCTTTCTCTAGATTTAGGAAGGCAGTTTTTTCATGCCAACTGTCTCTCGTGCTTTTCTTCTTTTCTTTGGTAAATATTGCCTTTGTCTTGTTGTGTAGGGTAACATTTTCATCTGTGTGGTCTGCTTTCATGTTTTCTCTTTGGATGCTGAGTTCAGTGTGAAGCTCTTCCAGTTTAGGGAACCAATAGTGTCGGTAGTCTTTCCTTTGGTATACTTATTTTTGCTGCATCTAGAACCCAGTTGTTGAATGTTTGGAGTTTGCGGTTTAGGGCTTTTTTCTTTATCTTCATGTTCTTTATGGCTTCTTCTAGATGTGAGAAGATGTTCCAATTTGCTTTCTTATAGTTCCAGCTGGCGGTGAGTGTTCCCTTTGGGGTGTTCCTCTGTCTTTTCATGCAAATTATTATGGGTTTGTGGTCGCTGCCCCCTAGTTGAGTGCACACACTTCAACTTGTGAATTTTTTAACATCTTCAGTCGCTATTGCTAGGTCTGGGTTGCTGGTTATTCTCCAAGGTCGAGATTAGTATGAGTGTGGGACATCAGGTTTGTTTAGAAGAACAAGACTGTTGTTGATGATGAAGTCTTCCACTTCCTCTCCTTTTACATTTAGGTCAGAGTACCCCAGCTTGGAGAATGGCTGTTGAAATCTCCAACTATTATCCAGTTTTCTGTGTTTGGTTGTATGTTGTTTAGGTGGATAAATCTGTTTGGTGGTGAATAAATGTTGCAAATTGTGATTTCCTTGTTAGTGTTTTTTAGGCAGATGGTAATCGCCTCTGTGTCGATTGATTGGGAGCGATGCGTTTCCCAGACTAAGAACCTCTTTTTGATGGCAGTCATGACTCCCTCCTTAGGTCGTTCTTCCCTATCTTGCAAGAAGATTCCATAACCTCTAATGGAGAATCTGTATGCGCTGGCAAGATGTGTTTCTTGGATGCAGCACACATCGATGTCATGCTCCTTCAGGAAGTTTTGCAGCTCTATTTTCTTGTTTCTGATGCCTTCCACGTTCCACTGCATTATTTTTAAATTTTGACCAGTATGTTTACTCTCGTCTTCTCTGGTCGATCTGAGAGTGTGAGGAATTGTGGTTGCTGTTGTTTTTGAAGGATGGGGGCCCGGTGTTGAACCTACCTGGCTTCGACCTGTAAATATGACACCATACCAGAGTAGTGTTTGTTGCATAGCTTCGGTTGTAGTGTTTGTTGCATAGCTTCGGTTGTAGTGTTTGTTGCATAGCTTCGGTTGTAGTGTTTGTTGCATAGCTCGGTTGTAGTGTGTAGATGCGAGTTTTTATTCCCGTGCCACTTGGGCACGCATCTTCCGGCGGTTGAGGTTTCATTTCTGGAATCCTCCTACCATAGGCAGGTTGCCTTTCTAGGCTTATGGGTTCTACCTACCCGGACTGCTCTATTTAAAACATAGCAAAAGCGGCATGTCGGTAGCGATCACAATTCTGATCGGTCACCATCTTACTTCTGCGTCGCTTAACTACACCACAAAACATTTCCGTGAATAAGACAAGATATATTGGGTCCAAATGAAGGAAACGTAGTAATCCACGCCACGGAAGCGAGATGAAATGATCAAAATGTATTTGCTGACGCTAACCGATACGTTCACTCAGCGCGATATCGAAACCGGAAGTAAAAAATTTAGTTTTAAAACTATATAACTGAGTTATATATTTTAATTAGTCTATTAAAAGTTTATGTTGCTTTGACAACTCGTAACATAATTTTGGTTTTTAGTGTCTGGGTTATATATTCTTACATTATTCATTTAATTTACTTATCTGTTGGCTTTTGTTCATGTTTGTTTATCGAATCCGCTACAAAGATTTTTTTTTTAAATATTAACTCTGCTACTGAACCTATGTGAAATTGTATTAGTCTATTAGGAGTTGTTAGTCTAAACACACTCAAAGGCATCTTGTCATCCTGAATCAGGCGCTGGTTCTTTCAACCATTAATATGCAGTGTCACCATATTGGGAGATCAGCCAATGGATTGAGCTGATATTTTGAACGCTCTCATAGAGTGTGGCCGCAACGAGGAGTTTTATCTAAACCAATCCAATCCATGTCAACAGCTAAATTGCAAGATCTTGGATTGAAAATTGGAGTGACTAGAAAAGAAAAGCACAACAGGTATAAGAGCAGGCTCATCAATCAACATTGAACTAGTATAATGAGTTGCTGGACACTGTTGCAGATATTGCAAACGAGATCAGAGTGGACATGTCCAAAGTAGATTGAAGATATTCCAAACTGAAACGTAAACACTTGAATGCATGCTTAGAATGAGATCAGAGCAGTTATGGACATGTTCGATGTGCAATGAAGGTGATCCTCGAACAGTGTATTTGTCAAATATACAGTTGTCAAAAAAATGTGCTATAACTACTCAAGGAGAAAACATACTTTTGGTATCAAGTCATTTCAAATGAAAGATATTTTCAAACAATGCTTAATAAGAGTTTTTAAATACAAATGTAATTTCTTAGTTCATACCAAATTTTCAATAAACTGTGGCCGATTGATTCTGATCTGTTTAACAGTCTGGTACACATCCACCTCATAGTCCAGCTCTAGACGCTCTAGGAGAAGACTCATAGCCACAAACACTCCACTCTTGCTAGCTCCATTCCTAACAAAATTAAACCATAAATTAAAATTGGAATTTCTGTACCTATTCTTGCATAGCACTACTACACCATACAAAACATGTTGTCATGTGGCTAAGAAGTGTTGGTATATGAAAATGGTTAAAATATTGTGTTAAACAAATTGCTACAGGAATGAAAACTGTAGGAGCATAGTAACTCTTTGGTACAGAGATCTTGTACGTAGATTAACTCCGTACAAGTCAAATGAAACAAAACAAATATCTGGTCTGTTTAGTACGAATTTTTAACTTTAAAAAAAACTATTTTAATTGTAAAATCTCCCGTTCCTGGCTGAGCAATTAATATGCAGATTATTTATCTTGTCCAAATTTGATTTGGTTACTGTGGACCAATATGCACACCTTCGTGATGCAGTCCTCATCTTCATTTCAAAACACTAACTGCAGGTCTGCTTTCTGTCAAACATCAGTCGTTTGATGGTTGGCCTGAATGGGGTTTGTCAGTCCTGGAGTTGCTGTGTGTCATCTTGCCTTTCAAAGCATGCGTGTTTGTCTGGGCATTAGTGCCCTCATACAATCAAGATAGAAGTTCAGATGTCCAACCTTGTACATGTCCCTACTGTCCTTGTGGAATTAATTTATAACTATCATTGTGGTACAAATATTTGCTGGTGCTTTCAAATTTATTTCTTAACATTACATTTGACACAGCAGGCACATTGATTGTTATTCATTAGTAGACCAAAACATTCTGCAATAAGGTAACTGGTGAGCTCCAAACATATAGTTTACATAAAGAAAGGTCTTGATGTAATCAGAAGAAATGTTTCCAAGAAGGATCTGGTTTTTCTAGAATTTTCATACGTACAAATGCATCGTTTAACTCTTCCTAGTTCTAAAAAAAATGCCTTACGTAAAAATTGTGTGAGGCGTAATGAAGGTAATCAAATAAGAGTATCTCGAATCTGGATTAAAGTCATTTGTAGGACCTGTTTTCTCACTAAATTGTCCGATATTGATACTGCTCAGTTGATGCTCTACTGATCTCTATTAACATTATGATCTGGTTGGTGTGGAGTGGCATTGTCACCATCCATCGATAATCATAATTCATTGCAACTAGTTAAGTAAGTAATAGAACTAGTGTCGTATATTTCGTCATGCAAATCTTAAATTAGTTGTTCATCAATATCTGATTCATCCTTGATCTCATCAAAACATTCTCCATCTTCTGAATCATAATTAGCTTAATCTTGCAACAAGTTCTGCAGAAAACTGAAGGCCATACTCAAAAATTCATTGCAACTGAACCACACACTGTATAATTTTCTAATCAAAAGCACAGTGTGCAGCCATTACATGTTTTGCAGCCAGTAGTGACAGTATGTGGGCGTCTGTAGCTTAAACGGTAGTGAGCTCGATCACAACCCAAGAGTACCTGGTTCAAACTCTGCGATGAGCATTTTGAAAGCAAATTAGTTCCTGTGGATTGTTACAAACTGTAAAAATAGACCCCACCATTCAAAAAGCAACGGCAAATTACTGAACATATAAGTAGTGCCTAGGAAATCGGTGACTCGTTGATGGTGAAGTCATGTAAAAGATAAGCCACGATTTTTTTTTCAGTGACATATGGGCTAAATTTAGCATGTCTATTTGAAGGAAGGATACAGATAAATTCTTGTAAAAAGGTATACAGTGCTGGCTGCCAACGCCAGTTATGGGATTGAATGTTAGGAGATACCAAAACCATAACAATTTTAATAAGTGTACAATTAATGGAAATATGATTACACAACTTTGATACACAGGTGATACAGTTCTCCACAAATTAGAACAGCTCGATTCATTGTATGCTCTTATTGGAGAGATAACATGCAGAATTTAGAAATTACATGGCATTTTCAGAAATTTTTCTAAAAATATACTGCAACAGTATGAGTGATGTGAGACTAATAGGCAAGGTGGCAGCAGAGAAGCTCTGGGGATGATGAGTTAATTGATCCAAGGAGAAATGAATTCATTAATTCAAGTTTGTAACCCCCTATTTCAGGATACATCTGCACAATAATATATTCTGTCTATTCATGTCATGATATATGTTTACACATAGTAGTGGAAATGGAGGAAAATAACACAAATAAATGTCTAAAACAGAGTTTAACATAATAATTTATTCTCAATGGAAAAGACCTAAATAGAAGTTAATACATACATGCAATGTACTGTGACAGGACCCTTGCTGTTCTGTCTGAGCCAGTCATTAACTAAGTGAAAGAGTCGCAGCAATGAGTTCACAGAGTTGGAGGTAGTCTGGTAGTCAGGCCAGGTCTTGAACATGAACTGTTTGATGGCTCGCTCCTCACCCTTCAGAAACAAGTGAATAAGCACATGATTAGCAAGTGTAATATGCTAAACTTCAAGGTTAGTGAACTGTATACATTGTACTGAAACTTCACTACAGATTAGTTTACAAGCACATATACACCAACTACAAAAAAGAAAGAGTAGTAACAAGTACTCCATATTTGATTCAAATCCATTCAGATAGCTTCAGCCAAACTCAAAGAAAAACATGTTTGAGAACTCAACCAACAGCTTATTCCTTATTGTCAGTGTAAATGTGAATGCTGTCAAAACATTCATTTTGTTACCTAATAACATGAGCAGTATTATTGGAATGACAATATCTGGTTGTGTTATCTGCTGTTACTGATAATTATTCAACAACTAGTAGATGTATAATAGGTGATACTGTAGTGACATAAATAAGACAGATCTCAGCCTAAATTGTAATAAGATGAAAGTAATGGGCATCTCTAAGAAACTGAATTCTATTGAAGGAAGCAATAAATCAATGGGACACTTATAACAAATGCATAGACTTAACTTAAAATTGTTAACATCAGACAGGAATTTCAGAAATAAAGAATATAAAATACCTGACAAAAACGGTATTCCAGCAAATGAAGATCATTCTACGCAACATGTTCTTGTCAAGGACAATAAGTAAGAGTTATAATGCAATGTAAATATGAGGTATAGGTAATAAATAAATGCACAAGAAGATCATTTAAAATAACAAGATAAGCTTTACAGAAGGAAGATAGTAACATTGGAAACAGTAAATTGCTCTACAATATACTAAAACAACTAAATGGGAAAAAAAATTCCCAAAGGGTGGCCCAATCAAGGGTAAAAATGGTTAAATGCTCCAATCAGATACAAAGCACACAAAAATATGGGCAGAATATTTTAAAGAAATTCTAAATAAACCTGATTCACCACTACTACTAAAGTTTGATAAAAAGCAAGAAACAACTCTACCAATTAACAAAGAAATGATAAATACCACTGGGAGGCAACCCATTCCCCGAAAAAGCAATAAGGCAGCTGGCAATGACAACATCACTGCAGAAATGCTAGTGGCAGGTGATACAGCAATTAGCCAGGTGCAAGAACAATTTCAGAAAATATCGGAAGAAGAAACTGTCCCAGAACAATGAACAAAGGGTATAATCGTTAAGATCCCCCAAAAGGTGATCTCAAAGATTGCAACAACTGGAGAGGGATCACCTATTATCAGTAATGACCAAGATGTTTTGCAAAATCATCCTCAGAATCATAGAAGCAGTGAATACAACTCTGAGGGAAAAACAAACTGGTTTAGACCTGGGAAATGCGATAAATTACACTAAGACTTATCTTGAAGGAACATATTGAGAAACAACAATCACTTATCTTAAACTTTATCGATTTTAAAAAGGCTTTTGATAGTCTACACAGAATCTCCCTATGGAATATTCTGAGATGCTATGGAATACCAGACAAAATAATAAACATTATCAAAAGCCAATATGATGGTTCACAGTGTGCAATCCACACTGATGATGGCCAAAGAGACTGGTTTATGGTTAAAACTGGAGTAAAGCAAGGCTGTATTTTATCTCTGCTATTGTTTTGAGTGGCCATTGACTGGGTGATGAGAAAATATTGCAGGGGCACAGCTTGCAAAGATTGGGTAGGAAATAGTCAACTAGAAGATTTGGATTTTGCAGATGATATTACCGTGTGAGTAAAAACTACAATGATATGCAAAGAAAAACAGATCACTTGTCATCTATAGCATCAAATGTTGGACTGCAGATAAGCTATGAACAGACAAATATAATGAAGACACCTATCTATGGCAAGTAATGCAGATATCACAGTGGAATTCAAAATGGCAAAAACAACAGAGCAGTTCCCCAATTTGGGTAGTAATTTGGTTTGCACTAAAAAAATGTTTTAAAAGAAATTATGCTACAAATTGTCAAAGCAACATCAGCTTTTAAAAGTCTAAATAAAATGGGTAACTCCAAGTTATATAGTTTTAAAACTAAATTATGAATTTTAAATTCCAATGTTGTATCAATTCTAACATATGCCAGCAAGAGTTGGAAAATGACTAAAGATAGAGAAAGTAAGATGAATGCATTTAAAAATAGATGTCTGCAAAAATAAATGTGAACATAAATAGGTCAGACATGGGATTCAGCTGGTAACTTGGATTCTACGTCCATGTACCAACTACAGGAACTTAGTTACGCATGGTGCTAGATTTCAATACTATACAGGGAGCAGATGATGTTTCGTTAACTAACACAGAACTGGAACTGTCAGTTGCTATGTGCTAACAGACATAGTGAAGATAAAATCGAAGCACTTATGAACTTGTTCCTTGAGCAATGAGGATGACCTGATGACTAACTAACTAAACATTCACCCATTCAACAAACAAATCGAAGTCATGACATTCGCCAGAGAGGAAAGCGCTACCAATATCTCCATTGACAATCACCCATTAAAACAAGTAAAAGACTTCACATACCTGGGAGCATTTTTTCAGCAAACGGAAGAATAACTAATGAAATTCAACACAGATGCAACAAAGCAAATCAAATGATAGGACAAATGGGACCAATTTTAAAGTGCAAACATGTCACCATGAACACAAAAAGAGCAATGTTCAACATAATCTTTCTCCCACATTATGCTACCAGTGCCAAACCTGGACGCTGACAACAAATGATAGAAGAAAACTAGTCACGACAGAGATGAAGTGTCTACGCAGAATGCTGGGGGTAACAAGAAGAGACCGGTTCAGAAATGAAGACATTGATAAAAAGTGGGTACAACCTCAGTACTAAACTTCATCAAGAAACAAATTAAATGGTTCGGCCACATAAGCAGATTACCAACAGACAGTGCACCCCAAAGAGCAATGCTGCTCCGATACAATGGGTACAAAGCAAAAGGCTGTCCATGCAAAGATGGACCTCAGAGATAACAGAGGCGACAAAAGACACTATCTACAAAGCGCACACAAAGGCCGTTTTAGAAATCTCTTCTTGACCTGACGCTGTGAGGCAAACAGGATTGGAAAAAAAGAGAAAACAAACAAACAAATAATGATTATTCCTTCTCACAAGCAAAATCTCACTGTTACAATAAAATGGTGTCTAATATATGCTGACCTTCTCAAGGTGACTCAGTTTAAACACCCTGACAGTGACATCTATATCAGCCTCAGAGGATGACAACAGCTCCACACTGAGAGGTCCATGTTCCTCAGTGTAGCCATACTCTTCGGGCCAATACAAGGCACATGACTACAAAATACAAAAATAAATGTTTTTATAAAGATTAACATTTGGGGATTGCCAAGAACATTGGTTATTGGTTACTAAACAGCAGTCATAACACTCTGGGCAGACCCATAGGTGCTCAGTCTCCTCCATCAGATACTGAAGGGTATGCATACTAATAGTTCCTGTGGCTCGCTGGTAAACATACTCCTTTCTCTGCCTTTCAAACATTCAGCTCTACTTGTACAACGTGTAATTCTAAACTCCTGAAATTGCTGGATAGATTCAACATGGATAGGCTTTCAATAGAAGACTCTGGCAACTGAAGCAAAACAATTGATACTACTACAGCTGAGTGGATTCAGTCAGCATGGATCAACAGAAGACCAAGTAACTTACATTGCACAGGAGATCGAAGGTGGATTTCAAGAAAAGAAACATACACTAATGGTACGGGTTGACATGGAGAAGGCTTTCAACAGGGTCCGGAGAGAGGGACTCAAAATCAAACCGCTCCAAAATCAAAAGGCACATGTATATCTGGAAATGTCACTATCTGGTAAATAGAACAGCCGAAGTATAGGATCAGGAAAAACATAGCAGGAAGTCAATCATCGAACATGTTGTTCCCAAGTAGGGTTCCTGTCTATAAAACTACGTTTTTATAAATAATTATGGAAGACATCCCCAACTGCTACGTTGATGATCTGGCATTGTGGACACGAGAAGAATCAATAGCAGTAGTCACCTCAAGGATGCAAGATGTAATTAAAAAACTAGAAAATATACCAGGTCTTGACTGCCCTTTATAAATGAAAAGGAAATCAATTTCACAGTCTTTAGTCTATCCAAGAAGAAACAAATGCTCAAACTCAAGTTCAATGACCACCTACTCTCAATGGACGAATGTTCAACATATATGGGAATCATCATGGACAGTAGGCGGGGAAAACACAGATATGCAAATCTGGGGAAAAATCAAAGACGAGAATGGGGATCGTGAACAAATCAGCAGGCACCAATAGGAGTGCGCGATGTAGCATTCTGAAAAGGCTTTACACTGGGAGAGTTTGACCAGTACTTGAGGATGGCATAGCAGTCTGGGTCATAATCTCCAAGACACACTTCATAAAGCTAAGCTGAGTGTTAAGTCAGGCCTCATGGATCATCACTGAAACCATGTCTACCCACATAGAAGTTCTGAAAATGGCCCTAAAACTTCAGCCAATGGAGGACAGACAGAACATGAAGGTACTTCAACGATGAGAAAAATGTACGAGATTGATGAACCATCCAATGCGCCCCCAAATAAACAGCTACGGTAGGAACAGAATTAAAAGGAGTAGCTTCATGGCAAACTCCAAAGAACTTGCCCACGCAGACCCAATATTGGCACTAGCTCAACCAAGACACATACAACCAGCCAACACCTCTCCTCCCTGGTCATACAGGCTCGCAGAGCTGGATGTCCTCAATACAGCTGCAAAAATGGCACTACAACATATGAAATAAATACATGGACAAATTGTGCTTTTTGTCTGCTATCTCAGCAGTGACATCTGAAAGGAACACAGAACTAAATAATCTCAGGTCAACCGTAGCCCAGTTGGCCCAAGATTCTGAGAGTGTAGCAATCCAGTCAATACCCTCACAATGCAAGCTCAATGGGGATGAAGATGCTGACAGACTGGCTAAGGAGGGAGCAGGGATACATCAAGATGACAACTTGGTCAGCTAGGAAGAATCAACAACCATCGCCAGAGGGCACTACACAACAAAGTGGGGAAAATAACACACAAAACACAACAAGCATGATGTATATTATGAACTGTTCAGAAGAGACCACATTCATCATACTTTGCCTCCGGACAGATCACAACAGAATGAGAGCAGAACTAGATTCAAGATAGGCACAAATGACCTGTGCCCCTGTGGTTTGCCGAATATGACGACAGAGCACGTCCTACAGAACTGTCACTAGTATGCAGACATGAGAAGAAAGATGTGGCCCACTTACACCAGGGTCCAAGAAAACTGTATGGCGTGGCTGATAGGGCCTTTATTAGAGA
Source organism: Arion vulgaris (assembly GCA_020796225.1). Taxonomy (NCBI): domain Eukaryota; kingdom Metazoa; phylum Mollusca; class Gastropoda; order Stylommatophora; family Arionidae; genus Arion; species Arion vulgaris. The sequence continues at coordinate 31,091,599 of CM036763.1, read as the reverse complement.
ATCTGAAATCCAAGTCTAGTGAGAGCAGAAGAAGAGTAGTAAAAACAGAATTATTTCTGGAGGAAGAGTTGATAGAATTGTCAAAAATGAAGAGATGAAATGGAAAAATTGAATAATGGATATCAAGAATTGTGTCTACAAAGTTAAATTCCAATATTATATCAACCCTAATTGGCTGCAGTAAGAAGTTGTTTTTTGTATTCCCATCACCCTATTTAGCTGAAAGATGATTTAGCGTGATCACCAGACTATTTACAAAGAAATGAAACAGATTGTCAATAGAGAAATGCGGCGATTTAAGATTATTGATGACAAAAATGTCACCAAATATCGACAAATTAGTTTCATAACATCAAGCTCAGCTCTAATTAATACATTATAACATACATTTTTTCAATGAAACTGTGAGGAATACAGTAATATTGGTATTATTATCTAATAAAATAACTGAAAAATGATCCTTGTTTTTCACTTTATAGTATGTACAATATATTTTACCAGAGAGAGCGGTAGCGAATTATTCACTGAAAAAGGGGGCACTCATTCAAAAAAGGTTGGGAACCTATGCTCTAGAGCATAGATTCCAAAACTTTTCAGCCCACCACCCACTTTGCAGGATATAAACTTTGTAACTTCCTGCCCCCTCCCCATTATAACAGTTTGCCAACTCTACATTTCCTTCCAAGAGTACTGACAACATTGCATAAGTTGATCATGCTACCATTTATTGGTATCCATTCTTCCCTTTAGGTAGAGGCGCAACTGTGGTTCCCTGGTTAATTGTTCTCTCATCTTGGGTCATCCATGATATGTCACACTTGATTCTGGAACCCTTAACATCATTAGTATTTTTGTGAAGTGGATGTCTATGATCAACAGTAACCCAATCAATATGATCAGCAAGAACAGAAAAGAATATCTGGACAAAAACTTATTCTTAATTGTTATTTCATTGTACGCAGACTGTGATATGGTGGCCAAGTGTGATGATTAAAATTATCATTATGGAAAAACTTCAGATTAAAGGGGATGCTTACGTTGAATAACTAGATTGCGTACTAGTGCATTTAAAAGTTCATATATGGCATATAGTTTGATACTGAAGATCACTGAATGCAAAAGAGCTATCAATTTGACTACGCACTTTACGGTTGCTATGGAAACCAGGATAAACAGCAGCCATATTGAATTTGTTAAAAATTATCTACAACATTCACTATAACATGTATGTGCTCAATATTTGGTATGAATGTACACTCTGGACCCTTTACATTGTCAAGTGCATTTGATAGTCCCTTACCTTTTTGATAATATTATATTTTGAAATTAATATATATTTTTCCCAAAATTTTGGACTTATTGACTGCTACATGAAAACAAACTGCTTGTTTCCCAAATGATTTTAGACAATGTAATTTGCAATGAGAAAACTGACAAAATTTCATTATAATATAACAAATAGTTTTGAAAACATGTTTATAAGTATAAAAACTGGTTTGAAAACAGAAAAGCGAATTAATTTCTGGTTTTTTATTATAAAATGAACATTTATGAATACTTTTATAAGTAATTACGCCCAACAAAGTTTCTAATAGTTCTAGACAGTTATAACAATCCTGCTACATATGCAGGTCCTCCCTCAGGCTTGCAGTTCTCCTGTCTCTTCGGGTTTGCTGTGGACAGTGTGGTGTCTCAGTTTGCTGGTCCTTTTTGCCCTCAAGCTATTCCTAATTCTTTTTCAAAAGTATTGATGTGTACCCCAAAGTTTAGAGGGCTACACACTCCTTGCCTCCACCATTCAAGAGATCATGTAAATTTTGCACATTTTTGGAATTTGGTCCATTCCAACTCTAATGCTGGTTTGTCTCTTAAAAGGTTTTTGCCAGTGGTTTCACACACCTGACACTATTAGACATAACATGCCCATGCATAGGAAAGTCCCCAGACATCCTGCAACCAACCCCAATGTAGCCTCTAGAAACAATGCACATAAAATACAAATATCTACTACATTGTCAGTAGATTGATGCCTGAATCTGTGCACGAACTTTCGAACATACTTTACGGTTTAAAAGAAAATCCTGCCCCCCAGATCTTCTAACTTTGAATATAATTTGTTCTTTGTTGTAAAATGTTTTGTGATGAAGGCATAGGTAATATTTCTCAATGTGAATCAGTCTTGCCATGGTTTCCACACCTGAAATATGTTGACATAACATGAAATCTATCAGTCCTGAAAGAACACCCACTGCACACCAACTCCAGTGCATGGCCTCTGTAGCCAGTGCAATGAAAGCTGATACTAATATCTACTTCATTGTCATGAAGGTGATGTCTGAATCTGTGCATGAACCCACTCACTGCAGATTGAGAGAGATGGGTGTCAATATTGGTGAAAGACACTACTAATTATGCATAAGTTATTAATCAACATAACTGGCGTGTTAGGCCTGGACTTTTGAGGTGGAGATCAAGCACCTATGGACATGTCAAGTCTATGATGATAGTCTATATAATTGATTTTCTATAAAATTGTTGAGCGTTGTTGACCCATTCCACAAACTAGTAAAAACTTTTCAAATAAATTTATAAAAACCCTTTGTTCAAAGTCAACTGGATCCTGAAGCAGTGAGAGTGTGTTTAATAAGCGAGCACGGAAACCTCAGTATGCATACTCTTGATATCTGTTGGGGAGCCCGGTTTGGGTTTGCAAAAAAGCTTTTTTAAACCCAAAACCAATAACCAAAAAAGTGCAGAATAAAAAAATTGGTAGAAAAAACACTTTGTTGATGGCAAAAATCTATCCCATCATTACTTCTTGAGCTATATTTCCACAACAAGAGCAGTAAACTTCTGCATCCCGCTAACCCTGATTTTCCCTTTTCCCCTTTTCAAATAAGACTGGAAATTTTTAAATACTGGATATCATGAATGAATAGTTCATCAAATTCAAAAAAACTTCCTCTTTTTTTTCCTTTTTATCCATTGTCATCAATGAAACATACCTGATGAATTGGTATATATTCATATGTGCTTTTTTTAAAACTGACTTCGGGTCTTTTCTGCTAGTAAAGAGTCATTTTCAAAACTTTGAGAACACGATGACAATGGTATGAATCCTCCTGTAAAAACTCAGTGATATTACACTAGGCACTGGCACTGCTATTCAGCTGGGTGCAGTCAAATTAAAGTACTTGTCTCAATTTCAAAAAAGGATCTAAATATAGACTGTTTCGACATTTTCTAAAAATGCAGAGGGTTCCCCCTTATTTATGTTATTGGCGTAAAATCCCCTCATTCCTGAGTGAGTGAGTTTTAGGCGTCGGACTAAATCCAGAAATTTAGACCCGTATATTTTGCTGATACCAATTCTGGCCCACAGTAACACTCCCGTCCCATCCTGCCTCCTTCTACCTCCATTCCCATACAGTCTTTCCAGGGCTCCCCAAATTTAATTAAAACACTGCTTATTTTACAAAATACACAATAAACTCCATCCGTGACCTTTGAACGGGTTTTCCTCCGTCCAAACACTGATGGGATAGCGTCTCTTTGAAATCGAGTTTCCCTTTTCCTGCGGTGAAATTGTAGACAAGTCTCCAATTTTATATAATGTTTACAACGTTCTGGTGCACTTTCTCTGTACGAGGGATTTGCTAGTTTAGACATCGTGCTTTCTTATGTTTGTGCTGACTGGAGGTAAATTTTCTTGCGAGGCATTTTCAGTTCGAGTCGAGTAGTCACTATATAACAATGGACATCTGGGGAAAAAGCACCCGTGACCAGTTCACCAACGGAATCGTGCATTATCTATGCTAATAGAAAAGGTCAAGCTAACACCCATATAGGAAGTTCGGAAGATTGTTGACACAGTGTTGCAACCACATCATGAAACTTCGAGGGGATGCAGGGGAGATAATGGCGATTACAGCGGTGTATGATACTATTATCTCTTTGTGCAAATACGATTGCTGAAGTTTAAAAACGCCGATTCATAACAATGTTCAATAAATAAACAATTTGACACCTAGGGGTTAGTTCAACAAAATATGAATATTGCATTAAAATAACATTATGTGAACAAAAAGTGCAGAATCTGATGAAGACATACTAAGGTGTGTAATAATGACTTTTTCCAAAAAAAGTAGACCTGACCCGTTTTGCTATTCTTCCTGCCGCCCATTACCTTGGATAGTAACACTATCGTGTTCCTACCAATGACACTCGACAAAACTCAGTGTATATTGATCCAATACTTTGTATGCCAAACAAATCATGGACAATGAATAAACAATCAAAACGATCATTGGAAGCCACAGAATGTGATGTTTGGAAGAATGCTGAAATTTATGGACAAAAAAAAAAAATAGGGTTTAAATCAGGCCTGCACACAAGAAAACCTTATCAAAATAATAAGAGTTGACAATCAAGGGTTCTTGGCATTATAATGTGGAAAAGGTTTAAGAACATTTGGTGACAACAGGTAAATTCGGAAGAAGTTGTGAAGACAGAAGGAAGATTTGGGTGGCTGCATCATGATTCGACACAAGATTCTCAGAACTGTTCATACCAGCAGAGAGTTGGGAGCATGACGCCTAAGCCAGCAGGCATGGCACTTGATTGATTGATACACCACCACAGTATCCTTGTCATTTCTGTCAAACTCATTCAGCATTACAGGTTCAGATTTGTGTCATCAGCATTCGAAGTCTCCCCATTGTGGTAGGCATCTTGAATGAAACTGGTCTCATTATATACCCAAGTTAAGTTAAAGGCAATTGGGTACACCTTACAAAGTGATTAAATTTCAGTAACTTAACATATAAATTATTGTTTTATGTGCTACATAAAAGGGAACATGTTTAATGTATTAAATAAGCAAAGTTGATGTGTTCATAACAAAGGTAACATGTTTAATGGTATTAAAAAACAAAGTTTATGTTTTTACATAACAAGGTAACAAATTTTAATGTATTAAATAAAAAGTTTATTGTTACATAACAATTTAACATGTTTAATGAAATAAAAGATAAAGTTTTATAACAAATAACATATTTAATATTTAAATAACAAGTTATTTTTACATAACAAAGAATGTTTAATTTGTATTTTTAAAAATTTATGTGTTACATAACAAGGTAACATGTTTAATGTATTAAATAACAAAGTTGTATGTGTTACAAAAAGGTAACATGTTTAATGTATTAAATAACAAATTTTATGTGTTACTAACAAGGTAACATGTTTAATGTATTAAATAACAAAGTTATATGTGTTACATAACAAGGTAACATGTTTAATGTATTAAATAAAAAGTTATTGTTACATAAGAATGTAACATGTTCTAATTGAAACTGAACTTTTTCAATGTTTTATTCTCCATGTTCTAATTGAAACTGAACTTTTTCAATGTTTTACTCTCTATGATCTAGCTTAAATTCTACTCTGTCAATATTTGATTCTCCATGCTATAACAGTGCTGTACTTACTGACAGGTAAACAGCATTTATATAATCATTGCAACCCTCCACTGGTGTATACAAGTAGGGACGACTGCGATTAGCTGAAAATTGAAAACAAAAAAAACATGATATATTATATACAGTACTTCAAAATTTTAAGTTCAACTGATAGAACTGTTCATCTACTGACAACAAGTGTAGACTGTATTTATCTGTGAATTTGTATTTAGAATGTTACCAGAAAATACCAACTGGTTATGTCCATGGTAGATTACAGACTTGGCCCGCTCACCATATCATGATCACAATGTGAACGACTTGAACTGAACATATTCAGAATGAAGGCAATGCGCACAGCCCTCAGCTGCACTAGAGATACTCCCATTGTGAAGTTGAGATATATGCTTACAATTCTGTAACTATGTTTGTGTCATCCTATTCCCCAACCAAAGTGTATATGCAAATTACTAGGCATCAGAGACCCCCACACACAAGATAAATATTGATGTTAAAGGTATGAGAATCAAGAGTGGCATGTTGTGAATGGTCCAAGGTAAAAGAAAAATTGACCAGATGACCATAGTAGCAACCCTACTGAAAGAGGAAAAATAGATCACGATATATGGAGAATGGCGATTATCATTATTCTTGGAATAGAATGTAGAGATCCCCCTCCTCCCTCCCATTTTCTCCCCTCCTCCCCCCTCCATATCCCTTGCTCCACCACTGAGAGGGTGGGTAGGCTTGCCACTCTAAGGGTCAATCAGCAGAAAAGTACTAATTTGTATTTTAAACCCCTTCCAGCAACATGTAAATGCAGAGCCAGGAGTAGAACACACCTTGTAGACCAAGAAAGCATCTATAGTGACAACATTAGATATGGATAACAAAATAAAGTTAATCAACTAATATCTGTTGGATGAAGTACACCCGGATGGAATAAAAAAAAATGTACATATCCAACCAGCCACAGAAACTGTGAGCAAGAATTCCCTTTACCATGTGCTGAAAGAGACTAAAGAGCACCTGTTGGTCGCAAATAATACAGTCAATTCTTTTCCCTGACAATTAAACAAAACTACTAATCTAAACCCTAACCTTCTTCCCTACGACTTCCAGTTTAAAATGGTGAATGTCAATATATTGTTACATCGAACTGGCATGTTGGGTCACTGGACGCTGCTAGATTTGCTGAGGTGGAGATCGGAGCACCTATGGACATATCCAGTGCTAGTGATAGTCCTCATATGACTGATAACTGAATATATTGTTTTGTAAAAAGGAACCCTTTCATACCTTGGGGTATATAGGGCAATACAGTGTTAGGCCTGTATTTTTCATTGACCGTCGGCCACGATGGGTGATGTGGTCAGCATCACGCCGGCCGCCTTTACTTCCCAGAGCATGTCTGGTACCCAGTTGAGGCTGGGTCGACCTGAGAGCCGTCGCGATCCAGGAAAAATTCCATGCCCACTATGGGAGCTGAACCCCGGACCCCAGCCTTGAGAAGGAGTTCACTAACAATACCTACGTGCTCTCTGTTTTGTTTTGTGCACACTAATATTTCTTTAAGATGGATGGTTTTTGTTTTCCCGATCCAGAAGCACTTGAACTTTGAGCTCTTGCTCGGTGCCAGGGACATTGTAACCCTTCGGTTCAGTGCCACGAACACCGTGAATCTGGAGAACCTGCAACTTTTCTACCAGCCCGCGGAATTAAACCCGCGCTCACAGGGAGCTTGTCACCCGTCGTCCAACGGGCTATGAACACGCTGGGCAGGCAGGAAAGATGGATGGTTAATTTCATCCTCTTATGCAGAGAGTTATGACAAAAGAATGGAAGTCCATTCATTGAGGATCTTCGTCGGTGCTCAGAGTGTGTGCATATGTGCTGGAGTTTTCTTAATGTTTGTCATCGGCGGTGGTGACGGTTTGGTTTTACTTGGTTACAAATGGCTGGCGAAGCCCGGGTGTAAAATTCAGAATAAATGTAAAAAAAAAAGAGAATGAAGACCAAGGCAAGGTCAGCAAGCAGACTAACAAGTCTTAAATATGTTCGCTTAGGAGATAGTGCCTTACATTTTTTAATGGTACAGTTGACTGAACTCAATATCAGTCCCTTCCTTCTCAATTGGATCTTTGCTACCCTCTTCCAGTGCATGGAGTGTTTAAATGTGGCAGCTGGGCTCAACACCAACAATATTACCCCCTGGTTTAAAAACAATAGTCACCATTATCTCCGGTGCTGTTCACACCTACACTGTGAGAACCACAGGAAGAGCAGATCACAGGTAGGGGATGACAATGTCATATGCAGATTTTTTGGGCATCTTCAGAGCCATTGTTTTGGTTCGCTTGGAGACATTGAACCCAGTGAAGAATGGATACCAATGCCAACAGGATTCAATACATCATTTTCGGTATGTATCAGGACTTGTTAACGAATGCAGAAAGAAAACCCAGTGGTCGTGGAGGCAGAAGTTCAGGCATTAAATTCTGAGAACTGAGAATGGTTTAATCATTTATACAGAAGGGTCAATGATTCGATATGTGCGGAGTTCATGGGTTTTCACTGCTCGAGTCAGAGGGGGTGTTGTAAAGAAAGACTGTTGTTTTGCCTTGACATGCAGTCTCACTATGGAAATCATGGCAGTAACTAAAGCGCTGGTCTGGTGCAGTAACTAAATCAGACTTTATCCATGCATGTTTTCTCAGTGACTCAATGAGTATGCTCAGGAAGATTTAAAAAGGCGGCTTGGAGACAAGGGTTTGGGAGTCGTTGAGAGGTCTAAGCGGACAAAAATCAGTTTTTTTTTTTTGTGCCAGGGGATGTAGGTGTAAGGGGAAATGAACTCACGATAGGCTTCAGGTATGGCTGCTGTAAAGTGGCGAGCAATGGACCAGGCTGATATTAAAAATTTCCCTTTAAAGGGGAGAAGGAATGATTCAAGTAATAGTGGTGAATCTACAACACTAACCAGACTGCAAAAATTTCAAGTCAAATGTAGTGTAGCTAGACAAGAGCACTATGCTGGTAGCAAATGAAGAATAGTAAGCCAACAAATAACCGATGCCGTTAGTTGTCACATGCTGAGAACATACTTGGGGGAGATTGGAGCACTTATTTACTAATTTATTATATTTTCAGTGATAATGATCCGACGACTAAACTAAAACTGCTTCCTTAAAATCATAAATAATATAAAAATATATCAAGACTCCTCGTTTTGTAAGTACCCTCACCTGGCAAAATGTTCTTAAATCTATTTTTAGCCATGTTTTCATCCTGTAAAGACACAGAACATTCCTCCCTTTCTATAGTAGGAGACAGTCGCAGTACCTACAAACAGGAAAAATAAAGTTACATTTAATGGTAATTTCTAGCAGAAAAGAGATGACAGATTGTAGTGTTGGAGATCTACAATATTAGGCTGTAGCTTTTGGAAGTGAGGTGGTCAGTTTCACTCCTTACAAACTTTCTATCTCTAGTTCAGGGGAGACAAGTACACAATTACAGCTGAATAACTGAGCATGTCTAAAGTTATCCTATTTTCCCCTTTACTTCAAAGTCAGCACTCAAACCACTTGACTATATCAGCTGCTATGTAGAAATAGTAATATTTTATTTTTATTTGGTAATTTATACTACTGAATTAATGTGAATTAGTTTTTAATTTCTAAACTTACCAAATAAATCACATGTCCATGTCATGAACTTTCATATTTCAACATTTTAAAATGCAATTTATACAAAGTAAATATTAGTCTTATTTTTGATAACATAGTTTATGTGTTCATGATGAAGGAAAAGCAAATGTGATGAAGGTAAAGGAAGAGAAAATGTGATGAAGGTGAACGAAAAGAAAAAGTGTTGGTGAAGGAAAGGAAAATGTGATTCTTCTTCTTCTTCAGCGATCTCTGGTCATGCGCTTAATTTACTGTGGACCACAAACTGGGCAGACAGGTTTCCCAGGCCCTGTCAGGTTTCCCCAAAGCTTAGTTTTCAGGTCGACTGGGTGGGGCCCAAATGTTGCTTCTCAGCTCACACAGAAGAGGACAGTCTTGCAGGATATGCTCTGGTGTCTGTTCTGCCTGCTGACACTGGAGAGAGCTGTTTGACTTATTCCTAGTCTGTATAAGTGTTTGTTGAGTCTGCAGTGTCCGGTGCGTAGTCGAAATATAATGACCTGGTCTGTTCTGCTTAGGTCTTTGGGGGAGTCTTTTCCATAATCATATCCAGTTTTTGTCTTCCAGTCTACTGCAGATTTTCTCTGTATGGGGGTTTTGACCTCTTGAAAAGACAAGGGTTGGTAAATTTGCTCTTTGGCACTGCCCTCCTTAGCTAAGACATCAGCACTCTCATTGCCTGCAATGCCACAGTGAATGGAATCCACTGCAAGTGAATTTCTCCCTTTTTCTGAAAGCCGAGCAAGTTCTCTTTGTAGTTTTGTACTGTGCTGTCAGTGGATTTAGCCTCCAGGGCTTGTATAGCTGACAATGAGTCTGTAAGAAATACCATCTTGCTTGCAGCTGCTTGCAGCTTATTCATGTGCTGTGCTGCCATCAGAAGGGCTATGAGTTCTGCTTTGTAGTTGGAACATATTCTTCCAGTAGGAGCCGCTAGAAACACAGTGGTAGCATCTGGGTGCCTAATGTACACTCCTGCTCCACCATTCATGGTTGCCTCATTGCCGATCCATCTGTGTAAATTCTTATCCAGCTGTCTTCTGGAAACATGTAATGGAGATGTTCCATTGTAATTGTTTTTTTCACTAGATTAGGCTCGGCATCTTTGCTTAATAATTTAGGGATGGAGGTTGAGAAGTTTAGTGGTACTGAGTCTGGTTCCCAGTGATAAAAAAGCAATTCTTCAGGTATGGAATTATGATTTAGTAGTTCCAAGTATGACTTTCCTATTTCTTTTGCTTTGTGGTTTAGACTTGTGCGCTTTAGTCTGTTCTTTGTTCTAGCCGCCATTTTTTCATGCAGTGAATGGTGAGGCATTCTTTTGATCCTTTCAGTCTGTAGAATCACTTTTCTCCTTCTTCTGTCTTCAAGGGCTGGATGTTGGCTGCCTTTTCCATTTCTACAATTGGTGTAGATTTCATGGCTCCAAAATAGTACGCAGACACCTGTTTTGTTTTTTTTCCAGTATCGATTTGTTTGAATGGGCTGCTGATATCCATGTCGATGATGCATATTCGAGGGTCGGTCTAACTGCACCAGTGTACACCTGACTCAGGATTCGAATATCAGCCCCCCAGGTAGTTCCAGCCAGCTTCCGCATCACACTTTGTTTCCTCAGCCTTTCTGTTTTTTTCCCATTATGTGTTTTTTTCCCATGTCAGGCGACTGTCAAGCTTAACCCCCAAAAAAGGTTTGGGAGTGGGGGAAACGGGGACGATATCATCGTTAAATTTCAGTCTGAAGTGTTCTTCCTTTGTTGACAATGAAAAGCGTTGCTATAGTTTTGCTCGGTTTATTTCAGACCCCATTTACTTGCCCACATTATGATGCTGTTCAGGCTGGCCTGGAGTTTAAAGATGGCAGGACCCAGAAACTCGGAGGTGTACCACACAGCTAGATCATCAGCATGGAGAGAATGTGATACATGTCTGGGCAGAGTTTGTGGCAGATCATTAATATATACCAGGAAAAGCAATGGGGACAGTACGCTGCCCTGGGGGACTCCTGCTCTTAATTTGAATCTGGGACTGTGCACTCCATCCAATTTTACAGATGCTTGTCTATGGGTAAGAAAGTCTTTTATCCAATAGTACATTCTACCCGTATTCCACTGCGTAAGAGCTTGAGTAGCAAACCATCTTTCCAGACTTTGTCGAAGGCCTTAGACATGTCGAAGAACACTGTGAGGGTTTTCTTCTTTTTTTGGGAAGCCATTTCTATGTCCTGTGTGAGGTATGCCACTTGGTCATCAGTGCTTCTATGCTGCCTGTAGCCTGTCTGGGCTGGATCCAGTTTATGGTTGGATTCTAAAACCACTGGAGTCTAGTGGTTATCACTCTCTCCAGCAGTTTTGCAGTGCAACTTAGCAAACTTATAGGTCTGTAGCTCTGTGGATCCTTTTTGTCTTTTCCACTTTTGAAAATTGGGTGGATTGTGGCATTTTCCAGATGTCTGGGACTCTCCCCTGTCTCCAACTATTGTTAAAAATCTGGAGTAGAAGACTCTGTGCAATTGGGCCTATTTGTTTGAGCATGTCGTTTTATACTCCATCTGGTCCCGGGGCCTTTTTACGATTGAGCTTTTCAGTGCTCTCTGCAGCTCATCAGTGTGATGTCTACCTCCATACAGGGTTCACTTGTTGCTTTTTTGAATGTAGCATTTATCTCACTTCTGACTTCTTTCCCTTTCTCCTGACTTATTGAGCATGAGCTTTCTTGCTTGTAACACTGGGCCATCAGGGTGGCTGCTCGCTTTCCTGTGAGAAGTTGTTCTCCTTGCTGGAGAACTGTTTTCCCTCTAGATGGGTTGTCATCGTCAGGGCTTTTGTAAGTCTCCACAACTTTTGAGTATCTTTTTCCCTGTTCAAAGAGGCTGTCTTTTCTTTCCAGGATTTTCTACACTGCTGGTTTCTTTCTCTAACATACAGGCCTTGCTCTATTTTGTTGCATTACATTTTAGTCCGTTGGTGCGAGTTCCATTGTATTTCTGGCACTGCAAAGCAGCTATGGAGAACTTCCATCTCTGGTGTCCCAATATGGCTTGTAGTTTTTTCTCCTCCCTCTGGGTATAGCCTTTTTGCAGCATCTAAAATGGCTTTATTGAATGAACGTGCATCTCTGTCCACTTTTCCTGATTGATTAATTTCTTTACAGTACTTGTCTGCTAGTTCTTGGAATAGCTTTCAGTCTGCCTTTTTGTAATTCCAACTAGGGGCAGAGTTTGTAAGTTCCTCCTTTTTAATGTTATTTATGAGGAGTTTCACTGGTCTATAGTCACTACCTCCAATCTGGGCGCAGACTTGCTTTCGGTTATCCTGTGAATGTCGTCTGTAGCAAAAGCCAGATCTGGGGTGCTTGTGTGCGCCACCGTCGTGAGTAACATGTGAGGATCATCTGGGTGGTTGAGAATGGGGAAAACTGTTGGTGATCAGCCATTCTTCAAGGTTTTCACCTCGAGGATCTAGCGTGTCATAGACCCAGCTTGGTGAGTGGCTGTTGAAGTCTCCCACTATAAGCAAGTTGTCATCTTGAACTTTGATAGCTTCCAGCTCAGTTTTAATGGAGGGTGGTGAGTATATATTGTATAGTGTCATCTTAGTGTTGTTGATAAGCAGTTGAACAGCTAGAATTCTGTGCTCATCTGATTGACCTGGAAGTTCAACTGCCGGTATGGAATTACAACTAGTGTTACTTTCTCCACCCGTATTCTATTTCCGGATTAAGGTCCTCTTTGGATACAGCAGATGTCAATCTTTCTGCTGCAGACGTCCTCTACTTCGTTTTTGTTGGTTACCCCTTCTGCATTCCATTGCATAATTGTGAGGGGTGAAAGTTTGTCCTTTCTGCCAGTAGTAATACCTGTCCTCCCCTGGCTTTGCAAGAATCAACAGGCCGCCAGTAGCTAAGGGTGGACCCTTGAGGCAGGGGGTCGGTCCCACCACCACCTGGCTGTTTCCCATGGTGGTGGCACCACAGTTATATAAATATTTGTGCATGGCCATTTGAGTTGTTCGTATGTGTCGATTCCTCCCGCCAATAATGGCTGACACATTCCGTTTCTGAGGACATCTTTTTTTGAGGTTGTTCTCTAGACAGTTGCAGTCCCCTGCTGACGAGATCTGTCTTCCTGGGTTTGTCTGGAGTCGTCCTACTCTAGATGACTTCAGCCTTCTGTTGCCCGGGGTCACCAACCCAGGCTTTTATGCAGGGTGTGCTCCCCGGACACTGAGTTAACCTTATGCTTAAGGGAAAGTGTCATAGAAGTAGAAGACAAGACAAGAAAAAGGATGTCCTCCTCAAGAGAGAGAGAGGACAAGTGCTATTTGTCCCCTAGCTGGGGGATGGGTTGGTTGCAGCCAGAGCATTTACCACTCGCCGGTGGGTTCTGCACTTTCACCTTATGAGGCCCCATCCTGCTCCCCGCCTTTTGGTCTGGCCTTTCACCTTCAGTCTGTTCGGCTTGGTTAGACCTGCCAGGAGTTAGACTCCGCCGACATAGCCTGAAGGATCCTAAAACACACAAACCCTCAACCACGATAAAAGGGAGGCTAATAGGAGGGGGAAAATGTGATGAAAAGGGGAAGGAAAAACAAATGTGTTGAAGGTGAAGGAAAAGCAAATGTGATGAAGGTGAAGGAAGTGAAAATGTGATGAAGGTGAAGGAAAAGCAAATGTGATGAAGGTGAAGGAAGTGAAAATGTGATGAAGGTGAAGGAAGAGAAAATGTGATGAAGGTGAAGGAAAAAAAATGTGATGAAGTTGAAGGAAGAGAAATGTATTGAAGGTGAAGGAAGAAAAAAATGTGTTGAAAGTGAAGGAAGGGGAAAATGTGTTGGAGGAAGAGAAAATTTTTGAAAAGGGGAAGGAAAAGAAAATGTGATGAAGGTGAAGGAAGAGAAAATGTGTTGGGGGAAGAGAAAATGTGTTGAAGGAAGAAAAATGTGTTGATAAAAGAGAAAAAGTGAAGGTGAAGGAAAAGAAAATGTGATGAAGGTGAAGGAAAAGAAAATGTGTTGAAAAGGGGAAGGAAAAGAAAATTTTTGAAGAAAAATAAAATGTGTTGAAGGTGGGGAAAAGAAAATGTTTGAATGTGAAGGAAGAGAAAATGTTTGAAAAGGGGAAGGAAGAAAAATGTGATGAAGGTGAAGGAAAAGAAAATGTGTTGAAGGTGAAGGAAAAGAAAATGTGTTGAAGAAAAATAAAATGTGTTGAAGGTGAAGGAAGAGAAAATGTGTTGAATGTGAAGGAAGAGAAAATGTGTTGAAGGTGAAGGAAGAGAAAATGTATTGAAGGTGTAGGAAGAGAAAATGTGTTGAAGGTGAAGGAAGAGAAAATGTGTTGAAGAAAAATAAAATGTGTTGAAGGTGAAGGAAGAGAAAATGTGTTGAATTGAAGGAAGAGAAAATGTTTTGAAGGTGAAGGAAGAGAAAATGTGTTGAATGTGAAGGAAGAGAAAATGTGTTTTAGGTGAAGGAAGAGAAAATGTTTGAAGGTGAAGGAAGAGAAAATGTGTTGAAGGTGAAGGAAAAGAAAATGTGTTGAAGAAAAATAAAATGTGTTGAAGGTGAAGGAAGAGAAAATGTGTTGAATGTGAAGGAAGAGAAAATGTATTGAAGGTGAAGGAAGAGAAAATGTATTGAAGGTGTAGGAAGAGAAAATGTTGAAGGTGAAGGAAGAGAAAAAGTGTTGAAGGTGAAGGAAGAGAAAATTGTTGAAGGTGAAGGGAAAAGAAAATGTGTTGAGGTGAAGGAAAGAAAACTGTTATGAAGTTGAAGGAATAGAAAATGTGATGACGGTGAAGGAAGAGAAATGTGATTAAGGTGGGAAAAAAAGAAAATGTGATGAAGGTGAAGGAAGAGAAAATTTATGACTGTGATGAAGGTGAAGGAAGAGAAAACTGTGTTGAAGGTGAAGGAAGAGAAAATGTGTTGAAGGTGAAGGAAGAGAAAATGTTTGAAGGTGAAGGAAGAAAATGATTGAATGGAAGGAAGAGAAAATGTTTTGAAGGAAGAGAAAATGTGTTGAAGGTGAAGGAAGAGAAAATGTATTGAATGTGAAGGAAGAGAAAATGTATTGATGTGAGGGAAAAGAACAAATTTTGAAGGAAGAGAAAATGTGATGAAGGTGAAGGAAGAGAAAATGTGTTGAAGGTGAAGGAAGAAAATGTTTGAAGGTGAAGGAAGAGAAAATGTATTGAATGTGAAGGAAGAGAAAATGTGTTGAAGGAAGAGAAAATGTTTGAAGGTGAAGGAAGAGAAAATGTGTTGAAGGTGAAGGAAGAGAAAATGTTTTGAAGGAAGAGAAATGTGATGAAGGTGAAGGAAGGGAAAAAGTCTTGAAGGTGTAGGAAGAGAAAATGTCTTAAAGGGGTAGGAAGAGAAAATGTATTGAAGGTGAAGGAAGAGAAATGTATTGAAGGTGAAGGAAGAGAAAATGTTTTTAAGGAAGAGAAAATGTGTTGAAGTTGAAGGAAGAGAAATGTTTGATAAAAGAGAAAATGTGTTGGAAGGGGAAGGAAGAGAAATGTATTGGAGGTGAAGGAAGAGAAAATGTATTGAAGGTGTAGGAAGAGAAAATGTATTGAAGGTGAAGGAAGAAAAATGTGATGAAGGTGAATGAAAGAAAATGTTTTGAATGAAAAGAAAATGTGTTTAAGTTGAAGGAAGAGAAAATGTGTTGATAAAAGAGAAAATGTGTTGGAGGTGAAGGAAGAGAAAATGTATTGAAGGTGTAGGAAGAGAAAATGTATTGAAGGTGAAGGAAGAGAAAATGTGATGAATGAAGAGAAAATGTGTTGAAGTTGAAGGAAGAGAAAATGTGTTGATAAAAGAGAAAATGTGTTGGAGGTGAAGGAAGAGAAAATGTGATGAAGGTGAAGGAAGAGAAAATGTGATGAAGGTGAAGGAAGAGAAAATGTGTTGGAGGTGAAGGAAGAGAAAATGTGTTGGAGGTGAAGGAAGAGAAAATGTGTTGAATGTGAAGGAAGAGAAAATGTGTTGAAGGTGAAGGAAGAAAAATGTATGAAGATGAAGGAAGAAAAATTGATGAAGGTGAAGGAAGAGAAAATGTGATGAAGGTGTAGAAAGAAAATGTCTTGAAAAGGGGAAGGAAGAAAAATGTCTTGAAGGTGTAGGGGAAAAGAAAATGTGATGAAGGTGAAGGAAGAGAAAATGTGATGAAGGTGAAGGAAAGAAAATGTGATGAAGGTGAAGGAGAGAAAATGTGTGAAGGTGAAGGAAGAGAAAATGTCTTGAAAAGGGGTAGGAAGAGAAAAAGTATTGAAGGTAGGAAAAGAAAAAAGTGATGAAGGTGAAGGAAGAAAAATGGTGATGAAGGTGAAGGAAGAGAAAATGTGTTGAAGGTGAAGGAAGAGAAAATGTCTTGAAGGTGAAGGAAGAGAAAATGTCTTGAAGGTGTAGGAAAGAAAATGTATTGAAGGTGAAGGAAGAGAAATGTGATGAAAAGGGGAAGGAAGAGAAAATTTTTGAAGGTGAAGGAAGAGAAAATGTCTTGAAGGTGTAGGAAGAGAAAATGTCTTGAAGGTGAAGGAAGAGAAAATGTATTGAAGGTGTAGGAAGAGAAAATGTATTGAAGGTGAAGGAAGAGAAAATGTATTGAAGGTGTGGAAGAGAAAATGTATTGAAGGTGAAGGAAGAAAAATGTATTGAAGGTGTAGGAAGAGAAATGTATTTAAGGTGAAAGAAGAGAAAAAAGTCTTGAAGGTGAAGGAAGAGAAAATGTATTGAAAGGTGAAGGAAGAAAATAGAGATGAAGGTGAAGGAAGAGAAAATGTGTTGAAGGTGAAGGAAAATGTATTGAAGGTGAAGGAAGAGAAAATGTATTGAATGCCAAAGAAAAGAAAATGTGCGAAAGGAAAAGAACAGATGATGTGATGGTAAATGCTCACCTCATGCTGCTTCTCCATGGATGACTTATCATTCTCATGTGACAACATTTCTTCATATGTGTTGTGGAAACTTGAACGAGGAATGGTAGTGTTTCCAGCCATGATAGCCTCCAAGACAGCATCATATACAAACACATACTGCTCCTGAAATACAATGACAATGGTTTGAACAACCACATACAACTTCAAGATGGTCTTATCTAATTCAGCATTATTTAAACTGTCCTGAACATAACCATTACTGATGAACCGTTAGAAATAAACTTTTATTGAATTAATTTCAAAGGTAGCAAAAGGAAGTGGGAAAGATTTTTTAAAAACTGTGAAGAATGGTAGAAGAGGAAGCTTATGCAAATGGAGTCAAAATTGCAGAGTGACAAAAAATGGTCTACAGAGAAATGAAATAAGTGGCAAGTAATAGTTATATCTGTATGCTCTACTATGAAATATAAGGGGAGGTGATTTCACAGTTATTATAGAGATCATAGGCACAAACAAGTAGGTAAAACGATAATATTAACAGCACTAAGAAAGTATCTCTTTAAAACACTAAGAAAGCCTTCTTAACCTAACCCTCATTGGGCGTAACCTTCAAACAACTTGTGGAAAGTCTTCCTAGCTTTAAATCTCCGACAGCTACTTCCAGGTCTTCTGTATATCGTTAATCTCTGCCACCAAATTTCTCCATGTATTTCTTGGCTTCCCTTTCACTTTCCCTGCAGGCTCCAGGTAAGGGCCCTTCTTGTTATATTCCCTCCAGTTCTCTCAAGATGAAATATCCAGCAACAGCAACCACTTCATCGCTTGGTTTCCTTGAATCTGTCTCGTTCTTTTCACAAGCTCCTTATTTGTGACCAATTCCTGCGGCCTTACAGGTAGGCTGGGGACAGCCAAAGGCTGGCGGAGAGCAAACCCAGTAAACGCTGGCTAAAACCGGACACATCGCCAAAGGATAAGCACCAGAGCTCCAAATGGCACTGAAGATGTGACGAACCACACCAATGCTAAGGCTGCATGAATCAGATTTCCACATGAATGAGATTTATGGGGAAATCTGGTACACCAGTCTGGGCGGTGATCACGAGAGATTTGTGACCCTATTATACCATCTCAGTCCCTATTTGCTGCATAGAAACTGGTTGATGAATGTTTGCAATTGCAGTAAATACTTTAATTTTTGTTCTAGATTTGATTTCTTAAGACTTCCATAAATTTAATAGTGCAATAAAAGCTCTTCTTGTCTTCTGTATTCTTAATCTTGCATCTCTGTTCCTTATTTTGTCAACGTTACTGCCACAGTATGTGTATAATTCTACCTCTTGAAGTGGGGTTTCACCCAGAGAGATCAGATTATTCTTTGCTTGATTAATTGTCATCATCTTTGTCTTTCCCTTATGAAAATGTAGCCCTATTTGTTGTGACTTCTGACCAAGTGTGTTTAGTTTATCCTGCATCTGGTAACTTACGTCCATAGAACAGGAGGGCTATACCATCAGCAATGTTCAGATCGACCAACTGCTCTAGAATTCATTAAATTAATGAGATTAATGCCGTAACAATTCAGTATGTAAAGATTATTCATATTATTGTTCTCACATCTGGTAAAAACTATGTTTCCCACTTACCAGGGTTTGAATCATGTTGACACGATTTGCTCTCATAAGCTGTGCACACCTCAGAACATCTACAACATTCTCAGCTGCAGATTGCTCAAGCAGGTAGTTGAGGGCTATGAAAGTTCCAGTGCGACCTATGCCAGCACTGTAAATGTAGAAGTCCACAATCAAACAAAAGGAATGATAAGTAGCCCACTACACTGATTTTTTTTTTTAAATATCACAATAAGTCCAACACTTGGTAGTCCCATGTTTTTCACTGAGCTAGATCCTTCATAAAGGTTTCTGAACAAGTTTATGTCTAATTGCTATATCTTTTCTACACAGCCCCATGTTCCACTGGGAACAAGAAGGTTTATGAAGAAGTATGCCTTTTATACAGCTCCAAAAATGCCTGCCTGCCCAGTGTGTTCATAGCGCGTTGGACTACAGGTGATAAGCTCCCTTGTGAGTGCGGGTTCAATTCCGCGGGCTGGCAGAAAAGCTACAGGTTCACCAGATTCACGGTGTTCGCGGCACCGAACCGAAGGGTTACGATGTCCATGACACCGAGCTGAAGAGCTGAAAGCTCAAGTGCTTCTGGATCGGTTACGCCCGAGTGGTTACCGGGCCCAAATTTAGGGTATAAAGAATAGAACCACTGTTACCTGCCACGCATGTCGTAAGAGGCGACTGAGGAGGTCTGGCTGAAATCGGATGCATGTGTCCGCTAGGGAATGCTAACCCAAAACAAATGCTTGCAGAAAACGGATGCACCAGGCCGTAAGGCGCATAACATGGTGCAATGACCCTCACAATGAGGAATGGGATAACGGATTCTAAGGTCGCCAATCTGCCTCGGAGATTTAGCCACGCAGTAAGAATGTCAGACCTACCATTACGAGGGTGACCAAAACTTACTGTGGGAAGAGGTCGGCACAAACGGGAAGCAGAAATCATATGAATTATATCCCACAGAACTGCCCCAGTATGCAGACTTGAGAAGAAACTAACACTAGCGTCCAAAACAAACTGTATGGCGGGGCTGATAATTTGAGACAGACGGCTGCCTTTATTAGAGAATCCGAAATCCCAATTTAGTGAGAACGCAGAAGAAGGATCGGTTTAAAAAAATAAAATGTTAAAAATGGGAATAAATTACCAGTTCATCATATCTATATATAGCAAAACACTGATATTCTGGCACATGAGAATGTTTACTACCTTGCAGTACTATTTATCAAATGCCTGACAGTGAAGGTAAATAGGTTTAGGTACACTAACTGCTTAAGGACAGACGGCACCCCTAAACAGAAATATTGAGCATTGAGGTTGCGTTTATGATTCTAAATGATCAACTTGATGTTAAAACTCGGGGGAAAAAATGTCAAAAAATCCAAGCATGTATATTCTATGAAAAAAATTTAATATAGAGGGTTTTTTAAGAGGAAAAGGTCAAAAAGTAACCTTGCAAAATACAGGATGATTTAAGTTCTATTAAGGTTAGCACTATGGAACTTTCAGATGTTATAGTACATGGGCATATCTTGAACTGGTAGCAAAACATTTTTAAAGTATATTAAAATGAGTTTTAACTCAATTTTTAACGCAAATTCAGATTTTTAACCCAAAAATATGGGGTAAGAGATATTCTTTTGCATGACACACAAAAACCGTTTAATGAATTCTTTTTAAAGTGGTAGGGGGTCATCAAATATGCAAAAGAAAGAAGTGGGCAAAGTTATACAGCAATCCTTTGAGTAGTTTTTGAAAAAAGTGTATTTAGCGACATACATTTACGGAAAATTACAATTTTGAGAAAACCCAAAAAAACTAACATATTTTCAATTACTGACCAAATTAATTTACTTTATAATCCCCCAAGGGCATAGAAACTTGCCTCAGTCAATGCTTTAGATGCTAACGCTAATTGTTTTTCATCTTTCTATATTTTTGTGTCTAATTTCTGTATTAGCAAGGAAGATATGTGGTTTTTATAGGTACTGCAAAATACTGAAAATAATATTTTCTGAAGGAAAAATTAAATTAAAACAAAAGTATCATATCGACACAATTTCACATTATTAACTACAATATTGGCATCATTGACAGTTACTTTTAAGCTCCTCCTCAAAGCATATGAGATCTTAGGATACCAAGTCCATATAAGATTATGGAAAGATTCATTAGCATTGTGAGAACCACCATGAATGTATTTTGTCAACGAAGTCGCAAGATAGCTTGGCAAATACTTGCATTATGTTGTCAAAAATAAAATTAGGCAGTTTGTTTTTAATGAACTAAAACTTTATCTTTAGGGCACAAGCTACTCAGCCTATTGCAGTTCTCATGGTTATCTTTGTGATGTTTAAATATGGCTCAAACACTATTTATCCAATGTGCTCTAATTTCCCAGAATTTTTCATACAAGTAACATCATAATGATGATGCATGAATTTAATGGTGCTATTAGTTAATCTATCTGTGCTACCATATTACTATAAACACTTTGCTACCATTTGTTGAAGCAGAGTTATGGTTTTCATATATAATTACTAAAAAACGTATACATGCCTAGTTAAAAATTTAATTAAAATACAAAACTACATTTTTGCAAACTAAAGATAGCTTCTTGTTCAAAATTGGATGTATTATCTAAAATATTAAAAAACTCAAATTTCATTTTTTTAAAGAAAAATCGTTAAATGTAGGGTGCGGTCTGTCCTTAACAGTAAATAGAAGTACTACTCAAAAGACTAAATTCTTCAGCTCTGAATTTCCTAATCTCCTAGAAAATGATGCTTATGTTATGTTGTGCTATCAACGTTATGGCACATTGGACATTCCCATTTGTGCTCTGTCCTCCGCTGCAGCAGCCATCTAAAAGTCCATTTGCTCACAGTACCCACGAGAAGTTCATTAGTGTATCTTCTCTTTCTACTACGAAGACGACACTGTCTGACATGTCCAAACTTAATGCCTAATTCTCGAACTTGTCCCAGTGTCTGAGAATTACTTGCTGCTTATGTTTTCCTGTAACCATAATTGTGCAATGTAGACTGTAATCTATCCTAAATTATGCATATGTATCTAGTATGTGCAATACTGCAGGAAAAAAGTGTTTCTAAGTGGGGATTCGGGGTATGGGGATCATGAAGCTATTTTCTTTGTTTTCACATTAATATAAAATTTGTATAGCCATTTTGAAAGATTATGACTTAGAATAGTATAAAAAATTTGTTTTAAAAAAATGTAAAGCGTTGCCATGGAAACAATACAAAATGGCCGAAAAAAAAAATTTCAAATCCCTAAGGCTCTGAATCTAATGAATGTAAATGAATTATGTTTTCACTCTAAGGTGTGCAGTTGTAATATCTAAAATATTACACATGATTTTAGGATATATTAAATATTTAATTTTTATACATTTTTTGGTAAGAATTCTTTCAAAATTCGGTAAAAAAAAAAACTGTTTTTGGTGGGTGGTTTAAACCCCAAAAATTCATAAAAATGTAATATTTAATATATCCTAAAAATCATGTGTAATTTTTAGATATTACAATTGCTCACCTTAGAGTGAAAACAGAATTCATTTATATTCATTAACTTAAGAGCCTTAGGGATTTGAAATTTTGTGTTTGGTGGCCATCTTTTATTGTTTCCATGGCAACGCATTGACATTTTTTACTAATGTTTTCTACTATTCCAAGTCATAATCTTTCAAAATTGTTATACAAATTCTACATTAATACCAAAGCAACGAAAAAGTTTCAAGACCAGAATCCCCCCTTAACTCTTTCCACGCCCATTTATTTCCTCAATTTTTAAGCAATAAATTTAAGGGAAGTAAAAAAAAAAAATTTTTTAATTACGATCCCAACTACTTATCAATAAATAAATATATATATATTATTATATACTAAATTGAAGTAAACTGGACAACCTAACAGAATAACAAGGTTAAAAAGTACTATAAGTAAAACAGAAGAAGTAAAACTAGAAAGACTTCTTATAAGGAAGCAACTCTATGGCGCAGTGTGCGGCTTAAAGCGTGCAACGGACTTCCGCCATGGCGCAGTGTGCGGCTTAAAGCGTGGAAAGAGTTAAGGAAAGATGGCAGTAGTGATAAATATAATGTAATACAGCCAATTCTTACCTGCAGTGTGAAAGTATAGGAGCAGTGTCCTCTGGTTTGAAGTTGATCACCTTTCTCCTGAAGGACAATAATGTGGTTGGATATGTGGGTGCTCCATGATCTGACCAGGTGGTGAAATGAAACTGTTTGACAATTCTACTGTTCTCCATCTCCTATAATAAAACAATAACTTAGAAATCTGAAACCAATTTATTGGTCTTTATCTTCTGGGTTAAATTAATAGCAGAAATACCATTTAGTCAAACATGAACAACAGTTACTAAAACAATAATCTGCCATGATGTTGACCACATCAGCCATAATGTGTTGTTACTCAAAGAAAAATACAGGCCTACAACAGTATTCACCATATTATATCTGGCATTAAAAAAGGGTTGCTTTATTATTATTTTACCTACAAAACAAGAATACAGTAAAATATACTCAATGCAAACCTGAACATGTGTCACTAAACAACAGTTGAAATTCACAGTAATATGAATTATAATCAAAAACAAAACACAGCTAATCTAGTGGAATATTCTAAGCTTTGCATTCAAATTCAATTTGGAAATATCATTATTGAAATGAAGTGTGTTATATTGTAAATTACTCTAGTAAATGAAATGCTGGTACTAAATCGGATGTGCTGGCCTAGTCACCATAGGCGCATAACTTGGCACGACATGAAATCGCTCTTAGGCTTAGATCACATACAAACCCCAAAGAGTGGGTGGTTTAAAAAGTGGTCATATGGAGCATTTGCGGAAGAAGAAGATATTGTAAATTAAAAGTAAGTGTGTTAAATGTTATAGTGGATGAAAAACCAACATACTTTATGTAACCTTCTTCTTCTTTGGACGCTCCATATCGACCACTTGTCAACCACTCTGTGTGATTTGTATGTGATCTGAGCCTACAAGCAATTGTCGTTGTCCTAGTTATGCGCCTACAGTAAACCAGCCATCTGATTCTGTGCTGCTTTTATTTACTAGGGTAGCATCCCTAGGGATTACATCAGTCGCCTCTTACGACATGCATTGTAGGTTGTAGTGGTACTATTCTTTGCTTCCCTTGCAGGCCCCGGCACCACATGGGCGCTTTATGTAACCAAATTCAACTATATGAAGATTGCTCTATATTTATGGAATTATCAATGTCTAATTCAGTAAGCACATTACCTTCATCAATTCAAATGTTCTGATGATAAAATCTGTATATCTGGTTGTATTCACTAAAAGTACTGTTAAATCCCCATACTTCTGACTACCTTCATCTGGCCAATATTGCTCACATTTTTTCTGAAATGTGGAAAAAATTATTCATTTTTAAACTGCATAAAAAATAAACAACAAATTGAAATACCAGACCAAAGAGATATGAGATTTTGCATATGTAGTACTGGCATAAAAGAATATTACAAACACATACAGCTTACATAAGTTATAAAATACCCAGGAAAGAGATGCACAAAAGGAAGTTTAATCCCACAAACAAATTTTTATTTTAGATAATAACCCTTAGAACCCGAAATCCCTATATTAAGGAATTGATTGTAAATATTTGATATCCCTAGGTACCTATATATTGGTCTGAGAACCCTTCATTGTTATTTGTCTGTGATCTAAGATAGATTGTGTACAAATGTGGCGTCAACACAAACCACGCTTCACAAATTGGCTTCAGAAATTGGTTTCGCAAGATGGTGGAGACTAGTGTTTGAAAATATTCCGTGTTGGTAAGTAAACTCTCAAGATGAAAAGATGTGCTGAAAATTTCAGAAATGGTCATTCTAAAAGAATAACAACAGAGCAAGCTGTTGAACTTGTTTTGAATGATTCTGAAGATGAGTTAAACTTTGAATGCAATTATTTTGATAAGGATATCAAAAGTGAGTCTGACGTTCGTTTAGATTACTATGAATTGTTTGAATCGATTGATGTTGAAGACATACATGATGTTCAATCTGGAGAACAAGCTACATTACCTGGCAGTGTACCTGGCATCTAGTCTCTAGTCTAACATGTCTGCAGTGTCCGGTACAAAGGTGAAATAGAATGACCTTGCCTGTTCTGCTGATGTCTTTGTCTTATTCATAATCAAATCCAGTGTTTTTCTTCTAGTCTACTGCAGATTTTCTCTTTATTGGGGTTTTGACGTCTTTTCTTTTACGTCTTTCTATGCTATCAATAATCCATTTTTCTTGTATAAACAAAAATTAGGTTTATACCTTGGGAAGCGATGTACATCTTGGGTCTTGAATATCCTGAGAATAAAAAGATGTTAAACATTTTATATATCAAAATATTCAGAAATAAAAGATTTTCTTGTTTAACTTTGCATACTGTCTGCCTCAAAGTGGCAGACATAATCTATCCATTCCTGCCACCTATATTTTATATGACTGTTCATGTAGGGAACTTTCTTTGTTTTGTAGTAAACACTACAAGTTTTAACCTAACTATATATATAGAAAAATAAAATTCTTTTCCCTTTCAGAATTAACTACAATTTCTTGTAAAACCAGTCATTCAATTCATAAAAGTACAACAGATTAAATAGCTTGGTATCCTGACAAGAATGTCCTCGCATCCTCTACCACAGAGCCAGACTGAAAAAATAGAATGAATACAGGGTAAGAGGAAGACCACACAAAGATGGGGTGACGCATCAAGAACAACTTTAGAGAAATGAATACCAACTTAAAAGGTGCACAGAAGATCCTTACATCTCTACCAACACCTAAAAAAGTACAATGTAGGAAAGGGGAAGAAAAAGCTGTTTCTTTTTTTGTGTTGTGGGTGTGTGGAATTTATAGCACAGGTACAGCCAAATTTCATTATTTATTTACATGTTGACTTCTAGTGGAAACCCTTAGATTTAGTACTTGTAAATATTTAGTAAAGGCCTTAACATTAAGAAACCTTATCAAAAGAATAAGAATATGGCATTCAAGGTTCTTATGGCATTCAAGGTTCTTCGGCCATATAATGTGAAGAGAAGGTCTAGAACAATTGGTGACAACAGGTAAGATTCAGGGAAGGAGAGATCTGGAAGACAGAGGGAGAAGATGGATGGCCTGACATCATG
Organism: Arion vulgaris; assembly: GCA_020796225.1. Classification (NCBI taxonomy): domain Eukaryota; kingdom Metazoa; phylum Mollusca; class Gastropoda; order Stylommatophora; family Arionidae; genus Arion; species Arion vulgaris. The sequence goes on along the minus strand of CM036763.1, from coordinate 31,065,726 downwards.
GTTTGACACAAGATCAATGTCAGAACTGATCACATGCACCAAGCAGAGAGTTGTTGAGAGACATGATCGCCTACACCAGCAGGCATGGCACTTGATTGATTGAAATATTTAGTGATTTATCTCCTTTTGCTGAAACTGTCAAAATGATTTTTCTTGACAACAATTGCTTTGATCATACATTAATATCATTTTACTTAGATATTAGCAGTTAGAAATGAACAAGACAGAAGTAAGTTGACATTTAAATTATTTTTGACTACCTTCAATTTTTTGTATGTCTTGTTTCCTTTAACTCCCTGATTAGCATTCCCTACTTTTGTGATTTAGCATTAAGATGGTTATATGTATCATCCAGTTATCTTTAAGATAGTAGGGTGTTCAAGATAAAAGCAGCCCGATTGACAAATCAAAAGTTGCCAGTTACTTATTGCGTTGTGTATATTTACTATTTAAACTGGTTCTGACTAGCTTGTCCTACATAACATTTGTTAATTGCCTCTTTCCGCACTACAATTACATACCATTACACGACTTTGACCTATACTACGTCATAACTGAACCTTCTCATTTTCATAAACATATGCCAGATTAGCTCCAACACTGATGCTGCCTTAATGACGAGGCTGCTTTTATATGAACACCCTGTATATTGAATGGCATATATTACTGCAAATATCTAGAAGCAAAGTCAAGATGTTTTTTGTGACAAAATGATGGTGTATTGAGAACCCCTAACTCTTGATCTCTTCTCTGTAATTGCCTAGGTCTTCCAAAGTCTCTCTTCTCACTGTTTTCTCTTGGGTCTTCCTATGCTCTCATCATTGACATCTTTGTGCTTCCTGGTCTCTAATCTGCATTGTTCTCTCTGGTTTTTCTTGATCTTGCTTGGTCTATTTTTTGGCCTATTATCTGTGATCTCTTAGGTCTTCTTAGATCTTTCTTCTCCCTGCATTCTATTTAGTATTTCTAGGACTCCATTTGTTCTTGTAATCTCTTAGGTTTTGGTTTTTTGTGTGTCTACATTTACTCTCTTTGGTTCTCCTATGTCTCTCTTCAATATGCTTATTATCTTTTTTCAACTCTTATATTTATATATTTCTCTAAAGAAGACTAAAGAGATAACATTAAATTGAGAGAAAATAAAATCAAAGAGAAAACCAAAGCAAACCGAGAGATGAAAAAGAAAAGAGACCAAGGAGAACACAAATAAAAATAGGAGAAAGATCCAGAAAACGTGGAGAATAGGAAAAATGAAAATCCAGAATCTGACAGAGAAGAAAACCAAGGATGGTCAAAAGAAAACATGGTAAAGACAAATAAAAAAAAATCCAAGAGAAAATGAAGAAAGAACAATGAAAGAGAAAAAAAGAGACCAAGAAAGATAGGAGAGAAAACATCAAGAAAAAAGAAGCCAGAGATGCTGCAAGAGAAAACATGCAGAAGATCTAAGGAAAATCTAAGCTAAAATATGATAAGAATGATCATGACAAATTCAAGAGATGGCAGAAAAAGGAGACCAAGAAAGACACAAGAAAATAACAAAATGATGAAAAAATGGAAATGTAGCATACCCTTTTTACAGGACGTGCGATTAACCGCAGTAACGAGTCATGGATTTTCTAGGCACCACTTATACGTTCAGTAGTTTGCCATTGCTTTCTGAACCAAGAAAGATACACACAAAAACAAGAAGACAGAAAGCAGAAGATAAGAAGAAAACATGATAAAGATGGAGACCAAAGAAAGCCCAAGAGAAAATGGAGACGATAGGAAAGGAAACCTTCATGACCAAGGAAATGAGAAAACATGAAAATAGATATCAAGGAATGCCCAAAAGAAAATGGAGAAGACAAAGACCAAGGAAGACCAAGAGAAAGCATGAAAGTAAAGACAAAGGAATACCCAAGAGAAAACGGAAACAAGATAAAAAAAAGGGGGACTTGGGCACATGAAGAAAACATTTGAAGTAGAGTTGAAAGACATGATTAGGGCTAGGCTTGAGGTAGAATGAAAGAAACAAGATCAAATTGAGTGGAAATTATTTGTCTCTGCCTGGTGCGCCTTGGCACGTTGAGGACTGATGATGATGATAATTATAAGCTACCCAGCTTTGCACTTGATTTACGGTGCGGATTTGTGTCCAACTGTAATGGCTCTCAAGTTGACCTAGTTTCAAATGAGTGCAGAGTAACAGTGGGAAGTAAAGGTGGCTGGCGTGGTGTTGACCTGATCACCCATCGCATATCATAGGTGGACAAAAATATATGAGCCTAACACCACCATATTCATTAATATATATATATATGAAAATGGGTTAATTTACATTACATACTTATATATTGTATACTCCTTTTCTTACAGACTCACTGTCAGCTATACAAGCTCTGGAGGCTAAATCTGATGACAGCACAGTACAAAAACTAAAAAGAGAACTTGCTCTGCTTTCAAAAAAGGCAGAAATTCCCTTGCAGTGGATTCCATCTCACTGTGGCATTGCAGGCAATGAGAGTGCCGATGTCTTAGCTAAGGAGGGCAGTGCCAAAAAGCAAATTTACCAACCCTTGTCTTTTCAAGAGGTCAAAACCTCATATAGAAAAAATCTGCAGTAGACTGGAAGACAAACACTAGATATGATTATGGAAAAGACTCCCTCAAAGACCTAAGCAGAACAGACCAGATCATTATATTTCGACTACACACCGGACACTGCAGACTCAACAAACACTTATATAGACTAGGAATAAGTCAAACAGCTCTCTGCCACTGTCAGCAGGCGGAACAGACACCAGAGCATATCCTGCAAGACTGTCCTCTCTGTGTGAGCTGAGAAGCAACATGTGGCCAGTCGACCTGAAAACTAAGCTTTGGGGAAACCTGACAGACCTGAAGCTGACTGCCCAATTGTGTCCACAGTAAATTAGAGCATATCCAGAGATCGCTGAAGAAGAAGTATACTCCTTTTTATCTTACAGAAAAAATATAAAGAGAACCAATTTTGGAATAATAACAAATTATTTCAAAAATTTCAGATAAAAGCAGCAATGCTATAATTATTACGTACTCAATGTGCAAATTTAGTCACAAAACATAATAATATAAAACTGTATTACTTCTATGTGTAAAATGTAATGACTTACGTCCATAAAATTGGCATTGACATAGTCAGAGTGAGGTTCATTTGGCAATGGATCCAGAATGACACGAGAATGATCATCTGCAAATCAAATGTCAACATTATATGGTCAATATATAAGATAAGCAACTCATGGACAGGAAGATTGCAGGTGGAGGTTGTCCTTGAAAGATTTACAATATACTAGCAACAACACTTTGCAGATACATGTTCTGTTAATGTAGTTCTTCTTCTTGTATCCTTGATCATTGATGATACAACTAAGCTAAACTATCGGTGACTATCATGACTTGTTGCCTCTTTTAGAACAGCAGCAATTTCTCTCATCTACTTAAAGAAATGGTTTAAATTCCAGTATTTCAATCTCTGCTAAGCTGTCTTTGCTTACCTCTCTTTCGTCTTCACTCCAAAACTCCATAGCTATCTAGTTGTCTTGGTACTTGGTAGTTTTGAACCTCTAAATAAATAGTTTTCCCCACTTTCCTCTCAAATTTTCAGGGAGTGTTCTCCTGTACTTTTCTTCATATATGATTGACAGTAGTTCCTAGTATGATCTGGATTTCTCAATAATGAGCTGCTAGACTTCTAGTTATTTACTATCCAATTTAATAAATTGGTATCTAAATGTTCAGCTTTTCTTCATCTTCAATGCTCCAGCGGCACATTAGCTCTTGCCCTTTGGCCAAATGCCATGTAGTGGTATCTGTATGTGTATAGAAGTTGTTGTTTTGTTCCTTATATGGGTTTAATTTTAATTTATCCATCATTGGATAAAGCAGAATTTTCTGGTATCATCCAATACTTGGTACCCTAGGAGACCAAGGTAAACAATGTAAAGGTGATATGTACACAGCTGACATTTTGGAGTGTATGTAGTTAAATTTTGTTAATGATTCTTAAGTGGTATGTGTTGCATTCACAGACAAAAAAGTGCTTGATCTCTCCTTGTAAGGTGGTTGATATTGTTGGTGGTTTGAGATGGTCATGTGTCTGTAGAACTCTCTTCCAGCGTCTCATCGACCCATCTGTTTACCCAAATTTTCATATTTACTGTTTTTAGGATGTGTTATGTTGCTTTTAAGAGTTATTGCTGTGAATGATTGTTCTTGAGTTCATCCCTTCTTAGCTATCTTATCTGTTTTATCATTTTCAGGTGTATTTGAACGTCTAGAGATCTCTTGCATAGTTTAGTTATTTTCATGTCATTAGGTGTAATAAGCTGATCAATATCTAGTTGCTAGTTGAGAAGGTTCAGATTTGACATTGTAGCCCACCACTTTCTAGAGTTTGAAAGGCAGGCATTGAATCTATAAGGTTAATTACGTTTTGTGTCTCCGATGAAAAGACATCACCAGCGGACTTCTAATTTTTACAAAGCTTTTCTAGAACATAAAATTCAGCTTTATAGTTAGCGTACCATTCCGCTCGCACACCAACCAGCTTGTCAGATGATATGTCTGGGTACTGTATGAAGACTCCATGAGCTGCTATGATGGTGGCTTTAAATGCAGATCCATCAGTATAGATATGTATCCATTCTTGAGAATAGGTATTCTTCTTCTGCATTCTCACTAGATTGGAATTTGGATTCTCTAATAAAGGCAGCCATCTGCCTCAGATTATCAGCCACTCCATACAGTTTGTCTTGGACGCTAGTGTAAGTGGGTCACCTCTTTCTTCTCAAGTCTGCATACTGGGGCAGTTCTGTAGGATATAATTCCTATGATTTCTGCTTCCCGTTTGTGCCGACCTCTTCCTGCAGTAAGTATTGGTCACCCTTGTGATGGTGGGTCTGACATTCTTACTGCGTGGCTAAATCTCAGATGCAGATTGACGACCGTAGAATCCGTTATCCCATTCCTCATTGTGAGGGTCGTTGCACCATGTTATGCGCCTTACGGCCTGGTGCATCCGTTTTCTGCAAGCATTTGTTTGGGTTAGCATTCCCTAGCGGACACATGCATCCGATTTCAGCCAAACCTCCTTTGTCGCCTCTTACGACATGCGTGGCAGGTAACAGTGGTTCTATTCTTTACATCCCACATTTGGGCCCAGTAACCACTTGGGCGGAGAATGGTTCTCCAAGATCCTCTCATAAGGGTGAATAAGTTGGAGCAGTTAGTTGTTTCAATGATTAATTTCACAATTACTTCCAGTATGAGGATGGAGGTTGAGGCTGTTACTTCTGTCCTCTCGGATTTAATTTACTGGGGCCGTTGATGCATCTGACTCAGTCTATGCTCGGGAAGATGCTGAATAGAAGGTTCAGTATGAGTGGATGTTGTCTATAGAGGTCTCCAACCATGTGGATATACTGTCCTGGGCATGCAGGTGTTCATGGTGCTGCATTGAAAGAGCAGACAGGCTTGCATCAAAGACATTGATTGTCTTGGAGATATTTGGTCTCTTGGAGAACTACTGTTGGATGAGGACACTAAAATTGATGTTGAATCAATTCAGCAATTTAAGGAGTTTGGAATTGCTATTGCACAAATAGAACTGGATGTTTGAAGAGCAGAGAGAGGAGTGTGTTTAACTAGCAAGCCATGGAAATGATCAGTATGAATACCCTTCGACAATTGTTTGGGGAGACTAAGTACCTATGGGTCTGCTATGAAGTCGGTTCAATAATCAATAACCAATCTAATAATTTTGCCTGAATTTCTAGTGTCTTCAGGAGTGTATGGTACGCTAAGTTTCTTACCATTCTCTAAGTTGTTGTCTTGTTTCTGGAAGGTGATATTTGTCTTTGATTTCACGGACATAGTGGAGGATTTACTTTTGTTTAATTATGTACTTCTATTGTCACTTTTTAATAAGAAGTCTATTATTGGGGTGATCTCATATCATAGATTCATATCTAAATTAACATGAACGGTGGGCAACTCACAAGCAACAATGTTTCCATATCTGTTTTTTACTTTGTTTTCCTGTCTTCGAGCCACATCACAGAGTGCAAGTAGGCCCATAGGAAGTTCCTGTAAGAGAAACAGCACAACACATATATTCAAATTAATCACATCAAGAAAAAAATAGACATACACACAGTTGACAGTGCATGTAGCTTTTTGTACCATGGACACCTTTGGCATTTTGTGAATTCTATGGACCAATGAGCAGAGTAATATCTTTACATGAATAAAATAAACATTGCATGAACTTCTGCACAAACAAAAAGACATTAATCCTGTACAATTCACTCATTACTACAACTACCACCTGGGCAAATCCAGGTGATGCTGTGAATTTGAGGGGCCCTTGCCCCAGAAATTAGGAAACTCCAACATAAATAATTTACCGATAATCTTTTTATAATTTTCCCTACTTCTACTATAGCCTTCTAATTTTAAAACAACTGCTTATAATTTTTAATTGATAGATTTTTAATTAATCATAAACAGCAAAATAAAGGTTTAAAATGAAAAAAAAAGAATGCAATGTTTGCTATTGTTGTTACTTGGTACATATCAGAAGCCATTAACTCTTTGTGTCCAAGAAAATCTTGTAGGGTAATCACGCACTGCCAGAACACATTTCTAGCAAAATTTGTCAAAATGGAATGATCTTGGAAATATGCCTATAACTTAAGTTCTTTGTAAGCTAGATTTATACTGTAGGTATCAAAATATGCAGAATTAAATTCTGAACAATCTGATAATAAATAGTTATATATGTAAATCAGTATTTATTTAGTAAATTATTGTTGTATTTCATGTTCAGAGTAACTACTACGACTTTCAAACTTGAATCAATACTTAGTCATTGCTGAATTCTCCATCATTGTCTGTGAAATCATAAACATGAAACACTGTGTGTGTTTATTTAAACTTTGGAACAAATCCATGTCTTGTTCGGCACTTTATCGACGTGGAGGACGAAACAACATTTTATAACTAAACTTTTCACACGAAAGTTCACTTTTTTCACAACAGCAAAAATATATTTGCGAATAAAACTATTTATTAAAAATTCGAAACTAAATTCTACCATGCTGTATAGTATATGAATGAAATGGGAGTTATCTGCCCGTTGAATTCTGTAAACAAAAACAGTGTCGGACGTATAGTAGCTGAACAGTAAAACAAAGCGTGCATTGACTCAAATTAGTCGTTGGCAGCGTGTTTTGGCATAATGAGAGAACTGTTTTCTACGCTGGGAGCGCGACTGGACATAAAGAGTTAAGATGACTAGATCCTCTTCTATTTGTATTTGACGTCAATGTTTTCAAACAAAGATTTTTTGCTTAGTTTTTAGTGTGTTCTTTATCATAACAGTTTTATTTTTTTATTATTTATACCCAAAACTTGTTTGAACATGAGGGTATTTAAGCTAAATATGACAGCAAAATGTAAATGAAAGGTTGGAATAAACATCACTTATGAAATTATTATGGATAAGAATGGAAATGGTAACAAAAATTAAAATGTTGAGTTCTTTCTAATCTTCTGTGCTTTCAATGAAGTGGTCAATGAAGGACCATATTTCCACACAACAATTTTCAGAAGTCCATATGATGTTCACCAAATGGGCAATAGGAATAACTAAACTGATCTCACAACTGACAGGAATATGGAAGATGGTCTGCAAAGTGTGAAGGTAAAAACAAGACCAGATCGAGGATCAGGTGACCACCTCCTATTTGGGATCATCAAAATAAAAACTGAAGACCTTAGAGAGAAGACAGAAAGTACAAACATGGCGCAAATAACTTAAAGTCAAGAAGGTTAAGTTTAACCACTTCTCAGAACAGATTTGAGATACTTGGATATCTCATAAAGAAAACTTGACAGCATTGGTGCAAGTTTGAAAAAGCAGTGTTCAAAAAGAAGCTCACAGACAGCACATGGAATCTGAGTGAAGAAAGAAAGAGCATGAAACAAAAACATCAGTATCTGTCCACAAGAAGAAAAATAAATTTTACACATACTTTACTGATAGCTTCACCAGTGGTTACGGCCCAAATTTGGGGTGTAAAGAATAGAACCACTGTTACCTGTCACGCATGTCGTAAGAGGCGACTAAGGAGGTTCGGCTGAAATCGGATGCATGTGTCATAAACGTGTAGAAGTCTTATGCGTTTAGGGGCCTACCAACCAATGTGCAACGTATACACGTTCTTGGCAAAGATCAAACATATCACAAAGAGTGATTAAAATTGGTCGTAAGAACGAACGCAAAGAAGAAGAAGACTGATAGCAACCAGAGGTTAAAAAAATGTGATAGACGTGATAAGAGGAACTGCATTGACAAAGTAGCTGAGAAGGATGAAAAGGTAGCAGAACTAGAAGACTTGAAAACACTGTACAATATCATTAAAATGTTATCAAGAAAGCAACAGAATAACAATGCATTCACGAAGGACATCAACAAGGAAGAGGGACAATAGTACAGTTGAATATTTTAGTAAAAAATTAAATAGAAATCAGACAACACATCAGGTCAACTTAGAACCAGCAACGGATTATTTGAAAATAGATGTAAAAAAAATTATAAATTTATTATGAACAGTACAATACACAGTAAAATTATAAATTCTATTATGGAAGCAGTACAATACATAGTAAAATTATAAATTCTATTATGGAAGCAGTACAATACATAGTAAAATTATAAATTTATTATGGAAGAAGTACAATTCAAAACAAATCAGGCATATCCATTAGAGGATGTTGCCATTAACCCCAATAGTCGTTGTTTTTCTAGGCATCACTTATATGCTCAGTAATTTGCCATTGCTTTCTGAATTCTATTATGGATGCAGTAATCCCTAGTTAACTTATCAATTCTCTGCTGGAAGGATAATAATACACTTAGCTAGCCGTAACTTTTTATTAGAAATCAAACGAGTACTGAATGAACCGAATGAACATTTTTCTCCGGACATATTTGCTTTCCCGCATACCCAACTGCAATCCCATGAACTCGTGTCAGTTATGTTGATTTCTATTGAAACCATAATACCATCATGTTAAGGTTCTCAATATAAACACTCACATTGATGGTTTCTTGATAGTTTCGAACGACATTGAATATAGCACCCATGGTGTATTTTATGTATGTTTTCTTCTTGTATGTCTTAGTTTGGCTTCCCAGTTTTCAGAGCCTGTCTCGAGCTGGATCTGTTTCTGGCAAGATCCTACTAGTCAAGTGTATTCATTTCAAGCACTTTCAAGTCAGCTTGTATATCAATAAATACAATTTCCTTAGCCTTTTAGACTTTATAGTATGAAGTGACGTAAGCAATATGAGGCAACAAGACGTGTTGTCGTTAGCTTGTGTTGGATTGTGCTTCGTTTCTTGAATTTCCAGTGGATTTGAAATGTTATTCGGAAGAAAGAATAGTTATTTCGTCCAACTTTTATGTAATGTTTCAGTTGAAAACATAGAATACATCGGGTCGACGTGGTTTCTTGAGAGATGAACACTGTTATCAGTTCGAGCGACACAATACAGTATTGTCATATAAGTCATTTCACCGAGTATCCACCGGTATAAGTGGAAACCTCTGCTGTTGGTCAGAGAGGGGCACTCACTTGTCCTGATTGTCAAATGGTTGTCTAAGATGGAGAATAGTGGATGTGGAAGGCAAGGGGAAACCACCACATTATTTTTCCAAGAAATGTTATGGATCAAAACAAATCACCAACTAAATGTGGCAACTTGGAATGTATGAACAATAGCCCAAACAGGAAAGCTCGAAAACATAAAGAAGGAAATAGAAAGAATGCGAATTGACATTTTAGGCGTAAGTGAGATGCGATGACTGGGTGCTGGAGAGCTGCAATCAGACAGCTATAGAATCATTTACTCTGGAGGAACACATGATAGAGGGGTAGGAATAATACTAGATTCAGAGAGATCAAAGACGTTGAAGGAATACTGGACAGTTTCAGACAGAGTCCTCTTGGTGAAATTAAATGGACATCAACAGGTATTCTACAGGTATTTTACAGGTATATGCCCCAACTACAGACAGTTCAGAAAAAGACCTAGATCTATTTTACAATGAGCTCGAAATGGCCATTGAACAGTGCAAAGAACACGAGATGACTGTGCTCCTTGGAGATTTCAATGCTAAGGTAGGCAGCGGGAATGTGAAAGGTGTAACAGGAAAATATGGACTGGGCAATAGGAACGACAGAGATGACACTTTGATAGAATGGGCCAAAGCACACGATATGATTATAGGAAATACCTGGTTTAAACACCACCCCAGACGTCTATGGACATGGACGAGTCCAGGAGGAAATACGTACAATCAAATAGACTACATTCTAGTCCCTAAAATATTTAGGAATGGTTTGCTATCCGTTAAAACAAGTCCAGGAGCAGATTGCAACAGCGATCATGTACCAGTAGTCGGAAAATTTCAAATAAAATTGAAAAGAATAAAGAAGGCTCCACAAAACATCAAATTAGATTTAGCTCTGCTTCGAACAGACATAGATATGAGAGAGAGGTACAACATGATAGTGCATAATAGGTACAACACAGTAGCAAAGATACAAAGCGTTGATGAACAGTGGGAAATGCTAAAGGAGTCAATATGCCAAACATCATCTGAAATCATACCAAAATTAAAACACAATGTAAGGAAGAAATGGATGACGGAGGAAATATTACAGTTAATGGATGCAAGAAGAAACAGCAAGCAAAATGCAGAAGAATATGACAGACTAAATAAGGAGATCAAAGACAGGTGCATGGTAGAGAAAGAGAACTGGCTCAATCTGAAATGCAGCAAAATTGAGAAACAGCATAACAAAGACACAAAATCTTTACACAAACAAATAAATGACACCACAAGGAGAAAGTCACACAAGCGAACTGGATGTCTAAAATCCAAAGAAGGTATGATATTAATGGGGGAAGAAAACATAACGGGACGATGGACGGAATATATTGGAGAACTCTACGATGATGACAGAGGAGAACTAAATATACCAAGCACATGCAAGAGACCACCAATACTTGCAGCTGAAGTTGAAGATGCCATAAAACACATTAAGAGAAGAACTAAATATACCAAGCACATGCAAGGGGCCACCAATACTTGCAGCTGAAGTTGAAGATGCCATAAAACACATTAAGAGAAGAACTAAATATACCAGACACATGCAAGGGACCACCAATACTTGCAGCTGAAGTTGAAGATGCCATAAAACACATTAAGAGAAGAACTAAATATACCAGACACATGCAAGGGCCACAATACTTGCAGCTGAAGTTGAAGATGCCATAAAACACATTAAGAGAAGAACTAAATATACCAGACACATGCAAGGGGCCACTAATACTTGCAGCTGAAGTTGAAGATGCTATAAAACACATTAAGAGTGGAAAGTCTCCAGGTCCAGATAACATAACAGCAGAAGAAATTCAAGCCCTAGGAAATCTAGGAACGGAAGTGATAACAAAGCTTTTAAACAACATATATGACAGTGGTTGTATTCCAAAAGATCTAATAAAGTACATATTTATTGCTTTGCCGAAGAAATCAAGAGCAGTAGAATGTGAAGATCACCGCACTATAAGTCTAATGAGTCATATGACAAAGATACTACTCAGGATAATGATGAGAAGGGTAAGAAGCAGAATAAGACCAGAAATCAGTGATGAGCAGTGTGGATTTGTTGAAGGCAAGGGCACTAGCAACGCTATATATATCCTAAGAACACTATTAGAAAGATCAATAGAAGTAAAAGCAGATCTATACTTGTGCTTTATAGACTACATCAAGGCGTTCGACAATGTAAACCATCAAAAACTTTCCAAAATCTTAGAGAGCTTAAACATCGACAGCAAATATCTAAGAATCATTCAGGACATATATTGGCAGCAAACAGCAGCTATAAGAATAGACAAATAGATTGGAACTTTCCAGAAGATCAAAAAAGGTGTTAGATAAGGATGCGTATTATCACCAGACCTGTTCTCACTGTATTGTGAAAGCATTTTAGGTCTATAAAAGATTTTCCTGGAATAGATGTGGGAGGACATATCATAAATAACCTGAGATACGGAGATGATACTGTCTTAATAGCAAGAAATGAAATGGAGCTACAGAAATTTGTTGATAAGGTTGTGACAGAAAGTAACAACAAAGGACTCAGTTTGAATATTAAGAAGACAGAAGTTATGATAATATCAAAAAGCAGATTTTGACAAAATGCACCATCACAGTAAATGGGACTGTTCTAAGACAAGTGCAGCAATTTAAATACCTCGGAGTCCTGGTAATATCAGATGGCAGATGCCGATCAGAAATAAAGAGCAGAATAGGACAAGCGAAAACATTATTCCTGAAAATGAGAAGCATTATCTGCAACAAGTCCTTGTCAATCCGATCAGAATGCGAGTTATTCAGAGCTACATAGAACCAATACTGACATACGGATGCGAGTCATGGACAATGAACACACAGATCGAAAAATCCCCGAAAGCCACATAAATGTGGTTTTATATAAGAATGATGAGAATCCCATGGACTGCTAAAATGACCAATGTTGAGGTGCTGAATGAGATCAAGACACAGAGAAAGCTTATCATCAATATAAGAAAGAGGCAGTCATCATTTTTCGGCATGTGATGAGGAGGGGAGGTTTAGAACACATCGTGACAACCGGTAAAATCGAGGATAGACAAGACAGGGGAAGACAGAGAGAGAAAATGTTGGATGGCCTGACTTCATGGCACGGTAGAGCGTCAACATCTGAGTTGATAGCAAACACCAACGACAGAGATTTGTGGAGATCCATGATCACCTACGCCAGCCGGCACGGCACCTGATGATGATGAGTATGAAGTCACCGTGCTTGACATTTTTAGGACCTAGTGCGCGGGGGTAAGAGGCGAATTCCTTTCTCGTGTGGAACGTCGAGCGTGGGATCGAACTCGCAACTCTCTTGTGTCCGTGTCGATAGGCGAAAGCTCGTGCTTTACGTTAATCCGTGCCCAGCTTCATCATCTTGTAATAAAGGACGGGTTGCGTGTACAGTTCTTCTGTCAGAAGCCAGAGACTTTATATAAAATATTCATTGGAATAACATCCATTCGGATCAGGTGACCCAGCCATCCTAAGGAGGCGTTCATGGACAAGGGTAACTATGCTAGGAATTCCAGCAAATTCCAATTCCTCAGCATTTGTTAATCATCTACTCCATGAGATACTGAATATACACTTGAAGTTGGGAATGTGTAATTCAGTAATGTTTGGTCTGACATTGATAACTTGCTGATACATGATTGTTGTCACATGTGTTTGTAGCAAGGAGAGACACACACGCTTACAACTAATCAAGAGCAGCTATTGCGTTGTGGTTAATGCATTTCCATCTTAGACGGGTGGTTCCAGGGTTAAACTCGCTAGTCGGAGTGAGATTTTATCCGACCCTAACACTCTAAGTTTAATCCATCCTGAATTAAGTACCTAGAAACATGTGGAAGTAAATCCGGCAGGCCACATCAGTAATTGTGTGTCGTTGATTAAACAGAAATAATAGTCTAACACCGCACTCCCCAACAGATCTCATGTTTGTGTGTGTATTTTTGTATTTTTAACAAATTTTAAATCTGTTATACCACTTGGTATATAAGGTAACACGGTGTTCAGCCCGTATTTGTCATTGACCGTGGGCACACGATGGGTTATGTTGTCAACATCACGCCGTTGGACTTTACTTCCCAGTGCTTTTCCTGGTACCCAATTGAGACTGGGTCGACCTGAGAGCTGTTACGGTCGGAAAAAATTCCACATCCACTGTAGAATTGAACACGCATCATTAGCCTAAGAAGCGAGTTTTACTAACAACTACACTACTGCGGCTCTCAGTTCTTATGTTTCTGTCACTGTATCTAACATGATTTTTGTATAGCCCCATCTTCTGTATTTTGTTCGTCTTGTATCTTGCTTTGATAAAAGCCTTTTGATCGTCAAGTCGCTGTATTTTGTTTCTGTTCCTTGTAAACTATCTTCAGTTTTCCGTAGATATTCCTCATGGTATAAAAGATAAGGTTCCTTACTTCTATTTACATCAAAAGTAGTAAATCAAGATATTTAACTAATATTGTTAAAATAAAATGTTTCCTTTATTTTAGCTTGTCCTGCATCACCTTGCATTGTAGAACGTCATCTCAGACGTACAAGGAATTGGTTCCTCAAGTTTAATGTCAAATATGCTCAGAAGAGTTGCATGTTGATCAATGATAGAGTGCAGTGTTTATATCTTGGCCGTAATGACCTATTGTTCACATTAAAACAGGTAGCCTAGTGTTAGTTCAGTTAGTATGAGATTCAGCATCTAATTATTGTACTCAATTTTCCAACAAACTTCTGAAGTCTATGTCAACATTTGTATTGAGTTTATCCTTGAATGCCGCCTGAGTGGTTACGGGGCCGAAATTTGGGGTGTAAAGAATAGAACCACTGTTGTCTGCCACGCATGTCGTAAGAGGCGTCTAAGGAGGTTTGGCTGAAATCGGATGCATGTGTCCGCTAGGAATGCTAACCCATAACAAATGCTTGCAGAAACGGATGCGCCAGACCGTAAGGCGCATAAGATGGTGCAACGATCCCTCACAATGAGGAATGGGATAACGGATTCTACGATCGCCAATCTGCCTCGGAGATTTAACTGCGCAATAAGAATGTCAGACCTACCATCACGAGGGTGGTCAATATTCACCGCGGGAAGAGTTCGGAACAAACGGGGAAGCAGAAATCATAGGAATTATATCCTCAAGAGCTGCCCTCAGTATGCAGACTGAGAAGAAAGAGGTGGCCCAATTACACTAGCGTCCAAGACAAACTGTATGGCGTGGCTGATAATCTTAGGCAGACGGCTGCCTTTATTAGAGAATCCGAAATCTCAATCTAGTGAGATCGCAGAAGAAGAAGAATCCTTGAATGCAACATTTGAAATGTTGGCCGACTTATAAATCCTAGATACTTCTGAAGTTCTCTGGTGCGTAGAGATAAAATACTAGTCCCTAGATTCAAAGGTACTCAGTTTGTTCCCTTCTGGTGCATAGACTTATTTTCCCAGTGATCCATGATCTCATAGGGTTCATAGTCCTATCGGAGACAGAAGAAGATAAAACGGATGTTCGAGTTGATCCAATAAAAGAACCCTTGGCATTTAGAAATCAATCAGAATAGTCTACACAATTTAGAAGGGTAAAAAAAAATTTCTTTAAAAACTTTCTCATTTTAAAAATTACATTGCCTATTCCGTCGTGCATTGCGTAGTTCGGGCACTTCCGGTATAAGAAAGAGACCAGAGAACACATGGTTATTAACCACAGTGAACTTATGTAGGCCTTATCAATCAATAATTTGGGCTCTCATGTCAATATTCCTTTCTTACTATTAGTATTCTATCACTGTTTACACGCCCATATGCCGACTTTAAGTGAAATCTACACGCTAGCAAATATATCTCATTTCATGTAAATGTTAGCTTTAACATGAAACAATTCATACAAAAAAAGTATTTATCCTACGCAGATATAGTTAGTTGATTGATTCATTGATAGATCCCGCATCATTGCACTTTGGTGACTAACGTGTGTGCCCGAACTCTTTCTTATACAGGTATATTTCAACAGCAGTGCCCGAACTCCGTAGTACTGACGAATTCGACGATGTATTTTTAAAGATTTGAAAGTTTAGGTATGACATTTTCTTTAATCATTTAAGCGTTGCAGAATATTCTGTTTATTCCCAAACACCAAGGGCTATTTTACGTGAGGAACTTGAACAAGGGACATATTTATGATCGTCCGTCTCCGATAGGACTATATCTTCCCTACATTGAGATCAGGGATCACTAGAAAGAATATACCACATGTGTTGTTCCGTGAACATTTGGAAGAGCAGAGACACCAAGGCATACCCCTGCATATATATATAAGGATGTCTGCAAGGCCTGGATGAAGAACTTTTCTATTCTATTGGCTCCAATACAAGTGAAACTGATGACAGAGTTATGCGGAAACCAACATTACGCTAAGATGTAGAATCTTTTGAAAAGAAACTCATGGATGCGCTGAAAGGCAAGAGCGATAAGATCAAACTCATAAGTTGTAACAGTGAAACAATTGCCAATTGACAGTAAAAACAAAAAAGGTCGAATATATATATATGTATATATCGAAGAGAGAGCAGAGAGAGAGAGAGCGAGAGAGAGAGAGAAGCGGAGAGAATATGGTACAAAGGTAAAAACATTCCCTTGACATCGTGTTCCAATGAATACGTGTCTCATATTGATTCAACGCTAACGAAATACATCGATCATCTGTCAGCTCTAATAGTGCTTAGTCTACGATATCTTCATTTTCTATTCTCATTTATTAATCAGGACTAATACTGTTTATCTAAAGACGCCTCAGATGACCACGAAAGTGCTAGGGTTCGAACCATGCTACTTGTGTCTTAACTGGATGTACACAGTTGAATGCAGTGGAACTATCACAACAAGAAGGGCAGATTCAACAATCTCTAAGGATCAGTCTGATATATCAAAGGAAGTCCTTAGCGTGAAAAATCAATTGAAGATTTTTAAAACTAGAAGTAAGTTATGTCCAAATATTCGAAGAAAAGTAAATCATTTTTTTCTTCTTCTTCCTTATCGATCTTTGGTCAAGCTCTTAATACATCACGAGTCTATTGCATTTCTTTCCTTTATTAATGTTATCAATGTGTCTGATGTGTCTATGTTACGCGTGTCAAACATGGCCAATAACAGCAGTTAATGAGCGGAAAATCATAACGGCAGAGATGACGTGCCTTAGAAGAGCTGCAGAATATTCCTAATCCGGACCGACCTTATATAGTCAGAAAGAACGCATATTGTAGACATACTCTTTGGTGAAGATCATAAAGCCCAAGTATACGGCGAAAAATGATCGTAAAAGAGCAACGAATACAAGAAAGGTGACAGTTGCTGTGAATAGCCCTAGAAAGGTCGAGAATGCGCCTAAACCAGAGTGACCTCACCCAGTCAGCGCAAGGTAGCTAATGCTTTTGGGTAGATCTAAGCCCAAATTTACGGCACTAAAAGATCATTAAAGAGTGTTTATCATACGATGCGAACGGAGCAGCCTCACCAAAGGCAGGAATTCTGATAGAGAAGTCGCACTTCACTAATTAACTCTAGCCGTAACAGCACCAATGGTACGAGGGCTCAATGCAAGAGTTACACGGACAATAGGTTTCTGCAACCATAACACTTGGAGGATATAAGCTTCAAGTACCTCTGAAATCGGCGAGGCTGTTTGTGTGGTTGAGAGACACCTGTAAAATGGTAATTTTAGGCCTTACACAAAAATAAGTCATAAGCACAATACAAGGCGTCATGATTTTCGCCTGAATTAACCACGGGCGTTTAAGAGAAGAAGAAGAAGAGCTGCAGATGTGACAATTAGAAACAAAATTAGAAATGAAGAAATCAGAAGAAGACTGGATGGGAAACCAGTCATGCAATTCATAAAAGAACAACAGATTAAATGGTTTGAACATCTTTCAAGAATGTCCTGTATCGCTACCACAGAGAGCCACACAGAAAAGTATAATGAGTACAAAGAAAGAGGAAGATCACGCAAAAGATGGAGCGATGGCATCAAGAACAGCCTAACGAAAATGAATGTCAGCTTACAACGTGTTTTAAAACAAGCACACATACGATCACTACGTTTCCCCCCTCAACAAAAAGAAGTAAATGGTGGAAGAAAAGAAGAATTCACTTATCATTTATTTCATAATTTATGATAAGTTCTGCTTGCTATAATTTTTATGTTTCATGTAATCCCTTATTTCGTCCACCTATCTATTATCTATATCCTCTTCGTGTCCCGATTGATACATCAAGCTTCCACAAGAGACCTCCACTGTTGTCGTTCTGTTGTCTTTCTACCAAACGTCTCCTCGTCTGGCCACACTCCTTCAACTCTCCACCGTTCTCCATGTTTCCTTTGGACTTCAGGCCTTCTCTCCATCCACTGTCCATCTGAAAGCTGGCATAGCTAATGCCCCCACTGGCATACAACAAACATGTCCAAACCACCTCCATCTTCGTCTCTTAATGATGGTCTCCAAGGATGCACGATCTATTCGTTTCAAAAGCTCCTCATTTGCTATAGTATTTGGCCAGAAAATGTGCAGGATTCTTCTTAAACATTTATTCTAAAATGTCTCAAACTTATGTTATTTCGCACGCCAGACAAACAATATTACAAAGTCTCTGCTTCTAAACATTCTCCTGGTCGACGTAAGGTAGATTGAGAAAATACGACCACACTTTTTGTACTTTCACTTGAAACACAATACAAAGCGAAATCTAAATTTCGTGAATAGATGCAAAGGGTATCTTTTTCTTCTACGTTTTCTTATCTCTATCAGTTACAAATAGAACAAAGGGCTGCATCTGTCACTAACATCGATATTAGTTTTTGAATTCAGTGGTTCTAGAGAAACATAGCGTTGAAATTGCTTCAGATATAAATTCAGTAGTTCATTGCAGTTGTTTCTGTACAAAAACAATTTAATAGATTTGAGTTCTAAAAGACGATCTAAGACGATCACTGACTTCATTGCACCAGATTTCCCCAAATGGCTCCTTTCCTGTCGATTGTAATCTGTCAAGAGTGTTGCACAAAACACGAACTCCGTAGCTCAGAAACAATACTATGGATCACATGAAAAAAATGCACACGTCACTACTTTCGGAGTTGAACCTACAATCTTCAGAACGGCAGGCAAGCGTCTTAACTACTTCACCATACAGACCCACTAGATTTGCGTAATAGTCAAAACTCGATAACCAATGTGAAAAATTGTACAATAAAACGTAAATTTATGCAAGGGTTACTGATAAGAGTTTATTAGCATAACACCTCACTTTATCGTACCACATCTACCGAGTTATACTTCAACATATTGTCCTTTGTGATTGATTTTATAGATGGTCGTCGCCTGTGTGGGGCCTGCCTACAAGAAAAGCAAAGAATGGTACCACTACGACCTACAAGGCATGTCGTAAGAGACGACTGATATATGGCCTAGAGTAGCTTCTAGGTAAATAAAAAGCGTCGCAGAAATCGGACGTGCTGGCCTTCTTGCAGACGCATAACTGATACAATGTACAATCGCTCTTAAGCTCAGATCAGTTATAAATCACACAGAGTGGTTAACAAGTGGTCGATATGGAGCGTTCAAGAAGAAGAAGAAGAACAGATGGACATATAACTGATACATACTAGCTACGATTGATTTATTGATATATAATCTTTTTCTATGGAAGCAGATTTATTGATATATAATCTTTTTCTATGGAAGCAGATTTATTGTGGACACGTCCCAGCTGGAGTACTGATGACACCAATTGCCTTGCGAAGTTTGGGAAACGGTATCATTTCATATCTAGTGTTGTACCACAGAGAATATTGATATGCACTGTTGTTTATCATCAAGATGGTACTTGGGGGATGTATTTACCACCAAATAGTTCTTGTCAAGTTGGCTCACAGTTGTGGATGTATTTGCTACCGCAACATAGTTTCTGTCAAGATGGCTCTAACTGGATGTATTTGCCACCACAACACAGTTCCTGTCAAGTTGGCTCACAGTGGTGGATGTATTTGCCACCACAACACAGTTCCTGTCAAGGTGGCTCTCTATGGATGTATTTGCCACCACAACACAGTTCCTGTCAAGGTGGCTCTCTATGGATATATTTACAACCACAACATAGTTTATGTCCAGCCAGGTTTACTAGTGTTGCTTTTACTTTGTTGTTATTTCAAATTATACATAAACATTTTACATTTTAAAATAATTCTATCTTATACGTGTGTCTGATGTGTGATATGATTGTCTGTCTGGTTATACAATGATAATGTATGTATTATCTCGTGTGTGATATGATTGTCTGTCTGGTCATACTATGACAATGTATGTATGAACTTTGTACATCCCTACCCATTGCGTACCTACTGCGCCGAGATAGCGTAGTGGTTAAAATAGTTGCTACTTCACCTTCTTCATCTTCTTCTTCTTCGAACGCTTCGTATCGACCACTTGTCAACCACTCTGTGTGAATTGTATGTGATCTGAGTCTAAGAGCGATTTTACATTGTACCAGTTGTGCGCATAAATGAGACAAGCACATCCGATTTCTGGGCTGCTTTTTATTTACTAGAGTAGCATCCCTAGGGCTACATCAGGCGCCTCTTACGATATGCATTGTAGGTCGCAGTGGTACTATTCTTGCTTCCACTGCAGGCCCCGGCTACCACACATGCAGCTACTACAGCCTGTGGTCGTTTTAAAAACAAACCATTGTTACTGCCTCTAGTACAGCTTTTTAGGGCGATATAGAACAGGTGGGACGATAGCCTGAGAAATGTAAGGCCGCATGGCTAGTGCAGTTGCCGTGAAGCGCTACTGTTCAGGTTAGGATTTGATGTCCACAACAGAAAAAAATCATTGATCTTACCGTGGCTTGAACACAGATCTCTGGCATGGGAGCCACGTTCTAATCCATTCGGTTAGAGGCTCCTGCTAGAGGAAGTGGAATTCATTTCTGAATATAACGTCTCTTAGGACGACTCAACCTCAGCTGTGTGCTAGTGAGAGATATTGCTCAGCTGTGTGCAAGAGAGAGATATTGCTCAGCTGTGTGCAAGAGAGAGATATTGCTCAGCTGTGTGCAAGAGAGAGATATTGCTCAGCTGTGTGCTAGAGAGAGATATTGCTCAGCTGTTGTGTAAGAGAGATATTGCTCAGCTGTGTGCAGAGAGAGAGATATTGGGAAGTAAAGGTTGTTGGAGTAATGTTGATCATATAAAATATTGTGGAACGTTGGCCAAAGACAAAAATAAGTCTAACATCATATTTCGCACTATAGCCCATAGTACCAAAACCGGTACTTTACTTTATATATATATTGCTTGATTCCAAACGTATGTACTTTTTGTCTTTTCTCTGGATGAAAGCAGTAGGATGTAGAGGTGGTTAGTGAAAAATAATCGAGATCCCCATATTTGCTGCACAGGCTAGGCGTAACTGGAGATTACACTTTATCCCATATACATATATATATATATTTATATATGGGGTCGTTCTGACGATCATGGTTTCAAATTCGGACGTAGTCACTTGCGTAACTTTTAAATTAGATAACTAGGATTGTTGCTGGAGCTACGGAGCTCGCACATTGTGGAACAATCTCAGCAGATTGCGTGTCATTTCCAACGACAAAGGTGTTGTCGTATGGGGAAACTGCTGCAGGGAAGTGATTATTCCTTTTAGACTATAATTACTTATATGTATATATAATCTCTCTGTCTCTCTGAATACACACATATACTCAGTTATGGGCCCTTACCCCACCCTCCCTTTTCATACAGTCACATTATTCTCCAACGCCCTCTAAATGAAGTTTGTGTTCCAGACAAACGAGGTTAAGGAGTTAATGCTGTTATTTCTTTATTTCATCTTAAGTCTGCACAATTAGCTTCCCTTTTTATTCAGTGGACGGATAAGTGTATACATCTATATATTTTATATATTGGTGCACATTTGACTGATGATTGTGGAGGCAAGGGCGCCATGTAGTCGAATAGGAAGACAATCCCGGAGGAGGTCTAGTGCCCAGACTTGTGATATGGTCCACCACACAGTGCATTTACACCGATATCCAAAATCTAGGTTCCCAACTCTGGGCAAATAGTCCCACTTCCTTATGCAAGCCTCAGAGAAGCATAGGCTATGGGAGTGAATCAAACATATAATCTGTAGTGGTATCCATAAGACGTACAGGCATCACGCGATGTTAAACCGGCAGCTCCTGCAACCATACTTATACCAGACATTATGCTTGTATTCCGCTGGACACTATCAGTGAAATCAAGGGGATAATTGACACTTGTGCTTCCAAATTACTCCATATAATTGCCCAGGCATTCGTCCGAAGAGGTCACTTGTGTAGATTTTGTTGATCAAGTCATGAAGAAGAAACGCCGTCACATATGGAGGCAAATGGGAGTGCAGAGGGCAGAGAAATCATCCTCTGGATCAGCTCTAGTCTCCAGTTTCACCTGCAGCAACTGCGACAATGATTGCACTCCAGAATAGACCATTACAGCCTCAACAGACTGTGCAGTCAGGTTCAGGTCTGTCAGGTTTCCCCAAAGCTTAGTTTTCAGGTCTACTGGCTGTGGCCACATGTTGCCTCTCAGCTCACCAAGGACATTACTGAAAACTATATATGGGACTGTAAAAGTGACAGAGAAATAGAAATATAGAAATTATCATTGTTATCTCCTCTTGCTTCATGATAAATATTTTTCTAACGTCTTTTTCGTCCTTTATCAGCGGATGAGACATGGAAGATTTCTTAAAAAACTTCGATATACCTTCATGATCTAATATATTTATGTTGTGAGTTGACTAACGTTTGAGTAATCTGTCTTTCTGACATGTCTGTTACTCATACGTTGGTTGGACTTGGGTGAACATGTCAATTTCTTTTTCTTCGTTAGGTTTACAGCATCACTTGTTCAACTTTTTTTGTGGTCTGTATATGATTTGAACTGAAATGTCTGATCAACCACTAATGACAACTGTTATAAGAAAGAAGATGGAGATATGTTGGACACACCTTGCGGAGAAATGATCAACGAATATCATAGCAGGCATTGAAATGGGATGCAAATGGTTTAAGAAAGAGAGGACGACCTATGGAAACCCTGACACGAACTTTGCTGAGAGAGGCAAGAATATCGGTCTCAGTTCCATGGAGGAGATTGAGCGAGTTGTCAGGATAGAGCGGTATGGAGAAATTACTTGCAGGCCCTATGTAACGTATAACGGTACGAGAGGAATTATTATTAAATGATTTGAGCTAAAGTGTTAGCTCGTTGTGCCATTTACAGGCCAACAGATCCGTATGCAAGCACAAACGATTTCTGTATTCTTTTTATTTGAGTTCGCATCACTAAATAAGAAAACAACTTAAGTTAAGGAAGTTCATCCTCCTATGTGAACCAGTAAGCCTTGAACCTCTCGGTCAGTTTTCCGGTCTACAAAACTGTAAGGTGGTTGGACGTGTGGCTCTACGAGGATCAGAGGACTTCTAAATTTTACTTTTCGCCCTTCCTAAGAGAGAGACTAGCCGACCCCAACGCAAAGCCTGATAAAGAACATATTTTGTATACCGAACATACAATATAAATACAATTATCGACCAACATATATCTCATAATATTTCAATCACTCAACCTTTGCAATTTCAAAATAATAGCCGTCCATCGCAAGCGATGATGACAACAATCTCAGACGTGCTGCTGCACTCTCTGGTGTGTGAGTGCAATCCTAGAACAGAATCCGCTACCACAGGTGGGGCATACACCTAAGTTAGGCATGTGTGTGTTGTGTGTTCTGTCTTTTGCGCGTTCCTCCGCCTCAACAACACGATGATTCTAAGCTATGCGAGTTCCTCTTTTGTTGTTACAGCGCCACATTTGGCGATCTTGCGCAAGGATTTCCAGCCCGATTTCGGGGCGGCTTTTATTTACTATGGTAGCTTCTCTAGGCCCCTACCTTAGTCGACTATTACGACATGCCTTGTAAGTCGCAGTGTTACTATTCTTTTCTCCTCTTGCAAGCTCCGGCAGTGCAAGGGCGAATATTTGGATATAAATTGTGTTGTATCATTTTTGAGGTTAACATTTCCGTCCATATCATACTTGACAGAAGCTGCACAGGGCAAGTTCCTACTCTAGGAAATACAGAGTTCAAGGTGATGGTGGATGCACACAGATGGGATGGTGATGCTATGGTATACACCCATGACTCGGTGATTCGAGTCAAGCGTGTCAGGGCATATGTACAAGATGAAAAACTGTCTGAGAGGATGGCGGTGCGTTTGCTATATTGCGGGCACCCTGCCGTGGAGATCAAGACATGGCTCTGGGTTGGTTGAGTGTACGAGTTTACACCGGCCTGTGTGGAGCTACGGGGTGGGTATCCTCCAGAAGGTACGGACTGTCTGCATGAGGATCGGGTGGCTTGTCACATCTAGCACATCAAGAGTGACTCATTTGATCTTTGATGTAGTGTCGAGCAGTATATGGCTGAGGGGCATTGGGCGTGTGGATTGCCTCTCTGGTGCAGTGGTCGTTAAAGGGGGAAGAACTGTTAGTGGATAATGATGGTGTCATCAATGTTATGAGAGAAGCAGATCGTGTTAATAACTTCGAAAACATTTATGGACCCTTTGCTCTTGTTCTAGGTGGAGGAATTGAGATGCAACCGTTTTGTTTTATTTATTCCACTCTGTTTAACTTTGATCTAGGGGAAAAATTGGAGATCCAACTGTTTTGATTGCTGCATGCTACACCCAGGTCAGACACGAGTTGTGTATTGTAGTCTCGTTACAACGCTGGTAATTATCCACTCTGTTTAACTTTAGACTACAACAGCCATTTGATAACCCATCTTGGCAGTAAAGTTTCTGACAAGACCCCCTACAAACTAAAACATTAAATGGAAATTAGTTTATTCCCAATATTCAATTGAAACCTTTCAATCTTTATCTTATCTTGGTTTGCTTCTCATAGTCACAATAAGAAGAGATTTCTTGAACGAATAGTGTGTGTCTTCTACGAGTTCACAAATTCGCATTGACACACATACAAATAAACACACAAATAGACACACAAACACTTCCCACAAAGCATTCAATTGCAAAGTGTAATCTTCTAGCGAGTAAAATGCAATTACCATAACACGATTGACAGTTCTTGACGAGAAAACTGCACGTAGAAATATTAGCTAACTGTCAAAAACATTTGGAACCAAGTAAATGAAGAAATGTTGTCATGGACAGAGAGATGAGTTTACTGACGTCCACTCCACATGAGCAGACGTCGAAGTGATTTCGGGATCTCATACAGTAATTTGGAGATAAGTTGGTAGTACATTCGAGACTATAATTTGGAATGTAGAGCGTACAGAGAAAAAATAAGAAGTACAAATATGAGGAAGAGATCGAAAATGTACAAATAAGGAGAAAGTTTGAATTTAACAATAGGTTGATGTTGATTGATTTGAGGGTCATTGTGTAGTTGAATGTTTTGGTGATCTTTGCAGTGTTGATTGATTTGAGATTATTGTAGTGTTGATTAATTTGAGGATTATTGTAGTGTGGATTGATTTGTGTATTATTGCAGTGTTGATTGATTTGTGTATTATTGCAGTGTTGATTGATTTGTGTATTATTGCAGTGTTGATTGATTTGAGATTATTGTAGTGTTGATTGATTTGAGATTATTGCAGTGTTGATTAATTTGAGGATTATTGCAGTGTTGATTAATTTGAGGATTATTGCAGTGTTGACTGATTTGTGGATTATTGCAGTGTTGATTGATTTGTGGATTATTGTAGTGTTGATTGATTTGTGGATTATTTTAGTGTTGATTGATTTGTGAATTATTTTAGTGTTGATTGATTTGTGATTATTTTATGTTGATTGATTGTGGATTATTTGACCATTCGCCTACGAAGCGTGCACTAACAACTGCGCAGTTTTATACTCTTCCCACACTTACTGTTATTTTAATTTGGACAACTTGTGAACAATACAAACATATCCCGTTTACAAACATGTTATGTGTGTCTTTTCACAGTTCACAGTTAAAACATTTGAATACTAACATTAAGAATATAAGCAACACATAGATTACTAGTTTATCAAACTAATTTCTCACTACTGCCTTGCATTTCCCCATTGGGACAATCAAAGGCAATGGAGCAAACCGTACAAAACTAGACGGCAGGCAAGCCACGTAGTCCCAAAAAAGTACTGGTAACCTGAACAGATAACGCTCAACATCCAGGGAGGGAAGGTTGCAAGGGTAGCTACCCTAAAGAAAAAGCATCCTGCTGCCTTGAGTCGACTGGGGACAGTCAAAGACTGACAGAGAACAAAACTGGAAACGCGGGCCCAAAACCGAACGCATCGCCGAAGGATAACACCAGAGCTCCAAATGCGCTGAAGATGTGACGAAAATCACACACATGCTAAGGCTGCATGAATGAGATTTCCACATGAATGAGATTTATGGGGAAATTTGGTACATCAGTCTAAGGGTGATCGCGAAGAAGAAGAAGAAGAAGAAGAAGAAGAAGAAGAAACTGATTTCATTGAATGACACGTGACTAGTAGACAATCTATACAGAAGAATGTTTACGTAAGTTATCTTTATGTTTACTGGCAATCAAAATGTTTAACTTTACAATGGGTTCTAAGTGATTCGTTGCAAAATTATTTACTTATTCGATGTGAGGGTTGTTTAGCCAACACTATCATTATGTATGTACAAAAGTATTTATCTTTTTGACATTAAACAGTCTTTTATTGGTTCCATATATTTACATTTGCTTGCTGTATCATTCTTGTTTTTAAAAAGCAGTCTCTGTGCCGTAGAGGTTATGTGCTAGTCTCTCGTGTCAAAGGTACCATGTTCGCTCCCTTGTGAAGACATCTGGATATTTTTCCAGAGATCCCAGATCACAGTGTAGGTGAGATCGAGTTCCTAGTCCTTCCGGAGATGGGCGATAAAACGTAAGTCCCGTGTTCAATTTGAGCTCGTAAAAGAACCCTCGGCAGTTTAAAATCGAGAAGAGAAGGCTGGAAAGCCGCTCCCTGAGAAAATTTTTTTAAAAAGATAAAATATAAAATTCCTACAAAATTTTCTTCACCATCTCTTAAATTACATCGGGAGCTTCGCCGGTGCTATGGAGTTCCTTTACTGTAGATGTGATTTTCCCTGTGTAAAAAAGAGATCGGTTACTCACTGAAGTGCAATGGTGATGGTTCTATCCATCAATCAAGCTTGTTTTAAAAAATTACGTTTGTTGCCTCCTCCTCCCCTCCCAAAATACCGTTTAGAGAAAGGAATACAGAACATGCTAAGAGCCAACAAACGATGAACCCCCTTACAGAATAAAGAGTGCGTACAATGATAGTTATAATGTTGGGAACGAAAATCGTACCATTGGGGTTCAGATGTAAGCATATATATAATAATAATAATTCCTGTCATACCGTTCGTTATACGTTACAAAAGATCCGAAAGCAATTTATCCATACTGATCTGTCCTGTGCAACTCTCTCAATCTCCATGGAAGTGGGGCTGATATTTTTGTCTCTCTCAGAAAAGTTCTTTTCAGGGACTCATTAGGTCGTCTCTTTTTTGAATCTTTGCGTTCCACTTCAATGCCTGCTTTGTATTCGTTGATCATTTCTTCTCAAGGTTTTCCAACATATCTCCATCTTCTCTTCTTATAACAGTTTTCACTAGTGGTTGGTCAGACATTTCATACATATAACCAAAAATAAATAACTAATTCCCACAAACAGCATCCATCATGCCCTCGGTTCCTGTTTGCAAACTGAATCTGGAAACAATTGCCAGCTATCAATCAATCAAGTCCCGTGTCTGTCAGATGACGATCGTACAACACAACTCTCTCTCTATCTATCTATCTATCTATCTATCTATCTCTCTCTGTGGTAATTTAATCATTTCTGACGTCGATCCTTTGTCGATTCACGATGTCAGACCATCCAACATCTTCTCACTCTGTTTTTCCCCGATCTCGTTTACCTGTATTTTACCTGTTGTCACCAAACGTTTAAATTTCCTCTTGCATTAAAAACCGTTACTTCATATTTTTATTTTTTTGATAAGGTTTCTCATTCTTGTTGTAGCAGACACATTGATGTTAGCTGCACGGTTATATTATCAACCATAAGTCAAGTAGCACTCTGGGATTTGAAAGAAGCTCTGAAACCACCCCTATCAGATAGATTTCCAGGCGATCACAAAACTGTTTCACTTTGTGAACAGGAAAATAAGATAACAGATTCTGTACTTAGTTTGGGACTAGAAAACACGACAAAATAATAGCCGTCGCAAATTTTGGAATATCTGTAGGCATCTCACTCCAGACGTGGGCTACCTTCCCAATGATACAGCTATCATTGTACATATTATTTATTTGTCTGCAGAATAGAGAGACTGAGATGGTATGATAGGGTCACAAATGAAGAACTTATGGAGAGAAAAACACAGATTCCAGTGAACCAAGAGGTTAAAAAAAGACACTGGCGCTGGATAGGACACATTTTGAGAAACCTCAAAAAATACAACAAAAAGGGCCTTTCCTGGAACCCAAAAAAACAGCGAAAGAAGAGAAGGCTGAGAAATACATGGAGACGTTTTTTGGGAGTGAGATCAACAATATAAAGAAGAGCGGGAGGGAGCTGTAGGGGATAGGAAGATTTGGCATGAGTTATTTGGGAAGGCCTATCCCCCAATCTGGTTTAAAGACTATATATATATATATATATATATATATATATATATATATATATATATATAAAAAGAGAGAGAGAGAGAGAGAGAGAGAAGAGACATATTCTATACTTGTTCTCTAGACGATTTTTGTTGAAACGCCGATTTAGAAAGTTTTTATACACGTCCTACGTCGTGTTTTGATATTTCGCACTTACCGTTCAAACGGTTTATATCAGTTTGCATGGCGTACGTCAGCTTTTAAAAACATCCATATGACTAATCAGATATGATCTCATGTTATATTATAGCTCCAGATGTAGTGCTATAAAGTGAGATTCTTTCTTTAATAAAACTCAGTAGAATAGCTCAAGCGAAAGTATCTTTTATAAACATGAAAAACACATTATGCGTGAATTCACTAACAATGACACTGAGAAAACGAATACTCCAGTGCTATTGATCCAATATTCTATAAGGCAGCGAATCATGGACAATGAATAAACAATCAATACGGTCATCGGAAACCACAGAAATGTGGTTTTACAGAAGAATGCTGAAAACTACATGGACACCGTTGAAAGCAAATGAGGGGGTTTTTAAAATCAGGCCGGGAGGAACGGAGTCCCTTAACAACACGGTAAAATTCATGAAAAAAGTTGGTTCATCAGTCTAGGCCGGATCGCGAAAGAGAGAGAGAAATCGGGCCCCGTACACAAATAAACCTTATCAAAGAATAAGAACCCGACAATCAAGGTTTTCGGGCATATAACGCGAAGAGAAAGCTTAGAACATTTGTAAAACAAGTAAAATTCGGGGAAGGAGAGATCGTGGAAGACAGAGGGAGAAGATTTTGGGATGGCTGACATCATGGCTCGACACAAGATCGACGTCAGAACTGATTACATGCAACAAGCAGAGAAAGTTGTGGAAAGACATGATCGCCTACGCGGCAAGCATGGACTTGATTGATTGAAAATCTGAGTTATATTTCTGTATAAAGTGGTGTCCTTTTGGGATAGATGTACAAAATGTGTCCGAAACTTGAATCTGTCTATCCTACATGCCGTAAGACCAAAAAGGGCGCAACGTACCCACTTTCTCAGAGTAAACCACACAGCTAAATAAAATATAATACCGGATATACGCTAATATACCACATATTATGGACGAGTTCTTAACTTTACTTATGTCTACCTCTGTGCGTTCCCGGGAGCAAAAACGGCAAAGAATAGTACTGTGGCCTACAATGCATATCGTAGGAGGCGACTGATGTAGGACCTAGTGGAGCTACACTTAGTAAATAATAACGTCGCAGAAATCGATCTGCGGCCTACTTGTGGGGAAATAACTGGTAGAACGTACAACCGCTCTTAGACTCAGATCACATACAAATTACAAGTAGTGGTTAACAAGTGGTTAAAATGGAACGTTCGAAGAAGACTTATGTCTACGTTTGTTTAAAATAGAATATTGATCGCAAAAATATACAAAACATAAAAAAACATACAAAAACATACAAAACATACAAAACAGACAAAAACAAAAACATACAAAAACATACAAGAAGCAGAATTGTATTTGAAACAATAATAAAATAATAAATCTTATTAGATATGCTGATTGTCTTCTTCATCATTCAGCTCCAAACGGAGCATGGGTCTTCAACAAACTTCTTCCAGTTCTTCCCTTTCCCAACAAATTTCTTCCAGTCCTTCCTTTCTTATTCCTCCCTTCCAGTTATTTCTGTCTTGCCTTCCCGTTTAATATCAGTCTATAGCTCTCTCCATATATTTCTAGACTTTCCCCTAATCCTCTTTCCCAGTGAGTTCCAAAACGATACCTGTCCTGTTATATTTCCCAAATGGTTTTCTCCAATGTGTGCCCTATCCATTGTCAGAATCTCTTCCTTATCTAATTCTCCACTGTTATCTGCTTAGTTATTTCTGAGTTTATTGTTCGAACTTATCATACCATCTCCTTCCATCTATTCTACGTAAACATCCATTTATGAAGCTATATAGTTTTCTGATGGTCTCTTTTGTTGTCCTCCATGTTTGAGAGCCATACAACAACACTGATTTCACATTTGATTGAAAGATTCTCAGATGCTGATTGTCCGTAATATAAAAATAATAGAAAGTCAATGATTCAAAACATCGTTCAGATTATACGAATAAGCATCATTGACGAATGTGAACAGACAACAAAAGCTAATGAAATGAAGAATGGATTTTAAAAAACAATAGACAGGATACTATTAGCCTGGAAGAAAGAACAAAGGAATCGATTTCAAAGGGAAATGTTTATAGAAGACATCTTGTTTTTTAATTTTTAAATTGATTTTACATAAATATTTGTCTACAAAGACTGACATCTCACGTACTTTGGGATAAAAGTGATGGATTGTAACGCCTGTGTGAAGGATATATGGGAGCGAGTAGGATATAGATGTCGATTCATTTTTTTTTCCATAGTGTCGCTGTGGTTTAGGTTTCGCCTATCGTTCTGAAGGTCGTAGGTTCAAACCCGGGACCGCGCCGTTCTGTTCGCGATGCATTTTCAGTGACCACTAGGATTGTTGACATAGCTACGGAGTTCGTGCTTTGTGCAATACTGTTAACCGGTGGCGTGCTATTTCAGGGGCGCGACCAAGCCATATAGGGAAAAACCCCGGGTGCGATGGAAGTCTCTTCTGCATTAGACTATGTTTTGAAAGTCATGTATACGACCTGCTGTTCTTATTGCATCTCTTTCAGTAGATGTTGACTGGGGTGTATGCTGAAAGTTACCATAGTGTCACCTATGTTATTTACAGATCTCATCCAACTCGGGGGTTAAGAAGCAGCTCCTCCAGTCCACTGTCCTTTCTGCTTCGACGGTTGAATCACATTTACAGAAAAGACATTAACGAAAAGATATTTACAATTTATTGCGCTGTTCACATGCCCCAGTGAAAAAATAGGTGAAAAGTGTATACTTTAATTCTGAATCTACAGGATTCTCACCACGCTAGGATTTGTGCATGCCGCTGAGATCTTCCTGTGTGAGAAAGAGATCGGAGCACAAATGGTAACTCACCAAACTTTAATGATGATGGTCCTATCCATCAATCAATCAATTCTGAATCTAAGTTTAAGAACCGATGACGTGCAGACGATGAGTGCCTACCGTTTGCAACTTTACTAATTATCATTCATCAAATAGGCGAGCAGTCACCACCTTCGACATGAGAGCAGCAGTAGCGTAGTTGTTAGTGAACTCGGAGAGCAGCAGCAGCGTAGTTGTTAGTGAACTCGGAGAGCAGCAGTAGCGTAGTTGTTAGTGAACTCGGAGAGCAGCAGTAGCGTAGTTGTTAGTGAACTCGGAGAGCAGCAGTAGCGTAGTTGTTAGTGAACTCGGAGAGCAACAGTAGCGTAGTTGTTGGGTGAACTCGGAGAGCAACAGTAGCGTATTGTTAGTGAACTCGAGAGCTGCAGTAGGTAGTTGTTAGTGAACTCGAGAGCTGCGAGCGAGGTTAGTGAACTCGGGAGAGCAGCAGTAGCGTAGTTGTTAGTGAACTCGAGAGCAGCAGTAGCGTAGTTGTTAGTGAACTGGAGAGCTGCAGAGCGTAGTTGTTAGTGAACTCGGAGAGCAGCAGTAGCGTAGTTGTTAGTGAACTCGGAGAGCAGCAGTAGCGTAGTTGTTAGTGAACTCGAGAGCAACGGAGCGTAGTTGGAGTGAACTCGGAGAGCAGCAGTAGCGAGCGTTAGGAATTTCGTTTCGAGACTATTGGACGGTTCAATTCTTAGTGGACGATGAATTATTCCGACCGTAACGGCTTTTCAGGTAGACCAGCCTAATCAGGTACCAAAAAAAACTCTGAAAAAAAAGGCGGCCGGCATGATGTTGACACATCACCCATCGTGTACCGAAGGTCAATGAAAAATATGGCCAAACACCGTTTTTCCCCTATAAACTACGTGGTATTTTTTTTTTTCCCGATCCAGAAGCACTTGAGCTGAAAGCTTTTCGGCTCGGTGTCATGGACATCGAAACCCTTCGGCTCGGTGCCACGAACACTGTAAATCTGGGAAACCTGTAGCTTTTCCGCCAGTCCGGGAGTTAAACCCCCACTTACAGGGACTAGTCACCCGTGGTCCAACGCGCTACGAACACGCTAGGCACGCGGGCAACCACGTGGTATAAAATGGTTCTTTCACTTCCTTTTTTTTTTTTTTTACATCTTCAATACTGCTCGTTACAGAACATGATTTTTTTCCACTGATTATTTTTAGTACAGTTTATATGTGGTCTTCGAGAGTTGATAACACGCAGCTTTAGTTCCCATGTTCTGTGGACATTCAGTGGTTTGAGGCTAACTTGAGCCCAAAGATTTTCGGTGTGTACATGGTAAGCGTTGTGACGCCCGATTCCCTTTATTAAGGAATATAAATTACATGTACCTCTGAAGTTGAAGTAAGTCTCGTCTTCTTGGTGAGGGGCACGGTGATAAGAAAAGCTAACCTTCATTTTGCTTCATCTAACGCTCCATATCGACCACTTGTTAAACCACTCTGTGTGATTTGTATGTAGTTACCAATTGGAGCTCAGGTGCTTATCCTTTGTTGGTGTGTTCGGTTTCAACCAGCGTTTACTGGGTTCGCTCTCCGTTAGCCCTTTGCTGTCCCCAGTCAAAACCCACAAGGCAGCAGGCTGCTATTTTCTTTCAGGGCAGCGACCCTTAGACCGCCTGCCCCCGACTTATGAGCGCCATCTGCCCAGCGAACCGGTCGTTTTGTGGACACCTTGGTTTGCCGCCCGTCCAGTTTTGTGTACAGTTTGCTCCGCTAGCCTTTGATTGTCCCCAATCAAACTACAAGGCAGCAGTAGTTCCCTTCGAGCGGAAACGCGCACTGGCTTTACCTCTGCTGGGCTTTCCAGTTGTTCTGCACATTTAGGTGGGTCGCTCAGCCTCTTGCCTGCCGCTCCTTCCTTGCATGCTGTGCCTTCCTTACATGCCGTGCCTTCCTTACATGCCGTGGTAGCTCTGGCCTGCTGCCTGGTCACCATCAGTTTCCTCCGTGCTCACATTTTCTGTGCCTACCATGCATGCTGTGCCATGCTTGCCTGCTCATTGGCGGAGCCACTCTTGCATCGCCAGCGTGCATGCTCACTTTGCGATAGTGCCTGCCTTATCATCACCATCAGTTTTCGCCGTGTTCACGTTTGCCTGGGTTGTATGATTCTGGGGTTTATAATCATGCCTCCGTCCCTGTGATAGGGGCCCGAGTTCCGTCCTATGTGGGCCCACATGCAGTTTAACTTGACTCCCAGCATACTCATAGGCTCAAGAGAGAGCATGCGCGGGCTCCGAGCTTCGTCCCACCGTTTATCCTTCCAGCTTTTTCCCACGGCCGGGAGAGACGAGCATTAATGGTCACTCTGGAATTTGCTCGTCTGTGTTGCGAGCGGATCCTATCTAGCGTGACTACCTTTGCATCTCTACTTGCCCCAGAGTAGCTCTCCCACGGCACCTGCCCTCTTAGCCAGACCGGAACTACTGTCTGTTACCAGGGTCATCATGTGGAGGTGAGGACAGGGGATTAGCGCCAGCTCAGTAATTCTGGCGTGCCGTTGTTTTCTTGCGCCTTTGACCCCATACAGTATTCGAATGTGGTGGTGACCCAATCTATCACATTCTAGCTGTCTCCTTCTAGCTCCTGCTCGATTTTTCTTTCTTCGCCTCTCTCTCATACATGTACCTAAGACAGACACGACCATACCTTTTGCTGTATCCCCATCCATTGGTACCACTGAACACTGCATCTCTGCTATGACGGGTTCTGGTGCTAGTGCATGATGCTCCGAAGCACAGCCAAAAGTCCCGTTTCACGTTAGCGACTGATTCGATCCTCAGCCATACAGCTTGTCAGCACATGAAAAACTTTAAGCTTGGATTTAGTCATTTATTTATGTAGCATAGTACATTAACATTGTAACGGTGCGAAATTTAATCATCTTCCTCCTTGATCCCTACTCACTTTGCCAGACACTCACTTTGCATTGTAGTCTTATTTCCAGAGCCACAACAAAGAGGTGGAGTAGGGTCTAGATCAATGTCACCTCACTGACACTGGCTCTGAAACCTTAAATTTGCTGCACTTATGACTCAATTTAGAAAAAAGTAAAGAGCCTTTTCTCAGCCGCAATCGCATAGCAGTTAGTGAACTCGCTTTGTGTGTGGCCTCAAGAGCAAATTTTACATTGGGTGTAGGATTTTTTAAGATCATAGTGGTTCTCAGGCCAACCCAGGCTCAACTGGATACGAGAAAAACACTGCAAAGTCAGGGTGATGTTAGCTATATCATTCATTGTAGGTCGTTGGTCAAGGAAAATAAGTGCCCAACACTGTTTTCCCCTATAAAGTTAATTGCATATCCTTTACAGGACTTGCGAATCAACCCCAGCTTTTTTTTAAAACACTGTTATGATTTTTCTAGGCATTATTATGTTCAGTAGTTTGCCATTGTTTTCTGAACGGGTGGTGCCATTGTCCTTTGAAAAAATCTACGCGTAACAATTTGCCCCAAACTGTCCATGCAGGATTCAAACTCAGAATATCGGGGTTAATAGACCGAGTCACTAACCCCTAAGCCACAGATGCCACCTTTCCCCTATATATCTCATGAAATTTTTCACTAAATCATCCCTATCTAGTTCGCCCCTGTAGGAACTTGGCTCCTATGACAGCAGCTCTAAATGATTCATGTCTTGCACAAGGTGCCCGGAGTTTGATCCAGTCATACTCAGCTTGTCTATGACATCTGGGCGCTCATCTTCTCCTTTGTCTTCCTCTCCTCTGTCTGCTTGGCATCACATCCACTAGAACAATCTTCTCCAGAAAATGATATCGTTTTATGTTAGTAATGAACTTAAATATTATTAACTATCAACTCTTTCCAATTTATCACCACTGGCAAATATCAGCTGTTAGATCTGTTTTCTCAGAATTTTTATTTTGTTGCATTAATATGCAAGTTTTGTTCTTTACTGTTTCTATGTGCCGGCATTACCAATTTCTCATTTTATCAACACATGATACAAAAATAAACCACAAGACAGTTCAGATTGCCAGCTGTGTATACACCATCACAAAACTGTTGATCATTTTCCCTTAAGATGTCCAGTGTTCAATGTCACAAAGATCATTCTTCCTACAGGGTCAGATAAATGGCACTCATTATATGGAACAAAGCAACAACTAACAAACACTTGAAGACACCACTATATGGTATTGGACAGAATAAAAAAAGTTCAAGTGCCACTGGATTATTGAAGAAGTAGCAAGTAAACAACGAACCCTTAAAATCTATACATACTTGTGTCACATAGACTGTGATAAAAACTTGAAGATGAATACCCAAGCTCACAGCCTAGCCTGCAGTGTCCTGTAGCGCTGTCACAAGCTTCATTTTCCCTACACATTCCACAAGGTCTGGAGCAGTTTCTGTCATAACTTCTAACACAAGCTGTGAGGGAGATCAGATTTATAGATTAACATGATACGGGATAATTAATTTTCTTTACAGAATCATTACATACCACCCAAATAACAACCCACCCAATGTTACTCCAATGGGAGCATGAATAGGGTGACCAAACATACCGGTTTACAGGAACAATACTGTTTTGATACTTTGTCCATGTGCCCTGAAAACTTCCTTGAACGAAAAGACAAGTTGTTGAGAATTGTTCAACTGTTCTAAAAAGAACAGTTTAATTTGTGTTGAAATTATATATCTATACAAACTATCTCTGAAAATATGTTAATTTCTTGATTATTAAAAACAAGATCAAATGTTCACACCAAAGACTTCTGGCAAACAGGGAACTCTGGGATAGAAAAGGACAACGACAGGTGGATCAAGAGATAAGCAGCAGAAAATGGCAATGGATAGAACACACACTGAGGAAACCCCTTAACAGTACCACAAGACAGGCTCTCCAATGGAACCCCGGGGCAATAGAGGTAGGGGAAGACCCAGGAACACCGGGAATGAAAGTAGAGGGAATGCAAGAAAATGGGAAGAGAGGAGATATCGGGAAAAGGGAGGCTTTGATAAGCAGGCATGGAAGGCCTTGGTGCGGACCCTATGCTTCTTAGAGGCAAAAGGTGAAGAGGAAAGATTTCTGGCTCCACTTCAACTTAAATACTTTGGCAGTTCTGGTTTTGGCATTCAAAGAAGGTATGGAGAGATTGTTACTGGTTCAGCCATTCAGTGTATTATTTTGATAGTATGTGTTTGCTGTATGTGTTGATAAAATTAGACTGTGGGTTTTCGTTATTATGTCAAAAGGTTTCAATGATAAACTGCAACAAGATTTCGGGGAACATTTCAAAATCAAAGTCGGAAAAAAGTTACACTTTTAATTAAACACTTTCAGTATCCATGGTTCATCATATCAACAAAGAAGCATAAAGTTAAAGATTAGCATTTTAACTTATGATCTAAGTAGCCTTTATTTTTATTATCAAAATAAGATGGGTTTTTTTTAAAAAGAGAATGGTAGTGTACAAAGCAGAATCAAAATCTGCAGAATAACAAGACACTTTTACATACCACACTAACAAATTTAAAAAATATAATATTCAGTTCGTATGGCTACTATTTTGAGAGCCGCGAAAGGAGTTGTTAGTGAACTCGCTTCCAAGCTGGTGGTCCGGGTTCAACTCCGCAGTGTGCTGGAATTTTTCCCGCCCCAACGGTCTCAGGGCAGATGGAATGCTAGACAGCAAGTTAAAAAAGACATGACATCTTTCCATTCAAATTGTTTGAATAAAATTGGGAACCAAAAGAAATGGGAGTAAAGGGATTTTCCCCAATCCCCAGGCTGAGCAAATTTATATGTTAATCCACTATTGTATGTGATATAATACAACAGACACAGTTAAAATTGAACTAAAACTTATATTCACACAGTATAATGTGAAGTTCACTGCCTATCTTCTGCAACAGACAATGGCACAAAGTCTAACCTGTCTGACAATTGTCTCCCATGTAACCAGCAACACAACCCTGCATACACTGACCAGTTTCATGGTTGCAATCTTGTTTAAAAACAATTGTCACATCTGTACTGGCACAATGACCCATATTTACCCTTGACACAAGCTGGGGATGTTAAATTAAAAATCAGAAACTGTGCAAATTTTTATTTTCAGTTAAACTAATAGTCATGTTATTTTAAAGTAATGTCAAATATACCAAATGATGTTCCTAAAATAAACCACTGTTAGGATAGGATTTTCACCCATGCAAACCCATATAACTAAGCAAGAGCTACTATAAATAGGCAAGAACAGCCTTACGAAAATAAATATCTGCTTACAAAGTGCCTTAAAACAAGCACAATGAGATCCGTTTCCTTTCTTTCCCCCACCACACACACACACAAACTTCTATAAAGAAGTAAATGGTGGAAGGAAGAAGAAGAAATGAACTTGATGGACATCAAGAAATGGACATCAATTAAATCAGTAACCAATACTAGAACAAGTAGCAACAGTAAGAAATGGCAATTATTACTCAAGATATATTAATATAAAGTAGAGTAAGACAGCATTATGTTCTGTCACCATGTTTCTAACATACATACTCAATAAATTTTCAAACACTTGAAACTCAAGGAATGTCACAAACACATCAAGGGAAAAAATAATAAACAATCTCCACATCAATGTAACAATAAAAACAATCTCAGATATGGGATGCCTCTGTATTGTTAGCTGAAAGTGAACAGAAACTAAAAGGGAACTGATCAAAGAAGTAAATGGCAGAAGTGATAAAATTGGTTAGGGTTTAAACAAACTGATGTCATTGCACTTCGGGCAGACCCATAGGTGCTCAGTCTCCCCAACAGATATCAAAGAGTATGCATACTGATGGTGCCGGCCTGATTAAACACACCTCTCATTCTGCCTCTCAGGCATCCAGTTCGACTTGTACAACGGGTAACTCCAAACTGCCTAACTCGCTTGAACGATTCAACATCGATTTTAGTGTCCTCATCCAAAAGACAGTCGAATCCAGATGAATATGGATTGGACACTAAGAAAACAACAACTAAGATAATAAGCAAGACAAGTGAGATACCAAAATTAACCTTTGGGAATAAATGGAGAGAACCTAGAAGAAGTGACAGTTTATTATATTTTAAACGTACAATAATATAGGATGGAAGATGTGCAACAAGATCAGGAAAAGTATGGATCAAAACTGCATTTAACAATATGATACAGATGAAAATATAAATAATAAATTATAAAACAATTAGTCACAGGGTGCTATATATATATATTCATCATTTCTCTATGGTGCATTTCTTAAGTGCATCTTTTATGGTGCATTTCTCTATGGGCAACATTGACCAAAATCTGCAATGTTGGACATCTCATGCTGATGCTAAAGTTGACAAATCTCTTCACTACTGTCTGGAACAAAGGACTTGTATCATAGAAATTAAATAATGCCACTATCATCCACTTGTTTAAGCACAAAAGTAATCACCAGGCATGTAATAACCACAGGACGATCTCCCTTCTGTCAATAGCTGGCAAGAGTACTTCTCAACCACTTAATCATCTGGAACAGGACCTACTTCCCGAGACCCAATATGGCTTCAGAGTTGGCCACGGAGCAGCAGACATGATATTTGCAGCTTGTTAAATTACAGAAGAAATGTCAGGAGCAGCAATGCAATCTCTGTATGATCTTTCTCAATCTGACAAAGGTTTTTTAACATGGTCAACAGAAAGGGCCTGTTGACAGCCAATGAATAATTTCACTGTAATTGAGGTACAAACAAAAATTACGAACTTTCAATTCAAATGTTGTATCAATCCTAACATATGCCAGCCAGAGTTGGAAAATTACTAAAGATATAGAAAGCAAGTTGAATGCATTTAAAAATAGATGTCTGCGAAAAAAATAATGAATATAAAATGGAATGAATTCAGGAGAAGTGATGAAATTAGAGATATGTCTGGTCAACCACTAGTGACAACTGTTATAAGAAAGAGAAGAGGGAGATATGTTGGGCACACCTTTGAGGAGAAATGATCAACGAATATCAAAGCAGGCATTGAAGTGGATGCAAAGGGTTCAAGAAAGAGAGGTCGACCAAGGAGACCCTGAAACGAACTTTGCTGAGAGAGACAAGAAATATCGGTCTCAGTTCCATGGAGGAGATTGAGCGAGTTGCCCGGATAGAGCGTATGGAGAAATTACTTGAAGGCCCTATGAACGTATAAGGAAGAGATGAATTATTATTTTTAGTGAATTCACCATGATCGTCCAACAGTTTCATGGGGACATGATGATGCAAGTACTTGAATATGGGGAGCTGTAAGAGGTCTTTCATGACACCAATGGTGTACAACAGGCTGTAATCCCATATGATCTAATGTCTTGGGTAGGTAAGGGGTGCGAAGTGTTTCAGGTATCACGGTACACAATCTTAGAAATTTGGGATTGTCACTTAAGGTAATGTGCGATTGGAAGGAATAGGAAACGGGTCAGGTCACTATTTTTGAAAATTCATTTTAACACCTTAGTATGTCTTCTATCAGATTCTACATTTGCTTTTGTTCACAAAATGTTATTTTAATGCAATATTCATATTTTGCTGAACTAACCCTAGGTGTCAAATTGTTTATTTATTGAAAATTGTTATGAAATCGGCATTTTTAAAAACCCTAGCAACGGTATTTGCACAAAGAGATAACTATGTATCATCACCGTTGTAATCGCCATATCTCCTGCATCGTTCGGCAAGTTTCGGGACGTGGAATGCTAACTATCCGATACAAAGTAGTTTATTCACGTCAAAATTTTCCGTGAACTTCCATATATGGGTGTTCCCTGATAATCACCTACTAAATCAAGTAAAGATTTACATACCTGGGGAGCATTTTTTCAGCAAATGGAAGAATAACTAATGAAATTCAACACAGATGCAACAAAGCAAATCAAATGATGGGGCAAATGGCGAAATTTTTAAGATGAAAACACGTCACCATGAACACAAAAAGAGCAATGTTCAACACAATCTTTCTCCCCACATTATGTTACCAGTGCCAAACCTGGACGCTGACAACAAACGATAGAAGAAAACTAGTCACAACAGAGATGAAGTGTCTACGCAGAATGCTGGTGTAACAAGAAGAGACCGGTTGAGAAATGAAGACATCAGGAAAAAGTGGGTACAACATCAGTATTAGATTTCATCAAGAAACAACAAATTAAATGGTTCGGTCACGTAAGCAGATTACCATCAGACAGTGCACCCCAAAGAGCAATGCTGTCCGATACAATGGG
Source organism: Arion vulgaris (assembly GCA_020796225.1). NCBI lineage: Eukaryota > Metazoa > Mollusca > Gastropoda > Stylommatophora > Arionidae > Arion > Arion vulgaris. The sequence continues at coordinate 31,024,875 of CM036763.1, read as the reverse complement.
TACAAAGCAAAAGGCCAGCCACGCAAAAGATGGCCCTCAGAGATAACAGAGGCGACGAAAGAGACTATCTACGAAGCGCATACTGGGGCCCGTTTTAGAAATCTCTTCCTGACCTGACGCTTGAGGATACATTGCTACGCCAATGCTCTGTGCCCCCTGTAGCCACCCATTTCAATGACACTGGCCATTTAGGTGCCACGATGTCCAGGTCACAGCCACCCGATCATGTTCCTCGGATGATCGCAGTCGATTTGCTCTGGAGAATCGGTTGATTTCTTTGTATGGTACCTTTGCGACCACGCGGGCTCAACGTATTACATTCTTATGCTTCTTAGTACTTTCTTTCCCATGTTTTTGTAATTTATATGGTATATGTTGATGTATTCATGTTATATTCCATTCTTATGCTTTATACTTTCTTCCCATGCTTTGTAATCTATATGGGTATATTTGCATGTATTCAAGTTATATATTTACTAGATGTTTCATTGTTTCTTTTCCTTTCTATTTCTAGTTTTTATGTGTGTTTTTGTGTTACATTTATTTCGTTATTCGTTTTATTCCCAGATTTTCATTAGATACGTTTGTATTTGGTCGTCCATTTGTGTTTCATTTAATTTGTCACTCCTGTTTGTTCGTTTGCTTGATAAAGGCTTTGTTGGTCAAACGTTGCTGTATTTTGTCATTGTTTTTGTAATTTGTAAAACTACAGTACTTTGTGATTACTGTTTGCCAATCAAATAGTTTTACTGCAGTTCCATATAAAATTCTGAATATTTAAACATTATATAAAATTTGAATACGACCCAGCTGAACAGCCGGGTCCCTAGTGTCACTGAGTTTATGACAGTGACCGTGAGTGATTCTATACCATTGTCATCGTGTTCTCAAATTTTTGGGAAGTGACTCTTACTATAGTCTGTCCATAATTGTGAGCACGTTTGAAATTGTTTTTCCCAAAACTACCTGTTGGATCTCAGTGATTTTTGCAAGCAGCCTTAGAATATCCATGACGCTAGAGAAATATTTTTTCCAAGAAAATTTGATGTAGTTTGAAATATTTCTTCTCCAGGTTATATTAAAATCAACCTCACCGGATTGTACACAATAGTAACAGATCTACGGTACACAGACGCGTTGTTCTAAAAATACATTATGGTAACATTGAAATATCGGAGTAAACAACAATTTCACGAATTCGTGCACCTAACCCAGTCGACGGGAAAGCGGAAAGCATATGACGTTATAATTGGGATACCGTTGTATAGTTATAGGTGTATTTCGCATTTGTATGAAGTATTGTATCATATTTGTTTTTCTTATCAAAACTGACATTGATATCACATTCATAATGAGTCTGAAGTGCACATTTATAAAAATGCAGAAGGTTACAGTTTTACTATACCAACACTTCCGTAGGGAATCTAAGAGAGGTCATCTATATTGTGATATTCATAACCCTGAGAAACGAACGCAACTGGCGCTTGGTCTGAATAGAGAACCCTTTTCCCGATGGATTAAACAGAACACAAAGTGCACTAATGTCAAGCAAGGAAGGAAAAGAAAAATTTGACGACTTTGACATAGATGTCATAAGACGGGAGCTCTGAAAATGTTTGCGACAAATCAATTTGTTACTCTCGGGAAACTGAAATTAAAACTGCAATCAGATTGCAGCATAGACATTTTAAAAGTACTTTGGAAAATTAAGAGCCTTCCACTTCAGAAAAACTATAGGCGGCAGGAATATTATTTGTGAAAACCACATTTAATTGCTGCCCAAAGTAAATACCTGAGGCAGATCCGTGAGCGCGGAGGCAAGGCTATGATATTTTATATTTGGACAATCCTGGGTCAATGCTCACCACACCAATGCTAAAGAATGGCAATCAGTAGAGGTGAACAGAAAAAAAAAATACCAAGCAGAAAAGGGCCCAAGCGTATATTTTAAACACATGCAGGAAGCAGTGAAGAAGGTCTTGTCCATGACTTATTTTCCAATCAAAAAGTACTGACGGTAGGGACTACCACACAGAAATGAATGGACATATTTTCAGGCACGGGATGGAGAAAGATCTACTTCCAATTCTAAACAGACCATCATGCTTGGTAATGGATAATGCATCCTATCACAACACAGTATCAGCGGAAGACAAAGTACCAACTGCATCAAATACAAAGATCAAATTAGACTTGGCTTGCTAAGGAAAATGTCAGCTTCGATGATACATATTTAAACTAGTTGTTGCAAGGGAGGATGACAAATAAGACAAAGGTGTTTCATATTGACAAAATCATTGCGAATACGGCCACACGCTTTGCGACTACCTCCATATCATGTCAACCCGATAGAGCTTGTCTGGGCTAAAGTAAAGGCAGTTGCAGAACAAACAGGACGTTAAAATGTGTGATGTTGAAGTTCTGACACGTGAGTCCTCTCAATGATAGACATGCGGCTGGAAGAAGGTGTTGAACATGTGCTCCGAGAGGAAGAGGAGTACTGGCACCGAGATGGATTACAATTTTCCAGCCAGTAACAATTATCAACCTCATGGAATCGCCAGATTGGGATGATAAAATCATATTTTGATTACAGACTGAGAAATAGCAACGATACATTTCATATCCAAATGCGTCTACCATCATAAAATTTTGGGGGGGAAGTTAAGACACCTGGGGTCTAATGGTGACCGAAGGGGAGGACTAACTGTTGCATATTGTATCAAAGTTCACGATTGCACATAAAGGGCAAACACTTAATTATTTGGGACCTATCAAGTTAATATGGAGATACACCTATGAATAGAATTGACATGGACAAATTCTGGGGATTACGTAAAATCTAAAATTTGAGCCCCGATTTGCAATTGTCATAAAGATCAAAGGAATTCACCGATGTAAATCCGTAGATCTATGGACTACTGGTTGGGCTTTATTTTCGCCATGGATATTCTAAGGTTGCATGCAAAAATCACTGAGATCCAACAGGTAGTTTTCGGAAAATCAATTTCAAACGTGCTCACAATTATGGACAGACTATAGCAGAAAAGACCGGTCAGTTTTAAAAAAGCACATATGAATATATGACCACCTCTAACATCAGGTATGTTTCTATTGATGACAATGGATAAAAAAAAAGGGAACACAGAGCAGTAGTTGGTTTTTATGAATTTGATGCAATCATATTCATGCATGATGCAGCCCATATGTAAAATTACCAGTCTTATTTTGAAAACGGACAGCAAGGAAGTCAGGATTAGCTGTGCATGCAGAAGTTTACTGCTCTGTTGAAGAAATATTTTTAAAGGTACCTAGCTGCAAGAAGTAATGATGGGATAGATCTTTGCCATCAACAAAGTGTTTATTCTGCACTAATTTGTTTATTCTGCACAAGTTTGTGGAATGGGTGCAACAACGCTCAATAATTTTATAGCAATATCAGGTATATGGGGACTATCATCATAGCACTGGACATGTCCATAGGTGCCCGATTCCCTCAACAAATCCAGCAGCCTAATCGCCAGTTCGATATTGATTAATCAACTCTATGCATATTTAGTAGTTGTTCTTTTGGGCACCAATAATGACACCCATCTCTCTCAATCTGGTCAGTGAGTTGGGTTCATGCACAGCATTCAGGCATCACTCTAATGACAATGAAGTAGATATTAGATCAGCTTTCATTGCACTTGGCTTTTTTAGAGGCCATACATTGGAGTTGGTTGTGCGGTGGATGTTCTTACAGGACTTGCATGATGTCATGTTATGTCCACATATTGTCAGGTGGGGAAACCACGGGAAAGACTTGGGATTCACAATTGAGAAATATATGAACCTGCAATGCCTTCATCACAAAACATTTTACAACAAATTACAGTAAACCCGTAACACGAACTCAAGGGACCAAAATCACAAAGTTCGTTAAAAAATTTGTGTAAGGGGGACTAAATTTTAAATTTGCAATGCAGCACAGTATTAACCATATACAATACAGATGCCATCATAGAAACACTACTACAGTAATTAAATTTTAAAGAAGTACTCACGTATCTTTTTTGCAAAAAAATTCGATATTGCTGTCGCAGACGGAGCGAAGTGCATAGTAACTTCAGGGCCAACTGTGTGTATAGTTTCCAAAAACCTAGTGGTCATTTCAGCTGTTGTAGCAAACCGTCTAAAGTGTCCAAGGTCGTAAACTTCCTGGCGGGTGGGCGGTATACATTGTTTTCATCACTTTCTTCTGATGATATTTTTTGCACCTACACACAACTGCTTGTACATGTACATCAGATTCCCTGGAGAACACACGGCAACATCGCTCTGCACTTAAAATTCCTCAAAACTAACTCCAGGGTTTGTAACGTCTTGAAGAATATCCCATTCGTCATGAGAGGTGGTGTCAATGTCACCATCTAACTCTTCGATAGGATTAGTGTTGCTATGTCTCCAGGCTCTGCTAAAGCAGTTCTGCAAGTGTTTTGATGGCACAGATTCCCAGGAGACAGCGATAGCTTTATTGCATCGAGCACACTCAACCTGGGTTATCGTGTTGTTTTCAACACGTAATTGCAGCTCTCACAAGTCGCTTGCGATAAGCTCTTCATAAGAGCAATAATGCCTTGATCTAAAGGCTGAAGACGACTTGTTGCATGGGGGATTGAACCTTACGTTTGTTAAGTTCAGATCATGTATTTTATGGGCCGTATACCTGTCCATTGTCAGAAGAACATGCCTATTCTGAGCCACCATTCGACTGTTGAAATGAAGAAGCCACTTACAAAATGATGTGCTGTCGATCCAAGCTTTCTTATGGTGAGAGTAGATGCAAGGTAGAGTATCCATGTTCATGTTTTTAAAACAACGTGGTTTCTTGGACTTGCCTATCACCCATGGGCGGTGTTTATCACTGCCGCCTGCATTACATACAAGGACAACAGTTAGACGTTGTTTACTGCACGCTCCACCAGGGCACTTGTCATTTTTTATTCCAAGGGTATGATTTGGAAAAAGATTGTAAAAAGTCCAGGTTTCGCCATATTGTACACGCTCACAGGCATACTTTTTCTCTCCTCGTAAAATCCATGCAACCAGTTGTTTGCCCCTTCTTCATCAACTTTAATTGCTTCACCACAAATCACTACTGATGAAATTGAGTGTCTCTTTTGGAACCGGTACAGCCAACCAGCAGAACAGCTGAAATCTTGAATGTCCAAATTTTTGGCATCTCATTTGCTTTGATTTGAATTATAGGTCCACTTAAAGGTACATTGAAGTGCGATATGGTTGAACCATTTTTAGAAGTAGTTTTCGATATCTTCGCTTAGCACTACGGTCGCTTAGATTTGTTATCGAACCTAATGCAACAGCATTAAGAATTTTTCCGGTCTTAAGTACTGTGGATAAGGTAGACTTGGCAATTCCATATGTTCAGCAATTGTTTTTTTCTTCAATGCACCACAGTCTACTTATTGAATTTTAGTTTTGTTTCCAGATCTATGCCTGTCTGCTTCCTCTTAGACATGACTCTTCAACTGACTCTATCTAACTTTCCGTCCTATCTGAACATTTTCTCACCAGATTTTTATCAACTGGAATTTCATTTTCACTTTCTCCTCCTCCCTTCCTCCTCCCCCTTCCTGCCCAAAACCATACTTTACTTCTAATTGGGTGTTCTGGCTATAAAATTCCCGTACTGTAATAAAAATACAGTACCCAGAGCTTCTACGGTGTAACCTAATCCTGGAAACAACGAATTTATTTCCCACAGATCTGATCGACAGATCTGGTATCGACTTCCGGGACGATTCATTTTTTCCCCCTGTCCAAAATGCTTTGTGTACATATAATGTTTTTCACCTATCTCGCCTATCTCAAACTCAAGGGGCATTCCTTTAACAAACTGGACATCCACAGGTAAATGAAACTGTTAGTGTTCCCTTTTCCGATCACTAACAATGAAAGGCTTTAAGGTGACAACAAACATTGTGCAGCTTTGAAGTTCAGTTAAATGAGATAAAATTGGCGGAGGGACTAAAAACAGTTCAGGATTCGGTAACAGAAATTTGTGTTATTTACTGATAAGAAATAGACATTTATGACGGTACCACATTTTTGTCCTTTTTAAACCCGGGGTGTCGTGTTAACGAGGGTTTACTGTATATTCAAAGTTAGAAGATCTGGAGAACAGCGTTTCTCTCAAACCGTAAAGTATGTTTGACAAGTTCATGCACAGCATTCAGGCGTCACTCTACGTGACAATGAAGTAGATATTAGTATCAGCTTTGATGGCACTTGGCTTACTAGGGGCCATACATTGGAGTTGGTTGTGCAGTGGATGTTCTTACAGGACTTTCCTATGCATGTTATGTCCACATATTGTCAGGTGTGGAAATCATGGCAAGACCCTTTCCAGAGACAAACCAGCATGGAATGCAGACCATATTCCAAACTGTGGCAACAATTTCACATGATTTGCTGGAATGGTGGAGGCTGCAAGAGTGCTGTGGCAATCGTAGTTGCACACATAAATTTGCAGAAGAGAATTAGAAATAGTTTGGGAGGTACAAAAAGGACCAGCAAACTAAGAGACACGACACTGTCCGAGCAGCTAAACTGAAGAGACAGGAGGAACTGCAAGCCCTGGAGGGAGGACCTGCATATGTAACAGGATTGTTATAACTGTCTAGAACTATGAGAAATTTTTTTGGGGCGTAATTACTTATAAAAGTATTCAGAAATGTTCATTTTATAATTAAAAACAGAAATTAATTCGCTTTCTCTCGCTTTCTCATTTATCCAGTTTTTATACATGTTTTCAAAAACTTTTTGTTAGATTATAATGAAATTTTGTACAGTTATTCTTTATTGCATTAGTTACATTCTCAAAAGCATTTGGGAAACAAGGAGTTTGTTTTCATGTAGCAGTCAATAAGCCCAAAAAATTTGCGAAAATATATTATTACATTTTCAAAATATAATATCAAAACGGGAGGGGTCTCATCAAATGCACTTTTAAAATGTAAAGGGTCCATGAGTGTACATACATACCAAATATTGAGCACATACATGTTATAGTGACTGTTGTAGATCATTTTTAACAAATTCAATATGGCCACTGTTTATCCTGGTTTCCATAGCAACCGTAAAGTGTATAGAACAACCAGTGTAAGAAAGGATAAAACAATTAATACAAAGGATGAAAAATCACGGATTTCACACTGATATCCAGTCCAGCCATCAGCACAACCATTACTGCACCATCCATTCTGATCACAGACATCCAGCAGTTTACAGTGACACTGCTTTATACAGCCATCACCATAAAGATTTTCAGGGCAGTCTAATAACAAATCATAGAAGCAACAAATATGAAAGAAATCAAAAATGGAAGATATCTAATTGTTATGCTAATTTCCCCAACGCTACAAATCTAAGAATGTTAACAGTTACAGCAAATTACCTAACTTAGACTTGATCTGATGTAATGTCATCAACTGTATCATATGACATCCTGTTGCATAAGATATCTGCAATTTAATGCCCTCATTTATGTTTTTCTGTGTCATGTTGTTATATCAATTATGTTCTCTTGCCATAATTTCTCATCTCTGTTCTGCTAACTGTTCCTGTTGTCACAGTGTGCTAAATTCTTCTTTCTCGTAAATGCATCAAAGGGCTATTTATTTCTGAAGTAATGAGTTGATTTGCCGAACAGAAATTGTAAAACACTGATCATATTTTATTTACTTTTTTTAGTTCATAATTACCATAGATGATTCATAGCATTACACTGCACTAAGGCTGACCAATAGGTACTGGGCTCTTTTTACATATGGTGAAAGGGGATGTAGTTAACATGACTTGCAAGTTATACACACATCCATCCCTTCCACAAAAGTCCATGTTAACTAATGCCATGTTTGATTCCAAATTTCTCCAGTCTCGTAATCACATCCTTGTCAATGGCAGAGTTATCATCATAAAAATAATTTAGAGGGACATAAGTATATCCCCCTATACAGATCAAGAACATTATCAAACCTGGATGTTGATATCAACCAACAGAAGAAACTAATCATGACAGAGAAAAAGTGTCTATGCAGAGGCGGAGTATTAAGCAAAACTAGTTTAGGAATGAAGACATAAGTAAAAAGAGGAACAACATCAGTAGTGAATGTCAAGAAACAACAAATTAAATGATTTGGCCACATAAGCAGATTACCAACAGACAGTGTGCATCAAAAGGCAATGCTACTCAGATACAGTAAATACAAGGCAAAGGTTGTCATGCAAAAACGAACCACAGAAATAATAGAGGCAGGAAAAACATCCAGTGCAAAGCCCCACAAAAAAACAGTTCTAGAAATTTCTTATCTTGAAGCTGTAAGACAAAAGAGGATTAGAGAAAGAAGAAGAGGACAGATCAAAAGAGGATTAGAGAAAGAAGAAGAGGACAGATCAAAAGAGGATTAGAGAAAGAAGAAGACAGATCAAAAGAGGATTTAGAGAAAGAAGAAGACAGATCAAGAGGATTAGAGGAAAGAAGAAGAGGACAGATCAAAAGAGGATTAGAGAAAGAAGAAGAAAGAAGAGGACAGATCAAAAGAAGATTAGAGAAGGAAGAAGAGGACAGATCAAAAAAAAAAAAAAAAAGGGTTAGAGAAAGAAGAAGACAGATCAAAAGAGGATTAGAGAAAGAAAAAAGAGGACAGATCAAAAGAGGATTAGAGAAAGAAGAAGAAAGAAGAGGACAGATCAAAAGAAGATTAGAGAAGGGAAAAAGAGGACAGATCAAAAGAAGATTAGAGAAAGAAGAAGAAAAAGAGGAAGAGAAGAAGAGGGATAAAAAAGAGAAAGAAGAAGAAAGAAGAGGACAGATCAAAAGAGATTAAAAAAAAAAGAAAGAAAAAGGAAAGAAAGAAGAAGACAGATCAAAAGAAGATTAGAGAAGGAAGAAGAAGACAGATCAAAAGTTTCCCCCATAGCCATTTTTGAAACCAGTCAGCACCAGCTCTTTAATTAATTACCAAAAAAAAAAAATAAATCCACACTAGCCCAATTTTTTAAAGTGTCAAGATTAAAAATGCAATGTGTTCTGAGATCTATATTTATACCAGTGGGGGCTCGTAAGCATTTTTCTTGGTGGGGCCAGACAAATAATTTCTAAAAACTAAGTACATGTTACTTAATATTTTTTGTAGAGGCCCGGCCCACTGGCCCAAATGATGAGCCGCCCCTGAATTATACTATTCAAAAATTGTGTGGTTATCTAAAGAAACCTACCACAATGTTTCACGTTGCAATAGTCCATATCTCTTCCAGTTGAAACATAACACCAAAGTTTATTCAGTCGACTTGGGAGACATTTGAGGATTTCTACAGAAATTCTTTGGGTCATCCCATCCTCAAAGTGAATACTATTAATCATTGAATGATTGATTCCACTCAAGACATTGTTTATTGTTCTCAGTTGTGTTTCTGTGCCCTGTGTAGTATATGCCTTGACTATCATACATGCAATCATTTTCTGAAAGAGAAAGTTAATATATGCCATGTTATACTTGCAGTAATTATGGAACAAAGTTTATAATAATTAATTATATAGCTTCCTCGACTTTCCCTTATATGTGTTCCTAAATAATTGCACGACAGAGTCTTTGTCTTCTTGAGGGACTGAAGGATGCTGGACCCCTCCTGGGGCCAAAATAAAAAAAGCTAGAGATTGGGAAAGTGGAGGATAACTGTTGATGTCCTATATTCCAAGAGGAGGCGAGAGAAATAAGTAAGTAATCACTGCTATTTACCCTGACATGAAAAAAATGTCCATAGTAACAGTTGATTATTGTTAATTTCAAGTAGAGATTTCTGATAACACAAAAGTCAACATGGTGGGAGTGATTCATAATGTAACAACTGACATATTTTAACAAGTAAATAACTACTATCAAAATTAATAGTCTCCACGAGTGTACACTATAAATTTTTATGGTACATTCTCAGGAATTTGTAATCAAGAGTGGAGTAAAACAGCATTGTTTATTTGCTTCCATTCTCTTTAGTATATACTTTTCACTCCTTTTAAAACATGCATTTCGAGATCAGGATAGTAGATTTTTAATCCATTCTTGTTCAGATGTTGGTCTCTACAGTGCTCAGAGAAAGTCACGACCAGGATTAGGAAAGTACTAATCAAAGAATTGCTGTATGTGGCGCCCGAGTGGTTACGCCCAAATTTGGGGGTGCAAAAGAATAGAGCCACTGTTACTGCCACGCATGTCGTAAGAGATTACTAAGGAGGTTTGTTTAAATTGGATGTACATGTCCTAAACGGGAGAAGTCTATGCATTTAGGGGCCTACTAAACCAATGTGCAACGATACATGTTCTTGGCAAAGATCAAACATATCACAAAGAGCGGTTACAATTGGTCGAAAAAACGAAGCAAGGAAGAAGAAGAAGGTAGTGGATTATGCTGCAATTACAACGTACTCAGCCTAACTGCAGAAACTAATATCTGTATTATCTAATACCTGCTGTCATTTTGGACAAACTCCAATGAGTAAGCCCAGACCGCTACTGACGCAGAAACAAGGAACCTAATTGATAGGTGATTAGTGAGGATCATCACAGCTCTCCGGATAGGCTCATAGGCATTCCGACCTCCTCCCCAATATCTTTACCATTTTACAAGAGTATAATGACCAATCACACATGTTCTGTGTTTATTAATCAAATATCTTGTGTCTATTGTCTATTCCCAGGTGGAAGATGAGTGGATGTCCACTCTGCCTAGCGTAGGGATGGGAGCTTTAATTTGCGTTCTATGGCTAGATGAGTCGCCTCCCTTTTTGTGTTTTATCCGTGTTTGTAGTTTGGGCTTGATATTGTCTATCCATCTTTTTTTTGGTCTTCTTAGCTCTAGTAATTGATCTCTTTTATTGTATGCTGTTATTGGTGGTTGGTTGTATTTCATTCTCATTAAATGTCCAAACCACTGCATCTGTTGTCTTTCGATGTATTCGGTGCATGAAGTTTTGCTCACTCTGCTTCTGATGTCCTCATTTCGTAGTCTGTCTTTCCTAGTGACTCCCACTGCCTTCCTCAAGCATTTCATTTCACATGTGGGGAGCTTTCTGTGATGTGTTGCTGTAAGAGACCAAGTTTGGCACTGGTAACAAAGTGTTGTAGGAAAATACTTTTTATCATCTGTCTTTCACTTCCATCTTGATCTTTGGGTGTTGTAGTAATGGTGCCAGCTGGTAGGTCACTGCATTTTCTTTTTGACACCTTGTCTCTATTTCTCTATCTAGTTTTCCGTCCTCTGTAAAAATATTCTGTGTCTCTAATCAAATGTTTTTGTGTCTGGTAGTTCCAGTTTTTACCCTCATCTCCTTCACTCTAGAGAGGGATGCAGATTTATAAATGTTTTCAAAGACACCTATACAACCTGCTTCTTTTATGTCATTGTTTCTTCACTATCCATTGACTGTTACACGCTCGTTGTTGGGGAAAAGAGGACTATCTCAGGTAATTGATAAGTACACACCCACCCAGGTGACTTCATCATCTGTACAGTTGATTCGTTGATTTGGAGAGTGCTTCAACATTAATGTCTCAAGAAAATATCTTGCTTTTACACGCCCGGGCATGTAGAGGTGAAGGGTCATGAAATGGCAAATAAACTAGCAGAAACATCATCCCTTGCAAGAAAGGAGTATGGATTGGACAAACATTAAAAATGCATTTTGCTCCACCTATATGGGATTAAGATATTGAACTTGCCTGAGAAGGCGTGGTTAAGTGTCCAATTGGTTCATTATTACTATGTTTATTTTATATGAAAGTTCTTCTGTGGAGAATAAAGTCAGAGGTCGATGTTGTTTCCATTTCCCCAGAAAAGGTTGGTGAGTTCTCTGGTACATTTATGAGGTATTCAACTTCCTTCCCCCCCACATCAGTTTGATAGTATCCTCATCTTTCTGGCATGCTGTTAAAATCATCTACTACAATGCAGCCTGATTCTATTATTCCCCTCTAGCACAATAACCTTGTCTCTTTGATGGTATATGTTAAATAGTCTGTGACTTACTGTCTACATGTATATATGAGGGGGAAATCAATAAGTGCCCCAAATGGCTGTAGAAAAATAACTAAATTAGATAACAACTTGAAACCAGTTTATTTTTATACATACATTGTTCCTTTATTTCTCAACATAATTTCCACCAACATTGATGACTTATCCCATCGCTTTATCAATCCTCCAAACCGGTTTCATAGAAATGCATTTTAACCAATTTCAAAAAGAAAGGTGACAATGTGAATTCTGAATCATACTGTGAAGTTCTATCGATGCTTCATGATGCAATTCGATAAAAACGCCCAGGACTACTGACTACAGGAGTGTTGCTTCTTCATGACAATGCCAGACCACATAGCTCGATTAACTCAGGAGAAAATTAATCACCTACGGTGAAAGTTCTGGAACATCAACCTACAGTCCTCGACTTGCCCCTAATGATTTCCCCCTTTTGGTCCACTGAAAACCCACCTTGGCGGAGACATTTCTTCTCGCGAATGACGCGGGTTTAATGTGAAGTGAAAACGTGGTTTAGAAAACAGAGCCCGCAGTTCTATGCAGCCGGTTTGGGAGGATTGATAAAACGATGGGATAAGTGCATCAATGTTGGTGGAATTATGTTGAGAAATAAAGGAACAATGTATGTATAAAATAAACTGGTTTCAAGTTGTTATCATGTTTAGTTATTTTTTTACAGCCATTTGTGGCTTACTTTTTGACCTCCCCTCATAGTCTGCTTTAAATATTTCTGATTACCAATTTGTGGTACTTCTATTTGTTTGTTTCCCCTTTTTAGGTAGCATCTTTCTGGGCTCTGGAGCACACCCACTTATTTGGTCAAGTTTTAACCTAGAGATTCCCACAAGGATGATGTGCCATCATGGGCACTGTCTACAGCCCGCACAGCGGATGTAGAGTTCACTTGTAGGGGGATGGCTCATCAGCAGGATACCACTCGCTTTCCCCTTCCAAAGAAAGCCATCTGTTACAGAATTTAGAGTGTCAGAATTTGAATGAATGTTAAAATAAGGGGGAAAACAAAAATCTTGCCTAGGGGAAAATGTAGTCTGGTGCTGACCTTACAACATATGATAGCTAATGGAGAAGAGTGTAGCACACCTGTCTTTCTTCATGAACACAATTTTACACCAATGCTGGTAATAGCCTTCCATAGCAAGTGATGATAACAGCCTCAGAAGTATGCTGCTACACCTTTCTGGTGTTTATGGAGGTGACTTAAGAGTCCAATTGTTGAACACAATCCCCCACCACAGGTGGGGTATACATGATCAAGGTAGATTTATAGGTTTGTGGGGTTGTCTTTATGTGTAGTCCCTTTTCCCATACACCTTAACAGCACAACGATTCTCAGCTATCGAGTTCCTCTTGTGTTGTTACAGTGTCATATTTAGCATCTTGTGCAAGGGATTCCCAGCACATGGTGTCTATATCGTGCAATCTATAAGCAATTTAAGAGTGCCTTTAAAGTGTTTTTCTGTCCACAACAGATCATCTGCCCCTTTCAGCTCGGGCCCTACATCAACTGTTTTGGTATGCATTTATCAGGCATCCCAGCAACATGACCCGCCCATCTCACCTGAACCTGTCAGGGAAACATTAAATGGAAGTCTGAAAGTGAACAAAGAAGAATAATGAATGGGAACACTTACCAAACAGACAATGGGGACCATAGTATCCACTCTTGCAGCCTAACAAACATGTGTTGGTATTTGGGTCACACTCCCCGCCTTCACAGTTCTCACATTTTAATTTACACTTCCAGCCAAAAAAGCCTACAGGGCAATCTGAAACATTGTTTACCAACGTCAGACACTGCAGATTATATATATTAAAACCAAAACAACACAACTTCTTCTTCTTCGTCCTGAAAACAGCTTTTATTGTGTCGTGCCAGTTTACAGTGAGGATTTGCGCCTTCACCCAACACATCCATTACCAGCATTGTATAACATTACCAAGTTTGCCATCCATATTTGATCCCCACCTACTAAGACTGCAGAGATGAAATATGTTAATACTTGGAGGTGGAGTATGGTATTGGTCAGATAGGTCTGTTTACCCTGGCACTAACTTCTATTCTCTCATTTACTGAGACTCAGACACAAAACAATATAAGTTACTGTCACTAGAAAACGGTAACTGTGATATTACATATTTTAGCTTCAATAGAATATGTTACAAACATGATTGGTTTATTTACAGAGGTATCAAACATTCAAGAACTTATACTGGTCTACTGTCTTGGACATGCAAGGATTCATTGTAATAAATACAAGAGCTGTCATTCTGGTTGTATTAGTTATATAGTGAGGATGTTTATACCATGTCGCTGGCATATATGTAACAAAGTGTACTGTAAAAGTCATCTGGCCAATTGTTCTCTCAGCCTGGGCCATCCACACATGCCAGCTGATTCTCGTGCCCAACATCATAGTGTTCTTGTGTAGTTGATGTCTCTTATCCGCAGTAACCGATATATGCCTTGGTTTGGGCGAATTGCATGACGGGAGCGTAGTGGACAGAAGGCCAAGCATATATCTCATCTTCACAATGGGGTATCTCTATGCAGCCCAGGATTTTACGCATACCTTCATTCTGAACCTCAGTCGCTCACATGTGATCTGATATTTAAGAATTCATCCGTAATCTATACTGACATAACCAGTCGATCGAACAAGGGCAAGAACAAAAGAATGATCCCAACAGATGGTAGCATGACCAACTATTAACGCTATCATTACTCTTGGAAGAGAATGTAGAGATTGGGGCAACATGAAGGGTGATCTCGCAGTTAACAGCTGATGAAGATAATGCAAGGGATGGGTGATGTTTTTTTATATACTGATGGGTCGGTTCAACGTGGTGAGAAGTCTGGCTGGGGTTTCTTGGCTAATTTCATGGTAGGTTGTTGCAGAGCGGGGGGGCATACAGGATAACTACTTCTAGTATGAGGATGGAGGTTGAGGCCATTACTGCTGCCTCCATTGGATCTCTGGGCTTCATTTACTGGGACAGTTGTTGTATCTGGGCTCTAGCCGATGCCCTTCACAAGATCCAGAAGGGCAGGTTTCGCATGAGTGGATGTTGTCATGAAATTTCTAACATCCAGCGGCTTATTTGGGGTATACTGTCCTGGGCATGCGGGGGTTTACGGGAATGAGGGAGCGGACAGGCTTGCATCAACAGCATCGATTGTTGGGGGGGTTGAAGATGGATAAGGGGGATATTCTTCAGTCTCTTCCTGACTGTCTGTTGGATGAGGACACTAAAATCGATCTTGAATCGATCAGCAATTTAGGCAGTTTGGAGTTACCCGTTGTTCAAGTCGAACTGATGCCTGAGAGGCAGAGTGAGAGGTGTGTTTAATCAGCGAGCCACAGAAACCATCAATATGCATACCTTCAAACTGTTGGGGGGGACTGAGACCATGGGGTTTGCCGAGTGCAATGACGCCCGTTTAGTAACCACTAACCAGTACTGTAAAAAACCCCCATGTCATGCATGAGCATATCGCTAGCATAGATGTAACAATAAGTGATGTAACAACTTTCACGCCATGCATGAGCATGTTGGCTAGCAAAATGTAACAATAAGTGTACTGTAACCTATGTCATGCATGAGCATATCGGCTAGCATAGATGTAACAATAAGTGTACTGTAACAACCACCTATGTCATGCATGAGCATATCGGCTAGCATAGATGTAACAATAAGTGTACTGTAACAACCACCTATGTCATGCATGAGCATATCGGCTAGCATAGATGTAACAATAAGTTTACTGTAACAACCTCCTATATCATGCATGAGCATGTCGGCTAGCATAGATGATCATAGATATCCACCAATGTCTGCCCTGAGCACTGACTATCATTTCAGATGCTGGGATTTTTTTGTGCCATGAATTTGACTGTCCAAAATTGTCTTTCTGTATTATTTTCTGCTTTCCCATATTGCTTTTGCAGACTGTCACTATGTTCTAATCCTCATTTTTCATGAAAATCCAAAAATGATGATTGTTTTGCTGATGACAATGAACTTCTACGGTGTTTTGATCTTTTCATCAATCAACAAGTCTCATCATTCTTCTGTTAAAATCAAATATCTATAGCCTCCAGAGATTTTACTGTTTATTTATCTATACCTAATGTTCAAGATGATCAGTGAACAAGCAATCATAGCAGATGATCAATGAACAAGCAATCAAGCAGAGATCAGTGAACAAGCAATCATAGCAGATGATCAATGAACAAGCAATCATAGCAGATGATCAATGAACAAGCAATCATAGCAGATGATCAATGAACAAGCAATCATAGCAGATGATCAATGAACAAGCAATCATAGCAGATGATCAATGAACAAGCAATCATAGCAGATGATCAGTGAACAAGCAATCATAGCAGATGATCAATGAACAAGCAATCATAGCAGATGATCAATGAACAAGCAATCATAGCAGATGATCAATGAACAAGCAATCATAGCAGATGATCAGTGAACAAGCAATCATAGCAGATGATCAATGAACAAGCAATCATAGCAGATGATCGGAACAAGCAATCATAGCAGATGATCAATGAACAAGCAATCATAGCAGATGATCAATGAACAAGCAATCATAGCAGATGATCAATGAACAAGCAATCATAGCAGATGATCAATGAACAAGCAATCATAGCAGATGATCAGTGTTTGGCATTGATAGCATAATGTTGCAAGAAAGATTGTATTGAACAATGCTCTTTTAGTGTTCATTGTTTTGCAGTGAGGAGACCATTCCAGATAAAGAATATACTGCTTCTGAGACACCATGTTTACAAATCCCAAGGAATTCAGAGTTTTCACTTCTGTTTCATGTTTATACAAACATACACATAAAGCAGATGAATAGTCAGTCCGTAGTTTGACGATCGATTTAAAAATTGACAACTTGTTTGCGTCTCACCAGGGATTCAAAGTTTTAATTCTATTAATTTTCAGGCAGAAATATGAAAATGGCAAGGACTGATAGAATTTGAAAGACCAAAGTGCCCATGTGGTGCCGGGCCCACAAGGGAAGAATGAATAGTACTACTGCAACCTACAATGATGTCGTAAGAGTACTGATGAGGTCCTTTTGGATGCTACCCTAGTAAATTAAAAGCAGCGCAGAAATCAGATGTGCTTGCCTACTTGTAGGCACATAACTGGCACAATGTACAATCACTCTTTGGCTCAGATCACATACAAATCACACAGAGTGGTTTACAAGTGGTCGATATGGAGCCCCTTCAAGAAGAAGAAGCAAGACCAAACATTCTAATATTACCAAACAGTTGAAAAAGTTTGAACTGTTATGCTTCTACCCACATATGACACTGGACTACTGGTTGAGACAAATATCACAGACACAATAGCACAGTAGCTATGCTGGTACTGAATCTTTAGACATCTGTCTGGGGAAAACGATAATTGCAAACACTCTGAAATATTGATTGTCTGCTGTGTCGGGAAAAACTCATCTTAAACACAACTTGTTACACCCCTTTTAAATTGGGGAGCTCCCGTTCCACCATTACTCAAGTCCACAAACTGCACCATCGTAATCTATTTCCTGGGTTTACGAGGATTGGAATATATTGGTCAGTGCAATCACAGACCCTACTGCTGAATTCAATGTTATTCACTGTGCATATAGCCCCAGTCAAAGATATCTGAGCAACTTCTTTTGATGATTGAGTTACCTTCAAAATTCGTTTTATCTCTAAATTGTACACTGTGGGCCCTTAAACATATATATATAACACGGAGGACAAAAAGAAAACACTAGAAAAAATACAGATCTTCATAAATGGATGTTTACGTAGAATAGAGGGACTGAGATGTATGATAAGATTACGAACGAGGAAACTCAGAGAAAGAACTAAGACGATACTGGTGAGAAAGAGCTACGGGAAAAGACGCTGGCGATGAATAGGACACACATTGACAAGACCAACCGGAAGCATTGTAAGACAGGCACTGTTTTGGAACCGGGAAGGAAAGAGGAATAGGGAAGGCCTAGACATACCCGAGAAGTGAACGGACTGATATGGTCAATTGACAAGTGTTTTACTGTGACAACTTCTGAGTTTGCACTTGTCTCTCTTGTCTTTCAGCTCATTCCTAAGTCTCTTTCAAAAGATTCTGCACCTTTTCATAACGTTGTTTTCTACATAACCCGGGCAATGCCAGTTTTTCCATTTGTTGGGACCGATAGAAAAGTTCTTCATTGAGGTCTTGCAGAAATCCTTGTATCTGAGCAGTGGTCTGTCTTGAAGCCTCTTTCCTTCCAAAAGTTCACAGAACATCTGTTGGAATGAACAACTATTTTTCATTCTTCTCAATGTCCAGCCATCTAAGTCTTCACCTGAGCATTCCCATGATGGGGAAAGGGAAGTTTACATGCTGCAGTACTTTAGAGTTGGCTATCTTGCCGTACCATCTGATGTATGTCACTTGCAGAGACATTGAAGGTGAAATTTGTCAAGTCTCCTCTCATGCATATAGACATTCTTATGCTTGTAGATACACTTGTTATTACTTTTCCACCCACCCCCACCCACTTTATATATATATTTGTTTTGTTTTAATGTTCACCTATTTTGTTTAATTCTGAGTCAGATCTTTTTTATTAGATAGGTAACTTACATTTACTGCTATCCCCGCACCTCTGTTTCAATGGGCCATTGTTTTTACCCTTTTTGCCAAAGTGTCTTGTATCTTTTACTTGATAAAAGTGTTTTTGTTGAAATGTCAGTTTAACCTGCTGTGTTTTGTTAACTACTTTCTTGTTTTGATGGTGGTTCACCTTACAGTAAACTACAAGTTATTTGAGCCTGTTGCAGAACAACTTAACAAGATATTGAAGGTTGTTACAGTACACTTATTGTTACAGCATATGTTAAGTTACTTGAGTCTGTTACAGAACAACTTAACAAGTTATTGAAGGATGCTACAATTCAGCTATTTGTCAGACATTAAACAAGATTACTTCGTCATCTCTATTTTTTCTATGTTTTTATTTGTGTGCATGAAATCTGTCTGGGCTGATGTACACGACGACTGCGTTATATACTCTATGTAGAGCAGTACAAGGTCCAACTAACAACAACGACCCTCCTGTTAGTGTTAACCCAAATAGAGAAATTTGTCAAATGTCACAACATTCAGAATTTCCTGCTAGGTAGTGTTAAGTACATGACAATCCTGTCACGGATGTGCTCTGATGACACATCGTACAGAGTAGTCCTAAATTATTTTTTTAATGAAACCTCTTGTGCCAAACTGGATTGTAAATAAGCCCACTAGAAAAACTAAACATTTGTATACATCTATACAGCGGATTTGCTATTACTAACCGACATACCATTAAAAATTGTCACCAACTTCAAAATTATATCGGCATCCTCAAGGTTGTTACGGAGATCGTGAACTGCCGCTAAGATATTCTTATGCTTAAGAAAGATGCCGAAGCACATGTAGTTTTTAATTGAAGAGCAAATGCCTAACAATAATTCCAAAATTTAAAAAAACAAGTAATTGATCCATTGGGGGTATAGTAATACAAATGATCAACGAAAAGGTGTCTCACGTGAAACAAACCCAAGATAAAAATTGATGTATAGCATTGACACAGGCCTATATTTCATGTGAATAGCATGTCCAAGTGAAAATTCCAAAATGTATTTTTAATGCTATCAGTATTTTATTAAAAGATAAAGTATTTCGTTTATACGTGGTCAACCACTTTCTCTCTTTGCCTTTTACCCTGGGTTGGGGCATAGGCCCTCAACCAACTCATGCCAAGTCTTCCTATCTCTAGCTATCTCCTGCAGCTCCTCCAGCTCTTCTTTATATTGTTGATCTCCGCCTCCAAATCTCGTCTCCATGTATTTCTCGGCCTCCCTTCTTTCGCTGTCCCTGCGGGTTCCAGGCAAGGACCCTTCTTGTTATATTCCCCCTCCAGTTTTCGCAAAGTGTGTCCTATCCAGCGCCAGCGTCTTTTTAACCTGTTCGTTCACTGGAATCTGTCTTGTTCTCTCCATAAGTTCCTCATTTGTGACCCTATCATACCATCTTATTCCTCTATTCTGCGCAGACACCAGTTGATGAATGTTTGCAATTTATGCGCTATTGTTTTAGTTGTTCTCCATGTTTCTGACCCATACAGTAGAACTGCTTTAACATTAGAGTTAAATATCCGAATTTTTGTTCTAGATTTGATTTCTTTGGACTTCCAAATGTTTCCCAGTGCAATGAAAGCTCCTCTTGCCTTCTGTATTCTTATTTTAACATCTCTATCTGTTCCACCCTCTTTGTCTACGTTGCTGCCAAATATGTGTATGATTCTACCTCTTGAAGTGGATTTCCCCAGGAGATCGAGTTGTCGTTTGTTTGGTTAATTCTCAATATCTTTGTCTTTCCCTTATGAATGTTCAGCCCTAGTTGCTGGGACCTTTGATTCAATGTGTTTAGCTTATCCTGCATCTGATTTCGTGTATGTGACAGAAGGGCTATATCATCAGCGAAGTCCAGATCATCTAGTTGCTCTGTCAGAGTCCATTGGATTCCATTTCTGGTGTTAGTTACTGTGGTCTTCATAATCCAGTCTATTGTCAGTAAGAACAAAGGTGATAGAAGACATCCCTGACGCACTCCTGTTTCTATTCCGAAAGTATCTGTTAGTTTACCTTCATGAAGAACTCTACATTTCATATCTGTATATGTTGCTTTATTAGGTTAATAATTTTCTGTGGGATTCCATAATGCCTCATTAATTTCAAAGGGTTTCCTATCAATACTGTCAAAAGCCTTCTCATAATCAACAAATCCGATATAAAGTGGGGATTTTCATTCAATACTTTGCTCTATTATTATACGTAATGTGGCTATCTGGTCAGCACAGGATCTATTTGGTCGGAAGCCTGCCTGTTCATCTCTTAGCTTTATATCGATGGCATCTCTCAGTCTCTCCAGGATGACTCTGCTTCGTATTTTCCCAGGTACTGACAACCGCATTATTCCCTATAGTTTTCACACTTCGAAGGTCCCCTTTCTTTGGTAGCTTCACCAGGTATCCTTCTCTCAGTTTGCTGGTATTTCTTCGGTCTCCCAGATTCTGCTAAATAATTTATACAGTATTTCTGTGGATGTGTTTATGTTGGCTTTAACCGCCTCGCTGAATACTATCTGGACCGGCTGCTTTTCCATCTTTTAAAGTTTAATGGCTTTACTAATCTCCTCCTTGGATGGTTTCTCACAGTTGATGTCTAAGTCAATTTCTGCCGGTTGGATATCTTGGGGTTTGTAGGTGCTGGTCTGTTCAGGAGTTCCTTGAAGTATTCCATCCATCTTTCCATTTGGTCTCTAACATTAGTGATAGTTTCCCCACTACTATTTTTGATCAACCCATTTGATGGTCTGTATTTTCCTGCTAGCTTCTAGTGATATTGTAAAGATCCCTAAGGTTTCCTTTCCTGCAGCTACCTCTGCTTCTCTTGCTAGATCTTCTACGTATTGTCTTTTATCTAACTTTATTTGTTTCTTCACTTTCTTGCTAGCTTCTGTGTACTTTTCCTGGGCTATGGCTTTGGCAGTTCTAGTTTTGCTATTATTTAAATCTGCTTTCCTCTTTTTCCTTTCTTCTATTTCCTTGAGAGTCTCTGGAGTTATCCATGCCTTATGATTCCGCTCCTTCTTTCCTAATACCTCTGTGCATGTTTCATTCCAAATATTTTTGGCTTGCTGCCAGCATTCTTCCGCACTCACCTCATCTTCTAATTGCCGCAAAACCTCATACTTATTAGAGACTGTGACTGTGAACTGTTCCTTTATTTCTTGACTTCTGAGGTATCCTACATTATATTGGTGTCTATGTTCATGGGATGTTATGTATCGCTTAAGCTTCAGTTTAATTTTACTTATCAGCAAGTGGTGATCCGAATCTACATCTGCCCCCTTAGGACCCTTACATCTTGTAGAGATGACCTGAATTTCTTGTTTATGCATATGTGGTCAATTTGATTTTCTGTTCTGTGATCTGGTGATACCCAGGTTGCTTTATGTATTCTTTTATGTGGAAAGACACTTCCACCTATGACATATTGATTCGCTGCACAGAAATTAGTGAATAGTTCTCCATTTTCGTTCATTATTCCTAGTCCGTGTTTCCCCATGATCTCCTCGTAGCCTATGTTGTCCGAACCTATTTTGGCATTGAGGTCACCCATCAGAATTTTGATGTTCCCATTTCTCTGATTACCTATAGTATTTTGAAGTTTTATGTAAAATTCCTCCTTTACTTTTCCTCTTTATCATTGGTAGGTGCATAACACTGGGTCACATTCAAGAATACTTTCTTTGGTGGTTCTGAATGTTGCTGTGATTATCCTAGGACTCACTGCTTCCCATTTTATTAGTGCCTTCTCCGCTTCTTTAGATAGCATTAAAGCCACTCCTTCACTATGGGGGGCATTTTCTTCCATATGGCCTGAGAACATCATCGTTTCTCCTGTGTTTAGACGTTGTTTGCCTGCACCATTCCACCTAGTTTCACATAATCCCAAGATGCCAATCCCGTGAAATTTCATCTCATTTACAACCTGTGCTGTCTTTCCCATTTCATACATACTTCTAACATTCCAGGTGCCAATTCTGGAGCTTTTCCTAGGTGAAAGGAAGATAATCTGCTGTAGACTCTTTGCGGCTTTCTCTGCATCGCTACATACCTCTTCTAGAAGAGCTTCCTTTCCTCTTGTTGGGCACAGTTTTTATTTTATTTTTATGTGACTTGTTCTAGGTTGGTTGGTTGGATTTTGTGGCTAAAATTTTCTACTGGATAGGGTAGCCTACGCCAAACCCCACCTTAGTCGCCTCTTACGACATGCCTTGTAGGTCGCAGTGCTGCTACTCTTTGCTCCCTTTTGCGAGCTCCGGCAGCACATCGGGCGGGTCAACCACTTTGTAATCTCTAATTTGTTGATGATACTCACATCTTAACTGGTTCTGAATTAGAACTTCAGGAACTCACCTCAAAATTAGAAACATTGTGCAGACAATATGGAAGGGAAAAAATAATGATGAAAAGCTAGATATTCGTGTATAGGAATAAAAGTAGTCCTATACTAACATCAAACTAAAGGAATAAAAAATTAGAATAAATTGGCACCTTTTA
Organism: Arion vulgaris; assembly: GCA_020796225.1. Lineage (NCBI taxonomy): Eukaryota > Metazoa > Mollusca > Gastropoda > Stylommatophora > Arionidae > Arion > Arion vulgaris. Next base: position 31,001,579 of record CM036763.1, on the reverse strand, counting down.
AATACTTCGGTCAGAAAATAAGCAATGATGCTTGCATGGTTTGGGAATGTAGCGATACACATTCGAAGATTATTTTGCAGGGAACAGTCAGGCAGTGGGTCAAGACAGAGCAAACTATAAACTTATAGGCCTTCGGACTCAGGTAAGAATTATGGAAATCAGACCCCAACTACACCACGTGACCTCGCATTCCAGTATTGGTTTATATAGACAAATTCATTTTAAAATCAACACAAAATGCAAAATCGAAGTTATAATATGCAACAAGTTAAGTTTAACAATAAAGATCAATATTATTAAAATTTTTCACCAATAAATAACCGTAGACTCACAGAATTGAGTAAGATTGCAAAATCGTGCAATGTTCTATCAAACATCTGATTTTCCAGACCCTTTCTGATCTAGGTCAGGGAATCCCCGTTCAGTTGTCTGGCCTAGTTATCTAGAGTTGGCTGTGGTCAAGAGGGTAAAAGGAAGTCCTGCATTGACAATATTAGTAGAGGCTAGTTGGCAGGATTCCCATACTCGCTAAAAAGTTGAGAATATTAATCTGAGGCTACGGATTATCTCGAAAGCGAAAACTTTCTCGCAATACAGCAGGCAGGTTTCAGACAGTGCTACTCTACTGAAGAACAAGCATCTTACTTTCCCAAAAAACTGAAGATACATTCCAAGATAAGAAACTGATACTAGCAGCATGGATGGACCTAAGGGATGCTTTTCCCAAGGCTTGGAAAGACCGACGTCTGAAGAAATAGTAGAATGTACAGACGGAAAAACATTTTCATAATGGTAGAATGACAGTAGGACTACGTGTAGATGACCACAAGAGTAAGAAAATTTGACTGTGTCCTGACCTCACTCAGGAATGTGTTCTGTTCCTCATCACTTTACTTGGTTTACATCAATGACCTAGTTACTGACTTACCACAAGAGTAAAAGTGTCAGGAATGTGTTCTGTTCCTCATCACTTTACTTGGTTTAAATCAATGACCTAGTTACTGACTTACCACAAGAGTAAAAGTGTCAGGAATGTGTTCTGTTCCTCATCACTTTACTTGGTTTACATCAATGACCTAGTTACTGACTTACCACAAGAGTAAAAGTGGCAATGTACTCTGATAATATGATGCACAAAAGTGGTCACTAAACTGCTACAAAGAGCTATAGATGCATTAACGTCGCGGGTAAACATATGGTATGTCAGTAGTAACATATAAGTGCAGCACTGTTTCACCTCTCCAAACAAGAAGCTGGCATCCTTCTTCTTCTCTTCCACCATTTACTTCTTTATAGAAGTGTTTTGGGTGAAACGTAGTGATCTTGTGTGTGCTTGTTTTAAGGCACTTTGTAAGCTGATATTCATGTTCGTAGGCTGTTCTTGATGCGTCGCTCCGTCTTTTGCGTGGTCTTCTCTTGCGTTGTACTCATTATACTTTTCTGTGTGGCTCTGTAGGCGATACCAGGGCATTCTTGTCAGGTGTTCAAACCATTTAATCTGTTGTTCTTTTATGAATTCAATGACTGGTTTCACATCCAGTCTTCTTTTGATTTCTTCATTTCTAATTGTGTCTCTTATTGTCACACCTGCAGATCTTCTAAGACACCTATCTATGTCGTTTGAGCTGGCATCAACAAGATAAATTGAGAACTTCTAAGAGAAGACAAATAACCTACATATCTAGGAGATAAATTTGATGATAGACTCACATTAACAAAGCAGCAGCAGCGGCCAGAAGATGTTAGCCATACAGAGAAAACTAAGAGGGACCACGGAGGAGTCTGCCAGAAAATAATCGTTTACAGGTAGGACATAAAACACACTTGGAATATGGGTCAGTTGCATGATACCGGGCATAAAATGCTACATTATGTGAGCTGGATCAGGTATAAAATCTCACCCAAGTAGTTACCGGACCCAACTTTGGGGTGTAAAGAATAGAACCACTGTTACCTGCCATGCATGTTGTAAGAGGTGACTAAGGATGTTAGGCTGAAATTGGATGCACGTGTCCTAAACGTCTATGAGTTAGGGGCCTACCAAACTATGTGCAACGTATACACGTTCTTGGCAAAGATCAAACATATCACAAAGAGTGATTAAAATTGGTCATAAAGAACGGAATCGAGGAAGAAGAAGAAGGTATAAAACTTGGCTCTTCCAATCATCGCATGAGTAGTGAAATAGTATTTATAGCGACTATGTACAGACTTGGGAGCGGGTGATGAAAACACCGAGAGAATGCAGAAACACAAAAATACAGATATATTCAGAAATTCTCCTGTGTATGCCTAGCCCTCCAATGGAAGACAGATTCCAAAATCCAGCAATGGGACAACTGAAAAGAAGTCATTTTTATCTCCAGGATAGACAAACATCAGAGATGCCTAAAGTTGACATCCTCTAAAGTATGTGACAAAAAAAACCCTTTGGGGAAAGAATGAACACTTATAAATCCAAACAATGGAAAAGGGGAATATTGAAAAGGATGAAAAAAACATCATGCCTTGGCCCAAATACTCTTTTCCTTAATGGGTCTAAAAATAAAGAATTGTTTAACTCCCCGGGCCCCCCAAATGACTTGTACTCTGCAGAAATGGCTCCATCTCCCAAGAGTTTGCACCCCGTAGATCCGGAAACAATTCTAGACATCTTGAAAAATGTTTCTTGTGGACGAAAGGGGGGTCCAGATTAAAACCTCAACTTTCAAAACAAAAGGAAAAATTCTAGCCCCGCCCCCTTTCCTGAATGATGAATACCCAAAAATAACGGTCATATATATAAAGATTTTCGGCAGAATTGCAGAAGGAAGGGAGTAGAAATGTACAAAAATACCAAAACAACATTGGAATATGATTGATAATGGGAAATTACGTCACACAAAGATACAGAAATGCGGCAATCGGGGACAACTGAGAAACTTGTGAAAATCAATTTTGGTTCAACCTGTGGTATTTTGACAGATAAAAGTCCCCCAAAAACCCCAGTCAAAAAATTTGGGAGGTCTAGACCATACCAAACTTGTAACCACGCAATGTCAGCATGAAATGGAATACAGTCTCACTGGAAATCCCAGGAAATGAGATAGCAGACAATGACCAAAAAAGGTGCTGCAGAAAGAACCAGATGTATCACATATATTAGAAGAAAAAAAGATTAAATCAATCAAAATCTCCTACAAAATTTCCTCTCTTTCCTTTTACCCCGGGTTTGGGGGCAGGCCCTCAAAACTCATCCAAGTTTTTACTCTTTCTCCTCAGCCCCCCAGCCTTCTTTTTTGTTGTCTCCCGCCCCCCGTGGGGGACTCCTAAGAATTGAAGTAGCTGGGCCTCCCTGCGGAGGGCCTTATGGCGGGGGTTTCGAACCTCTGTCGGCATTTTTTTCGAGCCCCTGGTCTTACTCGGGACGATAACGTGAGTACCTCTGAAGCGGAAAATCCCCCTTTATGGCGGGGGAATACAAATTCAGTACATTGAGCCCGGCTCCCGGAAAGTAATTTAAAATTTACCTCTGCCTTTTAAAAAAATTGGAAAAACAGTTTTTCACGCAAAAATCAGTTTCAGAATAAAACTTCGTCTAGTTAAAAGCGGAAAAAAAAAAAAAAAAAAAAAAAATCTCCGCCCCCAAATCTCGTCTCCATGTTTTCTCGGCTCCCTCTTTCGCTGCCCCTCCGGTTCCAGGCGGGCCCCTTTTTGTTCTCCCCCCAGTTTCGTAAGTGTGCCCTATCACCCCGGGGTCTTTTAACCTGTCCTTTCCCGGGAATTCTTTTTTTTCCATGTTCTCATTTGTGACATATCTCCATCTTTTTCCCCCTTTTTTCGCAGAACCAGTTATAATTTTTTTGTTTATGCGCTATTGTTTTAGTTGTTCTATGTTTCACCCATAAGTAGAACTTTTTAAAATTAGGTTAAATACCCAATTTTTTCTAGATTTGTTTTCTTTGGACTTAAATTTTTCCCCTTTCAAAAAAGCTCCTCTTGCCTTCTGTATTCTTATTTTCTTCTTCTCTACCCTTTTTCTACAGCTCCCCTATTGTATGATTCTCCCTCTTGAAGTGGGTTTTCCCCCAGGAGATCGAGTTGTCGTTTTTTGGTTAATTCTCAATATCTTTTTTTTCCCTTTTTTGAATGTTCAGCCCTAGTTGCGGGGCCCTTTTGATTCAATTTTTATCTTACCCTGCATCGTTTGGGTGTAGGGACAGAAGGGCTTTTCATCACAAGCCCAGATCATCTATTACCTGCCCAATCCAGGATTCCATTTCGGGTTAAATTACGTTTTTCATAATCCAGTCTATTGTCATAAGAACCAAAGGTCATAAAACATCCCTGGGCCCCCTGTTTCTTTCCAAAAAAGATCTATTATTTTACCTTCTGAAAACTCTACTTTTTAATCTGTATATGTTGTTTTTATTATTTAATAATTTTCTGGAATTCCATAATGCCTCTTTAAATTTTCCCAAAAAAGGGTTTCCGGGGTATCAATACTGTCAAAAGCCTTCCAAATCAACAAATCCGATATAAAGGGGGGATTACCCATTAATCCTTGCTTTTTATTATACGTAGTGGCTATCTGGTCCCAAGGATCTTTTTGGTCGGAAGCCTGTCTGTTCATCTCTTGCTTTATATCGATGGCATCTCCAGTCCCCCAGGATCCTCTGCTTAGTTTTTTCCCCGGTACTGAAAAGCATTTTTCCCCCTATAGTTTTACACTTCTGAAGGCCCCTTTCTTTGGTATTTCACCAGGTATCCTTCTCCCCAGTTTGCTGGATTTCTTGGTCCCCCGTTTCCCTGCTAAAAATTTTAAAGTTTTTCTGTGGATGTGTTTATGTTGGCTTTAACGCCTCTGTGGTACCTTTGGACCCCTTTTCCATTTTTTAAAGTTTAATTTTACTAATCTCCCCCTTTGGATGGTTTCTCACAGTTGATGTCTAAGTAAATTTCGGGGTTGGATATCTGGGGTTTTTAGGTGCTGGTCTTTCAGGAGTTCCTTGAAATATTCCACCCATCTTTCCATTTGGTCCAACATTGTAATTTTTCCCCACAAATTTTTTTGTTTAAACCCCATTTGATGGGCTGTATTTTCCTGCTAGCTTTCTATGATATTAAAGACCCCTAATTTCCCTTTTCCGACTACCTCTGCTTTTTTCCCCAGACTTCTCTTTGTCTTTTATCTAATTTTTTTTTCTTCCCTTTTCACTTTGTTTTTTTCCGGGGCCCCAGGCCCCAGTTCTTTTTTGCATTTTTTAAATCTGCTTTCCTTTTTTTCCTTTCTTCTATTTTTTTGAAGGGGTTTCTGGATTACCCATTCTTATATTCCCTCCTTCTTTCCTAATACCTCTGTCATTTTCATTCCAAATATTTTTTTTCTGAACATTTTCACCTCACCTCATCTTCTAATTGCCAAAACCTCATTTTTAGGCTGTGCCCTGAACTTTTCCCTTTGTTTCGATTTCGAGGTATCCTACATTATATTGGTGTCTATGTTCAGGATTTTATGTATCGCAAGCTTCAGTTTTTTTACTTATCACTAATGGTGACCCGAATCAATCTGCCCCCTTAGACCCACATCTGCCCCTTAGAACCCTTACATCTTTAAAGCCCTAATTTTTGTTTACCAATGTGGTAAATTTGATTTTCTGTTCTGTGATCTGGTAAACCCGGTTGCTTTATGTATTCTTTTTGTGGAAGCACTTCCACCTATGACGTATTGTTTCCCTCCCAAGAAATTGTGAATATTTCTCCATTTTCGTTCATTGTCCTAGTCCGTTTTTCCCCATATCCCCTTGCCTTTTGCCAAAACGACATTTTTTGGTGAGGTCCCCCATCAAATTTTGATTTTCCCCATTTCTCTGATTATATGTATTTTGAAGTTTTTTTAAATTCCCTTTTTATTTTTTCCCTTTTCATTGGTGGTCTAAACCTGGGTCACATTAAAAGAATCTTTTTTTGGTGGTTCTGAATGTTGCTGTGATTATCCTAGGACTCATCTTCCCTTTTTAAGTGCATTCTCTCCCTTTTTTTAGATAGCATTAAAGCCCCTCCTTCACTAGGGGGATTTTTTTATATGGCCTAGAACAGCATTGTTTCTCCTTGTTTAGATTGTTTGCCTCACCTTTCCCACCTTTTTACATAATCCCAAGATGCCAATCCTTAATTTCATCCTTTTTAAACCTTTGTCTTACCCTTTTAAAATTCCAAAATTTCCCGGGTGCAATTCTGGGCTTTTCCTGGTAAAAGGAAGATAATCTGCGGTGTGACCCTTGCACTTTCTCTGCCCCCTTCCCTCTTCTAGAAGACTTTTTCCCCTTTGGTTTGGGCCGTTTTATTTTATTTTTATGGCGTTTATGGTTGGTTGGATTTTTGGTAAAATTTTCTACTGGAGGGGGTAGCCAGCCCACAAAACCCCCCAAATCGTTCAGCTGCCTTTGGTTGCAGTGCCGCTCTTTTTGCTCCCATTGCCCCCCCCAACACCGGGCGTACTAACTTGATAAAAAAATTGACATTTAGAAAAAGCTTAGACTCAAATTTTTACAATCCCCCCACCAATTAAACATTCAAGACTGGCAATTCCCAGAAATTTCCCTTGTATGGTTTATTTTTCGGGTTAAAACCAATTCACCTCAGCACACACTATAGGTGCAATAGCACACATCTGAGGCTTTGTCATCATTTTGCAATGGCGGCTTTTTTGTTTTAATTGATTTTGGGGGTGTTTGCTAACGCCCCGATGTAATTTTTCAGTTTTCTAGATTTTGTTGAGCATGGCGAAAGTTTGACTAGCTTTCTCAAGTTTATCAACAATGCCTTTTCCCAAATCACTGTCCTGTTTCTCTCTTTTCCCATATATACAAAATCTTAACACCCTTTGATTTCATTTCACATAATTGGTTTTCTGATTTGTGGTTATTTCTCCTTTTTTCCAATTTAAAATAAAAAATCCTTTATTTTACTTCAAATTCCTTTTTTACGAACCCCCTTTTATCGGCGGGAAAAGAATTTATAAATTATAATCCAAATTTTCCCAGTACTGAGGGGTGCTTGTCGAATACCTCTGTTTTACCCCCTATGATTTCTCTCTCAAAATCAGATGGTTAAAAAAGAATGGTAAAACATTCCTTCAAATGGGTTTTTTGACCCAACACTCTGTCTATGGTTTTAAACCTTGACACAAAAGTCTAAATATAATGTTTTAATTACTAACCAGGGTTTGGTACCCCATAAAAAAATAATATCTCTCAAAATTTCCTTACAAGCTATAAAACCCAAAAGTAAAAAACAAATGGAGGGAAACTATCCATTCAATTTTTTTAACTATCTGGTGCAGTGAAAAAATTGATCTATGCATGTTTTTCCCTTTTTTACAAAAAAGAAGATGGATGAATACATAAATTTTTCCCGAGAGGAGAGAAATGGATGATATACATAAATTTTCTACAAAAAGAAAGTAAGATGGATAATACATCAATTTCTCCAAAAAGAAAAAAGTAAGATGGATGACATACATAAATTTCTACTAAAAAGAAAAAAATAAGATGGATGATAAATCAATTTGTCCAAAAAAGAGAAATAAGATGGATATATTCAATTTCTACTAAAAAGAAAAGTAAAGGATGATATACATAAATTTTCTCCCAGAAAAGTAAAATGGATGACATACATCTTTTTAAGAAATAAGTGGATATTCATCTTTTTAGAGAGAAAGTAAGATGGATGATATCATCAATTTTACCAGAGAGAAAGTAAGATGGATGATATACATCAATTTCTCCAAGGAAAGTAAGATGGATGATATACATCAATTTCTAGAGAAAAGTAAGATGGATGATAACATCAATTTCTACCGAAAAGAAAGATGGATGACTACATCAATTTCTCCCCGAGAGAAAAGTAAGATGGATATATACATCAATTTCTAGAGAGAATAAGATGAATGATATACATCAATTTCTGGAGAAAAGTAAGATGGATGATATACATAAATTTTCTACCAGAGAAAAAAATAAGATGGATGATATCTAAAATCCCGAGGAAAAGCAAGATGGATGATATACATAAATTTTCTCCCGAGAAAGTAAGATGGATGATAACATTAATTTCACCAGAAAGAGAGAAATAAATGGTGCCATCTTTCTAGAGAAAAAGTAAGATAGATGAAAACTTTTTTCTCCCAGAGAAAAATGAAATGGATGATATACATAAATTTTCTCCAGAGAGAAAAGTAAGATGGATGTTAAAATCAATTTCTAGAGAGAAAAAGAAAGATGGATGATATACATAAAAATCCCAGAGAGAAAAGTAACATATTATCTATCTCAACAGAAACATCAAGGTGGGGATACACACACATTAATTATATATATATATATATATATATATATATATATATATATATATATATATATATATATATATATATATATATATATATATATATATATATATATATATATATATATATATATATATATATATATATATATATATATATATATATATATATATATATAATAAAAAAAAAAATGGGGTTATGTAATGAGTAAAAAGAAAATCTTTAACTCCAAAAATAAATATGATTCACATGTGGGGAAACAGAGATGCCCAAAAAAGTAATCCTCTGATAGTTAAATCAATAACTACATTCTAAAACGAAATATCTAAAATGGAGTTTAAAAAATCATATATTCGTGACAGTTGGGCCACTAGGGAAAACATATAAAACCCAAAAATCATTTCCCTCTAATTAAATGCTGCCAACATCGCTTTCAAAAAGTATAAAAAAATTTAAAGCCCATCAACATTTTGCCATATGAAAAAAAGTCAGGTTCTGATTGTCCCAGCAATACCGGGTCAAATTTTATAAAAATACAACAAAAAGCACACAAACGTTTCCTGTAGCTTTGGGACTTTTTCAAAAAAATCAAAAAATCATAATTTGTTTGTAAATTTTTGCGATCTCTGTTCAGAACTCTTAACAAATTGATTGAAAGATAGACAATGAAATAAAAGTAGAAATTATTTTTAAAGAAAAAGAAAAAACAAACCCAACCCTTCCCCTAAAATGCGGATCACGGGGCTATATATCAAATTGGCCCGTGTTAATGAATGAGCATAGCCCTTTGGATTTGTACGAAATTCCCAAAGAAGATTTGGGGGGGGGGAATAGCAAGTCTTTTAGATAAGACTATTATATGCCTTCCACTTCATAAAAACAATCATGGAACATTTTGGGAATGGAAAATGCCCAGATTACGGACAAGTGGGAAATTTGAAAATAGCATTTTTTTTTTTCCCGTTACCTGTTGTTCAAGTCGAACGGGATTGAGAGGCGTGAGAGGTGTTTTAATCACAGACGGGAAACCATCAGTATGTCCTTTTTCGATATCTGTTGGGGGAGACTGAGCACCTAGGGTCTGCCCGGAGTGCAATGACGTCAGTTTAGTAACCAAAACCAATTTATTTTAAAATAGTTTTTCTGCTAGGCTTTGTATCTTTGTCTTTTATTAAATCTTCTAATATACTTTGGAATCTGGCTGTTAGAAATTGTCGATAAATGTGTACATTCTGTCTTTTAAAAGTTGGGGCTAGGTAAAGTTGTTGCAGTACAAGTTTCGTAATCAAAAAGATTATGACCGTTTCTCAGTCCCCGAACACTCCGCCCGAAAAACTGGTTAAGGAAATTAACTATGATGGAACTTCACCTACACTTTAAAGGGCCCAATACATGTTAGGCCAAAAAATTTAAGGGCCCAAAATGTTGGGGCCTAATGTTTTAAACCCAAAAATTTTTAAGGCCTAATAATTTAAGGCCAATACATGTTGGCCTAAACATGTTAAGGCCTAATACATTTAAGGCCTAATAAATTGGCCTAATACATGTTAAGGGCCCAATACATGTTAAGGCCTAATACATGTTAAACAACCCTTAAACAATATTGTTTGGGTAACCATGTACCAATAACCATGCACACATCAAACCCAAACCCTTTTAACATAAATACAGAAATATGTTAAAAATGAAACACTAGAAATCAGGTCTCTAACACACATGTCCCAACCCTTAAAAAACAGCCACATTTCACTGGAAGTCAGAGCATCGGTTTTCGGCCATAAATCCAACAGTCCACTTACAAATTACACGAGCGGAACAACCCAAAACCTCCCAAAATACCGATTGAAAGTTGATACAGGTTTTGAGAGATGCGTGTTTGAAAATACTGGTACAGACCGGGGTCAGAGAAATCCAATTTTGTCCTGGGGAAAGCCGGGGAAGAGCTGATAGATTGGCTGGCACGACCACAATATCAAATACATTTAAAGCAGGTCTTTCCTAAAAAAGTGTTTTCCCGTTGGAATCCCCCCCGCTGAAAATTGAGGAGATGGATCAATATTGGTCAGCCAGAAAAGAACGACACGCCCAAATTTTGCAAAAAATTGATTAATTTAATCAAAATCTAACTTTGGGGTGTTGGGTCCTCTGGATGCGTAGATCGGGGATCGAAGCACACGATTGTATATAGTCCTCAAAATAGTTATAAATATTTCAAGTATCTTTTGGGGGTGTTTTAAAAACCCAAAAAAATATATTTTTTTTCCACTGCTAACTTTGTTTTGGTATCTTATTGCCTGACATGTCCGGTGTCCGTCTTTCCAATATCTCCACAGCTCCAGCGACGACCGTACCAGTTCTATTTTTTATTGATGAGCCACTCGTATACCTGTTGTACCTTCTTTTTTTACACCCAAACTTAAACCCCGTTCTCCAATCTAGTAGTTGATGGGATTGGTTTAGATGAAGGTCTTCTCCGGGCCACGCTCTTTAGGGGGTTCAGTTCAGCTCTGTCCATTGGCTGGCCCTCTGATAGGCAGCAACCACCAGTCTGTCTGCTCTCTTTAACCACCCCTGTGCCGGGGCAAAAAAAGTGAATTTTGGGTGTTGGACTCAGTGTTTGTCCCTTCCCGCACCTAACCGGGCCCCCCCTTTCGGGTCTACTCAATGAGTCCCAGAATGCAAACATTAGTGTAGTTTTGTGACCTCCGGAAATAGTGCATTTTCAATACCTCCATTGTCATGCTGCTTGTTGCTATTTAAAAGCACCCTGGCCCCTGACCCCTTCTCCACATGACTTGAGAAGGGCCCCTCAATTTTTCGTGACGAACTCAGATCCATCCGTGTAAATCACGACGTCCCATTGCAGTTTTCATCGATAATGGCACGTCTGCATTCAACGCCACGGTTTCCTTTCTGAAACCTTTTTCAAAAATTTGAGGTTGAAAAAATGTTCGAATATAGTGGAGGTTTGGGATCCTTTTCCCCCCAGTCAATGTTTGAGCCCCTCCCGCTGAACAGTATCTGGGGACGGGCCAACCCGCTTGCCCCCTTTGTCGATTTCCCCCACTGGTGTGGGCTGTTCATGCAATTGGGGGTCCTTTTCACTTATTTTGAGATAGGCACGGCCCCCAAACTATCTTGAGTCTATACTCCATGGTCGGAAAATCCGGGGGAAACCTCATCCCACAGGGTGTATCCCCTTTTGGAACCGAGATGATGCGCTAGCTTCGTTCTGTATTCTCTCCCGTCTTTAGTTGGTTTTGTGACGTAGGTGGGCCCTTGCATTTCAATGGGGGAGAGGACCGTGTCTGATAAAGGGTGACAACAGTCTTGCTTGATGTTAACAGGGCCCTGCTCTTTGCCGCCAAAACCTTTCTGCCGCAATGACTCTCAACATGTTCCCAAAAGGCTGCGGGCAAAATTTACACCCAAATATTTACATTTTTCTAGGGGAAAAAATGTGAATTTTACCGGGCATGCATTAACGGGTGATTTTGAAGAACCATGTCACTGCTGTTTTTGGGGGGTTGACTAGTGCACCTGAGACATCACACCAGTCTTGGTGCGGGCGGTTCCCCTTTCCTCACCGGGAATTGCATCCCCTTTTCTTTTCCCTTGTCTATGCCAGGATTATCAGCTGACAGAGTTCTACCTCTGCCATCGAGTTGTTGTTCTGTGATTACACCGTGTTTATTGAATAAAAGGGGAAAAGGAGAGTTGCAACCAAAAGTAAGCACCGGGTTTCAAATCCCTCCCTTCCCCCCTTTTAAAGGGCGTTTTATCGGATGAGGACCTGGGGTTTGATGACTGGCAAAATTCGGGCACTTGTTTTCCCGTCTTTCCACCATTCGCAAATTTTAATCCGCGGAAAAATTGAAGACATCATGGGGGAAACCCAGGTTACCATGTTTTTTTTAGATCTGCCCCCCAAAAGGGTTTGGGGGGGAAGATATGACGACTTTTGGGGCCCCTGCCGTCGACGTCCCGATTTTATCAAAAACTTGCCGTCGTGTTTTTCAATGCAATGATTCTGTAGCCCTTCTGAGAGTATCTTTTTTGGGGTTGGGGTGGGTAGGTAGATATAAGCCACACCGATCCATTTGGGTGCGGTTGAATTCTTTATCCCCCGATTCGTCTTTTTTTCAGTAATATCCCGATCACCATCAGGCACTGGTGCAGTACTTCCCGGGTTTTTTAGTGTTGCCTTTACCCCGATTATACATATCTCTTCATCAACACAACAGCGCTGCAAAATTTTTATGGGCCCCTGGGGGTCTTTGCCTCGTATTTGGTCTGTCTGCTGATTGGGAGGAACTGTACCCTTATTTTCTCTGACTTCGTCAGGAGTCATCTTTAAATCCTGGATGCATTTCGTCTTGCATCCATTCATGGCTGGTGGGAAACTCCGAACTCGACAGGGACTTTCAGCCCGCCCACTGCGAATTATCCATACCTCTTAGCCAGATTTTCACACCTTTAAAAACACGTTTTCTCTTCCCTTCTTTTTTTAATTATATTCGGTGGTTCTATGGCCCCTTCGGCCTTTTAAATTTTCGCTTTCCCCTTGATCCAAGGCTTCATCGACATGTTTCCACCATGGTGGCTTTTCAGCCCTCTGTTTTCTCCCGATCGTTTTTTGCGGCCTTTTTTCCTTTAGTGAATTTTAAAAAGCCCAAGAACGGATGGGTACTTTCCCTCTTTTTATTTTGGCTCAAATCGGGCCCCCGGGGGTGCCCCACAACCCGCGTTTACTGGGGTTCGCTCTCTTTAGCCTTTTACTGTCCCGCCGCCCAAAGGCATATTTTTGTTTTCAAAATATTCCAGGACTAATATATGTTCAATTTTCCTTTCTAAAAACCCCCTATTCCGTGTTCCATGGTAGACATTTTCTTTTGGTTTCCCCGTAACTATATTATAATAATTTTGCAGAATATGTTTCCCTTGAGAGCAGAGAACCCCTTAAATGAAAGAGCGGTTGGCGGGGAACTATAAGGGAAAGCATGCCCCAACAAAATCAGTCAGAAGCGTCTGGTGCCCCGACTACCTGAAATTTATAGCAAGGAAGCAGAAAAAGGCACGATTCCCCTCCCCTGTTACAATTTTAATCTATTTTAAAAAATATTTCTTGGAATAATCTGCATTTAAAACAAACAATTTGTTTTATCCAGGTTTCTAGTTCCTTCTCAGCAAAAAAAAATCTATTCTTACATGCTTTCTCTTGTTTTTTTTCAGATGTTAAACATTTCGTTGACTCACTAAATAACATTACAACAGGAAAATATCCTATTTAGACATAAAAAATATTTACATGACAAGTCAATCAGAACAACATTTACTATTAGTGCTTATGTATATTGACATCCTCAAAACGTAGTCAACAGAAAAGTGCTAGCCCTTGGATTCCCCCCATGAGGCCATTACCTTTTAGGGTGGGGGGCCCACCTCAGGGGCCCGAGACTATGCCCAGGGGTTTCCCGCCGGGGAAAGGGCGAAGGAGAGGGGCAGACTAAATGTGGGCTCCTGGTCCTCCAGGTTGGGGTTGTGCGATGGGCAACTACCCCCTCCATTTAAAAAAAAGTAGTTACGAAACCAAAAAAAAATTTTTTAAAAACTCTCAGTCTCCCCAAGGACTAGGGCTCCATGCGGAGACAGATGACGCAGCAGCCCAAAACCCCCCCAAAAGCTGATGTGCTGCGCCCTTCGGCCGCAGACAACAAAAATAAAACACCCCGGTTGATTAAAAGAAAAGTCCCCCCTTGTGGGATGTGGAATGTAAAGGGCACTGCTGGACAGGCAGATTCAAAGTGGTGAAGGAGATCATCTACAAACCCCTTTTGGGAATGTGGGGAAAAAAATGGGGAAACTTTTTGGGGGAAAAAGACTTCAGAGGGGGAAACGCTGCTCCATTCGGGCAAAAAAAAAAAAGATCCCCGGGGAAACCGGGGGGCCTTGATGCGACCAGGAAGCAAACAAAGTCTGATGGAATGGGAACCAGTGTCGGACCGCATTTTTAGTGCAAAGGGGTTTATCTAAGTTCCCGAAGACCTCAAAATTTTGTGTTTTTGCACCGACGAACGATGCAGAGGAGGTGGAAAAAAACCTTTCTATGCCCTACAGGGAACTGTGGGCAAAATCCCCAAAACACGACGATGTTCTTTGGGGGGTTTAAAAGCCAAGGGGGGAACGAAAAAAAATGGCGGGGAAAAAAAAAATGGGAAAAGGTCTTGGAAGAGCGAAAAAGGGAATATTTTCAACTTCGTCCCCCAAACGTCTTTGGGTCTCTTTTCCCATCGAAGATCCAAAACAACCCGGATTTGCCCGACCATCGGACGGAAAAACCCGATCGACCAGTGGAAACCCCCAAAATGGGAAAAATCACTACAAATGTTAGAGGAAAGAGGAGCAGACATGGATCTGATCACCATCTGGTAACTGTAAAAAAAAATAAAACTATCGGCAAAAAAAGAAACAAAAAAACGAATCAAGTTTGATGTCAAGCTCCCAAACGCAGGCCACAAAGGAAGTCTTCCAGATTGCTCTAAAGAACCGTTTTAGGCCCCACAGACAACAGAAAGGAAGGTCAGTGGAGAGTAGGTGGAACACCAAAGCAGGCGCGGTTGGAGCCGGGAAATACTTGGGGGCCATCTCTCAGGGAAACCCCCGGGTCACGGGGAAACATGGCAGAGGTGGAGGAGAGGAAGAAGCTGAAAAAAGAATAAAACCCGTCCCAACAAGACAACAAAACAGGCGGGAGAACTAGATATAAGAATGGCAGAGATAAAAAAACCTGGGGGAAACGAAAAAGAGCATTCCAAAAAGGGGT
Organism: Arion vulgaris; assembly: GCA_020796225.1. Lineage (NCBI taxonomy): Eukaryota > Metazoa > Mollusca > Gastropoda > Stylommatophora > Arionidae > Arion > Arion vulgaris. Next base: position 30,986,427 of record CM036763.1, on the reverse strand, counting down.
AGAGAAGAGGAGAGACACAGCTAGAAAAGGGGCCCAAAGGTTCTTGAGACAACCAGTTGTTAGTGGGAGGAAAATAAGCAGAGCAGGCCCGTGGGGATAAGACTGGAAACCGCTTATGAACAACTGGGGCGCTAAAAAAAATTTCCAGGGAAATTTAAAAAACCTCCCCCCAAACCCACTAGTTTAGGGGGAAGGGGACCCTGGACAAAAATGGGGAATCACAAAAAGAAATCCCAATGCCCGAAAAAAGAGAAAAGGGGAAGGCGGCGGAGTTGATAATTCCCGCGGAAACCTGGGAGGGGGGAGAAGAGAGAAACCAACCCCCATATTGTTCAACTTGGTGGGGCAGGAGGAATACCACAGATTGGGAAAACCCCCGTAAATGCCAAAAAATGGCAATTTGTCAAACTGTGACAAATGGAGAGGGATCATTTCTCTCCCTTCCAAATCCTCATAGGTTTTCTGGACAGGATGAAAGACGCTTAAAACCAAAGGGGGGACGAAAAGGGGGATTCCGGGGAAAATAGATCTTTCAATGACCAGATAGCCACCTAAAAATCATAGTGGAACAAACAATGGGTGGGGCTCCGCTCTACGGGGTTTGTTGATTTTGGAAAAGGGATTTGACACATAGATAGGAAATCAAAAGGGGGGTCTAAGAAACTATGGGGGGCCGGAAAACTGTCGACATCATCAGGCAGTGGGGGGGGTTTTTCCTGCCAGGTTATTCATGATGGAAGCTTCAGAGGAGTTCCTGGTACTACTGGTGGACAGGGATGCCTGGCCCCTCCTCTTCTTGGGCTCTTATTGGGGCACCAGGGGTACCCCGGTCTGGAAAAGGCATGTGGACATTTTGTCAAAAGCTAGAAACCTGGGTTTTGCACGATTTGCCTTGTTTGCAAAACTACAAGACATGGGGAAAAAGGGGTGTCGGCACAAACGGGACAACGGTCGGCCTTCGTCAAAAGAAGACTAAAGTAATGCGTGAAAAACTCCAAGATCAAACTGATTGAGGGGAAAGGGAAAGAGATGTGGATGAATTTGTCTCCGGAAAAGATCAGCAGGACAGATGAGGACATAAATGCAGGATTAGGGAAAGGGCCCCACAGGCCTTTGGGTCCCCACATGGGGTGGGGTCCCTGCCATCTCCACGAAAACAAAGCTCAAGTTTTTAGCTCAAATGTGAAGTCTTTTTTATTTTCCGGGAAAATTGGGGTACGGGGGAAATAAAATAAGATCCAGACCTTTTTCCGGATGTTTTGGGGGGATTCTCAGATTGAGATGGTAGATAGGTTTCAAACACGGATCTGTGGATGAACAGGGGAGGAACCATGATGACACAGGTCAGAGAAGATGGGGTGGATAGGGCCAAACCTTTCGGAAGACAGTCGAGTGTCACGACAGGTGTCGAGTGGGGAAACCCCGGGGAAAACGAAAAAAAACCCCCAAGCAGACTTGGGGCGAGGGCTTCAGGAGCTAAGAGTCTCAATTTACCTGGGAGAACATAAAAGAAAGCCGAGACCGGAAAGTGGCGAACAACTGTTGAGGCCCTATGTCCACGAGGGCAAAGGGTTAATGTTACTCTGGTCTTGCCCCGGGGGCCGCGGGTTTGCAAGGAAAAAGAATGACCCCCCCGCGACCCCCAAAGGGATGTCTGGCGCATGATGTAGGACCTAGGGGAAACTACCCCGGGAAAAAAAAAGCATCAAGAAAACGGGTATGTTTTCCTATTTGTAGGTGTATAACGGCAACGTACAATCCGTAAAGGGGGCGTTCGAGGAAGAAGATATTTAGATCGGGGGCAATCCGTTCTTGATAAACCTAAGTCCAGGGGTCGAAAATGGAAAATCTATTTTAAAATGGGGAAGAAACAGTCCCAGAAAATGGAAGGGGGAAAAGTGTCAAATTAAAAAATTTTCCAATGGCTGCAAAAACTGGAGAGGGAAACCCTTTATGTTGACCCCAAATTTTGCAAAATCATTTTAAAAGTCAAAGGAGCAGTAAAAACAACCCCGAGAGAAGAACAAACTGGGGGAAGCTGTTAGCCAATTTAAAAACTAAGACTTATCTTAGAGGTTCATTAGAAACAACAACCATTTTCCTAAATTTCGTCAATTTAAAAGTTTTGTCCTCAAAATCCCTTTGGGAAAATTCTGGGACGCTGGGAATACTGGTAAACGATAAATGTTATCAAAAGCTTGCCGATGGTTCCAATGTCGTCCCATCATTGACCAAAAAGAGTGTTTATGGTTTTAAACCCAAATAAAAAGGTTATTTTATCCCGCTACTGTTCGGGGCCATACTAGGTGATGAAAAATTTGCATCAAAACTGGCATCGATTAGGTGGAAAAAAGACAGCTAAAAATGTGAATTTTGCAGAAGATCTTGCATTGTTACGTAAAAATAACTAAGATATGCAAAGAAAAACAGGCAACTTATCATCCATCAATATCAAAATCAGCATCAGAAGTTGAACTGCAGATAAGCTATGAAAAGACAAATATAATGAAGACACCTATGACAAGTAATGCAGAGACCCCAGTGGTTACCGGGGCCCAAATTTGGGGTGTAAAGAATAGAACCACTGTTACCTGCCACGCATGTCGTAAGAGGCGACTAAGGAGGTTTGGCTGAAATCGGATGCATGTGTCCTAAACATGTAGAAGTCTTATGCGTTTAGGGCCTACCAAACCAATGTGCAACTATACACGTTCTCTTAGCAAAGATCAAACATATCACAAGAGTGATTAAAATTGGTCGTAAAGAACGAACGCAAAGAAGAAGAAGTAATGCAGATATTACCTGGAATCCCAAATGATTTAAAAAATAAGAATACAATTGTCAAGACAATGTCAGCTTTTAAAAGTCTAAATAAAATATGGAAATATGAGTTATATAGTTTTAAAACTAAATTACAAATCTTTCTATTGTTGTCTCAATCATACCATATGCCAGCAAGCGTTGACTAAAGATATGGAAAGTAAGTTGAATACATTTGAAAATAGATGTCTGTAAACAAAATTGAAAACAAATTGGGACAAATTCAGGAGAGAGATGAAATCAGAGACCTGTCTGGTCAGCCACTAGTAACAGCTGTTTTAAACAAAAGAGAAGGTGAAGATATGTTGGGTATACTCTGAGAAGAAATGATCCAAAAATTACAAAGAAGGCATTGAAGTGGGAGGCAAATGGTTCCAAAAATAAAAGACCTCCCAGGGAAATCCTGAAACAAACTTGACTGAGAGAGGCAAGAAATATCAGACTCAATTCTATAGAAGAGATTGAATGAGTTGCCCAGGATAGAGTGGTGTAGAAAATTGCATGCAGGCTGTATGTAACATATAAGCAGTACCAACCTCTGAAGTCAGAAGGCCACCTGTATGGTGAGGAAACCAATAGAATGGTAAGAAGGCTTTCATGCAAAATCAGTCAGAAGCGCCACACCAGGCCATGGCCACACCTGAATTTATAGCGGGTGGCGAAGAAGAAGAATAACAGTACCAGATGAATACAACAATATCTTGATGCGATGATAAACCAAGAAACTAATTCAATTCTAATGAAAATCTAAATACAGAATTGTGGAAGAGAATAGGTCAAAAACCAATACAACTAGAGGCCAACGAGAGAAAATGGTGACAGATAGAACACACCCTCAGAAAACTACCGAACACATAAACTAGATGTGTACAGCTGAAACCATGGAAAATAAGAGTGGAGATCTCTATAAATACCTGGCAAAGAACTAAAGGAGGAAGTACGAGGGATCAAAGTCTCATGGGTAGAACTTAAGAAGACAACGCAAAATGTAATGTGGTGGAGAGTGACAATTGCAGTCTTATGTTCCACCAAGAACAAGAAAATGTAGCAGTATTGCACAAAGCAGCTGTGTGCACATCATCATGAAACCATTCACTACCACCTCTTCAGGTGCCAAGCACTAGATGACATCAGGAAGACCCTCAACTTACAAACACATGCAGATACCACTACATAGCATTGGGCCAAAGGGAAAGAGCTCAAGTGCCGCTGGATCATTGAAGAAGAAGATTGCACAAAGCACAAACTCTGTAGCTCCTGCAATAATCCTAGGGATCTCTGGAAAAAATGCACTTGTGAACAGACAGGTGCTGTCCTAATTCAAACCCATGATCTTGGAGCGCAAGGAAGCAGCTTAAATACTAGCCAGAGACCCTGGCCTAGACATTAATATTGAGAAAACAAAAACTCTGTGCACATGCGAGGTCCGATGTAATTTAGAAGATGGTAAAGATATTTTGTAGGGATTTTATTTTGAGCTTTTCTAATGAATTTTGCCCCAAGCAACTTTCCAGCCTGCTCTTTTTTATTTTGAACTGCCAACGTTCTTTTACGTGCTCAAATTGAACACAGGACCTATGTTTTATAGTCTGTCTCCGACAGGACCTCACCTACACTGGGAAATATCTTGACAGGTCCACAAGTGAGCGAGACCAAGTACCTTTGGCGAGGCAAGCACCAAACCTTTACGTCACAGAGACCCACCTGAAATAAGAGCTACACAAGACTGAGGTTTGAGTGTACAAATTGAAAGAACACACAGGAAATCTTTATCTTATAACCACCATCAAGTTCTCATAAATTTTCAGTGTTGCAGCTGAAACACTAAATAAAACAGCTGCAATAACCACAGCGACACTAAAGACAGTGTTGAAGTATTGTTCCTACATCTGCAGTCGGAGAAGGCGAACTTTATGGTGGAGGACACTGATAAAAGGAAAGCAAGCCTTCACACAAAACCAGTCAAGTGATATCCCAGGCCCTGACTCGACAGGACCACGCCTGAATTAATAGTGAAGAGCGTAGAAGAAGTAGTTAAACTCTCAAAGAAAGTGCGGTCAAAAGCGATTGCCACAGGCAAATACTCAAATAAATACCGGGTAGAGGCAATAGAACAGCGGCGAAATGATCCTAGAGAGAAGAGGCACCTCTATCAACAAAGTTGTGATATTCACCGATGCTCTATCGGTGATCACTGCACTCAAAGCGCAGGAAAAGCAGAGCTAAATGAGCTCAAAGTGACCATCGATGCACTAGTGTATGCATTCAGCGCACTGTCATTCAGTGGATCCCATCACACTGCAACAAAAGCGAAATGAACATGCTGACAAGTTAGCTAAAGGGGCGGGCAACTACCTTAGACTGATCTCGGGATCAGTTTGAGGCCAGAACAACCATCGGCTGACACTACAGAGACAAATGGAAAAAAGACCATCCTCAGTACAACAACAGCGGCGGTACTATGGTCTGTCTCGTAGTGAACAAGTTGCCATCTTCGCCTCCGTCGCCACAACAAGCTCCGCACCCATATGTTTAACAAATTTAAATTTGCTAATTAGCCTGTGCCCCTGCAAAAAGCGGACATGACAGCAGAACACGTACTGCAAGATTGTCAACTGATAGCAGGTATAAGAAAGAAACCTGGCCCCATAACACAGAGCTTGCGAAAGCTATACTGGAGAACAGAGTCCTTAAAAACACGATAAAATTCATGATAAAAGTTGGTTCATCAGTCTAGGCGGGATCGAGAGAGAAGAAAAGTATGTTCACTACAAATTCCCTTTCTGTCATTATCTTAATAAACCATGAAAACAAAGAACTAAACAACATGCCATACTATTCTACAAATGACTGTTTCTAAATACATACTGAAGAGAAAAGGCAGAAAGATATGCAAAAGGGAGAAACAAAACTCAAACTAAATGTGTAGTAAAATATGCAAAAAATTAAAGAAATAATAAAACAGCATTTTTAAAGTAAAAGAGCATCCAGTAACTGATATATAAGTAGAAGCACACTGCTCCATGTTAAGAAGAGAGCATGTGGCATTATGCAGACTAATAACTAGTTACTGCAGACTCAAACACAATATGTATAGCAAACTAAAAATAGATCAGTTGCTGCTGTTTGCATTTGCATTATCAACCATTTGTTACCTTATCTTTGTGATCTGTGTGTGATTTATGTCAGATAGTGCCAGTATGTTGTGTCCTACTTAGGCATCTACAGCAAGGCACATCTGAATTTCAGCAGTGCATGGTATTCAGGTTATCCTTCCTATCTCCTCACTGCCTACTGGACATCTATCTTTCCTTTAACCACCGATCTGCGTCCACTCTAGTGTGACCACATTTCAACCACTCCTTGTAGTTTGTATATGATCTGAGCCAAAGAGTATAAGCATGCTTTACCAATGTTGTGACCCGAGGAGATTGTTCTGGATAAGATGTTTTCACTTTGCATTATTTTTCTGTGTGGAAAGCGGAGACTGTGAGCAGAGAACAGATATGTTTACATCTGCAATACTGAGAGGACAGTCAGGTCTATTCGCAACATGTCTCAGTTGAAGAGCGGACTGGTAGAGAATATTATTTGCATCACCTCCAGGAACTAGAAGCCTTCACTCTTGTTGTTTTTCAGATAGAAGTATGCAAACAACAGCCCTTGACAAAGATGCTGATACCAAGCATTCTGGCACAGTCATTCAGTTAGACTACCATGACATTTTTTCAGTCCGTTTGTTGAAACCAGTGTCTTGGACACTACTTCACAGTAGTTGGCATATTATTGATTTCTAGACATAAGATAGGAGAATCATGTAGGTGAAACCACACTAAGATTTTGCTTGTCTGGTGTGCGATACAATCTCATACCATGCGCAGCTGCACTTACACTACAGCCTCCTCTAGCAGGTAGCTTCTACTTCAATTCCACCCATTTTGCCAGATTACAGCACTGCAATCTGTTTCAGGCCACCATGGGAGAAAGAGTAGGGTTTTGGTCAGTGCTAGCTCACTGATTCTTGCACTGCCTTGTCATCTTATTTCATTGGCTATGGCCCCATAGGTTAGTTAGACATGAGAAAGAACAAACACAAAACACACATCCTTCTTGATTGTCAGTTTTACAGAAGAAGGGATAAAGTGGTCTTTCCTAACCATTATAATGAAGTCATATTGTGATGTGAGTGGCCTCAGATAGTCTGCAAATGTATGTTGATATGGTTATATGATAATGATGCATATGAGGTCTATCTGTAGTGCTGCAACATTAAATCTGATAACCAAAAACTTTCAAATAAACTGAGTTATAAAGGTCCTCACAAACCAGAAAAACACACAAGTGTACATGTGTAACACAATTGGTGGACTGTAGCAAACTGCATATCAATGGTGAATAACAAAATAAGTTATAATAAAAGTACAGTTAGACTAAAGTTTGACACTTTAGCAAAAGAACATTATCAAGCCTCTGCACATAAATAAACAAATCAACTGCTGTTAACCTACTGAAACAAAAGAAACAAAACTTGAACAAATGGCACAGTCAATTTGCTTGTAGAATACAAAATGCATACCCCTATAAAACAGTTACTGAACAGAAAACAAGCACATAAGCCATAAGTTTTGCCGAGTTATTTTGGAACAGCAAGCAAAGGGGGGCACACTAATGGTCTAATCAAGATTTGAAACATAAAGAATCATAGTTACAGAAAGAAGCAGTTTATGGGGATGTTAGGAAAAGAGTTTTAGTTAGAGTAGTCAAATCAATCATAATCATATGGACTGTCAAATGCTTTCTTTGAAAGTAGTATTCATTTTCAAGTTGAAGCAAAAATATGAACAGTGAATGAAGAATATGAAGAATGAACGAAGAATATGAAGACTAATGTTTAATGTTTACTTCTACATTCACTGTCAGTAGTCACTCAGTACTACTGACTACTGAGCAGTAGTGAGTGAAGGCAGTGAAGGTTACTCAAGTTACTGGTTAGTAGTGGTTAGTTAGCAGGTAGTCTAGTTTGTGATTACTCTTTTGTTTGTAAATATCAGTCCAGTGTAACCTGAGTTATGAGTTACTGAGTACACATATATTGTTACGTACAATCGATGAATGAGAATGTACTCAGTGTATTATGTATAGTTGAGTTCAGTAACAAGTTTTAGTAGTAGAGTATGATAAACTAAAGCATATGAAACTTATGTAGTAAGACTTAATTACTAAAGTGATGTACTGCTGCGTATGTTTATGTGCTTAAGTTAAACAGTCTGAGGAGACATTTGACATCACACAAGTCTTCATTTTACTTGTTAATTTTCTTCTCGTTCACCTGATGAATTCAAGCGTAATCAGTACCGTGTACTCGCCCAGTATGGTGCTTCTGGTTGGTTTATGTGTGAAGGCTTGCTTTCCTATCATCAGTATCCCTCGCCATTCAGGTGAGTCCTCTCCGACTTCAGAGGTTTCATTTTACTTTACTTCTTAAGTTTTTAGTTAATTAATAATAATACTCAGTCCTGAATGATAGTCACTCAGTCGTCAGTGTTAACTTTAGTCCGTTCAGCAACTCATGCCACGTCAATGTGAATTGTAGCAAAACCATCAGTTCCACAGTAGCGAAATGTTGCACCCAACCTTAGAATTTTACCGACACAAATGTCTGATGGAAGAAATTGCTATAGGAAACCTGGATTTTATAATATAACGGTTTTCTTTGATGTTGGCGGCATATTTGACTAGTCTGAACGAAATTTAGTTTTACAGTAGCTACACATATGACATTTGATGACAAGTCTCAAGCAAAGGGGTATCATCTCAGCTTATACATGGGGCCAATGTTGATATGTGCAATACAGTCATGAAATAAACAAGAAATGTAGATATAGTTGTATTATTGTTTTTAAATAACTTACATTACAGTTAAAGTTAGCTGCCATGTCATAATGCCATCCCCCTTTCACGCCCAGGCTTGGGACTGGCAATGGCGGAGCTAAAGGAGAAGCATGTTCCTTGCGGAACATTGAGTTCATCACAGCCCGCCTGAAAAGCTCTATGTCTCTTGCAAGTTCTCCTGCCTCTTCCAGCCTCATGTTCAAGGTTTCTTTAATGTCCTGCTGCCATCTTCGTCTTGGTTGTCCCCTGTCTCATTTTCCAGGAACCATGCCTTCCATTACCTTTCTCTCCCGACCACTGTGGCGTTTAATGTGGCCCAAATATTTCATCTTCGGGACATGCGCTATTTATGAGCCAATGCTTCTTGATAATCAGGTCTTGTAGGATGTCTTTGTTTCTTCTCTTCTCTGTCCAGGATGCTCTCAGAACTTTTCTATAGCACCTCATTATGCGAGACTACTGGAGAGATTCTTTTCAAATTGCTACTACTTCGTTACAATGTGCGTGTGTTAACATATGTGGTAGGGATGTATCACTATAATAAAATAACTCTTTTCTCTGGTTCTTGTATACTCATACTGTAGTACAGATGACCCATATGTGCCTCTGGGGAAATGCGTATAGCATTAATGATACTTTTGCATTGTAACTTCAAACTCATTAGAAATGTTATATCAATGTCTGTTTGAAAGTCAACAATATGACCCAATAGCTTCACACTAATTTCGTTTTACGCCTTTAACTAAAGTCCATCTCCCAGCATCCACTAATACTTATAGTACTAATGACGTCATTGTTTATCATGTTCAAGTCAAGTCTATTTGGTGCATGGAAAATACAAGAATTGTTCCAAAAGCCATTGATTTCGTTCTGAATGTTACTATTTGTGTCATATATTTGTGTCATCAATGTATTAAATGGCTGTAAACATTAGTTTTTTTCAACCATTTTCCATGCCAATCACAATCCCAATCAAATGGACGCGTTAAAATATATAATATACTATAGCACAAAGAAGGAAACTTCTAGATGGTATGATTGTTTGAATGGAAAAAAATATTTTGTAGCGTAGGGAACATGTGTAGTTCACATGCAAGTTTTCAAGTTATTTCATCAAATGGTTACAAAGATACAAATTTTTATCTGTGGGCATGACAATGAACGGACGTAATATATATAATAATATATACTAATATTATATAGTTTAAGTCTAAGTGTCGAAAACATTTAAATCATCAATAGTGTAGACGATAGGCTAAAAGAGCAGACAAATAAGAAGTAAAATAAACACAATCTAACACTATCATTTACCACAAATATACACTTACCATCAGCAGCAATAGTTAAAACCCCTTGCAAAAAAGAAAGCTGTCCATATCATTTTAGCGTCCGCCATGACACATTTTTTCCGGTTCAAAATTTTGTTAATGCTCCGGCCAATGAATTCCTTTTGAAAAATAGTATGGTATAATGTTGCACTATACCCAGTGTTAGAACATAAGTGGTTTTCTCCAACTTTTGTTTTCAGTATTTTTGGCTGTTGATGTGTCACGTGAGCGTTCTGATTTAAACATTACTGCTTATTTTTTCTTGATTTTAATAGCTATTTTTAAAAGTGATAGGCATAATTCTCTTCTTAGTCTTACTTTTATTTGCAGTAATGTTAACCGTACCGTGGCCTCCTGTTAACCATATGTTACTTAGTAACTTACTATAAACTTAGTTTTAACTGGAGATTAAGCAAGTCGGCACAAAGGTGGCAAGCTCTTTAAATGACACGTGTTGAAGAACACCAATGCAAAAAGTTTCACTATCTGTTAAAAATCCATCTTTCTTATATTGGACTTCTTCTTTCCAATCAATACAGATTATTTTTCTGTATTGTTCTTCTATTGCACTGATGTTTCGCTCTGTTGCATAAATTGTAGTTCTGCAAATAAAGGCCTTGATACTTGGTTTAAAATGATCATAGGGCTCCCGTTTTGACAAACACTGAAATATATCTCTGAGGGGAAGACGTTGTGTAACTTGGTGGGAAAACTTCCTCTAACATAGACATACACTTTACTTTTACTTATTATATTTCTTGACGAGCATGTATTATTTTGCTGTATAAACTCATCACATTTTTTTTTAATTTGGCTCCAAAATCAACATGGGCTGTACCTTTTTTCTATCGACTGATAGTATAGAGCCTGTTCCATTGCCTTTTATGATGTAAGAACAATTTATGGCACAAGTGATGAGGATCAGCCTTAGTTTGTTGAAAAAGACCATTTAGTCTCTCAAATTCTTGCACAACAGGTGTTGCAAACTCAAAGAACAAATAATTCTTATAGTCTGACAACATTTCCTTTAACAATCGCGCTTTATATTTAGTGTCTATCTTTCCATGACTTAACTCTTCAGAAATAAAGAAAGCATTCAGCTCTTCCCAGTTCATCAGAATATTATACATAACTTTTCTTCGAGCAAGCCACCTCGTAGTCGACAGTTTTTCAAATGAAAGAGGAGGAGTTCGAGCAACGTCAAATTCTACTGATGCGTTTATAACATTAAACAACTCTTTGAACGTTTCTCTTCTCAACTCGATGTGGCGACACCAGTGTGGTTATTCTGACAGTCAAAATCCCAAAATTTGATGGTAGTTTTATACTGCATGTTGAATGCACAATGCAGAGTGAATGGCAGATACACTTGGCTGCACACAGAAGGGACTCCTCTTTCAACCTAGACCACACAGAGTTGTTACAACCAACCATTTTAGACGCACCATCCGATGCAAAACCAATGCAGTTCCTAAGACTCTGACCACACCTTGTAATTTCGTCTTCTATCAAATTAAATATCTTTTCTCCTGTAGCCTCTTTCACCGGAACTAAAGCTAGAAATCCAGTTGAAATTCCATTTGTCCCATCACTCAAATATCGAACCTAAATACACAAGTGTTTTTGTGTTGAAATGTCAGTAGATTCATCTATAATTATAGCGTATTTCTTGTACTTTAAGTCAACAATGGGATCATCTTTCATTGACGGCGAGATGTTTTTTTTTATTAAACAAAAACACTTTGTTCTGTGCAACCTTATGTACCCTAGAGTGCTCCCTTGTCCATAGTTAGTTAGTTTATTCCTTTCGGGCCAAAGGCGGCACATAGGGCAGAGGTTTTAGATCTCCATGTGATACGGTTCTTTGCTAGCAGTTGGAGATCTTGTATGGTTTTACATCCCAATAGTTTACTTTCTTGTTGGATGGTTCTTCGAAGAGTGGTCTTTGGTCTTCCACGTTTTCTTTTCCCAATTGGTGACCACATAAGGACTTGTCGATTTAGTCTCTTTTCGTCTGCTCTAAGAACATGACCTAAATATTTCCACCTTCGTTTCCTTATAATATTTGATACGGGTTGTTGGTGTGTTCTATCTCTCACTGTGTTGTTAGAAACGAAATCACTCCTTTTTACTTTTAATAATTTTCGGAGACATTTATTCTCAAAGCTGTCCAGTTTCTTATCAATTTTCTTTGTTGATTTCCAACTTTCACAACCGTAGGTCAGTACAGGAATCACACATGACCTAAATAATTTAACTTTTGTGCATATACTTAGGTCTTGAGATTGCCAGATATTCGTTAATTTAGTGAAGGCACTAGCTGTTATAGCAATACGAGAGTTTATTTCTTTCATCGTGTCTCCGTTGTTTGACACTTTACTACCCAAATATGTAAAATGTTCAACTTTCTCCAGTGTTTGGCCATTTATTACGATGTTGTCTCTCGAGTTTGTGAGGTCCATAATTTTGGTCCCTTGTCCATGACCTATCATTATTTCACTAAGATGGTCGACAGATCGGAAGGCACAGTGAAAGGCCACACATACAGCCACTTGAAGTTCTGCTGCCTTAACCTTATCATAATTTTGTTTAGGGGAATTCTCCACTTGAATTGTATTTTGTCCTGTTGATGGAGTCCTCTGTGTTTTCTGACTTTTCATGTGCAGCGAGGCTACAGGCTTTATGCACAACGGTACAGTGGCATAATTTACAAAATACATTTTCTGTTCCATTAGAAGATCTTTTCACCCATACAAAAGTTTCACTGTCTGTTAAAAATCCATCTTTCTTAAATTGGACTCAATTAGTATGACATTTGCGACTACTGTCATAATAATATTTCAATTTTTTGGTCGCCATAGTTAGATTTCTTGCGAAATTATCTGAAGGCGGGAAAAAGAGCAAAGCAAGAAGTGATGTAACTTTCCATAATATTTCATAATCTTTAGTACTAAACATTTTTTTACAATATCAAACCAAAACCAATAAAAAACCTAAATTAAGTGTATTTGCCCAATTTGCTGTTAAGAATTATACACATTTTTTTTAAAAAAAGCGACCGAGTGGTTACCAGGGCCCAAATTTGGGGTTTAAGGAATAGAACCACTGTTAACTGCCACGCATGTCGTAAGAGGAGACTACTGAGGTTTGGCTGAAATCGGATGCACGTGTCCTCTAGGGAATGCTAACCCAAAACAAATGCTTGCAGAAAACGGATGCACCAGGCCGTAGGCGCATAACATGGTGAAACGACCCCTCACAATTGTAACAGGAGGTAGACCAAGGGTTGAAATAATGACGCTGTTCGTTAGATGAATCTGGTAAACAAGGTTACTTGACCCCTATTTTGAATGCTATATTTGAGGAAAAGGAGTGATCCAGTTGTAGGTTTTATTTTCGCGACAACAACTTGGCTTGAACCAAAAATGTGTGGTAAACATGCGTAATAATTTGAACAGTGCAGAATAGTTAGTGGAAATTTTCGCTCACAATTGGCAGTTTGAGACATTCGGAACTTCTCGAAGCTGGAAGTATTGCGTAATCAGGTCGACTTGGAGAGAAAATATATTTATTCATCGGGAATTAGGTTAAGTTGTTTTGTAAACACCATAATAGTACATTTCTGGAAACTTTTTGGAATTCTTGTGGCGAAAATGTTAGGCAGTATAAATAAGGCTGAAACCGACAAATCAGGGAGAGACAGTACATTGAGCTGATAGAAGATCGTGCAGTTCATGGTCTCTGTCCAAGAGATTCCTTGACGGAGGAATATAAGCCAGTGACCAGGACTGTAGCAGTATTTGAGGTAGCTTAGTAGAGAGCATAGAAGATGTTAGCGCTGATGGACATGTAGAATATTTCTTGATAACTAAAATTTTCATGGAGATAGCGTTGAGGGGAGTATTGGACATAAAATATAATTTAGAAACGAGATTAGTGATCGACACATTAGTTAGAGACCAAATGGAAAGATGGATGGAATACTTCAATGAACTCCTGAACAGACCAACACCTACAAACCCCCTCCCCCAGATATCCAACCGGCAGAAATTGACTTGGACATCAACTGTGAGAAACCATCCAAGGAGGAGATTAGTAAAGCCATTAAACTTTTGAAAGATGGGAAAGCGACCAGTCCAGATGGTATTTCAGCAGAGGTGGAAGCGGAGGCCAATATAAACACTTCTACAGAAATACTGTATAAATTATTTAGCAGAATCTGGGAGACCGAAGTAATACCAGCAAACTGGAGAGAAGGATACCTGGTGAAGCTACCAAAGAAAGGGGACCTTCAGAAGTGTAAAAACTATAGGGGAATAATGCTGTTGTCAGTACCTGGGAAAATACTAAGCAGAGTGATCCTGGAGAGACTGGAGATGCCATCGATATAAAGCTAAGAGATGAACAGACAGGCTTCCGAACCAAATAGATCCTGTGCTGACCAGATAGCCACATTACACATAATAATAGAGCAAGGTATTGAATGGGTAATCCCCACTTTATATCGGATTTGTGGACTATGAGAAGGCTTTTGACAGTATTGATAGGGAAACACTTTGGATATTGATGAGACATTATGGAATCCACAGAAAATTATTAACCTAATAAGAGTAACATATACAGATATGAAATGTAGAGTTCTTCATGAAGAGATGTCTTCTATCATCTTTGTTGTTCTTACTGACAATAGACTGGATTATGAAGACCACAGTAACTAACACCAGTAATGGAATCCAATGGACTCTGACAGAGCAACTAAAAGATCTGGACTTTGCTGATGATATAGCCCTTCTGTCACATACACAAAATCAGATGCAGGATAAGCTAAACACATTGAATCAGAGGTCCCAACAACTAGAGCTGAACATTCATAAGGGAAAGACAAAGATAATGAGAATTAATCAAGCAAACGAAAACTTGATCTCCCTGGGTGAAATCCCACTTCAAGAGGTAAAATCATACACATATTTGAGCAGTATTGTAGACAAAGAGGGTGGAACAGATAGAGATGTTAAAATAAGAATACAGAAAGCAAGAGGAGCTTTCATTGCACTAGGAAACTTATGGAATTCTAAAGAAATCAAATCTAGAACAAAAATTCGGATATTTAACTCTAATGTTAAAGCATTTCTACTGTATGGGTCTACTTTAGTTGAAACATGGAGATCAACTAAAACAATAGCGCATAAATTGCAAATATTTATCAACTGGTGTCTGCGCAGAATAGAAGGAATAAGATGGTATGATAGGGTCACAAATGAGGAACTTAGGAGAGAACAAGACAGATTCCAGTGAACGAACAGGTTAAAAAAGACGCTGGTGCTGGATAGGACACACTTTGCAAAAACCGGAGGGAATATAACAAGAAGGGTCCTTGCCTGGAACCTGCAGGAACAGCGAAAGAAGGGGAGACCGAGAAATACATGGAGACGATATTTGGAGGCCGAGATGAACAATATAAAGAAGAGCTGGAGGAGCTGCAGGAGATAGCTAGAGATAGGAAGACTTGACATGAGTTGGTTGAGGGCCTATGCCCCAATCCGGGGTAAAAGGCAAAGAGAGAGAGAGATGAACATTCTCAGCCTTTTCGAGGCGCGTGTTGGTACTTCGCAATTTGCAGTTTCTATTTCGCATTTTCCCTAGCCTTAGGAAACACCGGACCGGGGCCAAGCACAAACAATGCAGAGAGTCGTTTCAATCGGCGCTAGCAAACGCAACTGAGATTTTGCGCTGGCCACCATCACCCACCCCAGTTCTTTTGGGGATGTTAGTTGTGACTGCAACAATACCGTGCCCGGTTGTCCCAAGGATGGCAGTTCCGTTAGGCATCACCCGTCTCAGTTATTCCGGGGATGTTAGTTGTTATCGCAACAGTACCTTGCACGGTTTTCATAGGGAGGGTAGTTTCGTTAGGCACTAAAACGCAACTTTATGTTTTGCGCTCAGCCAACCTTGCCCAATAAATGTATCTGCTCTAGACCACAGATACGGAGTCAGCTGCAATCTTCCCTCGTACCGACACGTGGGTAGACTTTTATTCGTTACGCATCTATCTTATTTATTCTTGCTCCACAGCTGGCAATGTTTGCCCCCTTCTCAGGGTTTCGAGTTTCGCCCTATGTAGGCCCACGTTACGTCACTGGATGCACCTCTCATCCTTTATGTTCACTTGTATACTAATCTCCCAATCGGTAGGGAAACTGGTAATTGTGGCGGGACCTTTGACTTACACTTCGAGCTTGTGTATGGAGACTCTTGCTCCAGAGATGGCAATTTGTATTCGGCCCTTTACTCCGGGGAGTAGGGATTCTATCAGAGATGTTTCGCTGCTGTTTCTAATTGTTCGGGCAATATTTTATTGGACATCGGCCAGGAGACTCGTGCATTTTGTTCGTATGGACCCGTATTGCTTTTCCGTGCTTGCACTACTACAAGTACCTGTAGCTCTTATCCGATCCCTGTGCCCCTTGGCCAGACCGCAAAAAGTCTGTTTCAGGATCACCACGTGGAGGTCGGGCACAGGGTCTTGATTAGCACCCTTCGCTAACCCTGGCGCATGGTGCCGCCATGCGCCTTGACCCGGACAGCATTTCGAAGCTTTGCATCATACTGAAAAAATACACCGCATGGCACTGAAGGGAGGCGTTAAATATATAGCACAAAGAAAGAAACTTCTAGATTCTAGATGATTGTTTGAATGGCAAAAAAAAAATATTTTGTTATGTCGGTAGCATGCGTATTTTCAAGTTACATGCAAATTTTCAAGTTATTTAATCAAATAGTTACAAAGATGCACATTTTTTTTTAAAAATCGGTGGGCATAAGTGTGTGTTGCATTCAAGAAACCCACCTAAAGGAAAGTAAACATTTCAATGTTCAGGCACGGCCAACTATATTTATTTACGATGGCCGCGGTTCAGGGTTACTAGTGCTGCAGAGTGGATAGAAATGACCGGAAGGAAAGGTGGTGTATTAACCCTGATAAGGAATAGTCTCAATGTTACAGAAACTATGACACATAAAGATGGTATAGAATAACAAACAATCCACCTTAAATACGACGCTCTATGAAAGGGACATAGGACAATGCTGGCATGTTTGCTTATGGCGTGTAAGAGAGCTTCCAATCTAAGCAATACTGTTGCATTGATCATTGACTTGGAGGATGCTTATAACAAAGTGGACTCTTCAATCATGATACTCTCTTTGCTAGAATGTGGAGTTAATCCTTGGCTAATGAACTGGATAGCGGCTTCTTTGATGGAGAGAACCGTTGCACTTAGTTTAAGAACATGTACTTCAGATTCTGCACGTTTTTTTTTTTTTTTTTCGTCCGCTTTCAACTCAGACGAAGTTCCATCTCTGAAACTGATTTTTGCGTGAAAATCTGTTTTTCCAATTTCTTACAATGGCAGCAGCGTGCACATTGTAAATTACTTTACACTGGCAGCCGTGTGCTCAATGTTCTCGTAATTAGTATTCCCTCGCCATACAGGCAGATTTTCTCCGACTTCAGAGGTACTCACGTTATCGTCCTGAGTAAGACCAGGGGACTCGAACAAATGCCGGACAGTAGGTTCGAACCCGAGCTATGAGGCGTCTCACAGTTAGCAGGCCGAGCTACTATCAACTACTCTAGGCAGTCCCCCGATTCTGCACGTATATGTCCAGGGTTACACTAGGGTTCTCTTCTATCACCCGTGTTGTTTAATATTTACACAACAAATGTAGTCAAAATTCAAACAACTGGGTTGGATCGGACATTGATTTTGCAGATGACATCTTAATATATAGGCCTCGCCCGAGTGGTTACGGGGACCCAAATTTGGGTGTAAAGAATAGAACCACTGTTACCTACCACGCATGTCGTAAGAGGCGACTAAGGAGGTTTGGCTGAAATCGGATGCACGTGTCCTAAACATGCAGAAGATTATGCGTTTAGGGGCCTACCAAACCAATGTGCAATGTATACACGTTCTTGGCAAAGATCAAACATATCACAAAGAGTGATTAAAATTGGTCGTAAAGAACGAACGCAAAGAAGAAGAAGTATATAGGACTGGATCAGATAAACGAGAGATGGTTGAAGACATTCAGGAAACATTGCACACCATCTAGCGTAGGTGTAGAGTCTATCTCAGGGCAATCCTAAAAAGATGTGTATGTTGTGGTGCTATTTGAATAATTGCATAGCCAACTTACCTGGAGAAACGTTTGATGGAAAGGTTCACTCTAGAATATTTGTCTTCTTTTGTGGTCATATTGCAACCGAGTTGTGACGCAAAGTGGTGGTTTCATGTGTTTGTCTTGCGCTTCTAGGATGATTTGAGTGGTTGATCTCATTATCTTTTGGCACGATATAGACACTACATCTATCCATCCTTTTCCTGGTCTTCCCATTGACTTTAGCCTTGATGCTCTGTCATGGAAGGCTCTATAAACAGGGTGGCCTAGCTGCATTCTTACTAGGTGGCCAAGCCATTTCATTTTTTGTTTTTCGATGTAGGCATAATTCGTCTTCTTCGTTCGAACTACAACAACCACTTGCTAAACCGTTCTTTGTTGTCTTTATGTGATTTGCGCCTTGGAACATAAATGCGTTACTCCAGTTACGGTTACAGTTTCGTAGACCAATACATTAGGTTTTTTCGTGTTTTTTTTATTGGGGTTCGCCTCCCTAAGCCGCGAACAAAGGAAGGAAACAAAACCAGACCTAGGAGAACCCATCTCCCGTGCCAGAGCCCCATTCAGTTTTCAGGTCTACACCACTGGGAGGTAGTGTTGGTTTGTATGTTCCAGCAGGCAACTAATTTGGACTGTTCACCCTTGATGTAATTCAGGCAGTGTCTTGTTCCAGTCTTATCTCTGATGCTGGTAGTACATGATATTTTTGACTGTATCGTCTTGTGTTGTGTGGGTGACCTTTCGGAGACAACGCATTTCACATCGACACATGTGGTTAATTTCTGTGCCTGTGCTTAATTTATTGACGATAATGTTCTCAAATTAGTTTAAAATAATTTCAGTGTTCACATTGTATATCGCTGAGATTATAAAGCAAATATAATTTTCTTTCACAACATTTAACATGTTTAGATTTGAACAAAAATTATCCCTTATAAAAATGACCAATCAAGATTGCATTTCCGTCTATATTATCCAATAAAAATGGGTTTCTCTAAGCGGCAATAATAAGGCCGTATTTTGATTTTGGGTGAAGGTAAAATATTGTTGTCAGTGATTTGAGTGATAACATTCTTTAAACTCTGCATAAAGACATTTTAAAAAATATATATCGGACTATTCCTCAATGTAGTAAATTCCCAATATAACTTTAAAAATATGATGCAGAATAATCACCTGAATGAATATGGCGTTTTTGAGGTGGTGTGGTCACATGGAATACGATATAATGATATAAATATATATTATATGGCATATGGATTGAT
This sequence comes from Arion vulgaris, assembly GCA_020796225.1. Classification (NCBI taxonomy): domain Eukaryota; kingdom Metazoa; phylum Mollusca; class Gastropoda; order Stylommatophora; family Arionidae; genus Arion; species Arion vulgaris. Next base: position 30,966,938 of record CM036763.1, on the reverse strand, counting down.
TAGTTCAATTTGAGATTGACTCGGCAGTCTCATATTGAGTCGACTGACTTGAGTTGAAAAAAATAATGAATGCATTCTGATTCTCAACATTCTGAATTCAGTTTGACTGAGTATTGAGTCATTTGATTGCAGCATGATCATGTTCGCTATTATTGTATATAACTTACTATGTTTTATGTTGTATGTTACTGTTACTTGACTAATTAATAAATTATTACTTACTATCTTCTTAACTATACTATTATAGTTCGTTTCAAAATTCGTGATCATCGTTACCGACCGATATAAAATCATCCCCATGACATAAATTCTTGGTTTTTATATAGGTAACAGTGACGTCTCAATTTTAAAAGTGAGCATCTGTAGCTTAAGCGGTAGTGACCTTGATCACAAACCCAAGCGTACCTGGTTCAAACCCCACGGTGGACAAGTTTGGAAGCCAATTCGTTTCCGTGAGATTTTACGAAAGGTAGAAATAGACCTCACCGTTCAGAAAGCAATGGCAAACTACTGAATGTATAAGTGGTGCCTAGAAAATCAATGACTCGTTTACTGTGGTTGATGGCTACGTCCTTTAGGATATGTCACGATTTTCATTTTTAACAGTGACGACCTTCCAAAAGTATTTTTGGCCCAAACCTTTAGTTCTGTAAGATTTTTATTATATGTTATTACTAAATTTTCTGCGATGTTGATTTGGTATACTTGTAGAAATTTTACAGTACGATTATCAAGTTTGTCTATAACTAAGCATTTCCGTGTTCCACATGCAATTCAGTGTAAGTCAAAATCGGAATCCCGTGGAATTAATCAGTTCACAATGTTTCCTACGACTGTCATTGGCGTATGTACGCAACATTTACTTAAAATTACTTTCATTTATAGAAGTGAAAGGTATCATTTGTTCATTATGTCACCTTTCTTTTTATAATATGTAATAGGGACACGCCTTTGCAAACATTAGCCACCATTTTGTGTATTAATGTAAATTCTAAACTTTGGTTACCATTTTGTTGTGCTTATGCAAAGTTATATAACAAAAAACGTTTTTGCATCAACTAAGCTACCTACCATGAATTCTTAAGGTCGTGAGGTATATAAGACTGCATGCAAAAATTACTTTTATCCATCAGGTAGATTTCGTACAAATTAAACCTTAGTGTGATCACGAATTTTGGAACAAACTATAGTATTTAAGTTTTACACAGTACACTACAGTTAGTTAAAGCACATTCATTAAAAATTTAATAAAACTACATTTAAAAAAAAACTTAGTTATTGAGCTAACTGACAACTCAGTCCTAAAATTAAAATTACTAACTAGTGATACAATTATACAAATTATTACAGATCTATTATTTATTATTATAATGAAGACATAATATATTTACAATCAGTAATCATGATTGATGTGTTCTCTGAATGCGATTTAATATTTATATATACTGTTGCTAGGCTTCCGTCAAATCTCGCATCATATATTTCATGGAGTCTATTCAGGGGTTCGTCCACAGTGTTGACAGTCACAATTTGATTGTTCAGTGAGAATCAAGTTGTGATAGTGATAGCTTTAGATGGATTTACTGTTTCACCTGAAATGTTTTTGCACTGACCTCTGTGTTAACCGATCACATTTTGTAAAACTCCTGAACATTGCTGGTTGTCTTTTCCATGTCGGTACACAATGCAGTTATCTGCATAAATTAGAGTTCTTAGCTTAGAGAGGGTCTGTTTGCAATAAAAGTTATGGTGGCTGCGAACTTTGAACAGTGTCTGGTAAACAAACGGCTATCTTGGCACTTGGAAAGCAAAGGGCTACTCATGGTACAACAGGCAGGCTTTCGGAAGCACCGATCTACAGAAGATCAAGATCGCCCAGGAAATCGAGGATGGTTTCAAGAAAAAAACAGACATTGGCAGTTTTGGTAGATATGGAGAAGGCGTTTGACACGGTCTGGAAAGAGGGGTTAAAACTGAAACTCCTCACCCGTGGTATAAAAGGAAGAATGTACAAATGGCTTGATAGATACCTAAAGAACAGAACAGCAAGGGTTCAAGTTCAGGGGTACACTAGCATGAAAGCCACATTTGAGCAAGAAGTCCCCAAGGAGGAGTGCTCTCACCAACCCTCTTTCTAATCTTTGTCTATGACATAACCACATGCCTACCAAAGCGAGTACACTCTGCCATGTATGCAGACAACCTGACAATATGGGCGAGGGAAGAGTCAATGCCCATAGAAACAAATCGACTGCAAGTTACGCTAAATAACCTGGAAGTGTGGTAAAAAAAGTGAAATATGAACATTAATGAGTCTAAAACCACTTACACTGTGTTCTCCCAGAACAACCAGGATCACAAAATTAAGCTTAAAGTCAATGGGCAAGATCTTCCAGAAAGCAAGACCCCAACGTACCTTGGAGTCACACTCGACCGAAAACGGACTTGGTGTCCCCAAATCGAAAATGCTATGACAAAAGTGAGACACAGGCTCATGATGATGCGCAAACTCGCAGGCTCCACGTGGGAGCAAACACCAGAGTCCTCAAAACACTCTACTCTGGAAGAGTGCGACCGGTCCTGAAGTACCGCATTGCAGCGTGGAGTAGTACATCCAACAAGCAATTCGCCAAAGTGAGCAATAGTCAGAACCGTGCAATGCGCATTATCACAGGAGTCATGAAGTCCACGCCTATCAAGGCGATGGAAACAATCACAGGCATCCAACCAATGGCAGATCGAAGATACAGAAAAGTCTTGGTATTGGCGGAAAAACTTAAACGGCTCAATTCCCACCCTATGCATGAAAGAATGAACGGATTCGGAAGGGGCAGAATACAGAGAACCAGCTTCAAAAACGCGAAGCACTGATTGCATACCATCCGGTCCTTGCAAAGTCAAAGCAATCCCGGCAACCGATAAGTGCCCGCCTTGGAAAACCAATATGCTGGAACTAAGGGAATCAATCCTAGGCATACTTAAAAAAGGCCAGCAAGAAAACCTCAAAGAAGAGCGCCACAGAAAAATACATAGGGACAGAGTGCCCTGAAAATGAGTGGTTACACGTCTATACTGACGGGTCGGCTAGGAACAAAATCAGCGACGGCGGAGGAGGGATAGTGCTTAAACTCTCAAAGAAAGTGACGGTCACAAAGCGATTGCCACAGGCAAATACTCAAATAACTACAGGGCAGAGGCAATAAGAACAGCGACCGAAATGATCCTAGAGAGAAGAGGCACCTCTCGCAACAAAGTCGTGATATTCACCGATGCTGTATCGGTCATCACTGCACTCAAAGGCGTAGGCAAAACAGAGCTGAATGAGCTCAAAGCGGCCCTCGATGAACTAGCGCACTCTCTCAAACGCACCGTCATTCAGTGGATACCATCACACTGTAATTTAAGCGAAACGAAAAACCGACCAACTAGCTAAAGAAGGTGGGCGACTACCTCAAACTGATCTCGAGGTCAGCTATGAGGAAGCCAGAACAACCATCGGCCAGCACTATAGAGACAAAAGATCATCCTCACCACAACAGCGACGGATACTATGGTCTGTCTCGTAGTGAACAAGTTGCCATACTTCGCCTCCATACTGGCCACAACAAACTCCGTGCCCACATGTTTAAAATTTAAAATTGGCACAACTAGCCTGTGCCCCTGCAAATAGGCGGACATGACGGCAGAACACGTTCTGCAAGATTGTCAACTGATAGCAGGTACAAGAAAAGAAACCTGGCCCCAAAACACAGAGCTTCGCCAGAAGCTGTACGGAGGAACGGAGTCCCTTAAAAACACGGTAAAATTCATGAAAAAGTTGGTTCATCAGTCTATGCCAGGATCGCGAGAGAGAGAACAGTTTCTACTTATGATATTTTACCACTGCTGTTTCTATCTACCTCTGGCCATCCTGAAAATTAGCACCACATGAACAAATAGATTGGCAAGAATATAAAACCAATCAATGTGGATTATTCTTGGGTGCACAAGGGACACATCCTGCCAAATCATGAGGTGCCTCCTGGACTTCTCCACCATGTAAGCAGTGTAAAACTGACTAAAGTAAGTGCCTACCTCAAAGTGAAGGCTGGCATCTACATCCACTCCATAATGTCCTGACTATATCCAAAGGAAAAAAACTGAAAAGAGGTAAATCATGGATGAGTCATATTGAAGTTGCCATACAGCAGGTATATAGTCCTATAAAATATCAGTCTTCAAAGGGAGAGTGTAACCATACTTGTGGATACCACCTTTTTGGCCCATATCATACTTGGTTGAAGTTGCAGCGAACAAATTTCTGCTGTGCTCGATTCTGAGGTCCAAGCAGAAATATATGAAAATATAAAAGATGGCAAGGTAGTGATATACAAGATGACTCATTGATTAATAGCAAGCAAAGTGCATTTGCCTTCATAGCAAGCTTGAGAAGCAAATAAATAAGAAAATAAAGAAAATAAGTGGAACTTTTGCTGTGACTACAGTTAACATAACAGTGACAGTGACCAGGTTGCTGATCTGACTTGGCACACAGAAGTACAAACAGGCATGTTTTCTAAATGACTGAATAAACATGTTCAAGAAAATTCAGTATGGCTACATGCACCATGAATGTGTAGACACACTGAACACATTACAAATGATCCATATATTTATTATTGTATGCGAACAGGCTGCCGTGGATGGCAATTAGCTAGCAGATTGACTGGCTGACACAGCAGTGATCAGGAAAGGACCCCAAAAATGGACAGGTCAGACATCAATACCTTAAGGGAAGCAGATCGAAAGGATGATTTTTCTACAGATATGTATGAATCCTTATCCAGAGCGCAGATGATGAGAGTGAAACTAGGAGCTATCGGATGTGGACATTTTGCTAAGGGTACTAGACTTGATTATCAGCACAGAACACGAGTGATCAGTCACTTTACACTAGTAAAAGATGTTATTCTGCTACTGTGGCATCTTTAATTTTTGGGCTTCTTTGGCCATCTCTCATTTTTCCTTTGTTTAGTTCACATGGTTAGCTGTGATATATTTTTCCTTAAATATACTCGTTTTATTTTTCTGAATGCATTTCCTGATTGTGTTGTATTGTTACTTGTGGTCGGCTAATGTTTTCATTATTTGACCTCTGCAAATTTAAGTCCTTTGCAATTTTCCAGCCTGTTTTCATTTCTTTCCAGGTTGAGACTTCTTTTTTTTCTTTTCAACACTGTCTTGATGGTTTATTGATTGATATTATTGCCTTTGATATGCCTCTCAAAAAAGGAAACTTCACAGACTGCTGTTATTAGATGCATCACTCTACTTTGTGCCAAGCAAAGTCCTCAGCACGATCATACTACAGAATGGTAGATTCAAATCTAAGAAAAGAACAAGCAAGCTTCATAAGTAAAAAAATAATGCAGATATCATTTTCACTGTTAGAAATAAATATAGTAGAGCACTGAGTTATTGACAGAAACTTTGTTGATTTCAAAAAAATTTCAGACATTATACATTGAGATATCATGTCATATGAAATGGTATTCTCAACAAAATAGTAACAACTAGCTAATTAACCCGGCTCCGCACGAGTGAAAGTTGTTATTAATCCTTGATGAGGAATTGGTTACGCCTTTCCAAACGATGTCATCTAATAGCAGGAATCGTATTTTCTGATATTTTTTAAGAAATGGTTTGAATCGGCTATGTTGTCGTTAAATGATTTTAACGGTTTGAGTGGTTCTTGTAATGCTTCATGTCTAATCAAAGTAGTGTCTTCACATTCTTCCTAATTATTAAAAAATTTCTATAGTGTATTTTGAAACAGAAAAGTGAAGCTGTAATGACATGAAAATTATACATTCTGCGCAAATCAACGCAAACGGAAAAAATGCAACGCAACTAATGGCGTATTTTTTGTAAATAAGATCGGCATTAGAAAGATAAAAAAAGATTACGTGTTTATTATACGATGCAAAGGAACGATCTCGCCACAGGCACAAAACGGCGGGAAATCCGTTAGAGAAGTAGAACTTCACTAAATGTTTTTGGCTTCACGGCAAGTCGTTCGGACTACAGGTCTCCTGAAAAGATAGTTTGAAACTGAAAGATAAACTTATTCAGACATGAGGATTATACAGCTTGCGCCAATTAACGCAGGCGTCATGGCTAACACCTGAATTCACAGCGGGTGATCGCAAAGAAGAAGTAAATGTCCAAGAAGTGAGGGGACATAATCAATTTGACCGAGACCAATTTGTCATTTTAGTGATTAGATCCCTTTTACCATTTGGCAAATGTAACCTTTCTTCAGGTAGAGCACACAGTAATACTGGATTAGGAATCACAAATTGGATTTGATTTATTTTTAAAACTAGTATTCATCCGATTTTGAAACTTTTGCTTTTGCTGATCTAAACTTTTGATGATAAAATTTTGCAGAAAAATGGTGAATATTGGATGTAAACTGAGGCGATGTATGCCCGGACACACATCGGACACTAAGATTTATATATAGAGATTATCAACAAATTGTATACCAAATTCATATGATGTCGAAATATAATGACCAGATCTGTTCTGCTTAGGTCTTTGAGGAAGTCTTTTCCGTAATTATATCCAGTGTTTGTCTTCCAGTCCACTGCAGATTTTCTCTGTGTGAGGGTTTTAACCTCTTGAAAAGATAGGGGTTGGTAAATTTGCTAAGACACCGAATTACTACCAACAGATTCTAGAAAAAAACATAAACTGCACAAATACTGTTAAAAAAGTTGGAATCAGCAAAAATATAAATAAGACAAGTAGCGACACTAAATTTAAGCAACTCTGCACTATTAAAAATAGCCAGAAACTGGCTGCAGCAAATGTATTCACGTACATGGAAAACATATTAACCATTATATTGGGCCGCCAGAAAAAATATCTACAAAAGGTTGAACAAATATGCAATTGCTTTTGCTAATCAAAACATTTGGAGATCTTTCCAGTGCAGCACAAAAGCCAAATTGTAGCTACATGAGTGCAACGTACGTTCAATACTTTTGTATGGATCTGAATGCTAGAGGAAATAAAACGTCTAGACATCATTTCATACAAACTTTAACATTCTCAGAAAAATTTGGGATTAACAACCAGAAGGAAATGTATATGATAATGAAAGGCAGACACTGGAGCTGCATAGGATATGTACTCAGAAGCGATCCAGGAACCATTTCAACAATTGTCATGCAGTGGGCTTTGGAGGAAAGCAGAAAAAAAAAAAAATACAATCTGGCAAAGAATAGTATAGGAGATGATTCACAGTATGGGTCAGCCTCAGTCTTGGGACACTGCAAAGGATGTTCATGCCAAACATGGTAAAGATATTTTATTGTTGTTCTACAAAACGCCACAAGGTGTGTTTGTCACTGACTGCTTTGTCTCATCATATTCAAGGAAATGAAGAGATGTTCTCAGGTGTTAAGGAGCTAAGAAAAAAGATGGATCTTATCATGTCAAATAAATTACAACAGCAACCACAACTGTAAAATTACATAAATGATTTGAAACAACTTCCTGCAAAGACCAAAAGCAATGGCGGGTGACCTAATTCTGTCAGAATGAATAAAGGACTATAATCAGGAAGTTTTTGTTTTCAAGGTAAACTAGTCATATCCAAACTTACTGTAGAAATGTTTCTTAACACTGTAGCTATTACTTAATACTGGTTGGGAGTATCAACTATTGTATGTTTATAAGTCAAACCTATAATAATGTTTTTAGTTGCTTATAAACATCTTTTCAATACTTTCAGTGTTTGTCTTGCTTTCTGCCTGTTTTGTTTTGGTAATACTGCAATATTAACAGAGATCTACAAAGCAGAAAAAGAGGACATTGATGTGAATATGATAACGATGGACACACTAGAAGCCATGAAGACAATTGCCTTAGACTCCAAAAAAAGGATAGTCCTTGCAAAGGTCTGTTTCAGTTTAGTAATAATTTAACCACATTTTAATGAAATATCATCATCAGGTGTCGGATGGCGTAAGCGATAATGGATCTCCACAAATCGCTATCTTTGGTAATTGCTATCAACTCAGATGTTGACGCTCTACTGTGCCATGAAGTCAGGCTATCCAAAATTTTCTTTCTCTGTCTTCCTCTGTCTCATCTACCCTCGATTTTACCAGTTGTTACAATGTGTTCTAAACCTCCCTCCTCATCACATGCCCGAAAAATGATGACTGTCTCTTTCTTATATTGAAAGGTTTTTCTCTGTGTCTTGACCTCATTCAACACCTCAGCATTAGTGATTTTAGCAGTCCATGGATTCTCATCATTCTTCTGTAAAACCACATCTCTGTGGCCTCCAGAGATTTTTCAATCTGTTTGTTTATTTTCCATGACTCGCATCCGTATGTCAGTATTGACAGTAATGACAGTTTCCCAAAGATGATCTGTTGCAGAAGGCATCTACAATAAACAGGGCAGCTCTCACTAACCCAATTATACACAGAGGAAATTGATATTGCTTATATACAAGAAACATACCAAACAGAAAACAGGTTTAATATTCGATGATACCAGACATCCTAAAATTACAGAAAATACAAAGAGGGATGATGTGGTTATTTTTTTTTTTAATGTTTGTCCACTATGAATTCAGGTGTAGTCATGATGCTTAATGTGGCACATCTGACTGAATTTTGCGTAAAGGTTTGCTTTTCTTGTCACCAGTGTCCCTCACCATTCAGGTGAGCCGTACTCCGTCTTCATGGATACTTGTAATTTAGATCCCCATATAAAGAATCATGGTTCCCTGTAGTCTAACCATGTACACACACATAATTTTTGACATCACTATAAACAAAAAAGGTGGAGAAGTGGGCTTACTTGTCAGCTGTTATGGCACATAGGGATGATGATCTCTGCTTCCTCTAAAATATTTGATTATGAAGTGCTGAAAATGCAGACAGTTGTCGATGGATTGATCATTCATGTCATCAACCTTGCATCACAAATAATGGTGCTTTAGTATTATCTAGAAGAGTTATAAGAAGTATGGAAAGTGCCATAATAATAATAATTTCCTCTCGTACCGTTATCGTTACATAGGGCCTGCAAGTAATTTCTCCATACCGCTCTATCCTGGGCAACTCGCTCAATCTCCTCCATAGAACTGAGACCGATATTTCCTGCCTCTCTCAGCAAAGTTTGCTTCAGGGTCTCCTTAGGTCAACCTCTCTTTCTTGAACCCTTTGCATCCCACTTCAATGCCTGCTTTGATATTCGTTGATCATTTCTCCTCAAGGTGTGCCCAACATATCTCCATCTTCTCTTTCTTATAACAGTTGTAACTAGTGGTTGGCCAGACATGTCTCTGATTTCATCACTTCTCCTGAATTCGTTCCATTTTATATTCATTATTTTTCGCAGACATCTATTTTCAAATGCATTCAACTTGCTTTCTATATCTTTAGTCATTTTCCAACTCTCGCTGGCATATGTTAGGATTGATACAACATTTGAATTGAAAATTCATAATTTAGTTTTAATACAATATAACTTGCAGTTCCATATTTATTTAGACTTTTAAAAGCTGATGTTGATTTGCCAATTCGTATCATAATTTCTTTTTTAACATTGCCTGTGCAATCAAAATTGCTACCCAAATAGGTGAACTGCTCTGTTATTTTTATCATTTTAGATTCCAGTGTGATATCTGCATTACTTGCCATAGGTGTCTTCATTATATTTGTTTTTTCATAGCTTATCTGCAGTCAACTTTTGATGCTATAGATGACAAGTTGTCTGTTTTTCTTTGCATATCTTGGTTGTTTCTACTTAACAAGGCAATATCATCTGCAAAATCCAAATCTTCTAGTTGACTATTTTCTACCCAATCGATACCAGTTTTGCCCCTGCAACAAAAGTGCCATAAGTAGTATGAAAATATTTTACAAGTGGAGCTATTGTCATGTAACTTTACTAACTGAATTTCCTCCATAAGTATGTATCTTTTTAGCATTTAATGTCTTTGCATGTTCTGTTTTCTGCCCTTCTTGCTACGCATCCAGCTTATCCTAGGCCCTCCTTTTTTTATATAGTCATTTATATTTATTTAAATATGTTCTGTTAATTTTTATTTTAGTCGGCATTAACCTTTTATTATTGTCAATTCTTTTGTTAAAACAAACTACATTAACACTTCAAGATCCTCATCCGAATATCCTTTGCTTAGAACTTGTTTGTTAATGTAATTTCCAGCAGTTTTTCTTATACTCTCTAGCAATGTAATTGTATTTCTCTTATATCACTACACGTTACCTAAGGCCTGCAGGCTATTTCTTAATACTGCTCTATCCTGGACAGCTCGTTCAGTCTCTTCTACGGAATTCAGTCCCATATTTCTTGCCCACCTTTTCATGGTTTCCCTAGGACACCCTTTCTTTCTTCAACCATTTGTCATCAATGTCTGATTTGTGATTCTTTGATTATTTCTTCTCAGAGTTTTACCAACATGTCATCAATATTTTTTTTATAACAATTATTAATAGTGGTGACCAGACATGGAACAATTTAATTAGACATTTGTTGTGGTCCATTGCAGGATTCAACATGCATTGGTGGCCTTGTGATTTTGTTGTCAAATGCTGACTGTTGTGTGGTGAAAGATGCTCTACAGGTACACATTTTGAAAACAGGAAGCCTTTTATTGTCATGTGCTATTGTAGCAGCTTCATTGGTTTAGTAGATATGCTTCGTACATGATTCAGTTTAATTTTTTTTTCTTTCATAATAAGTCATCAGACCCAACAAGTATTAGCTTTACAGATGTATTCTTGTCATCGAAAATGAAAGGTTATAATAAATGGGGGAATAACACAAACCTTAGTGATGGTTTTAGCGGTTGGTTATGTATTGTGCAGAACATGATCCTAGACAGAAATCTTTTTGTTATGGAGTATTTTTATTTATTGGGAAGGGGTGTGATATGTGTTGTTTTTATTTTTGACTTGAGTGTGGAGAAACTAATAAATATTGTGATAACTGTACCCAGAAAGGGGGTACCACGAGTCCTCATCTCTCATTTACCTGCATCACTAAAAAACCACTGTCTCAAGGTTTAAAGAGGATATTTGATTGTCCTTTGTCTTGGGATTTTGATGATGAAGTGATCTACAAGGCTGTCAGTAGAGTTCAGTTTTGTCAGTACTGTTGAGTAACATGCAAAAAATCTGTATCGTCTCTAATGCTTTAAAAAGCTGATTTTGGTGGTATCATAGAAGCAGGACTTCCAGTCTCCTCTTCTTCCTCTTCAGCAGTGACTATTTCCTCCAAAATGTTTTGTGCAATGTCTTATGTTGAAAGCTCTTTCCACGCTTTCAGCTGCACACTGTGCCATAGCGGAAGTCCGTTGCACGCTATTAGCCGCAAACTGCGCCATAGAGTTGCTTCCCTTATAAGAAGTCTTTCTAGTTTTACTTCTACTGTTTTACTTCTACTACTTTTCAACCTTGTTATTCTATTAGGTTGTCCAGTTTTCTTCAATTTAGTATATAATAATATATAGATGTTTATTTATTGACGAGTGGTTGGGATCATATATTTTTTCCTTTTTGTTTTTATCTCCCTTGAATTAACTGCTTAAAAATTGAGGAAGTAACTGCGCGTGGAAAGAGTTAAATTTGGAACAAAAGTCACATCTACTGAAGGGAAAATAGTAGAATTGAGCAGCTCTGGTGTAGTTGCTTGATTACTAATGGCAGGTCAGCAAAATAACAAACTCAAAAGTTGCCAGGTTCCACCGCTTGGAGATGCATAAGGGTCGACCAAACACAAAAGTAATGTGAATTCTTTAGGATCTTTCAAATCCAACATACCTTTATATACTCATTTTCTTTGCGTTCGTTCTTGATGACCAATTTTAATCACTTTGTGATGTTTGATCTTTGTCAAGAACATGTATACGTTGCACATTGGTTTGGTAGGCCCTTAAACACATAGACTTGTACATGTTTAGGATACATGCATCCGAATTCAGCCAAACCTCCTTAATCGCCTCTTATAACAGTGGTTTTATTCTTTACACCCCAAATTTGGGCCCGGTAACCACTCGGGCGATATACTCATTTTAAAAATACTGATTAAAGGGAAGGTCGACAGAGTATAAAAGATAAATTATTGACAGCTTGTAACAAGAAATGTATGAGTGGCATTGAAAAAACTGTATAACTTTAATTTGATTTTGTATGTTACGTTAGTTTAGAGTTCTATATTTGTTACCATTGTTTATTGAAATGATTTTGTTTAAGGTGCATTTGAAGATTAGAATATAACATACATTTGACTGTAGCAGATATCATTTTGTCTCAGTTCAGGCAAAGGTTTGTTTGCTGCGTAGTTTTATCAGAATAAGTTTATGTTTCAGACATTGCATTTGCTCTGTGAATGTAAAGAAGCCAAGACAATACTAAAGAATCATATTGGAATTTTGGATCAACTTGAGACACTTTTGACCAGGTACATTGTGTCAATAACATAGAGTTACATGTCAACTGTCGTAAAATGATCATTTCCATTATGCACACCAGGCAGAAAATCAAATGTGAAGTACCTGATGCCTTGCAGGTAGGCTGGGGACAGCCAAAAGCTGACGGAGAGCGAACCCAGTAAATGCTGGCTGAAACCGGACATGTCGCTGAAGGAAAAGCACCAGAGCTCCAAATGGCGCTGAATCATGTGACGTAAAAAAACATTCTTGGCAAAGGCAGTTTATATATCACAATAAGAATGATCACAATGGCCAAAAAGAACAATCAACAAGAAGAAGAGGAAATGTGAAGTAAACTGCATAGAATTGAATTCCAAGGGTGAGTTTTAGTCAAGAATGGGAAACGGCACACATATTCTGTTTATTCCATGCTTCAGAAAATTCATGTGTAAAAACAGCAACTTTGTTGTGCTTTTGTAAAACTGCCATACTTTGTTTTAGTTTGCTTTCAAGTTTTGCTGATTATAATAATTTTAAAAAAAACGTGATAAGAAATTAAACATTTTTAGAATCTATGAGCGAGGAATATATATATATATACATATATATATATATATATATATCTATATATATATATATATATATATATATATATATATATATATATATATATATATATATATATATATATATATATATATATATATATATATATAAATCTAGTAATATTAGTTGCATGACATGAGTCAGATCTGACGGCTTACCTATGACCAATCAGATCTGATACCATGCTACAGTATAACTCCAGAACGCTGTCATTTGCAGACGACATCATGGTGTACAGATAGGGGAAAACAGGGATGAAATTGCTAATAAACTCCAGGAAGAACTGAACCGTATAATGGCCTGGTGTGATGTTTCTGGTGCAACGATAAACCGTACCAAGGCTGTGTTATCATGGTTCTCCCTAAATAATCACATTGTGAAGTCTGACACGTCACATGTCACTTTAGATGGACATACACTCACCGAACAGCATCTATGAGTTATTTGGGTGTAAAATTTGATCGTAGTTTATGCTTTAGGGACCATATCGACCAAGTTATTGCCAAGGCTCGCAACACACTATCCGCACTGAGAATCATGGCGGCTACTAACATTGAGCAACGCCTTCTTGTGCTCTTGTACCAAGGCATTGTTCTGTCATGTATAGAATATGCATGCGCTCTCCTAACAATTAGTCCTACGCAAACAGTGAGACTGGAAAGAATTCAGAATGAGGCTATGCGCATCATTCTGGGATGCACCAAAGATACACCAGGAGTGTTAATGCGATTCCTTCTTGACCTCCCAACTATTGCTAACAGAATTGAAACTTGGAGGGTTCGATCATATCTAAGAATCAATGCAAACAAGGAACATCCTCTCCATGAAGAACTCATTAAAGAGAAAGGGTGTAGACTCAAGAGAGGCAGATCATGGCTGAGTCAGGCGGAAGATACTCTTAGGAAAATATGTGATCCTTCCAGAATTGAAACAGGAGAGGAATGGATTGCTGTGCCACATCAATTTCAAACTGCTTTCACCGTTATTACATCTATTAAGAAAAACTACGAACAAAATAATCTATCACTGCTAAACGTGGAGGTGGAGGATCTCTTGAATGACATCATCAATGATACAGATGTGGTTATTTACACCGATGGTTCAGTCATTCGCCAACAACGCTGTTCGTGGGCTTTTTCAGCACGCTCAGGAGGAAAAATAATAAGGGAGGCCAGTAGGGCCTACGCAACAACCACAAGTAGCTTGACAATGGAGCTTCGGGGGGTTACGGAGGCAGTGAACTGGTTGGCATCTCACAATTACTCTCGTGTTTTCATACTCAGTGACTCCATGAGCATGATTCGTAAAGTCGAATCAGGTATGGTGAAACGCAACTGGGTGGAGGTACTGGTACAGACAATGATCAGAGAAATCACCTTCATTTTTTCCCTGGGCACGCAGGAGTTAGGGGTAATGCGCGAGCTGATAGATTGGCTGGCTTGACTACAATATCAGAGGGAGCTGCCATGGATCGAAGTGGCATTCTTCACGCATTGAGAGAGTCTTTCCGAACAGAGGAGTTTCAGGGCTGTGAATCCCACTCGCTGACCCGATTGAAAGAGATGGGTGTCAATATTGGTGCAGCCGAAAAGAACAACATACTAAATATGCAAAGAGATTGATTAATCAACATCGCACTGGCGTGTTGGGTCGCTGGATTTGCTGAGGCGGAGATCGGAGCACCTATGGACATGTCCGAGTGCTATGATGATAGTCCTCATATAACTGATAACTCCAGATGTGGTACTTTAAATTGGGTTTTTTTTATATTTGCAACTTCTTAGTTATCCATCTGTAAAAACGTATGTCCTGTTGGATAATATGCATACAGTTATGCCAAAATTCATTTGGTCTTGATACCGAATCATCAAAAACACGGATATAACACAACAAGGGTGACTCATCTGGCCCTAGAACGCAAATTAAAGCTCCCATCCCTACTCTAAACGGCAAGAGTGGAGAGCCAACTCCATCTTCCACCTGGGAATAGACAATAGACCAAAGCATCAATACTGACACTGAGTTCTGGAATTTTGTTCACCTTAAATTTGGTATTTAGTTATCTTGCTATCGCCTGAATGTGATGTAGTCTTGGTCAGTTCTGGTTCACTGACTCTGTTTTGCCATAATGGATCTTTAAACATTTGGTGGTTTTTTTAAAAATTAGTGATAGATTCTGCCAGATATACAAGGGCTGATCATAGGTTCAGAAACTTATTTTTTTTGCTGCAAAACTATAATATGTATTAAAATGGCATTCATACAATGTATGTAACAACCATTTTTCTAAGCATGTGGTAAACCAATATCTCTGTGCATGTGCAGGTTCGAAACCTGTGATTTATAGTGACCTCTCAGTGATTTACGCAACCTGTCAATGTTTGACATGTTTTAAAAATGGACATGAATATTCAGCATCATGTGCGCGTTTATTTCTGCTTTCATCTTGGAATAACTTTTTTAAATGCTGAAATTAGCCTTTGGAGAGTCCTACCTAAATTGATCATACATTTGAGTGGTATTCTCGTTTTCAAGCTGTCGATCATTTTATAATCATCTGAATAAAGGCAGACAATCCACCTCCAACACTGACGAGAACGTGTCACATGTGCTCTTGCACATGATTTCATTTGATACTTGCAAGAAATCATATGAGTTGATCAAAGTCTGGTTATCAGAGAGGTTACAGAAGATGTTGGAATTTCATTTGATACTTGCCAGAAAGTCCTCACTGAAGATTTACAAATGAGATGGGTGGCTGCAAAATTTGTGGAGCAGAAGAACGATCGTTTGTCGATTTGCAATAACCTCCTTCAGAGAGCCAAAAACTATTCCATCTTTGTGTCCTTGATTATCACTGGTGAAGAAAGATGAGTGTACACAGATATGACTCCAAAACAAATGTTCAGTGGCTAACATCATCATCCACTTAACCAAAGATCATCATCAACTCGACCAAAGAAGCCACAACAGGCCAAGACTATGTTGATTATGTTCTTTGACATTGATAGGCTAGTCCATCATGAGTATGTCCTTGGCGGTCAAATTGCAATTACTGAATTCTACAAAACAGTTCTGCAATGCCTGCATGACTATGTGTGCAGGGATTGCACTGAGAAGTAGTGCACAGGCAGTTGAATTCTACATCATGCTCCTGCTCACAGATCTTTCATCAAAAATGATTTTTTGGTGAAACAACATTCCGTTGGTCCTGTATCATCCATACTCCACTAGTTTTGCTCCTTGTGACCTATTCTTGTTCCCACAGCTTAAGGTTGTCGATTCGGTGACATTCAATATATTCATGCCAACATGATGAGACAATTGGGGGGTATTATAGAAAGTGCCTCTGAGGGGGTCTCTGTTGCTAAGTGGTTAAGCCCTTTTCCTTGTGAGTCAGAGGTCGTGGGTTTTTCTTCTGCTTGTGATTGTTCTTTATGGCTGTTTTCATCATTCTAATGTGATATATAAATAGCCAGACACTAAGAACGGATGTACGTTCACAACCTTCAGTACCAATTGGAGCTCAGGTGCTTATCCTTCGGTGGTGTGTTCGGTTTCAACCAGCTGTTTATTCACTAGGGCGGCTCGCCCTAGAGTACGATCCATTCTGCCATATATTTGGGCCCGGATCTACGCCTTTACAATCATCTCTGATCTGAGTCATGGTGCTTGGACGTCATCTCACTCTGTGTAGGATGATCGGCGTCCGAAAAGTATTGCCCTTAGTCAGTGTTTGGGTTAAGCCTTTGCATCATCGTCTTTACTTTTCTATCCACAGTGAGTTTATCCAGAGTAGGAGTATTCTCAGCCTTTTCGGGGCGCGTGTTGGCAATTTGCAAGTGTTTACCCTGCATTTTCTAAATTAAATAAATTAAGTGTTTATTGGCGCTAGCAACGCAACTGAAATTTTGCGCGCAATTTCCCTAACTCAGTTCTTCCGGGGATGTTAGTTGTAAATGCAACAGTACCTTGCACAGTTGTCCCAGGGAGGGCAGTTTTGTGAGGCACTAAAATGCAACTTTAGAATTTGCACTCTGCCAAGATTTCTCTGCGCTTGGTCTCATCTACGGAGTTTACAGCAACCTTCACATGTATCGACACGATGGGTTACAGTGTGTTTCAGAAACACTTACCGAGACCTTTGTTTTTTTACTAGGTTCAAGCCACTTCTGTGCTTTCCAGTTTTCACCTGCATCTGTGTGCTCCGCTCACCCTTACGTTTTCCACGCCTTCCCGTTGCCCCATCAGGAGCACCTTGCATGTCTGCTCTGTCTTTTGACTCAGCCGAGACTTTTGGTTCGTTGCTGCTCTTTCCTATTTATTTTTGCCCCACAGCTGGCAATTTGTTTGCGACCCTATACTTTGGGGGAGTTAGGTTTCTTCACTGACGACTACTGTTTCTTTCGTTTCTGTTTTTTCTCACCGTGCACCCTTTCACAATGCCTCTGGCTTGTTTGGACGCAGAGCTAAATTCGAACCCCCCTCCTCAGAGCCCCGAACTTCGCCCAGTGTGGGCCCACGTGCAACTCAACCCTGATAATATGCTTTCATGTTGAACTTCCTTCCTTAGTTTAAAGGATTTGCTTGAAGTAAAAGTCCATTCTGATTCAGGTAGATTGTTGGAAGAGAAAGTCTTTAATACAGGAGATTATGTTGTGCGTATAAATCCTATCTGTATGATTTCTATAGTGCTTTCAAATCTCGTGCCCACAAACTTCTTCTAATATCTCAATAACCCTTGCAGAAATACAATGTAATTTTGCATGTGGTGTTAGATTTTCAATGACATTACGAATATATAATTTAAATTTATGTAGGTACTGCCATTTTACTGAAGCAGCAATTTTCTTTGATCTTTGACTACCTAATAATTATTTTGGTAGCACAAAATAGAATTTACAGCAATATAACAAATTTAACACTTTTGACAAGTCATAGGTGTATCCACATTATTCGCGTGAGTGGAAATCATACCCAAAAAAATTACTTTACTTCAACTTGTACCTTCATTTCGACACAGTTGTCATGTTAAGAGGTCAGGATGATTGTGGTGGTCTTGAGAAGGACCAGATGTGTACATTGATGACAATCTCATACAAACATCTGTATTGCATATTTTTTTACTAGACAACGTTGGAACTTTGTCTTCTTGTGCCACTACACTGTGGTATGATGCATTGTCCATTTTCAGACAAGAAGGCCTATCTAATGTCGGAAGAATAGTTTTCTCAGTCCACTCTCAAAATATGTGGCCGTTCATTTCTGTGTGGCAGTCCCCATTATCGGCCGATCCCGAAACAAATAAGAGTTCAGCATTCTTCAACAGCCATTTTGTCTACTGACTGCATGTGCAATTATAAAACGCTGCCCTTTGCCACTTGGTACTAATTTCCTAATCGTTCCATCTGATGACTGCCATCGTTTTCATTGCATTAATCCATGTTTTGTATAAATACACATCATAGCTTTGTGGACGCATTTCTCTAACTTCACGCAAATATTTGCTTCTGTCACAACTAGATGCGGCTTCTCACAGATAATGTTTCTTCCACTGGCTTATTTTTTAAATGTGAAGACTGTGGTTAATTTCTCTTCTCTTCCCCCACCCTCTCCCCGAATCAGCTCTCCATAATGTAGATTTTGAGACATCAATGTCTTTGTTCTTTCTAAGCCCCATCTTTAATTTTCTTAGTGTCACTGTTTCTTTCAACTCATCAACTCAAACATTCTACACAATTCTCTTCGAATAAGTTCTCTATCAAAATTATCTACTACTTTCTTTCTACTTTGCGTTCTTGGTTGCATTGAACATGTACTGAAAAGTCTTGGATACGTCAATTTACTCCCACAACGCACATTGCCCTCTGCTCAGGGTTAGAAATGCTCCCACCCTTAGCTTCTCTACAAAAATATTGATACATCTTCATTGTGATGCTTTGCAGTGTCACAAAATTTACTCTTATATTCATTGTAAAGACCCTACATTGTGCACGCCTCTGAAAGGAAATAGGATATTGAAAGGACCTCAGAAAAACCAAACGTAACTTGCCCGTTCAATTGTAAACACTTTTGGTCTTCTGGTAAATAATGGGAAAACCAGCTGTTTGTTTTGATTGCAACTGGTGATATCCTTGCAATGTCATGACGATTAATAGGGCACATGCAAAATATCACCTCTTTACGTTAAAGGGCTTCTGACTTACAGCTGTTCAAACATGGGCATGAATTTTGAAACGCACTATAGCATCCGGCCTTCCTTTTACACAGTGTCAAAAACCCGAGAGAGGTCAAAGAAGATATCAAGAACCTCCTTCTTTTCGTAAAATACATTTTTTATATGAGGTAGGTCAATTGGTCTTCTATGTTGTCACGATTCTTATATGTGTATAGTAATACTTGCTCTGTTATTTACACTGAATAGAGGTGAGAAAGATGTTGAGGTGAACCGCCTAGCAAAACTGCTCCTTTCTGAGCTAAATGAAGATTCTGAGCCTATTCAAGCACCATTGAAAGATTCCAGTAACATTGCAAGGTTAGTGCTAGTATAATCTAGTTATCCTTTTACATAAGTTAACTGATATAATTTTTGTTTGTAAACTTGTAGTTAACTGAGACATACCATTTTTGTGGCCATATAAGATACACTTTTCTCCAAAAAAGTCTCTATAAAATAATCTGACTTCAATACATAAACAGGCATACCATTATGTCTTGTTCATCCAATAATGCTACAGCCACTATATGCACACACTAAAATTGCATTCTGCCTTCAACAAGCAGGAATGGCATTCAAGCTTCAAAGAAATTGAAAATCTAATATTGTAGTTCCTATAGTAAAATCTAGTAATATTGTGGTTGACAGGTAAAAGTGTTTATTATACTTTTTGTGTATTTGTCACTACACCTTACTCAACCACAGATTATGGACTAGGAGACATTAAATTATTCTCTCTCTCTTGATTGTTCTTACGCCGTTTTTATCATTCTATTGCGATATATAAGCAGCCAAACATCAAGAACGGATGTACGGGCACAGTCTTCAGTACCTATTGGAGCTCAGGTGCTTATCCTTTGGTGGTGTGTTCGATTTCAACCAGCGTTTACTGGGTTCGCTCTCCGTTAGCCTTTTGCTGTCCCCAGCCAAAACCCACAGGGCAGCAACCCTTAGACGGCCTGGGCGTATGAGCGCCATCTGCCCAGCAAACTGGTCGTTTTGTGAACTCTTTGGTTTTCTGCCCGTCCAGTTTTGTGTACGGTTTGGTCCGCTAGTCTTTGATTGTCCCCAATCAAACTACAAGGCAGCAGTAGTTCCCCGTGAGTGGAAAAGAGCACTGGCTTTACCTCCGCTGGGCTTTCCAGTTGCTTTGCACACTCGGCTGGTCCGCACACCCTCTTGCCTGCCGTGCCTGGCTTTTCTGGCCGACCGTAAGCCCTCCCGTGCATTGTTCGCATGCGTGCTCGCTCAGCCCTGGTGCCTACCTCACGATTTCTCAATCTCCCGCCGTGCTCACATTTGCCTAGGCCGTCCGTGTGGACCCGCGTGCAGCTCAGCTCGACTCCCAGCATACTCATCGGCTCAAGAGAGAGGGCTCAAGAGAGAGCATGCGCGGGCTCCAAATTTCGCCCTGCGTGAGTCAACGTCTCTTCGATGACTTATAATTGTGGCCCTTAGATAGGGGCCTGAGTTTCGGCCTGTGTGGTCCCTCGTGCAGTTTAACTCGACTCCCAGCATGCGCAGGCTCTGAGTTTCGCCCCATGCGGTTCCATGTTTATCCTTCCAGCTTTTCCCATCGGCCGGGAGAGGCGAGCATTAATAAGCACTCTGGAATTTCACTCGCCTGTGTTGCGAGCGGGTCCCATCTAGCGTGACTACCTTTGCATCTCTACTTGCCCCAGAGTAGCTCTCCCACTGCACCTGCCCTCTTAGCCAGACCGGAACTACAGACTGTTACCAGCGTCACCACGTGGAGGTGAGGACAGGGGAATAGCGCCAGCTCACTATTCTGGCGCGCCATTGTTTCCTTGCGCCTTTGACCCCAAATTATTCAATTATAGTTGTTTAAATAGCTTGTGTGTTTTCCAGCCATTTCAACACATTTTAGAAAGTTAAATTCATGATTATATTATTTATGTCTAATGGTAGAAAATACTGCCATAAAGAACATATGGAGTAAATGATTTTTGTTCTTATTTATTCCCTTAGAAGTTATAGAAACAACAGTCATCATGGACGGGGTACAGGCAAGTCAATCGTCCTGCAACTGAGAGGTTTTCAGGATAAAGTAAATAATTTATCTGAGGTGTTGTCTTTAATTGCTTTCTTTCTCTCTCTTTCCTCTCTCATTCCTTTCTATTCCCAATTGAACATCACTAGCATTTACGTTGGTGTCTTATCTGGGCAAATGCTCGCAAAGATAAACGTGATTACATCCAGAAGTTATCTTTAGAGGCAGAAACAGCATCCAAAACTGGGAACAACAAAACACTCTTTCATATTATGAAACCTGATCGGGTTTTCAAGATGGCGGCCGAGTGTTGTTTTTAGTGACGGCGCTCGTAAAATTTGGGAATTCTGTACATGGGATTAAAAATATTCGCACGGAGTGCACATATTCGATAGTCAAAACAGGATTACTGTGTTTTTGTGGTTTTTTTATTTCTATTCTGGGCGGGATGCTGACGGATCGAGTTTGCGCCGCCACACGCATCGTCACCGCAATGTTTTAAAAACATCGATCCGCTGCCTTTGCGGAAAATTGTGTAGCAATCAAAGGTTAGGGAATGCTAACCCGAAACAAATGCTTGCAGTAAACGGATGCACCAGGCCGTAAGGCGCATAACTTGGTCCAACGACCCCTCACAATGAGGAATGGGATAACGGATTCAACGGTCGCCGATCTGTCTCTGAGATTTAGCCACGCAGTAACAATGTCGGACCTACCATCACGAGGGTGGCCAAAGCTAACTGCGGGAGATCACACGGGAACAAAAGCAAGGGAACAACAGAAAATATTATAGATCAGGCCCCATCGGACACAATGAGACTCAACATAATTCACTGGAACGCCGAGGGAATATACAACAAAAAGCAGGCCCTAGCAGTTAGACTCGCCAGTGAGAAAATAGACGTTGCGTGTATCCAGGAAACACACCTCAACCCCAACACAGATTTTCTGTCTGAGGATATCAGGCATTCAGACAAGACAGAGGCCACAAGGGGGGAGTATCCAACACAGATTTTCTGTCTGAGGATATCAGGCATTCAGACAAGACAGAGAAGGCCACAAGGGGGGAGTACTCATACTCGTGCGCAACCATATACCCATGAAACAAATAGAAGTCAACACAAATGGGGAAGCAGAAATCATCGGAATTGACATCTTTGTAGACAAACAAATTCGAATCTACAATATATATTGCCCAAACGACAGAGCCCTTATGCTGGAGGCCATGACATTGACCAATACAAACTGTCTAGTAGTGGGAAACTTCAACAGTCACTCTGAAAGGTGGGGATACCAAGACACCAACGCAAGGGGCGAGGAGGTAGAAGAGTGGGAAATAGATAATAACCTACAACTCATGAACAGACCAGATGACCCACCAACCTTCTACTCAAGAAGATGGAAAAATACATCCACCCCAGACCTGGCCTTTGCTACTGGTGACATAGCCCACAAACTGGATCGAACTGTCATGAACCAGCTAGGAGACAGTGACCACAAACCTGTCAACCTCTCCTTGAACCTTAAATACTCCCCAAGTCCAAAACCAATACCCAGGTAGAACTACAAAAGAGCTGACTGGATACAGTTTCAGACTCAGCGACATCTACTGTGAGTCCATAAACACACACCAAAAAAAGATAAATAACATGACAGACCGGCTCAACACATCCATCTTGAGGACAGCAAGAGAATCAATTCCTAGAGGTGCAAGAAAAGACTACAAACCTTATTGGTCAGAAGAGGTCCAAAATGTTGAGGAAGAATTGAGTCAGGCCAGAGAAAGAGCAGAAATTGAACAGAGCATAGACAGCAACATAGCACTGAAGGCAGCCTCAGCTAAATATAGGAGATCAGTTAAGCAAGCTGCAAGACAGAGCTGGAGAGACAAGACTGAAAGCCTCAACTTGGACAGAGATGGAAACAAGCTATGGAAACTATCGAAAACCCTCAGTGACGAAAACACAAACCATCCTCCAATCGCCATAGAAATCAATAAAAAATTGCTAACAGGGAAAAGAGCTGCCAACATCTTTATTAAAAAATATGCAAGAGTGAGCCAGGTCAGCATATCCACAGAAAGACTAAATATGGCAGTGGAAGAGAGGCAATCCCTCGAGTACTCACCCACAGCACCAGAAGAACTTATGGTGTCTAATTTCACTATAGATGAGCTCGAAGAAGCACTTCAGTGTCTTAACCTTAAGAAGTCACCAGGAAAGGATGGCATCACAAATGAAATGGTCTGGAGAGAGGGACTAAAAATCAAACTTCTCAAACTTGGAATTAGAGGACGCATGTATGGCTGGATATGTCACTATCTAAAAAACAGAACAGCCAGAGTATAGGTCCAAGGAAAACTTAGCAGGAAGGCTATCATGGAACAAGGTGTTCCCAAGGAGTGGTCCTGTCTCCACACTATTTCTTGTTTTTATGAATGACATTATGGAAGACATCCCTAACAGAGTGCATGGTGCAATCTACACTAATGATCTGGCACTGTGGACACAAGAAGAATCGATAGCAGTAGCCACCACAAGGATGCAAGCTGCTCTTCAAAAGCTGGAAAAATGGACCAGTACCTGGCTGCTCACCATAAATGAAAAGAAAACCACCTTCACAGTCTTCAGCCTCTCAAAGAAGAAACAAATGGTGAAACTTAAGATAAATGACCACCTACTCCCAATGGAGGAATGCCCAACATATCTGGGAATCACCATGGACAGCAAAATGACTTGGAAAACTCAGATAGACAAAGTTGGAAAAAGAGCAAAGCAGAGAATGAGGATTATGAACAAGTTAGCAGGCACCACCTGGGGTGCAGATTGTGGTATCTTGAAAAGGTTATATACAGGAAGAATCCGACCAGTACTCGAGTATGGCATAGCAGCCTGGGCTACAACCTCCAAGACACAATTTGCAAAGCTAAGCAGAGTTCAAAACCAGACCTCACGGATCATCACTGGAGCCATGAAGTCTACCCCATAGAAGTACTGGAAACTGTGACAGGTCTCCAGCCAATGGAGGACAGACGGGACATGAAGGTTCTTCAACAAGGAGAAAATTCAAGAGACTGACGAACCATCCAATGCACCTCCGAATCAACAGCTACGGTAGGGGCAGATTAAAAGAAGTAACTTCATGGCAACTCCAAAGAACTTGCGACAAAGACGCAATATTGACACTGGCTCAACCAAACACATCCAACCAGCCAGCACCTCCCCTTCCTGGGCATGCAGTCTCCCAGAGCTCTCAGAAGAAATAAGTGGCATTGGCAAGAAAGGCACACAGACAGACCTGGAGAGAAGGCTCATTGCAGAAAAACACATAAATCCTTTCGTTCGCTTGAAATATGTCTCTATATTCAATGTTATCTCTTGTATGAACTTCACTGTCTTTGTAGCTCACACAGAGGTCCGTGTAGTTTTATGTCGAGTGTTGTTTCGTTAGGCCAGTGAGTTTGCCTCAGTGTATCATATTCAGGGCAGTCTTGAAGTATGTGCTCTGCAGTCTGGTTTGCCTGTCCACATGTACACATGGCTGAATTGCCAATCTTGAATTTTGTATACATGTGGCTGCGGAGCCGATTGTGTCCTGTTCTAAGGCGCAGAATAACAACTTGTTCCAATCTGCTCATATTATAGTAATCGCCTTGTGTTGGTATTTGTGGCAACACATAAATGAAAACTACCCAATGGACTGATGGACACATGCATACACGGATGGCTCTGCTACAGATGCCACCCACAATGGAGGAGGGGAGTTGTCCTCAGAAAAATAAATGGAGAAGAGCTAACCTTGGCTCTGGCCACCGGCAAGTTCTCAACCAATTTCAGGGCTGAGGTAGAGGCCCTCTGTGCAGCTGCAAAAATGGCACTACAAAATATGAACCAAATACATGGAAAAATAGTGCTCTTGACTGACGCACTGTCCGCTATCTCAGCACTGAAAGGAACACAGAACTAAGTGATCTCAAGTCAACCTTAGCCCAGTTATTCCATGAATCGGAGAGGGTAGTAATCCAGTGGATACCCTCACACTGCAAGATCAAGGGAATGAAGATGCTGACAGACTGGCTAAAGAGGGAGCAGGAATGCCTCAAGAAAACAACCTGGTTAGCTATGAAGAAGCAAAACCATCGCCAAAGGGCACTACAGGGCAAAGTGGGATAAAGAACACCCAAACCACAACAAGAATGATGGATATTACCAACTGTCCAGAAGGGACCAGACAGCTATACTTCGCCTTTGGACGGGTCACAACAGAATGAGACACCACCTGTACACCAAATTCAAGATAGGCACCAACGACTTGTGCCCCTGTGGCTTAGCAAGTATGACAACAGAACATATCCTACAGAACTGCCCCCAGTATGCAGACCTGAGAAGAAAGAGGTGGCCCACTTACACCAGCGTCCAAGACAAACTGTATGGCGTGGCTGATAATCTGAGGCAGACGGCTGCCTTTGTTAGAGAATCCGAAATCCCAATCTAGTGAGAACGCAGAAGAAGAATATTATGAAACAGCTAACGAATCATCCGCCGACCGCAAGCTCTCCTATGAAAGGGAAAAACAACGAATCAATACCATCACAACAAGCACAATCGAAAAGATGGGCTGAACATTTTAAAGAGGTATTAAATAGACTCAACCCAGCGATAAAACCAATTTTTGAAACAGAAATACAAATGTCATCATTAAATGCATCCATAGACGACTTCTCAATGGAAGAAATTAAACAAGCCATCAAGAAACTGAAAAACAACAAAGCCAGTGGTAGCGATGCTATTTCCGGAGAAAATATAAATATTATATATATGAAGCAAATACACATATAGATTACAAGGCATGAGATGAGAAAGTACTAAGAAGCATAGGAATGTAATGCGTTGTCCAAGAGGCCGCAAGGTACCATATAATGAAATAAAACGGTTCTCCAGAGCAAATCGACTACGATCATCAGAGGAACATGATCGGATGGCTGTGACCTGACATCGCAAGCTCCTGAATGACCAGTATCATTGAAATGGGTAGCTACAGGGGTCTTGGACTCAACGCATTACATTCCTATGCTTCTTAGTACTTTCTCATCTCATGCCTTGTAATCTATATGTGTATTTGCTTCATATATATAATTTATATTTTCACTTGATTGTATATTGTTTCTCTTCTTTTCCACTTCTAGTTTTGTGTTGCACTCATTTTGTTATTCGTTTTTATTCCCAGTTCATTAGATACATTTGCATGTTTCGTTATCGTCCATTTGTAAGTGTTCTCTATAATTCGCACATCCTGTTGTGTTGTTTGCTTGATAAAGGCCTTTTGGTCGAAACGCTGCTGTTTATCATCACTGTTTCTGTATTTTGTAAAACTATAGTACTTTGTACGTGTTTCGCTATTTACCAAGTTTTACTGCAGTCTTCCCCTATTTCGATATTTCCGGAGAGATGCTAAAAGCAACTGACGAGGAATCATTGGGATTCCTACGTACCTTAATGAACGATGTTTGGCAGAATGAGACCCCTCCAAAATATTTGGAAAGTTGTGAAAGTTGGAAATCAACAAAGAAAATTGATAAAAAAACTGGACAGCTTTGAGAATAAATGTCTCGAAAATTATTAAAAGTAAAATGGAGTGATTTCGTTTCTAACAACACAGTGAGAAATAGAACACACCAACAACCCGTATCAAATATTATAAGGAAACGAAGGTGAAATATTTAGGTCATGTTCTTAGATCAGATGAAAAGCGACTAAATCGACAAGTCCTTATGTGGTCACCAGTTGGGAGAAGAAAACGTGGAAGACCAAAGACCACTCTTCAAGAACCATCCAACAAGAAAGTAAACTATTGGGATGTAAAACCATACAAGATCTGCAACTGCTAGCAACGAACCGCATCACATGGAGATCTAAAACCTCTGCCCTATGTGCCGCCTTGGCACGAAAGGAACAAACTAACTAACTTATCTGGGGGAAATAACTGCTCCAGACTTAGTCCTGGTTTCTGTCTTGTAGAATCTGCACAGGAGGATACTTCAATGAATTCATGTCACATAAAGGGTATTTAAAAGCAGAATTGTGCTATGACAATTCATTTGAATAGCGCAGAACCAGGTCATAAATTTGTACACCTGAACCTAGAAAGAGTGTCCCACCCCCTTCCTAGATAACAGGAATACATAATATACACAGGACAAAGCATAGTGATGTAACCTACCATGTATATCTTAAGAAGACTAAGGAAGATTGATCGTGGGTTTCACCTGTGTCATGCCAGGAAAGCAAAAATAGTACCACTGCGACCTACAAGGCATGTCATAAGAGGTGCCTGATGTAGGGCCTAGGAAAACTACCCTAGTAAATAAAAAGCATTGCAGAAATCAAATGTGCACTCGTACTTGTAGCCGCATAACTGGCACAACGTGCAATTGCTCTTAGGCTCAGATCACATACAAATCATACAGAGTGGTTAACAAGTGGTCGTTGTGGAGCATTCAAAGAAGATAGTGGGTTTGACTACCTCACCATATAACAGAACTTTTGCCAAAATATCAACAGATAGTAGAGAATAACTAGCCAACTCTAGTCGTGGGTTTGACTACCTCACCATTTAACAGAACTTTTGCCAAAATATCAACAGATAGTAGAGAATAACTAGCCAACTCTAGTCGTGGGTTTGACTACCTCACCATATAACAGAACTTTTGCCAAAATATCAACAGATAGTAGAGAATAACTAGCCAACTCTAGTCGTGGGTTTGACTACCTCACCATATAACAGAACTTTTGCCAAAATATCAACAGATAGTAGAGAATAACTAGCCAACTCTAGATTTTACATAATAGAGAATAGGTTAAAGCAAGTGTGTGAGAAAATACACAGAAAAATGCAAAGATTATGAGAATAAACACAACAAATAAAATCAGATCTTGACAGCAACATAGATAAGATTAGAGGAGTGAATAAAGAAATCAAAATAAGAATACAAAAGGAACTAAGTGAAAAGTAAATTTATGGAAATCAAATGAATTCTCTCTCGCGCGATCGTTCTTTTGCAGTCATTTTTGTAATTCTTATTGTGATTAATAAACAGCCTAACATCAAAAACGAGTGTGATACGTTCACAATCTTCAGTACCATTTGGAGCTTTGGTGCTTATCCTTCAGCGATGTGTTCAATTTCAACCAGCGATTACTGGGTTCACTCTCCATCAGCCTTTGACTGTCCCCAGCCAACCTGCAAGGCAGCAGATTAAAATTAATTCAAGTCTAATACTATGCTGATGATCTTTAACTTGAATGTCATCAGTCCTTATGTACGGCTCTGAGACATAAAGAAAGAGAACAATGGCTACCTTTAAATATAGACTGAAATGGTATACCAAGACTGTCAGTAAGAAGTTGTTTATAATGTATAAACTGCAACCTGTCAATAATTTGAAGGTTTGAACTTATTCCTTCCTTTGCGTTCCCTGCCTAGACTGATGGACCAACTTTTATCATGAATTTTACTGTTGTTTTTAGCTAGTAGTAACTTCATATTGATGATTTGGGTGCTCTGTTTCTGTGTGTATGAGGATCATTATCAGGTGCTGTGCCGCCTGGCGTAGGCGATCATGGATCTCCACAAATCTCTATCTTTTGTGTTTGCTATCAACTCATGTTGACGCTCTACCGTGCCATGAAGTCAGGCTATCAAAAATTTTCTCTCTCTGTCTCGTCTACCCTCAATTTTACCAGTTGGTACAATGTGTTCTAAACATCCCATCCTCATAACATGCCCGAAAAATGATGACTGCCTCTTTCTTATATTGATGTTTTTCTCTGTGTCTTGACCTCATTCAACACCTCAATATTAGTCATTTTAGCAGTCCATGTGATTCTCATCATTCTTCTGTAAAACCACATCTCTATGGCCTCCTGAGATTTTTCTATCTTTGTTTATTGTCCATGACTCGCATCCGTGTATTAGTTCTATGTAGCACTCCATAACTCGCATTCTGACCTCAACTGACAAGGACTTGTTGCATATGATGCTTCTCATTTTCAGGAACGATGTTTTCACTTTCCCTATTCTGCTCTTTATTTCTGATCAGCATCTGCCATCTGATGTTATCAGGACTCTGATCACGATGCGGATAACGATGTTAAATTATATTCTTTGTTTTTTATTTCTGCTCTATTTAACATCTACACAGAGAAAATCTTCAAACAACTAGAGGGAATGCCAGGACTCAAGATCAATGGAAAAATAATAAACAACTTAAGATATGCAGATGACACAGTATTGGTAGCAGAAAATGAACAAGATCTACAAGAACTAGTGGACCAATTGGACAGAACTAGCAAGGAATATGGATTAGACATTAACATACAGAAAACAAAAACTATGGTAATAAACAAGGAAATGGAAAAACCTAAAATGAATATAAAAATACATGGAGAATTACTACATCAAGTTTCTTATATCTTGATCAGATGATAACAGATGATGGCAGATGTATAACAGAAATTAAAAAGAGAATAGGAATGACCAAAGATAATTTCAATAGTATGAGAAAGTTACTGACATCCAAACAAATCACAAACAGGCTAAAAATGAGAATGATCAAATGCTATATATATCCTATTTTAATGTATGGCTCGAAACATGGACAATGAACAAGCAGTTAGAAGACAGAATTGATGCATTTGAGATGTGGATATGTAGAAGAATAGGCAGAGTATCATGGACAGAAAAACAGACAAAGAAGTTTTAGGAAAACTAGGCATGAAGAAACAACTATTAAGAGAAATAAAATTCAGACAAGTAAAATATTTTGGGCACATAAAAGACATGACACCATGATAAAACATTTACTAGAGGGGAAAGTTGAGGGGAAGAGCAAGAGGAAGACCGAGAGATAAGTGGGAGGAAACTTTAAGAAATGGACAGGTTACAGTCTGGCAGTATGCAACACCAAGGCGAAAGACAGAGGATGCTGGAGATTCATTACAGCCAACCTTCGATGTGGAGACTGCACCTGATGATGATGATTTATATTAAACATTTTTGCCTTGTTGGAGTTACACAGTCACAAAAACATCTGTGTTCTGTTTTGTCTATAATTAACATTGCCATTTTATTTCCTTTGTGAATTCCAGAGTGATCGAGATCTGTGTGCCAGGTTACTACTAAAAATTAATGGTGTTATTAGCATTACTTTTGATATGGGAAAAAAGCGATGCATCCTGCGTACAAAGTTAGATGTAAAACCAGAGGTAATTTTGCATTATTACTTGTATTGGTTGTTCTTTGTCTCTGATTATGCAGATGCATACTTTAATTAGTCATTTAGGGTTACATATATTGCACAAGTCATTTATAAAATCATAATCCATCTTTTTGTATAGCAAATGCTACTAAAAGCATTATAATCATCTCATTTTTTATTGGACATGCCATTTATACCATCATCATTATTATCCATCTTTTATCATCATACATTTTTCGTCATTATATCGCCCGTGTGGTGCCAGCACCTACAAATCCCCCAGATATCCAACCTGCAGAAATTGACTTGGACATCAACTGTGAGAAACCATCCAAGGAGGAGATTAGTAAAGCCATTAAACTTTTGAAAGATGGGAAAGCGGCCGGTCCAGATGGTATTCCAGCGGAGGCGGTTAAAGCCAACATAAACACATCCACAGAAATACTGTATGAATTATTTAGCAGAATCTGGGAGACCGAAGAAATACCAGCAAACTGGAGAGAAGGATACCACGGAAAATGTGAGCACTGCGAAAACTGATGGTGACCAGGTACGAGGGCAGAGCTAGCACGCACGCTGGCGATGCCATAGTGGGCCCCACCAAGGGGCAGGCGAGCATGGCATGGCTTGCAAGGAAGGCATGGCAGGCGAGAAGGTGTGCAAACTATCGGAATGTGCAGAACATCTGGAAAGCCCAGCAGAGGTAAAGCCAGTGCGCGTTCCCGCAGGGAACTACTGCTGCCTTGTTTGATTGGGGCAATCAAAGGCTAGCGGATCAAACCGTACACAAAACTGGATGGGCGGCAAACCAAGTTGTTCACAAAACGACTGGTTCGCTGGACAGATGGCACTCATAAACTCGGGAGGGCAGGCGGTCTAAGGGTCGCTGCCCTGAAAGAAAATAGCAGCCTGCTGCCTTGTGGGTTTTGGCTGGGGACAGCAAAGGGCTAACGGAGAGCGAACCCAGTAAATGCTAGTTGAAACCAAACACACCACCAAAGGATAAGCACTTGATCTCCAATTGGTAACTGAAGGCTATGCACGTACATTCCGTTCTTGATGTTTAGCTGTTTATAAATCACAATAGAATGATAAAAACGGCTTAAGAACGATCGCGAGAGAGATGGGGCAATCGACCTGGCATTGGTTTCATCCGCCCTTGCTCCATATTGTAGATGGTATGTCTTAGGATACCATGGTAGTTATGACTGCCCATGTGTTATCTTAATCGAGAGGCGCAGATTGAGCAGAAGTAAGATTACGTCGAAAGCATTCACGTATGACAACGCAGCTTGAGACTCGATTAGTAAAATTCAACATACCAATGCCCAAGTATCTCATCAGGTGCGGAAGAATATAACACAGCCACTGTGGTGGAATAGGGAGATTGAAACCATTTGGCGCACCAAAAGAAAAGAGATTAATGCATGGCCAAAGGCACGCCAAGCAGCCACAGCCTTGCCGAAGCATATCTTGGCGTTGAAAGTGGACATGGATGAGAAAATGGCACTTTTTAAGATTTGTGCTAACCAAGCAAAGTCCGCTAGGTGGGAAGAATTTGCTGCACAAATGTTCTCCGATAGCTCCCTCCAGAAATTTTGGCGGTTTCACCAGGCATGAACGGCGCGCCACACAGATGTATCATACCAGATTTTCACGATCTGGTGTGACGAAAAACTGACGTAGATAAAGGAATTACTTTTCTGTATCATTTTATTCAACAGACAAATCGAAATGACAGGGAGGCAAGACTCAATATAATTTTGCTGTTATTGGAGCAATGTGTCGCCACGGAGTGGAATGATGATCTTGAATTCACTAGTGAAGAAATACGTGCAATACTTAAGAGATCACACAATACCTCCCCAGGCCCCGATGGTATCCAGTACAGTGACATAAGCAGGATATCGGATGAAGACATGAATGAACTTAGTAAAGAATTCAACACTAGTTTACAAAATTGCGAGATCAGAGAGGAATAGCTTCACAGTTACTTAATACCACTGGCAAAACCTAACAAAGATCACAAACACTTAAGCGGTTTTAGAATAATTACAATGCAGAACACAGTGGGCAAGCTTCTGGAAATGTTAGTGGCATGCAGACTCACAGGATTTGGAGGAACGTCACATGTTTCCTTCCACCCTCGGCAGATACAGGCGGAATAAAGAAACTTGGTGTAATGCATCGATCTTTGCATATGACGTCTTTGAAGGTTTCCAGGCTGGTGTGGAGACATGTGCTGTTGTACTAGATCTCGAGGATGCCTATAACAAAGTTCCAATCACATACCTTATACAAATGCTCACGCTACTCAATATCGGCACATTACTCATAAGATGGATTACAAGGACCCTGTTTGAGAGAAAAGTGGCAATTGGTACTCTGTGCCGACAAAAAT
This sequence comes from Arion vulgaris, assembly GCA_020796225.1. Taxonomy (NCBI): domain Eukaryota; kingdom Metazoa; phylum Mollusca; class Gastropoda; order Stylommatophora; family Arionidae; genus Arion; species Arion vulgaris. The sequence continues at coordinate 30,933,984 of CM036763.1, read as the reverse complement.
TTCACAGGGATCCCCACTATCTCCAATACTATTCAATGTATTCACCATAATGATTACGAAGCAGCAACTGTTTGACAGGGGACAAACACTGTCATTTGCAAACGACATCATGGTGTACAGACAAAGGAGAAACGGATAAAATTGCTAATAAACTACAGAAAGAGCTGAACTGCATCATGGCCTGGTGCGATGTTTCTGGTGTAACAATAAACCATACCAAAGCTGCGCTATCATGGTTCTCCCTAAATAATCACATTGTAAATTCTGTAATATCACATGTCACTATAGATGAACATACACTCACCCAAACAGCATCTATGAGTTATTTGGGTGTAAAGTTTGATCGCAGTCTATTCTTTAGGGACCATATCGACCAAGTTATTGTCAAGGCTCGCAACGCACTATCTGCACTGAGAATCATGGCGGCTACTAACATTGAGCAACCCTTTCTTGTGCTCCTGTACCAAGGCATTGTTCTGTTATGTATAGAATATGCATGCGCTCTCCTAACAATTAGTCCTATGCAAACAGTGACACTGGAAAGAATTCAGAATGAGACTATGTGCATCATTCTGAGATGCACCAACGATACACCAGGAGTGTCAATGAGATTCCTTCTTGACCTCCCCACTATTGCTAACAGAATTGAAACTTGGAGGGCTCGATCATATCTAAAAATCAATGCAAACAAGGAACATCCTCTCCATGAAGAACTCATTAAAGAGAAAGGATGAAGACTCAAGAGAAGCAGATCATGGTTGAGTCAGGCGGAAGATACTCTTAGGAAAATATGTGATCCTTCTGGAATTGAACCAGGAGAGGAATGGATTGCTGTGCCACCTCATTTTCAGACTGCTTTCACCGTTATTACATCTATTAAGAAAAACTACGAACAAAATAATCTATCACTGATTAACGTGGAGGTTGAGGCCCCCTTGAATGACAACATCAATGATACAGATGTGGTTATTTACACCGATGGTTCAGTCATACACCAACAACGATGTGCGTGGGCTTTTTCAGCACTCTCTGGAGGAAAAATAATGAGAGGCCAGTGGGACCTACGTAACAACCACAAGTAGTTTGACAATGGAGGTTCGGGCGGTTACGGAGACGGTGAAATGGTTGGCATCTCACAACTACTTCGTGTTTTCATATTCAGGACTCCATGAGCATGATTCGTAAAGTCGAATCAGGAATGGTGAGACGCAATTGGGTGGAGTTACGAGTACAGACAATGGTCAAAGAAATCACCTTCATTTTTGGCACGCAGGAGTTAGGGGCTAGTAATGAACGAGCTGATAGATTGGCTGACTTGGCTACAATATGAGAAGGCGCTGCCATGGATCGAAATGACATTCTTCATGCATTGAGTCTTTCCGAACAGAGGAGTTTCAGGGCTGTGAATACCATTTGATGACCAGATTGATAGAGATGGGTGTCAATATTGGTGCTGCCCGAAAAGAACGACTTCTAAATATGCAAAGAGATTGATTAATCAACATCGAACTGCAGTTGGGCTGCTGGATTTATGGAGATTGAAGCACCTATGGACATGTCCGAGTGCTATGATGATAGTCCTCATATAACTGATAACTGAAATTAACAAGGAAGAATACTGGCCATCTCCACATGCTAAAGATTAGTTTTGTATACAATATTCCACTCCAATGTTACTTGTTGAGATTACCTTAACTATAAAAAGATGTAGAAGCACAATATTTTCATCACTAGCAGATGCATCAAGATTTCAGTCAAGTGAATCTTGTCAATTGTAAAATTATTTCTTGTTGCAATATTGAATGAGATTTTAGTGAAATTAATTAAATTTGATGTTAAGTCTGACATTTATTTTTAATTGCCATATTTTCATTTATATTCTAGACTCTAGCATCGTCAATAGCAAAGTCAATGACAATGACAGCCCAGCAAGTAGTAAGAAATGAGAGCGGTGAAGAGGTAATTTTGAAACATTCTTACTCCTCACTGATATTGTTTGTGGCTATTAATTTTGTAGCAGTCTATTCTGACAAGCTAAATTAAGTAATCTTATACATGGAATACCAGGTCTAGTGTACAGGTGGTGTGACTTGATCTTGAATGGAAGATCAGTCTATTTATAAGAATAAGCCCTTTGTCATCTTGCCAGTTTTCAAGCTCCTCTCCTCTAGATATAAACATATTTTCATTGTGTGTCATTCTTATTGTCTCTTGCCTGACTCTTCTGTCTTCAGCTCATTGACTTGCTAGAGTAGACTGTGGTCTTTTTTGTGCATTGGAAGGTCTGACCAGACTTTGTTTTCCAGCCACCTCATATTCCACATCAAGTAGTTGATCTTAATGGTGGTGTAGTTCTCTCTAAATAATGCACCTAAAACCAACAAAGGCAAAGAAATGCATCTAACCAATCCAAACTGGAAAAGGAATGAGAGGAATAGGAATTAAATTCAACTGAAATATAACTTTTTTAAAGTGGAAAAGGTAACTTAGCTATTTACTTAGACTTTAGTACATCCAGATGGATACTTACTAAATGAAACCCAGAACTTATGTGCATATCAAGATAGCTAGAGCACGTATGTACCTAAAAATAAGTGCTAAAAAGGATCACCTATTGCACTAGGTGCTAAGCACCAGTGGCGGTAACTAAGGCTTTACGTTGGCTAGAGTCACAAAACTACACTCATGCGTGCATTCTGAGTGATTCATTGAGTATGATCCGCAAGGTAGAGGCTGGTTCGGTGCGCAGGCAATGTACTGAATCACTACAAGCGTAAAAATTTGCAGAATCACACTTATCTTCGTCCGGGCACATGGGTGTCTTTGGCAATGAGAGAGCAGACAGGCTGGCTGGCTCTGCCACCATATCAGAGGGTCAGCCAATGGATAGAGCTGGTATTTTGAATGTCCTCATAGAGTGTGGCCGCAAAGAAGATTTTCATTTAAACCAATCCACGTCAACTACTAGATTGCAGGAGCTGGGTTTGAAGATTGGAGTAGCAAAAAAAGAACGGCATAACAGGTACGTGAGTAGGCTCATCAATCAAAATCGAACTGGTACGGTCAGTCGCTGGACACTGTTGGAGATATTGCGAAGGAGATCGGAGCACCTATGGACATGTTGGAGTGCAATGAAGATATTCCAAACTGAAACCCAGAACTTATGTGATTATTAACCCTCTTATTCCTAGCCCTTCAGAAAAAATTCCTACCGAATTCCCAGGGCAAGGGAAATAACCCAACAATAATGAGAAGTGCTTGTGAAATAAAATTCATAACAAATACAATTTCTAATCAATATTTGTGATTTAAAGTCCAATTTACAGCTAAATGGATGAGGTACTAGTTTGTAAACATGTATGTTGTCAATACCATACAAGTTGGATGTAAAAATTATACAAGTGAAGAAATAAAAAATGAATGACAATATTGAAGTATATTTCACTCAAAAATGTCAGTTTTTATTGAGGATAAATGTAAATTGAAAGGTTGAAAAGCAATCTCCCTAGCAGAGGTTGATTTTACATGTAGGGCAGCTATCACTTGTTTCCACACACCTTCGTGGTGCAGTCCTCATCTTCATTTAGAAACACTAACTGCGGCTCTGCATTCTGCCAAACAGTAGCGTTGAGTCGGTTGATGGTTGGCATGAATGAAGTTTATCAGTCCTGCAGTATCTGGGAGTTTATCAGTCCTGCAGTTGCCTAGCCTGAATGTTTGTATGGGCATGAGGACCCTTATACAATCTAGACAGAGGTTCAACCTTCCACATGTCCATATTGTCCTCATGGAACGAATTTGGAATTGACATTGAGGTACAAATATTTGCTGATACTTTCAAATCTATTTCTTGACACTATATTTGACAAAGCAGGCACATTCAACAGTTTATCGGTAAACCAAAACATTCTGTAGTAAGGTAACTGGTGAGTTCGACACATATAGTTTACATAAAGAAAGATATTGATGTAATCAAAAGAAACAGATGTCCATGAAGGATCTGGATTTTCCTGAATTTTCATAGAGCAAATGCGCTGGTTAGCTCTGTCCAGTTCTAAAAAAAAATACCTCACGTAAACATCGCGCGTGCCGTAATGACAAATAGAGAATATTTTGAATCTGAATCAATGTCATTTGCAGAACCTGTTTCTTCACTAAATTGTTCGATATTGATAGTGCTCAGCTGTTGCAACTATTCTCTCTCAACTTTACAACCTGGGTGGATGGAGGGAGGCTGCGGTGTTCGCATCCATGGACAATCGTAATTCATTGTTACTAATAGTTAGGCAAACCGTCGTAAACACTAGAACTAGCGTCGTATATTTTCGCACGCAAATCTTGAATTAATTATATATCAATCCGATTTATCCACGATCTCGGCAGCATATTTTCCATCAACTGAATCATAAATCACAAGTTTTCTAGAAAATATAAGGACCTTTTCAAAATTACGATACTGAAACCAATAACACTAGAAACACGCGGATTTCTAAAATGCCAGCAGCCATTATCGGCAATTACATCAGGGCTAAATTTAGCGTGTCTATTCGCAAGGAAAGATATAGAAAAACGATTTAAAAAGGTATATACCCGCCGGGCGGTAACGGCCGCTACGGGTTTATACCGATAAAGGCGATTCGGCCGTTCCAGGAATAAGAGGGTTAAAAAAAGGATGCATTACTGTTGTGATGCACATATCATGTAACTACAGGCTGGGTTCTTTTGAGTTATATTAGTGCCTGTTGGCCATTAAGATATTGTCATCATACTGAGTTATGTGCATCTTGGAAAAACAGTTAGCTCTGAGACAGCACTTTTCTTTTGTTTCTTTCAGTCCTTTATAACATTCAACACAAGTGGAAATTCTGGAAGATTTGACAAAGTAGATGAAAGTCTTCCTGATTATTTGTCAGATGATTCCGAGATGGCATCTGTTAAAGACAAAGCAGTGAAAAAACCTACTGATGCTGACATGAAGAAGTCCGCAAATTGGTTTTCAGCAGCTGCTAACTTTTTAACAAACTCATTTTATTGGTGAATAAAATAAACTACTATCACCATATCTTATTACATTTATAACATGCAGGATCTTCGATTTTTCCTTTAATAAATTCTACATTTTAAAGGCCAAGAATATCTTTTTTGAATTTATCAATTACACATTACAGTAGCACAGTTTTCTGTGTATTGTTTTACAACAGTATCATAGTTTTTAACCGCAAATGTATCATGTGCTTGATAAAGGCTTCTTGATTGAAACATCACTACAGAGGCATACATTCACGCATGCATGCATGCTCAGCGACTCTATGAGCATGATACAGAAGATCAAGGCTGGTTATGTGCAAAGGCAGTGGATGCAATTAATACAAAACTCGACAATCCAGACACTTACCTTCATCTTTGTCCTGGATCATGCTGGGGTGAAGGGCAATGAGAGAGAGCAGATGCACTGACTGGCAATGTTATGATTGAGAATGGGTCTTCTATGGACAAAAACGACATCATCAATGCTCTAAGAGAAAACATACGCTCTGAAAATTTCAACAAAGATAAAGAGTATTCTCTATCTCGGTTGCACAAGTTGTGCATACCGATAGGTGTGGCAAGACAGGAAAACCAAGAGAGAAAACCTAGTAGCTACATCATTCAACACAGAACGGGAGTTGTTAACCTAAACACACTGAAATAGATGTTTGGGAAGAGATCAGAGCAATTATGGGCGATGAAGATGATCCTCCACTGAACAATGATTGAAACATCGATGTGGTCTGTTTTTGTTACTACCTTACTTTGTGTTTTGTTTTACTGCAGTCTTCCTCATTATTATAGTTCCCGCAATATTTTGTTTTGTCTGTCCGACAGCCACAACTCTGAAGTTTAAAAAATGAATATTTGAGAACAACTCTTTCTCGTTTGTTCTACATAATTTTTTTTTATGTAAAGGTACACTATGTATGTTTTCAACTTGAAAATTTAAAAAAAGTAGTTCTAAGTCTGTTATCTGCATGGAACTTATCCCTGAAAGGTACTGGAGAGACAATGTATGTTGTCTCTAGTCCTCATATATTATATTATATAGTAAAGGTGGCTGGCGTAATGTTGACCACATCACACGTCATCTGCCATAGATCAAAGTAACATACGATGCTAACACTGTATTCACCAATATACCTCATGGTATAAAAACTGGTTCATTTACTTTTTTTAATATATATAAATTGTTTATTCCATTATATTTTACAGAGAAGTGATGAAAGCCATTTTTGCATGAACAAACAGTGGTCAGTTTAGATAATTTCATTATGTAGAGATGGTCTTCTAGTCTGCAGTGCCTTAAGATGGTAGTTCTTTCTAGCTTTAGGATTGAGTCTTTAGACAATTTTACTGTCTCGTTCCATGCACATTTCTATTTTATTCATGTAATAGTGGTGAATCTACAACACTAACCAAACTGCAAGAACTCCAAGTCAAGTGTGGTGTAGCTAGACAAGAACGCTATGCTGGTAGCCACAGAAGAATAGTAAACCAACAAAGAACCGGTGTCGTTAGTCGCCACACGCTGAGGGAAATCCTGAGGGGGAGATCGGAGCACTTATTTTGATTTGGTTTGATGTGCAGTGATGATGATCCGACGACTAAACTAAACAGAGAAGTTGACTAAGACAATCCTAAGGACAGCAAAGAAATCTATACCAGAGGAAAAAGCAAAGTCTGCAAACCATACTGGATGTTAGAGATACAAGGTGGATAAGAACTGACCATAGTCAGAGAAATAACAAAAACAACAAAACATGGAGATCAACTTTTTTCTTCAGTCATCACAGTGTCATTTTCTTCTTCCATTGTCTTAGTCTTTCTTCACTGAGGGGGAGATTGGAGCACTTTTGGACTAATTGGTTCAACGTGCAGTGATGATGATCTGACGACTAAACTAAACCTTTATATTTTTCTTTGACAAGTGTTTTTGGTTCCTTCAGGGAGACTGGTGAAATTTATCCTTTTTTTAATGCCTGATTTTGTTAGTTGCCTCATTGCTTCCAATACTTCAGTGAGCAGGAATCCACTGTAATGATACTTTGCTGTTTGGACAACTGATTTAGGTGTTCTATGATTCTTGAAAAATCTTCAGGTTCATTTTGGATAGCTGACATGCAGTCCATATTTTGAAAACTATAATTGATCCTTTTGAGACTTTGTTCCTATCGTATCTTAGGGTCTGTCGTTTGTTGATAGTATTCCAGTAGTAGTATAGTCAAAACCAATGGAAGAGAACTGATATAAATATAAAACTTGAGATTATTAAGAGCATGAATTTTTCCCATTGCTTTGTATTGGCTTTGAGAAATGGATTATTGATAAAAGTTTTTAAATCAATTAATGACTTTGATTGAATGTAAGTGCTACAAATAAGTACTCAAGATAACATGGAGAAGAAAAAACAACAAATATATCCATTTTACTGCACTTCAAATTGAGAAGTAGTTGATAAAGAAGAGAAAATGAAATATTTTGGACATATAAATTGCGATGACTCTCTGGAGGACATGATACCAGGCTCGTGGAGGACAGAAAGACCAAGGAGAATATAAGGGCAGGATGTCATAGGCGAGTTGAGTATGCCTGGGGAGGATGCTTTGCTCAGATACGGAGACATTTAGAGATGCTGTCATGGTAGGCAAGTTCCAACAGACAAGCTAGATGATGATTAGTAGTAGTTAAGTATTTTGGAGATTAGTATAGACATTCTTGCTTCTTCTTTCCTTAAAATGCTTCTTCTGAAGATAGGTCTGTATGAATAAACTGGGGTATTGGGTGTTAAAGGTGATTATTTTTGTTTTTAGATACAAGAGTTCTCACATGTAGGCTGGATTCGACCCACAACCATCTGAACGCAAGACAAAGACTTAGCCACAGAAACCATGACGCATTTTACACAATGTACTGAATCCTTACAATGGTCAACAATTAACAGAGTTACATTCATCTTCGTTCCGGGCCACATGGGTCTTTATGGCAAAGAATGAGCAGGCAGGCTCTGCCACCATATCAAGGAGTCATCCAATGGATAGACCTGACATTCTGAACACACTCATAGAATGTGACCACAGAGGACTCTTCCCCACAACTCAATGAGACCACTACCTTGTAGTAGTGTGGGGACTTGCATACCTCAATGACCCGGAGAGCTATAAAGCCGACAGGGTTACCCCAGCCGGACAGGTCAGTGGAAAGAAGTCAGACTAAATGTGGCCTCCTGATTCTCCAGGTTGGTGGTTGAGCGATGAGCTAACTACTCATCCATTTTTAAAAAAAACGTAGTTACAGAAACCGAAAACAAATTGTTCAAAACTAATTCGAGTCTTTGAAGGAGTAATGCTCAATTTCGGAGACAGATGACGCGCAGCAGCCAAATCCGCAAGGAAGCTGGTGTGCTGACGAACCTTTTTCGGCTGCAGACAACACAAATAGAGGCCCCCAAGTTGATTTCGCACAAAAAGCCCATCCTTGGAGATGAAGTCTCCATGAGGAACTGAATGGTGCTCAACTATCCCTCTTCTTCACCTTTCAGCACCCAACGGAGTACAGGTCTTCAACAATCTTCTTCCAGCTTTTCCTCTCTCTGCTATCCCTTCCAGTTCTTTCCATGTTTTTCCTATCCTTTTAATATCAGCCTCCAGCTATCTTCTCCGGGTCTGTCTAGGCCTTCCCCATCTCCTCTTTCTCTGCGGGTTCCAAAACAGTGCCTGTCTTGCAATGCTCTTGGTCGGTCTTCTCAATGTATGTCCTATCCATCACCAGCATCCTATCCTGAGCTCTTTCTCCACTGGTATCTGCTTAGTTATTTCTCTGAGTTCCTCGTTTGTAATCTTATCATACCATCTCAGTCCCTGTATTCTACGTAAACATCCATTTATGAAGGTTTGCAGTTTCTGATGGTTTCTTTTGTTGTCCTCCATGTCTCCGAGCCATAGAACAGCACTGACTTCACATTTGATTGAAAGATTCTCAGCTTTGTGTTTGTTTTGATCTCCTTTGACTTCCATATCTTACTCAATGCAATAAAGTTTCCTTTGCTTTTGTATTCTTATCTTGACATCTTTGCTCGACTATCCTGGGAGACCATAAAGAAAACAGCCAGAGACCGGGAAAAGTGGCGAACAACTGTTGAGGTCCTATGCTCCATGAGGCGCGTAGAGGAATAAGTCAAGTCTCAGAGGACTTTCATCTCTCGTGAAAGCCTGCAGTTAATTCAGGCGAAAAGTCATGACGCCTAGTATTGCACTTCTCCTTCTTTGCATTCGTTCTTTACTACCAATTTTAATCACTCTTTATTATATGTTTGATCTTTGTCAATACGTGTATACATTGGTTTGTAGGCCCCTAAACGTATAGACTTCTACACGTTTAGGACATATGCATCCGATTTCAGCCAAACCTCCTTAGTGCTCTTCGACATGCGTGGTAGGTAACAGTGGTTCTATTTTTTTTTCTACACCCAAATTTGGGCCCTGGTAACCACTCGGGTGTCCATTGCACTTCTGATTGCGATACTTTTACAGCCAGAGTTAATTAGTGAAGTGCGACTTCTCTATCGGATTTCCTGCATTTGGTGAGGTTGTTCCGAACGCATCATATGATAAACACTCTTTAATGATCTTTTAGTGCCAAGTGGGGATTCTGGTCTTGAAACTTTTTTCGTTGCTTTCATATTAATGTAGAATTTGTATTACAATTTTGAGATATTATGACTTAAAAGAGTAGAAAAACTTTAGTTTTCAAAAATATGTCAATGCGTTGCCATGGAAACAATCAAAAATGGCCACCAAACACAAAATTTTAATCCTTAAGGCTCTGAAAGTAATGAATATAATGAATTTGTTTCACTCTAAGGTGAGCAATTGTAATATCTAAAAATTACACATTATTTTTAGGATATATTAAATATTACATTTTTATGAATTTTTGGTAAACACACCCCCAAAAAGGTTTTTTAACCGAATTTTGAGGGAATTTTTACCCAAAATGTATTTAATATATCATAAAATCATGTGTAATATTTTAGATATTACAATTGGCACCTTAGAGTGAAAACGACTTCATTACATTCATTAGATTCAGAGCCTTAGGGATTTGAAATTTTGTTTTTAGCGGCCATTTTGTATTGTTTCCATGGCAACACTTTGACATTTTTTTTTTACTAATTTTTTTCTACTATTCTAAGTCATTCTCTTTCAAAATGGTTATACAAATTTTATTTTAATATGAAAACAACGAAAATAGCTTCTTGATCCCCAAACTACAGAATCCCCCCTTAAATTTGGGCTTGGATTTACGCCAAAAAGCATTAGCTGACTGGGTGAGGTCGCTCCAGTTTAGGAGCATTCTCGACCCTTCTAGGGCTAGTCACAGGAATTGTCACCTTTCTTGTATTCATTGCTCTTTTACCATCATTTTTCGCCATATATTTGGGCTTTATGATCTTCGCCAAAGAGTATGTCGACAATATGCACTCTTTCTGGCTATATGAGGTCGTTCCGGATTAAGAACATTCGCAGTCATTGGAGACGCTTGAGCTTGCCATACAAACGATCATATGTTGGCGGTATGCTTAGTCTGTCTACGATCTGAACCATGGTATTTGGACGTCATCTTACTCTGTGTAGGATGATCGCCGTCCGAAAAGTATTGCCCTTAGCCAATGTTTGGGTTTGCACCAGTCAAGCCTTTGCATTATCGGCCTTTTCTATCCACAGTGAGTTTGTTCCCCAGTAGGAGTATTCTCAGCCGTTTCGGGGCGCGTGTCGACACGTGGCAATTTGCAAGGGTTTACTCTGCATTTTCCCTGTCCCCGGAAACACTGGACTGGGGCTGCGCACAGATATTCTATAGGGTCGTTTCAATCGGCGCTAGCAACTAAATTGAAATTTTGCGCTCGTCAACATCACCCACCTCAGTTCTTCCGGGGATGTTAGTTGTTTATGCAACAGTACCCTGCCCAGTTGTCCCAGGGAGAGCAGTTTTGTTAGGCACGAAAATGCAACTTTAGGATTTACGCCCTGCCAACTTTACCCAATATCTGCGCTTGGCCTCTTGTACGGAGTTTACCGCAATCTTCCCATTTGTCGTCACAATGCATTTGTGTTTTTCAGAGGCACTTGCCGAGACCTTTGATTTGTACTGGATTCAAGCCTCTGCTGGGCTTTCTAGTTTTCCCAGCTCATCTGGGTGTCCGGTCACCCCTACGTTTGCCACGCCTTCCCGTCGCTCCAGCACCCTGCGTATCTGTCTTGCCTTTTGGCTCACCTGTGTGTCGTCCGTATGTATGTTCGCTCCTCTTTGGTGCCTTTATATGATCTGAGCCATGGTATTTGGAGACGTCATCTTACTCTGTGTAGGACGATCCGCGTCCGAAACGTATTGCCCTTAGCCAATGTTTGGGTTTGTACCAGTCAAGCCTTTGCATTATCTGCCTTACTTTTCTATCCACAGTGAGTTTGTTCCCGAGTAGGAGTATTCTCAGCCGTTTCGGGGCGCATGTCGGCACTTGGCAAGGGTTTACTCTGCATTTTCTCTGTCCCCGGGAAACAGTGGACTGTGGCTGCGCACAGATATTCTAGAGCATAGGTTCCCAACGGGGATGGGGGCGTTGAGGACCATCCGCCGCCCCCTTAAGCTGAAAATTCAGTCACTCGAGTCCTGCCCATGCACAACGATTAATTTTGCAATAGACAGAATCTATGCATTTTGTGTTGGAATCAAAGAACAAATTCAGACAATATGATGTCGAGTATTTGAAATATGTTTTATTCAATCACCCACAAATAAGACGTTACCAATGTGTATGAATTGCCACATAATGTTTTCACATGAAGCCTCCGTGATTAGAAGAACATGTGAGCAAAATACATCCTGGCAGAAAAGATTAAAATGTATCTTATGTTCTCTAGGCCACATCGAGGATGTGGCCTAGAGAACATAATTGCATCAGGATGTGGCCTAGGAGAGAAAAACGATAAGGGGAACACACTTATAGAATGGGCAACAATAAACAACATGATAATTGGCAACACTTGGTTTAAACATCATCTGAGAAGACTATGGACATGGAGGTCCAAATAACAACACGCACAATCATATTGATTATATTATGATAAATAAACGATTTCGAAATGGACTGCTAAATGTAAAAATAAGACCAGGCGCAGATTGTGAGTGACCATGCACTACTGATAGGAAAAGTAAGAATAAAACTGAAGAAGATAAAGAGGGGCACAAGAAACATCATATCGAACTCCTCAACACTCAAGATTGACACAAAAGTGAAAGACTCATTTAAACGCATTATACAAAACAGATATAACGCTATGGAAAAATAGAAACAATAGAAGAACAATGGCATTGGCAGATGCTTAAAGAATCAATCCAACAAACTTCAAAGGAACTAACCCACACAACATGTCAACGGATCAAAAAGAAATGGATGACGGAAGACATTTTTGAATTAATGGAAAATAGAAGGAAAAACAAACAGAATAAAGCAGAATACGATCGAATCAATAAAGAGATAAGACAAAAATGTAAAACAGCAAAAGAAGAGTAGCTAAATGAAAAATGCAAACAGATCGAAACAGAACACAAAGAAAACCCCAAATCAATATACGAAAACGTAGACGACTTACTTGGCAGACGTAAACGCACAACTACTGGATGTTTAAAATCAAAACAGGAAGATATCCTGATGGAAACAGACAAGAAAATAGAGAGATGGACATAATACATTAAGGACTTTGACAGTGATAACAGACAAGAAATAAACATCAATTACAACCATGAAGGACCACAAATACTTCCATCAGAAGTTATCAACGCCATAAGACACACGAAAAAAGGCAAAACCCCAGGACCAGACAATATAACAACAGAAGAAATAGAAGCAACAGGTGAATTGGGCGTAGGCGTTTTAACAAAATTATTCAATGACATCTACAACACCGGATATGTACCCAAAGATTTACGACAATCCAATTGTATAGCACTACCAAAGAAAGCAGGAACGATAGAATGCGAAGAACACCTCACAATCAGCCTCATGAGTCACGTAACAAAACTACTTTTTTCTTCTTTTTGCGATCGCTTTTTGATGATTATACCGTTAGACGCGTTCTTATGATGAAGTCGACTGTTTTCTGGAGCTCATCTCTAGTGCCATGTAGTTTTGAATGTAATGTTGTGTTGTAGGACCAGCATTCCTTTCTTGGGAGGACATACAGGGGGCAGTCTTGCAGGACATGTTCTGTGGTTTGTTCAGCGGAGCCACAGGGGCACAGAGGGTTGGGGACAATCGCAGCCTGTGTAGGTGTTTGTTCAGTCTGTTATGACCTATCCTGAGTCGGAAGATGATAGTCTGTCCTTGTCTGTCAAGTGTGTGGTAGTTATCGTTGGATGGTTTAGGTCTTTTCTAATGTCCTTGTTAGCTTTTTTTTCAAAGTATGTGATTTCATTATCTATTTGTTCACATTCTGCTCCCTTTTTAGCAAGTTTGTCTGCCATCTCGTTACCTGGCACTCCGCAATGTGATGGTACCCACTGAAGTGTAACTCTTTGTTGGTAGAGATCTTGCTGAGCTCTTTTCTCAGGGATGGATGGTTACTCTGTAGGGCTTGCAAAACAGATATTGCGTCTGTGAAAATACCACTTGTTGGCAGTCAGAGTTGGAATTATTGATCATGATTGCGGCCTGTATTAGTGCTTGAGCCTCTGCTGTGTAGTTTGAACAAAATTTACCAGCTGGCATGTACTTTGTTTCGGTGTGATTGTTGTGATATGTAATATAGATACCAACCCCTCCGTTCTTGGTTGCAGATCCATCGGTGTAGGCGTGGATCCATAACTGTTTAGGGTAGTTTTCTTGGATCATGCACATAGTGGCTGTTCTCTTCTGCAGGTCATTGTGTATTTCTCCAGTTGTGATTCCACTAATTGTTGTGATGATTTTTGCTGTATCGCTAACTTGTTCCCAGGGAACAGGGTCGAGACTAGGTATCAGCGGTGTTGTGTGCATTGGTAGGTCATCTTGGTACTGTCTTTTTAGTCGCTTTCCCCGATGAACGAAGCTGCTGCGTTTTAGTCGTCCAAGTGCCAGATCATTTAATCTTGCTTTCATTGGATGCAAGGGCATACTGGTGTATTTCTCCATCTGGATCATATTTTGGTTTCCCTTCTGTAAGCCAGGGCTTGTACTCCAGTGGTTTTTTGCATCTCTGTGATAGGCGTAGATTTCATGACTCCGGTGACGATCCTGAGTGATAGATTTTACACTCTGTCCAATGTCTGCAGGTGTGTGTTAGCAGCTGTAGCCCATGCTGTTGAGCCGAACTCTAGGTGAGGTCTAATTGTTCCGCTGTAGACTTTCTTAAGTGTGTGTTCATTAGCTCCCCAGTTAGTACCTGCCAGTTTTCTGAGTATTCCAATTTTTCGTCTGGCCTTTCCTTCTGTGTTTTCTATATGCTTGTTCCATGTGAGTCGTTTATCAAATGTGATCCCTAGATAAGTTGGATTGCTTTCTTCTTGTATTGGGGTGGTTTCTAAGTGTATGTTGGCTGCTTTGTCCCTGGGGAGAGGGAGAACAGTGTTGTGGAGGTTTTGTCTGTGTTGATTGTAACGTACCACTTCTCTGCCCATTCCATAAGTTTATCTGCTACTCGGCAGATGTTGTGTGTTCGTCTGCGCACCATAGCACTAAATCGCCTGCATATAGAGCGGCCTTCACTCCAGCTGGCAGATCCTTTACTAGGTCGTTGATGTAAACACGAAACAAAATAGGACCAGAAGTTAAGGAAGAACAATGTGGCTTTGTTGAACGCAGGGGAACAAACAACGCAATATATACAATAAGAACAATAATGGAAAGATCAATAGAAATGAAGTTGGACTTATACCTATGTTTCATAGACTACTCAAAAGCTTTCGATAAAGTAAAACATGGAGAAATAATCAGCATGTTAGAAAGTATAAATATTGATGGTAAAGATCTTAGACTGATCAAGAATTTGTACTGGCAACAAAGCGCAGCCATTATACTAGAGAGTAAGATTGGAATCTATCAGGCGATACAGTTAGGAGTACGGCAAGGGTGCGTACTCTCTCTCACCAGACCTATTCAACTTATATAGCGAAAACATCATGAGATCTGTAGAAGAAAAGACAGGAATAGCAGTCGGAGGACAAAATATAAACAACCTAAGATACGCTGATGACACAATTCTCATGGCTACAAATGAACAAGATCTACAAGACTTGATAGACATACTAGTGAGAGAAAGTGAAAAGAAAGGATTAAGCATGAATATAAAGAAAACAGAGGTTATGATTGTCTCCAAGAAACACCAACATGTAATATCAAAATAAATAACACAACACTGAAACAAGTCCATCGATTCAAGTATCTGGGAACATTCCTAACATCAGATGGAAGATGTACAATAGAGATTAGGAGTAGAATAGCTCAAACGAAAGCAGCTTTTATGAAAATGAAGAACACACTATGCGTGAACTCACTACCAATGACATTGCGGAAACGAGTACTGCAGTGCTATATTGAACCAACACTTATGTATGGCATCGAATCATGGACAATGAACAAACAATCAATACGATCATTGGAAGCCACAGAGATGTGGTTTTACAGAAGAATGTTGAAAATTCCATGGACTGCAAAGAAAACAAATGTGGAGGTTTTAAATCAGGCCTGCGCACAAAGAAACCTTATCAAAAGAAAATAAGAATCCGACAATCAAGGTTCTTCGGGCATATAATGCGAAGAGAAGGTTTAGAACATTTAGTGACTACAGGTAAAATTCAGGAAAGGAGAGACCGTGGAAAACAGAGGGAGATGTTGGATGGCCTGACATCATGGTTCGATAAAATATCGACGTCAGAACTGATTACATGCACCAAGAAAAGAGAGTTGTGGAGAGACATGATCGCCTACGCCGGCAGGCACGGCACTTGATTGATTGATCTTATGTTCAAGCTTAGAGGTCAACATTCGAGACGTCTAATTTTGGCTGGTATGGTTTCGGCGGCAGCAAAACAAGAAAGTGATGGGTTACCTCTTCATGCAACATTTCCTTACTTATTGCTAAATCTGAAAAGCCGCACACTATTGGCGAAGAATTGATATTGCCAGCTTTGCGTGAGGTTCTGCATTCTGTACTGCATACACCGTGGTCTGAAATTATTTTAAGTCTCATTGAGAAATAACACAGTGTAGAGATGAATTATCGAAATCATGTTTTGAAGACTACTTTTGAAGTATTCTTCATAACTCGATGCGTCTTCTTTACCAACAAATGAGTCTTAACCTTTAGCGCACGTTCGCTTCATAACAGATGAAAACATTTGGCAATAACTATTATTTGCAATGATTGCCGTGGTAGATTACGGACTCGGAATTCTTACAATATCAAGATCACAATGTGAACGACTCGAACGGGTTCAGAATGAAGGTATGCGTATAGTCCTGAGCTGCACTAGAGATACCCCCATTGTGAAGATGAGATGTATGCTTGGCCTTCTGTGACTACGCTCCCGTCACGCAATCGCCCAAACCAAGGCATATATGCGGGCTACTTCCGATAAGAGACATCCTCTGCACAAGAACACTAATGATGTTAAAGGCACGAGAAATCAAGCGTGGCATGTCGTGGATGGCCCAGGCTGAGAGAACAATTGGTCAGGTGACTACGGTTGCGACTCTACCAAAAGGAGAAGAATGGATCCCAACAGATGGTAGCATGATGAACTATCTCAACGTTATTATTACTCTTGGAAGAGAATGTAGAGATTGGGGCAACATGAAGGCTGATCTCGCAGTTAAGCAGCTGATAGAAGATAATGCAAGGGATGATGATGTTGTTGTATATACCGATGGGTCGGTTCGTGGCCAACGTTACAAACTGGCCTCAGCGCGGACGGCAATATTGCCATGTGACGTCACAGGCTGAGGCGGTGTATTTTTACAGACTAACTATTGACTTGTTACTATTGGGAAACGCTGATCTAGACAATACATCTTGCAGATGTTAGAAACTTGTTGTTGGATGCATGTGTGTGTTATAGAAGATGTTTTCTGATGAGTAGCTATAGTTGTTGCTCTCACATACTATTTTAGTTTAATTTTATACAGAATACTTAGATTAATTTTAAATATGATAACTATTGTACTTACTTCAGCTTATGGTAGTCTCTCTTCAGTTATCCATGAATAAGTAAGCTACATGTTTGCACAACACCACATCTTGATTAGCACATAAACTAACATCACTTATCAATAATCCATGAATTAGTCAGTCACAAGTTTGCACATCACCATAGCTTGATTAGCACAGAAACTAAACAGTATTACATAAATATATTTATCTACTACTGAATTTTGCTACTTTCCTTTTTGTGAAGAAGCAGTTTGCTGAACATTGCATTGATCATTCCTTATTTTTCTATAATTGTTGAGGAAAATGTTAGCAAATGTTGGAACCGGACAATAAAGTTTTTCTTTTTTGAGCTCCGCAGATACATGCAGTACTGTCTAATGAGAATTTTAAGTAGCTAGCAGTTACAATTTGTATGACAATCTCCTTCTGGTTTCTCGTGCCAAGAACTTATCTTCATATTCAGATGATATCAGCTTTTGAACAACTAGATATGATATGAAGCAGAGAACAGTGAGGTCTTGTGATGGGTACTTCAGTCCACCCCTATCTATTAAATGTGTGGAGTCTAACCAGGACAGATCAGGTTCAATTTCTGCTGTAATGCCCTTAGCTTGCTGAATAAGTAGGCAACATGAAGGGCACTTTAATCTTCTACACAGTCTGTAGGCAGCAAATCCACTGATGTAGACAAGTACATCCACAGTTCCGTCAGGCACTATGATTTCAGAATTTTCTACATTCACTTCAAACCATGGGTCTCCTTGCTTGGCAGCACTTGTCTCCATCTCATTGTCTGTACTGAACACTGCTAATAAGTCACGAATTGGAATATCACCACATCTCGAGGAGCACATACACAAAACAGAATAAATCCTGTTTCTTTTCAGTTTCCAAAATTTGCTGCACAGAAACAAGGTAGTTTGCTCCTGAAAGTTGCCTGTACTCACTGAATCTGGCCTCAAGATTGTCCGTTTGTAGTTTTCCTAACAAGATGTACTCTATGTTCATGATGTTTGTGAATGCATATTTAGTTAAATCTATCATTGCCTTCAATGTGTGAATCAAAGCATGGAATGTTTCCTGGTGAGCTTCCTTCTCTTACTGGTAGATTATGCCATGCTTCCACCCATTTGCATAGCTGTTCCAAATTCAACAAATTAGTTTTATCAGTAGCTGTTAAAGGCATGGCAAATGGGTTTCGAAGCTTTGTTCCAATAAATTTATTTTTAACATTTATAATGTTCCACCACTGTAGTATTGTATTAATAAAAGTTGCAGTACCATCCTCCTGATCACTGAGCCGTAGAGCTGCAACATTATACTCGTTGAACACAGCAAAGGCTAGAGATACCTTCTGTCTATCAAAACTAGATGGAAACAGTGCTTTGTGAGTAATCGCAGGTGCTAATTTGGTAATGTTGTTACATTCTTTATTATAAAAAATTTTCAAGCTGGACATCTTTGCTCTCATGAGTTCCTCTGATTGTGATACAGGATAACAAGGGAAAACAAAAGTTTGCTCCGTGTCCTTCTGGTTGATCCAGTTGTGCCATATGCATTTCAATATATGTACTGAATCATGAAGCAAAAAGATTGGTGTTCCAGAATACACTGGATTCTCAAAAGTGTATGCATTCTGTGAACTTCCTGCAAGTTGTTTGTACACTTTTCTGTTTACTGCATTGTTATCCGCAATAACAGCCAGGACTTTAAAACCAACGGACTGCACTGTCTGTATAGTCTGAATCAAATTTCCTTGCAAGTCATCTGATGTCATCTTCTTCATTGGAATTAGTCCAACCACTTCAGTGTAATTGCCAAATATTGAAGAAATAAAAAAATGCCTGCACAGTGGTAGCACTTTCGACTGCATTTGATGCTGTGTCAATCAATTTTCCTCCAGTATAATTTAGTGCAGCTTTGACATAAATTTCATCCATCTGAATGGCTACAATTTGGTCAGTTGCAGAAAGTTTGCTGCTCTTGATCTGTAAATATTTACTGATGTCAGAATCTACAGACTTTGTCAATGGCATAATTAAATTTCTGAGTGTGCCATGATGGGGAAGACACAGATAATTTGATCTTCTTAGAAATCTGTAGCATACTGGGGATTTTATATGTCATGAATGCAAAACAGTGGGTGTTACTGCTGTACCGTTTTCTGGAGTTCTGACCAGCTGCAACTGTTCAGCAAGGAATTGAAGTGTTTTCTCTGGCACAACACTAGTGCTTGTGGTGGTGGATGATAAACTAATTGCTTCAACCAGATTAGCATGTGCCTTTGTCATGTAATAGTCAACAGTTCGATCTTCTTCTAAATCTTTATATAAACAATAGGACAAAAGATTCTCAACATGAGACCATCTCTCAATTTTTCCACTACTTGACAGCCAGTTAAAGGAACTTTTTTCTATAGAAACTCCCTTCAGGTGAACAGTAAAGGACATGTCCTGGTCTATTTTAATACTTAGTCCTATAGCTGGTGCTTCCATGGTTTCAACAATTACAGTGTACAATAGAACATATTCCTTGTCTTTACAAATCTGCAGAAACTTTGCATTTAAATTATCTTGTAACCTTGCTTCATAATTGTCCTGAAAAACTTTAAAATCACTGATCAGATCTGACGTCAGCCAATCTTCAACATCTTTATTATATCTTTCTTGTACTGCTGTAGCTCGTGCTTGTGGATTCTTACGAAGAACGACAGGCGCTTTTGACATATAAGATGGAAGGTTAGGAAACACAGTGGGAACAGCATCAGGTTTTAAAACTACACAACGCCTGTCAATAATGTGTTCTACATCATTTGCATCTGTATATTTATCTGAACGTACTAAATCTTCTTCTCTAAAATGTTTGATACAAACAACACTGTTTCGTGGGAAGCCAATCTTGACGTGGAATATTTTTGATCCATTTGTCCCGAATTTCCTGACGATTTTAATTTGGAACCTTGAATGCTTTAACATAATCTCCCTCATAATTAGATCTATAATTTGGTACACAACACTTTCTAGGCATCGTTATTTTGTTGTTATGTTTATTAAAGAAGGTAATTGTTAAATTATACACATATAATTATAATCGTAATTTGATCTACATTTTGGTACACATTACTTACTAGCTAGGTATCGTTATTTTATTGTTATGTTTTATTGTTTACAACACTGACAACATCTGTTAGGTTTACTGAAGAAGGTACTTGTTAAATTAACTGATATTATACATATATAATTACAATCGTAATTTGATCTACATTTTGGTACACAGCACTTACTATGCATCATTATTTTGTTGTTATGTTTACTGAAGAAGTTCGTTTGAGTCCGTATGTTTACTAAAATGTCCATATGTTTACTAAACACGTTTGAATAATCCGCCTCACCCTCCATCTTGACAAATAGAGCATTTAGGCCAGTTTGTAACGTTGGCCACGGTCGGTTCAACGTGGTGAGAAATCCGGCTGGGGTTTCTTGGCTAATGAGCATGGTAGGGTTGTTGCAGAGCAAAGTGGGGCATACAGGACAACTACTTCTAGTATGAGGATGGAGGTTGAGGCCGTTACTGCTGCCCTCCATTGGATTTCTGGGACTTCATTTACTGGGGCAGTTGTTGTATCTGACTCTCAGTCGATGCTTCACAAGATCCAGAAGGGCAGGTTTCGGTATGAGTGGATGTCGTCTATAGAAGTTTCTAACCACCAGCGGCTTACGTGGATATACTGTCCTGGGCATGCATGTGTTTACGGTAATGAGAGAGCGGACAGGCTTGCATCAACAGCATCGATTGTTGGGGAGTTGAAGATGGATAAGGGGGATATTCTTCGGTCTCTTCGCCTCTCCGTTGGATGAGGACTCTAAAATCGATGTTGAATCGATCAAGCGATTTAGGTAGTTTGGAGTTACCCGTTGTTCAAGTCGAACTGGATGCCTGAGAGGCAGAGTGAGAGGTGTGTTTAATCAGCAAGCCACAGGAACCATCAGTATGCATACTCTTCGATATCTGTTGGGGATACTGAGCACCTATGGGTCTGCCCGGAGTGCAATGACGTCAGTTTAGTAACCAATAACCAATATTTATAGATCTTTCTAGAAGTAGCAGTCAAATGAAGATAACTCATTTGTGAACATATTCTATAAGTTTCATCTAATATAGTTCAGTAGTTTTTATAATATTCACTTTTTAGTGCAGACATGTCAACAAATGGTATGTGCAACGACAATTCTTTAGATACAATTATTACATTAGACTTAGAATTACAACTATCTATTCTGAATTCCATAAACAATGAAATGTCGTTATTACCATCAATAAGATCTTATTCATTACTATCACAAGTTACAATTTGATCTAGCAATACTCAAGATTGCACTGTATAAACTCATTTTGGTCTTTATGACAAAGTTGGCAAATGTCGGAACATTATCGTTTAAAACACAAATATGACTCGACTCTTTAACACAATAATACACTGCTTTCCCACTTTCAAATATTTGTTAAAAGAAGGTAGAAATGTACCTACATATAAGTACTTTCCATTTTGAAGATTTTTAAACTTCAGTAACGCCCGAGTGGTTACCGGGGCCCAAATTTGGGGTGTAAAAATAGAACCACTGTTACCTACCACACATGTCGTAAGAGGCGACTAAGAAGGTTTGGCTAAAATCGGATGCACATGTCCTAAACGTGTAGAAGTCTGTGTTTAGGGGCCTACCAAACCAATGTGCAACATATACACGTTCTTAGCAAAGATCAAACATATCACAAAGTGATTACAATTGGTCGTAAAGAACAACGAAAAAGAAGAAACTTCAGTAAAGGGATTGTGAAGATACATTCGTTTTTGTCAACATACATCCAAAAGCCGATATAGGTTTTGCAACATCATGAACATTACTCTGAGCTGATATATCGGCTCTGCAGTCCTATTGGGTTAAAATGTTACTACAGATTTTATTAGTGGACTCTTCTGTAATATACATCATTTGTCTTGTGATCCAAATGTTTCGTTTCCCATTCTGTATATTGTTCTTCTGTCTACAGGGTGTGTCCTGAGCCTGGCCCTACATTCAGCAGGGTTCGAATCGACTAGTCTCTCTTAGGAGGGGTGAAAATTAGTATCCTGATGACCCTCAGAATGCGCAAGTAAACCCCAGCTATGTAGACCGGGAAACTTTGACTGTTAGGTCAAAGGCTTAAACAGAAAACGATAGTCTTCAGACATAGAACGGGACACTGCAGTCTCAGAGCACACCTCCATAGAATGGGTCTCAGGGACTCTGCTGCCTGCACTTGTGGAGCACCAAAGCAGTCCTCAGAGCACATCCTGCAAGACTGCCCCAGCCTAAGCAGTGTGAGAATGGAAATCTGGCCAACAGAAACAACCCTACAAAACAAATTATGGGGGACCAGTGAAGACCTCAAGCGCTCCGCCCTGTTTGTGACACGTGCCGAGCAGTCGCATAGCAGAAGTTGATCGTATAAGAAGACGGTCAAAGTTTAACGAGCAATGGATCGCCTAGGAGATGGACCCTAGGTAAGTTTTTAAACTGTCCTGTGGGGAGTAAACCCAACAAAAAATCTTGGTGAAGGTCTGGCCCTGAGACTTGTGATATGGGTGGATTTACCCTGATATCCAAGAACCATACTTCCCGCTATGGGCAAATATCCCCACTGCCTTGTGGGAACCTTGGGAGAGGCAAAGACTATGGGAGTAAACCCAAACAGAAAATCCGAGTGGAGCCCTAAGGTGGACAGGCATCATGTGATGCCCTACCAGCATCTCCTTCAACCAAACAGATACGCTTGGGCAACTCATAAGTATTGCCCAGATATGTGTCACGGAATAATGACGATATTGTTCTTCTAACAAACCTCTTCAAGTAGAAGTAGTTGTGTGCTCATCTGTGTTATTTATTTCAATCTATATTTTGCATGGAGAAGAAATTCATTGTACTTCACCTCTGTACTCATGCATCTTCAGAAGCACAATGTATATTTATTTGTTAGGATATCATTTTGATGCAGTAAAATTGTTCAAGATTTAATTTCAGAAAACAAGTTTTATTCTCACACGTAAACACATGTCATACCAAGATCATCAAAAAATAAGTAGTTATGTTCCATGTTTATTGATTACTGAAATGTGTTTTATGTGATACACTGTGTCAAGAAAAAATTAACGTATACACTTTTGTATTAAACATTAGGACACACAGCCCCATTTTTTGGTCGAAATTTCTGAAAACGTGCCATGTACCAGTATTTTGACAACGTAAAAAAATATCATGCAATACTGATACATATGCAATCGGTTGTTGATTAAATTTAACACCCACACACATCACAATGAGCAACACATTGGCAAAATAGACAAGAAACGAGCCCATTGACAGGTCACTTTGGAAAGCATCAAAACTGGTCCCTTTTATAAGCATAAAATATTACTAACATGATCTTGTTAAGAAAGCTTTAACTTGGATAGTTATGGTTAAGGAACACAAAAGATTCCCATTAAATACCTTGTGGAAATCAAAACTAAAATATCTCCCAACATCTTCATTATTCAAATAGAAATAGGTGTTGGTTGAAGACATGTCTAGTGAAGTTTTGTTGTAAAATCAACTGCATAGAATAAATGGCTCCATCAGGACAAAACAAAGATATTTTAAACAATTGCAATATTGAGTATGAAAGTAAAGATAAATAAAAATAGCACTGACAGAAATTCCAAGAAGCAAGCTTTATGGTGATTTTATATAGTAGAGTGTACTAAAAATTGACGCAATTCAAAATAAATCTTGCCCTGATAAACCAATTTTAAAAATGGAATGAAAATGCTGAATGTTGAGAATATTTAACGTGTCAAAACATTTCAACAGAAGCTGCTCAAATGGGTAAGAAATAATTTCCATATGTACCATGTTAATTTTGTCCCATATGTTGAAATAAATACAAAATCTGTGCATTAAATGAAGATATTAATGACTGCAATAACTGATCCTAATCTTATTCAATTATACTAAATAAATTGTTATGCACATATGCTACTACTTGTTACAATTTATAACTGTAGCATTAATCTAACGTAATCAAATGTATTAATAACAGTTTCTGAATATTTTATGAACTAAACAAATCTCTAACATGATCTTATTAAAAACATTTTGTTCCCAAGCTTGAATGATTTATTTCCTCTAGCACCCCACTCCCCTTTAACCCAGAAGTGTTATATATCTCAGCTATCAAAGTCTTACAATTAGCAAGCTGCTTAAGCAATAATTGAGGGTAAATATAGTCATTATATGAATTGGAAGAAATTACTGAGCTTCATCTTCACGTTTTCCATACTTAAGGATTCGAGTGAATTCCAGGTAATTAAAGAATCCATTCTTGATGGGTGCATCACGATACATCTCTTCCACCTGAAATAATAGTACAATACAAATGTGAAATGAAGTTAGCTTCATAATTCTTGAATTTGTTCCTCTTATTACATGGATTGCTAAGTCTTCTTCGAACGCTCCATATCGACCACTTGTTAACCATTCTGTATGATTTGTATGTGATCTGAGCCTAATAGCGATTTATCGTTGTGCCAGTTATGTGCCTACAAGTAGGCCAGCACATCCAATTTCTGCAATGCTTTTTACTTACTAGGGTAGCATCCCTAGGGCCTACATCAATCGCCTCTTACGACATGCATTGTAGGTTGCAGTAGTACTATTCTTTAATGGACTGCAGGCCCCGGCGAACACAGCGAAACATTTGAAGTAAGTTTTATCATATTTTTTCAGAAATGAAAAAATCTGCCATTTGGAACAAAAACAAATGTCCAATAAACAGTAACTATGCAACAATATTACCAAAGTGTATAATGCCGTAGAGAAAGTGTGAGAAATATAACTCTGCAGCCCCTATTAATGCTAGGTAGTCTATTTTTATTAAAATAAAAAATATTGAGAACATGCATTTTCAGTGGCTACTTATGGTTGTGAATCATGGACCGCCAGTGGTTACCGGGGCCCAAATGTGGGGTGTAAAGAATAGAACCACTGTTACCTGTCCTCCCCATGAGGCCATTACCTTGTAGTGGTGGGGAGGCTTGCGTTCTCCAATGATACAGTGAGCTAGGACGGCGGGAACTTATGTTCCCGGAAGGGTTACCCAAGCCAGAAAGGTCACTGAAGAGGGGACAGACGAAGCATGGTCTCCTGGTTGGGGGTTGGGCTTGGGACTAACTGATCCCATCCTTTAAAAAAATTAAAGTTCGGAAACAACAACAAACATACAACCTATCTACGGGCATGAAGGGCTACCAGAGTCATTGACTCACATGACTGGAAGTGGTGAAAGCCGAAGGAAGCTACTTTCATGAGGACGGAAGTCCTGAATGCCAAAACCAAGACCAGAAGTGGATGCTGGAATGTAAGAACAATGTACGAAACCGGAAAACTATCACAAATAACAGCAGAAATGAGAAGATATAATCTACATATCCTAGGGGTTAGCGAGAGCAGATGGACATGAAATGGAAGAAGTACCACTGCAACAGGTGAAACAGTCCTTTTTCTGGACGAGACGATACTCTACACCATGAAGGGTAGCAGTAATCCTAAGAAAGGGCGTGGAAAAGTGTCTGTTAGAATGGAAACCTATCAGCAGCCGCTTGATTAAGATCAGACAAAAGGGGAAGCATACAAACATCACAATCCTACAATGCTATCCGCCAACTAATGATAGCGAAGATACAAAGAAGGACTCGTACTACGCAAACCTACAAGCAGAATTAGACAAGTCACCATCCCATGATGTTATCATTGTTATGGGAGATCTAAATCAAGGTCGGACAGACACATAGTTATGAACTATGGGAAAATATGGATGTGGTATGATGAGCGAAAATGGGGAACGTTTAGTAAACTTCTGTAGCATGAACAATCTGTTATAGGAGGAACCCTATTTCAACATTTTAGATATCCACAAATTAACATGGTATTCCCCTAATGGCAGAGATAAAAACCAAATAGACCATATAATGATCAATGGACCCTGGAGAGCTGCTGCTAGATGTTGTAGTCAAGAGAGGTGCAGATGTTGGTAGCGACCACCACCTAGTCACAGCTTATGTCAAACTTAAACTAAGAAAAACAGGACAACAGAAAAACTTCCAAAAGAGGTTCGATGTGGATAGACTAAAAGACACAGAAGTAAGGGATAAGTTTATAATGCAGATAAAGAACAGATTCCAAGCCCTAGAAAGTAATGAAACTACGGATGAAACTGACAACATAGATAGAACATGGGACAACATAGCATCTATATATAGCAAGAGCAGTGAAACATGTCTAGGGTACCGCACAAAGAAAAGAATGGATAACACCAACAACATGGAAAATAATAGACAGCGAAGAATATTAAAAAAGAAATTGTTAGAAGCAAAGTTCGAAAGACTGAAAGCAAGATACCAAGAACAGTACAAAAGCGCAAGTAAAGAAATCAAACGGGCTGTGAGAGCTGACAAAAGAATGTATGTTGAAGACCTGGCAGTACAGGCAGAAGAAGCAGCAAAAAGTGTGATCAGGGAACAGTGTACAAAATTACAAAGCTAATAAGCGGGAAACATTACAGGAGATCAAATACTCTCATAAAGGATAAGAATGGAATACTATTGACAACGGAAAAGGAACAAAAATACGATGGACAGAGCATTTTAAAGAATTGTTAAATAGACCACCTTCAACGGAGTGCAGACATACCAGAACCAACAGAGGAATTAGAAATTGGCATTGAAACACCCAGTCGGGATGAGATCATTACAGCAATTAAATCTCTTAAGAATAACAAGGCACCAGGAATGATAACTTAACGCAGAACTATTCAAAATGACCCAGAACTTTTCAGCTAATATATTGCAACCCTTGTTTACTACTATATGGAATACCCAAATAATACCTGATGCATGGAACAGGAGTCATCATCAAGATCCCCAAAAGGGCTCCTTGCCGATTGTAATAATTGGCGTGGAATAACACTGCTTTCTGTCCCAAGTAAAATCTTAAGCAAAATCATCGTACAACGTATTACTGATGCTGTGGATAAGAAACTGAGAAAGGAACAAGCAGGATTTCGCCGAGGACGGAGCTGTATAGGCCAAATATTTGCTCTTAGAAATATCATAGAGCAGTGCACAGAATGGCAAAGCAAACTCTATATCAACTTTGTAGATTTTGAAAAGCTTTTGATAGCATACACCGTGAAAGTCTATGGCGTATCTTAAGATGGTATGGAATCACTGTGTTTTATAAATATTATAAGCTGCTACAGCAAATTTGCATGCAGTGTTGAAACTTCAGAACTAAAGTTTGAAGTAAAAACAGTGTCGACAAGGATGTGTTATGTCAGCCCTATTATTCAACACTGTCATAGATTGGGTGATTCGTAAAACAACGGAAGATAAGGCAAGAGGTATTAGATGGACGCTCCATCCACTCTGGAAGACCTAGATTTTGCAGATGACATCGCATTCCTATCTCATACACATAGAGATATCCAGGAAAAGACCTGCCGCCTTAACCAATATAGTGAGATGGTTGGGCTGAAAATAAATCAGAAGAAAACTGAAGTAATGACTCTGAACATAGCAACCCCAGCACCAGTCAAACTAGAAGGTAAAACCCTCCGAGATACAACCGCTTTCACATACCTTGGAAGTGTTATTAGCAATGAAGGGAGCGCTGGATCTGACATTAAAAACAGACTGAGTAAGGCACGAAGTGCATTCATGACCCTTCAGACCGCCTTGAAATCTGCCCAATACAGCATCAGAACCAAGACTAGTATCTATAACAGCTGTGTGCTGTCACATTGCTTATCGGATCGGAATGCTGGAGAATGACAGAACAGGATATGTCCAGACTCTCCGCCTTTCATACAACTTGTCTGCGAAAAATCTTTCGCGTGTACTGGCCGACTACTATCTCGAATCAAGAATTGCTTGCCCGATGCCAACAAGAGAATATGGGCACTATCATCCGAAGACGACGCTGGAGATGGATTGGACATGTGATGCGCACGGAGACTGACTCCGACCACGAAAACTGCACTGAGATGGACTCCAGAGGGTAGGCGGCGTGGAAGACCAAGGCGACCTGGAGGAGAAGCGATAGAGCAAGAGCTGAAGGAAATGAATCATAGCTGGAACACAATACAGAGGAAGGCCATGAACAGGGAAGAATGGTGTACGTTTGTTGCTGCCCTAAACGCCAAGGGCGTAACAGGCTAAAGAAAAGAACTGTCTACTGCCACGCATGTCGTAAGAGGCGAGTAAGGAGGTCTGGATGAGATCGAATGCATGTATCCGCTAGGGAATGCTAACCGAAACAAATGCTTGCAGAAAGCGGATGCACCAGGCCGTAAGGCGCAACATGGTGCAGACCCCTCACAATGAGGAATGGGATAACGAATTCTACGGTTGCCAATCTGTCTCGGAGATTTAGCCACCCCAGTAAGAATGTCAGAACTACCATCACGAGGTGGACAAAACTTACTGCGGAAGAGGTCAGCACAAGCGGGAAGCAGAAATCATAGGAATTATATCCTTGAACTGCCCCAGTATGCAAACTTGAGAAGAAAGGGCCCACTTACACTAGGCGTCAAGACAAACTGTAGGCGTGGCTGATAATCTGAGGCAGACGGCTGCCTTTATTAAAGAATCCGAAATCCCAATCTAGTGAGAACGAAGAAGAAAGAAAGAAGAAGAATCATGGACCATTTCACAAAACAAGAACGAAACCAGTCCTTGAAACTAAATGTATAGAAAGATCATATGAATACCATGGACAAAATAGAAAGAGCACTGATGTCCTGAAAGTACTAAATATTAAAGAAAATTGACTGATAAACAACATACAGAAAAATTAGATAGTTTGGTCACATTAAGCGTCACGCTGGCCTGGAAAGAACAATATTAGAGGGCAGGGGGCCTGGATAGAACAATATTAGAGGGCAGGGTCCCAGGACGCAGACCAAGAAGAAGATGGCTACAAGATACTAAAGAAACCATGAATATGACCATTGTGAAGTGGGTGAACTGACTAGAGACAGTCAATTTCAGATGTGCTGCAAAGAGAGCAACGACCTATAAAGGATACGCACCTTGATAGTGAGTCTATTTTTACTGCAGCAAAAGCCTAACAGTAACTAGGAATGACAGCAAGTTTCAGCTGTAAATCAAAATCTCCTGCTGTTTTTATTGAAATCACAACTCAATAAATGTTATGAATCAAGAATATCAATGTTACCTCATCATCAGTAAACCTATCACCCATTGATGTCAGCAATTCTCGGAGTATATCCTCTGCAATCACTCCTAATAAGAGAAACCAAAACATATAATGGATCAAATTCTATTGTAAATACCAAGATAGATGATACGGTGGTGTTGAGGTACTGTAATTGTCACACACTTCAAAAGTACTAGAACTACAAAAATATTCCATATGGAGCAATCTGACAGCTGTCTAGTTATTTCTGATTTCATAGTGATGAGAATGAATGACTAGTCCTATTGGAGAAAAAATGATAAAACGTAGATCCTGTGTTAAAGTTTAGCACAAAAAAACAAATGGCAGGAGGAAATTTTTTTTTTTAAAGTTGGCTGTCAAGCAGCTGTTCAGGCAAAGTTTGAAACATAATTTAATACCTACCAAATCTTTCATTATAAAACAATCAGTAGAACAAACCTGAACAAAAAGTGCATTGAATGCATATTCCATCTATCTTGCCTTGGTGTAAGGAAGCAATATTCTAAATCATCAGCTGAGCATTTGAATAAATGGTGGTCAACAGGACAGGGACTCTATTGTGTTGGATAAATAATAATAATAATAATTCCTCTTGTACCGTTATAAGTTACATAGGGCCTGCAAGTAATTTCTCCATATCGCTCTATCCTGGGCAACTCACTCAATCTCATCCATGGAACTGAGACCGATAGTTCTTGCCTCTCTCAGCAAAGTTCATTTCAGGGTCTCCTTAAGTCGACCTCTCTTTCATGAACCCTTTGCATCCCACTTCAATGCCTGCTTTGATATCCGTTGATCATTTCTCCTCAAGGTGTGTCCAACATATCTCCATCTTCTCTTTCTTATAACAGCTGACCAGACATATCTCTGATTTCATCACTTTTCCAGAATTGTTCCATTTATATTCATTATTTTTAGACATCTATTATCAAATGCATTCAACTTGTTTCTATATCTTTAGTCATTTTCCAACTCTCGCTGGCATTTGTTAGGATTGATACAACATTTGAATTGAAAATTAGTTGGATACATAGTTGAAAATGGTGCTCGATCTCTCCTCTTTAGTAGGTTGATAATATCTTTGGTATTAGGGGTGGTGATACCAGTATTTTCCATCTCAATGCTAAGCCTTCTCATGTGCATGCTCTAACAGTTTGTAGGGTAGTTGGTGTGTATGACTGCACTTTTCTTAATCCCTTTCTGATAGTTTATCTGAACTGTCATTACCAGATGTATTTGAGTGTTTCTTCTTTTTTTCTTCTCTCGAACGTTCTTTACCGCTGTTTTTATCATTCTAGTGTGATATATATAAACAGCCAGACACAAACGAGTGTACGTGCACAACCTTCAGTTCCAATTGGAGCTCAGGTGCTTATCCTTCGGTGGTGTGTTCGGTTTCAACCAGCTGTTTATTTACTAGGGCAGCTTGCCCTAGGGTACGATCCATTCTGCCATATATTTGGGCCCGGATCTACACCTTTACGATTATCTCTGATCTGAGCCATGGTGCTTGGACGTCATCTCACTCTGTGTGGGATGATCGGCGTCAGTATTGCCTAGTCAATGTTTGGGTCAAGCCTTCGCATTATCGGCTTTACTTTTCTATCCATGGTGAGTTTATCCTCAGTACTAGTATTCTCAGTCGTTTCGGGCGCGTGTCAGCACTTGGCAATTTACAAGCGTTTACCCTGCATTTTGCCCGTCTTTTTCTCTAAACAACGCATTAGCTCTTATGAAAATTCAAGAAAACCAGATTTTCATGGACACCTGTTTCTTTTGATTACCAAGATCTTTCTTTATGTAAGCGATATGTATCGAACTCACCAGAATGTCTACAAAATGTTTTGGTTTTAGCGATAAACTGTGAATGTGCCTGCTTTGTCAAATATAGTGTCAAGAAATAGATTTGAAAGTATCAGCAAATATTTTTACCTCAATGTTAATTCCAAATTCGTTTCATGAGGACAATATGGACATGTGCAGAGTTGAACCTCTGTCTTTATTGTATGAGGGCCCTCATGCCCAGACAAACATGCCGGCTTTAAAGGACAAGACAACACCCAGAAACTGCAGGACTGATAAACCCCATTCCTGCCAACCATCAACCGACTCAACTCAATTGTTTGGCAGAAAGCAGACCTGCAGTTAGTGTTTCTAAATGAAGATGAGGACTGCATCACAAAGGTGTGTTGAAACAAGTAATAGCTGCCCCACATGTAAAATCAACCTCTGTAAGGAGATTGCT
This sequence comes from Arion vulgaris, assembly GCA_020796225.1. Classification (NCBI taxonomy): domain Eukaryota; kingdom Metazoa; phylum Mollusca; class Gastropoda; order Stylommatophora; family Arionidae; genus Arion; species Arion vulgaris. The sequence goes on along the minus strand of CM036763.1, from coordinate 30,902,212 downwards.
TTTCACCTTCAATTTACATTTATCGTCAATAAAACTGACATTCTTGAGTGAGACATACTTTCAATATTGTCATTCACTTTTTATTTCTTCACTTGTATATTTTTTACATCCAACTTACATGGCATTGACAACATACATGTTTACAAACAAGTACCTCATTCATTTAACTGTAAATTGGACTTTAAATCACAAACATTAATTAGAAATTGTATTGTTAAGAATTTTTTTCACAAACACTTCTCGTTGTGGAGTTATTCACCTTGCCCTGGGAATTCAGTAGGAACTTTTTCTGAAGGGCTGGGGCTGAAAGGGTTAAAGACACCCAAATTCTCTGAAATAAACATCATATATACTACAAAAACAGTGGAAAAGTGGAGAACTGGACAAAAGCTGGGACCTCAAATTAACCACACAAAACACAGCAACTGTTTTTCCTCTCCCACACAAGGAAAAGTATCCATCAATTTAGAAAACGAAACAATACTCCAAACAGATACACCCACCTTCCTTGGAATCACCCTAGACAGCAGACTTACCTGGAAGCCAAACATAGACAAAATTCAAAGAAAAGCCATACAAAGACTTGCTGTGATGAATAAACTAGCTGCACGTCCTGGGGCAAATTCAAAATATTACAGCAGGTCTACATGGGAGCAGTCAGACCCATCATGGAATAGGCTCCAGCTCTTGGACAACAGCAGCCAAAACAAACACACACAAACTAGACAAGGTACAAAACATGGGCCTAAGAATAACTCTGGGAGCAATGAAAGCAGTCCTATCATAGAAATGGAAAAACCACAGACATAGAGCCTCTAGAACTCCATGAAAATTCAAAACACTCACCCAGTTTGAAAAACTAAAACGGCTAAAAGAACACCCTCTACACACAAAATTCCAAGAGAAAACAAAAACAGACTTGCAAAGAAAAGTCCAACCATCTGGCCAGAAATTTCATATGCAACATACAGACATCCTAGAAACTGACCCAGAAATGTGGGAACCCATAATACCAGAGCCATGGACATGCTACCAAAACACGGCCCAAATACCCTAGGTCTCAGGAATAATCTCAAAAAATACAAACAGAGACAGAGCAAAGAGCCAGGTCACTCCAAATGCTACGAGAGCAATATCCCACCAGCACATGGACACATGTTCACAGATGGCTCAGCTACAGATGCTACCAGAAAAGGAGGCAGCGGAATCTACATCACTCACCCTCAAGGAAACACAGAAACACACTCTCTGGCAGCAGGAGAAACATGCACCAACTTTAGAGCAGAGGCACAGCCCTTCTTGCAGCCATACAGATTCTCAACGACCAGCAAGTGTCAGTAAAACATATTGCAGTTTTAGCGATTCAAGATCCGTTCTCCAGGCTATCTCAAGTCCCAGACAAGACAAGCTCATTCAGGACATAGGCAAAATATCAGCTTGTTGTCAAAAAATCCGAACTGGTCTTACAGTGGATACCAGCTCACTGTGGCATACCAGGAAGCGAAAAGGCTGACAAACTCGCAAAGGCTCTGGGGAGCCTAACACAACACCACCCAACACAAAGTTTTACAGAAGCAAAGACTCTCCTGAAACAATCCGGAAAATGATCTGAGAAAAACAAATGGAGGATACAATCCAGAGCATGACAGTATAAATACACTAAACAGAAAAGCACAGACCACAGTCTTCAGACTTAGAGCAGGACACTGCAGTCTCAGAGCACACTCCTACAGAATGGGTCTCAGGGACTCGGCGGCCTGCACCTGTGGAGCACCAAAGCAGTCCCCAGGCACATCTGCAGACTGCCCTAGTCTGAGTAGTGAGAGATTGGAGATCTGGCCAACAGAAACAACACTACAAGACAAACTATGGGAACCGGTGAAGACCTCAAGCACACCGCCCTGTTTATGACACATACCGGAGTAGTCGCATAGCAAAAGTTGATCGCAGAAGAAGAAGTCTCTGAAATGCTGCGATATAGATACCACGTGCTGGGAATCCCTTGCGCAAGGTCACCAAATGTGGCGCTTAACAACACAAGAGGAACCCTTATAGCTGAGAATCATCGTGCCGTTGATGCACACAGAAAACGAGCTCGCAAAGACAGAACACACAACACGTACAAGTCTAACCTTGATCATGTGTGCTCCACCTGTGGTAGGGGATTGTGTTCTAGGATTTAACTCTAGAGTCACCTCCGCACACACCAGAGAGGTGCAGAAGCACACGTCTGAGACTGTTATCATCACTTGATGGCGGCTATTATTACTATTACATGTGGCTATAAAAGGTTTCATAAAAGACATTTGCCCTTTTTCAGTAACATTACATGTCTGCTACTTTTTTTCTGCACAGATTCTGAATATAATGATTCCAATCTGCCGAGAAAGGGGGGTCCTTTCGTTTGGGTGACCATAGATGACGAAGACATTCCCCCCAGTACTTAGAATTCTGTTTATTTTCCCTCTCGTGCCATCACATGACTTACAAGCAATTTTCTCCACACTGCTCTATCTACCCCCCATGGGGCCCATTACCTTGTAGTGGGGGGGATTTCGTCTCAATGATACGTGAGCTATGGGGAACTTATTTTCCCGGAAGGTACAACCGGAAGGTCACTGAAGAGGGACGGGCGGCAGTCCCTGGCCCTCCAGGTTGGGGTTGGCGGGACAAACGATCCCACCCTTTTAAAAAAAATTAAATTTCAAACAACAAACATACAACCTATCTAGGGGCATGAAGGGCTCAAGTCATTGCTCACATGACTGGAAGTGGTGGCAAAAGGAAGCTACTTTCATGGGGCGGAAAGCCCCTGAATCCAAAAACCAAGACCAGAATTGGATGCTGGAATGTAAGAAAATTCAAACGGAAAATATCACAAAAAGAGTGGAAGATTTCTCATTCTAGGGGTTGGAGCAGATGGGGGAAATGGAAGAATCCACTGAAACGGGTAAAACAGCCCTTTTTTTCTGGGGACGATGACCTACACCATAAAGGGAGTAGCAGTAATCCAAAGAAAGGCGTGGAAAATTCTTTAAAATGAAACCTATCAGCAGGCGTTAAGATCGACAAAAGGAAGCATACAAACATCAAAATCCTACAATGCTTCGCCAACTAATGATAGCAAAATACAAAAAAGCCTTACTAAAAACCTACAAGAAAAATTAGACAAGTCACCCCCCCATGATGTTATCATTGTTAGGGGAATCTAAATCGAAGGTGGACAAGACAACACGCATATTTTAGAACTATGGGAAAATATGGATGTGGTATGATAAACGAAAAGGGAACTTTGAAAAATTTCTGCAGCATGAACAATTTTTATAGGGGGAACCTATTTAAACATTTAGATACCCAAAAATTTAAAATGTTTTCCCCTAATGGCAGGAAAAACCAAATAGACCATAAATGATCAATGGACCCTGGAGGTCGCTGCTGATGTTGTTCAAGAGGGGTGCAGATTTTGGGTGGCCCACCACCTAGTCAACATGTAAAACAAACAAAAGAAAAACAGGAAAAAGAAAAACTTCCAAGAGGTTGATGTGGATGACAAAAAAGACACAAAGTAAGGATAAATTTATAATGCAGATAAGAACAGTTCCCAACCCCCAAAGTAATGAAACTCGGATAAACTAAACATAGATAGAACATGGGACAACATAGCATCTATAAAAGCAAGAGCGTGAAACATGTCGGGGTACCCACAAAAAAAAAAGGGATAACAAAAAACATGAAAATAATAGACAAAAGAATTTTAAAAAAAGAAATTGTTAAAGAAAAGTCGAAAGACTAAAACAAGATCCCAAGAACAGTACAAAACGCGAAAAGGAAATAAAACGGGCTGTGGGGCTGAAAAAAGAATGTATGTTGAAACCGGGAGTACAGGCAGAAGAAGCAGCAAAAAGTGTGATCAGGAACAGTTTTAAAATTACAAAGCTAATAGGGGGAAACATTACAGGAGATCAAATCTCTCAAAAAGGAAAAGAATGGAATCTATTGACAGGGGAAAGGAACAAGAAATACGATGGACAGGCATTTTAAAAGTTGCTAACAGACCACCTCCAATGGTATCAGACATACCAGAACCAACAGAAATTAAAATTGGCATTGAAACCCCCGGGATGAGATCATTCCCAGCAATTTCTTTTAAAGAATAACAAGGCACCATGGAATAAACAAAAGCAAAAAACTTTTTCAAAATAGCCCCAGAACTTAAAATAATATTTGAACCCTTTTTACTACTATTGGAATACCCAAAAAATACCTGATGCATGGAACAAAGTCATCATCAAGATAAAAAAAGGCTCCTTGGATTGTAATAATTGGGTGGAAAAACACCTTTCTGTCCCAAGAAAAATCTTAAGCAAAATCATCGTACAACGTATTACTGATGCTGTGGAAAAGAAACTGAAAAAGGAACAAGCAGGTTTTTGGGGGAAGCTGTATGGCCAAATTTGCTCTTAGAAATATCATGAGCAATGCACAGAATGAAAGCAAATTATATCAACTTTGTAGATTTTGAAAAGGTTTTTGATAGCATCCCCGAAAGTCAAGGCGTATCTTAAGATGTATGGGAATCCACTTGTTTTAAAAATTTTTAAAAAAAGTTTACACAATTTTGCATGCAGTGTTGAAACCAGAACTAAAGTTTGAAATAAAACAGGCGTCGACAAGGATGTGTTATTCGCCCTTTATTCAACACTGTCATAGTTTGGGGTGATGTAAAACAGGAAATAAGGCAAGAGTATTAGATGGCGCTAAACCCCCTCTGGAAGACCTAGTTTTTGCAGATGACATACCCCTATCTCCACATAGAGATATCCGGGAAAAAGCCTGCCGTCCAATATGTGAGATGGTTGGGCTGAAAAAAAATCAAAAAAAACAAAATGACTCTGAACATAGAAACCCCACACCAGTAAAACTAGAAGGTAAAACCCCCCAGATACAACCCCAACATACCTTGGAATGTTTTAAATGAAGGAGGGCTGGATCTGAATTAAAACAGACTAGTAAACCCTAAGTGCATTCGCCCCCTTCAGCCCGCCGGGAAATCTGAAAAAGCATCAGAACCAGACTATATCTAAAACAGCTGTGTTTTTCACTTTGTTGCGGATGAATGCTGGGGGAAACGCAGGATTGCCCAGACTCCCCGCCCTACAACGTCTGCAAAAATCTTAGCTGTACTGGCAAACTATCTCGAAAAAAATTGCTTCATGCCAACAAGAATATGGGCACTATCATCCGAAGGGGGGGCTGGAGATGGATTGGACATGTGATGCGCATGGAGACTGGCCCCACACAAAAAACTGCACTGAGATGGACCCCAGGGGGTGGCGGCGGGGAAAGCCCAAGATGCCCTGGAGGGGATAGAGAAAGAGCTAAAGGGGAAATGAATCAAGCGGGAACACAATACAGAGGAAGGCCAAAACGGGAAAGAATGGTGTCGTTTTTCTGCCCTAACCCCAAGGGTAACAGGCTAAAGAAAAGGGAAAGCTCTATCATGCAACTCATTCCATCTCTTTTTGGAACTGGCCCTTTTGTTTCTTCCCTCCCAGAAAAGTTCATTTCAGGGTTCCCTAAAAGTCCTTTTTTCTAGCCTTTTTTCCCCCCTTCAATGACGCTTTTTTGATCTTTTCTTCCCCTCGTATTTTTCCCAAAATTTCCAGCTTTTTTTGCACTGGTACAATGTCCTCCCCAAGCGGAGTTACAACGAATCTTCCCTTCATAAGTTGAGACAAAATACAAAGTCAAAATAAACCACAAATGGCTGTAGAAAAATAATAAATTAAAAACAACTTAAAACCCAGTTTTTTTTTATACATACTTTTGTTCCTTTTTTTCCCAATTTTAAACAATATTGATAACTTTACTTTTAAAAATCCTCCCCAAACCGGGGCCATAAAACCCGGGCTCTTTTTTCTAAAATTTTTCACTTCCATTAAACCCCGGGTCATTCAAAATGTCCCCGAAGGGGGGTTTTTCAGTGGACAAAGGGGGGAAAATCGCTGGGGGCTAAGTGGGACTTAATGGATGTTCTGAATTTCCCCACCTTGGTTGGTTAATTTTCTCTGAGTTAATCAAGCCTTTGTTTTTGGGATTGTCATGAAGAACAATACTCCTCTAGTCAGCAAACCCTGGCTTTTTTTCCTTGCATCAAAAAAGCATCGATGGGAACTTCACAGTGATTCAAATTCACATTTCACCTTTTTTCCAAAATTTGGGTTTAAAAAGCACTCCTGAAAATTTAGAACATTCAAACCCCCTGCATAGCGTAACCGTTTTTGGACAAAAAGGGCAAAGAAGGATGTTTCCTGCATTGCCCCTTTGTTTGGGGGCTTTTTATGCCCATGATTCACCCCCAGTAACAATCCTGTTGCATCTCTTCTCCTTCATCTTTGTACGATAGAATGATGCAAGGACAAAAAATCGGTTCATTTGTGTTCCTCTTTTAATTGTTTGGGGACCACCTTGGCTTTTTTTTTAAATTTTAATTGATTATGCTGTATGTAACCATGTGGCACCCCAGATGCTACAAGTCTTCGTTTTTCTCTGTACCTCTAATCATCTCCCCCCACCCGCTGCATGTGCTTCTGTTGCAATCTCAACGGGGACCAGATCGGGGGTTTTATCAACAAATTTTTGGCGTCCTTTAAAAATTTTTCACCCCAAATATGCACCCCTTTCAGGGACAAACATTTTTTCACCATAAACAGGAAGCATTTCCTTTAATTCCTTTTCAGGCGTCTTTTTTCCCCAAAAAAAACCAACACACGTTTCTATTTGGTTGTACTCTCCGTAAGTACAAAGGCCCTTTTGTTTATGGCTGGGATTGGGGGCACATGCGCCACCTGGCGGCAGGGGAAAATAAAGTTGGATTTGCTGTCACCCAGAAATTTTAAAAAACCTACATTTACCTACCATCTCCCCTAACAAAACATTTACTTCCCCCCGGCTTTTTTATCCTCTCCTATGTTTTTTTAGGACTCTTAAAACATTCATTGGGTTTGCATTTTCTCACTTTATATTTTTTCCAGTATATATCTTTGGTTCCCAAAAAAACAAAAAAATATTTAAAAAAAAATTAATTTATTTATAAAATATTTTTAAAAAATTTAAAAAATGTAACCTTTACTGTGCAGGTCAATTGTGATACATTTAAAAAAAAATTGAACATAGTAAAATGAAAAATATCACCCCCAATTTCATCATATCAAAACAATACCTGCTCATCCAGAAGGTTAATTTGTTTCTCAAAATATATTCTAATGAAAAGAAAAAATTTTTTTTGTAATTACAGTTCCATTCTCCTTCGAAACAGGCAAAAGGGATTTCGTGGGGTCCTCTGGATCATGCCATTAAACTTGTCACCAAACATTGTCAGAAACATTGTAAATTTTGGACCTGGGGAGCACTCATCATTCCCAAAATATTCATCAGTTTGGGCTCTTACCTGGAAAATTTTCATTATAAAACTTTTATTTATCATATAAATATAAAACAAAATGGAACAAAAATTTTGTTTTGGAATCATCAGGGTAATGTAAGCATTATAATATAATGAAAGTCAGTGAAAAACAGGATAATTTTGGCGTTTTTTATGTATTAAATAAATTGAAATCTGTAAAATTTTTAAAGCTGTTCAATGGCCTTTGGCACTTTTTGTATATTAGCTAACATTCAAAGTTAAATGAGTTTTATGGGAAAATCTAAAACTAAATAAGACAAATCAAATTTCTTTTCTGAATTTTTTCTTTTTTTAATGAACATTTATCTTTTTATTTAGTCTGCTCAACTAAATGTCATTTACAGATTTATTTCCTCAGCTGAAGAACTGAAATGGTATTCCCTTCATTGTGGCAATGGCGGACCCCTGGGTTGCAAAGAAGGGGGAAAAGGGGCGCCCAAAAACACACCCAAGCGTAATGACAAGGTCAGTCATCTCGTCAATTTTCGTTTGTGGAATGGGACAATTTGTTAGTATTTCCCAGTGGAATTTTTGCATTGTGTGTTGTTTCCCCGATTGGGGATGCCTTCTTCTTCACAATCAGTTTCTATGCTGTCAAACTAAAAGGGTTGCCTCTTGAAGTTATGTCAGTTGGAGTTTATTGTGGGTTGACAAAACTTGCTCTATAAAATTAATTCTGAACTATGTTTTGTTTTGTTTATAAAATGGGATGCTCTGGGGTCTGTTTCAATCTGAAAAGCAGTCTGACAGGTTTTTTTCTGTGCATGTGCTGACCACCATCAATTTGTCAATTTTGTTAAAGGGATCTATAGCTCAATGAAACAGTTTGGGGATCACTGTTGTTTGTTTACTCATTTGTGCTCCATATTCCCGATCAGAAGTTTTTGACTTTTACTCCATTTGGGAGTTTAACAACCCAAATTTGAAAAAAAAAAAAAGTTTCAGAAAGAACCCCCCCTTTGGACACAATGAAAATTTTCTTGGCCCTGAAACCCAGAATCTGCGACATCAGCACTTTTACAGGGGGGAAATGGGCTATGTCAAATATGCCACTTCTGGAGAATTAGCTCTTCACTATCAGTCTGACACTAGTCCCGAAAAATTTCTCTACTACTAGATGCTCTTTTCTTGACAATGTCACTAGGACTAAAACCCCATAAAGGGGTAGTCCACAAGCAAAATACAGCAGTCTTCTCATGTCCAAATTTATCTTTGTCCCCACAAGTCTGATTTTTTAAAATTCAGAAAGATTCTTATTTTACTCCCTTTATATCCAAATTCTGCCTTTGGAAAAAAATTCATTTTTTAGACACCCTAAATCAAACTCTTTATAAAATATGTACCTATGGCATTTTTCTTTTTATTTTAGTAAAATCTATATATTTAAAAGTACATACCCAATGATCAACAAATCATGTAAATCTTCCTTTTCGATAAAAACCCTCTCTGTTTTTATCAATCATGTTGAATGCCTCCTTGAACTCCTGTTTTGGCTGGGTCCCAAAAATTAAAAACATTTATGCAACCCCGCCCCTTCTTGGTTGTTTTTCCCTTTTCTTTTTGTGCATCTTGAATGTTATGTTATAAAACAACTGCAAATATACAAATTATTAATACATTTTAACTTATATTCTAAATTATACCCCTCTTCTTATTCTTTTCATATGTTCCACTACAACAATCCCCCGTGGCAGCACAGCATGAACCACCCCCCAGGGGAAAAAAAAGGGCTTTCTTACAAACTCCTTGTCAAATATCCACCCTATAGAGGGTCCCTCTCTCTCTTTGAATCTTTTTGGGTCCCCCAAACGTTAACAGATTTCCCCATAAATTGTCTTATTCATGTGGAAATCTGATTTATGCAATTATGGTGTCCCTTTGTTCCCTTTAAATATGTCTATATATTCAATGTTGTCTCTTGTTGAAATTCCCGTCTTTTGTAGCTCACACAGAGATCCGTGTAGTTTTCTATCAGTGTTGTTTGTTGGCCTCAGTGTTCATTTGGGGGAGTCTTGAAGTATGTGCTCTGCAGTCTGGGTGCCTCTCCCCTGGCTGTTTCCCAAACTTGAATTTTTATACATGTGGCTGGGAGCCCAAATTTTCCTGTTCTAAGGGGAGAAAGACAACTTGTTCCCAAACTGCTCTTTTGTTCGTCTTTATATTTTTGGCTTTCTCATTGATTTAATCATCCTTTTTTTTTGGTGGTAGGTAACTGGCACTCGGTTTTCCCCCTGCAGCACCTTCCTTGGCCAATCAGTCTGCTGTTTCATTTCCTGGTATTCCACAGTGAGAGGGTATCCACTGCAAGGGGCCCTTCTTTGGGCAATTTAGACAGTAGGTGTCTGTAGATCAATTTTCTGGACTTGACTTGGAGTGCTGATTTTGCATCAGTCAAAAAAACAACAGGTTGAGATGGGGCTGGTATTCCCGTTTTCATTGCGACAAATTTCCCCTTTGGGGTTTTTTCCTCTCTAACTTTTGAGTATTCTATGCCCCCCCTGGTTTCCCTTCTTCCTGCATTTCCTGCCGCCGATCCGGGTATCTGGACCCAGAGATCTTTTTGGGGATTCTTCATCAAAAAACTGGAGTGACTGTCTTCGTTGTATGTTTCTGTCATTTGTTGAATATTCCAACCTGTCTAGATACATACTTCTGGTTCGTCTCCTCTTCAAAGGGTTTCTCTGGCACAGACTTTGGGGGAAAGCCAACTTCGGGAGGGCTGAAGTTTCCTTTCAGTCTTTTGGGTGGGAAAAAAACTGCTTCTATTCCAAAATTGCTAGATTTTGGAATCTCCCATTTAGTGTCCTGTAACAGAAACTTTTCTGCCTAGTCTCCAGGGGTGTTTTGTCACATCTTTAGCCATTTGGGCTCTGGTGCTTATCCTTCAGCGATGAGTCAGGTTTTAGCCAGCGTTACTGGGTTCGCTCTCCATCAGCCATGGGCTGTCCTCAGCCAGCCCTGCAAGGCAGCAGGTTGCTATTTTCTTTTAGGTAGCTACCCTCAAAAACCCTTTCCCCTCCCGGGTTGTTGAACGTCATCTGCCCAGGTTACCAGTCTTTTTTTTGGACTACTTGGTAAACTGCCTGCCGTCCAGTTTTGTGTACAGTTTTCTCCGCTAGCCTTTGATTGTTCAAGATCTAACTACAAGGCAATAGTAATTGCCTGCGAGGGGAAACGTGGTTATTGTTCTATGGATGGGACCCCATCTTGAGGCTCATCACCATTTTGTCCACTTCGCACTCTTTGGGTGCCCTTCAGCCCATTTCTGCTTGTGCCCTCTTCCACCGACTGGGCCCGCCCCTTTTCTCTTCGTCATTTGTGCTCATATTGTTCTATTGGGCAATACCTTACCCATTTCTATCTCACTGTACAGTTTATCACCATTCGGTAGGAGCGTTTCACTCGATTCAAGCCTCTGCTCAGCTTTCCAGTTTTCTGCACATTTGGGTGGTAGCTCCTCTACTACGCTTGCACGCCTTTTCGCCGCTCCATCATCAGCACTGTGCATGTCTGCCCACAGGTGGGCTCACCTGTATACGCCCAGAGACTGAATCTGCTGACAGCAAAGTATATAACCTAGAAAGAGAAACGACTGTTAAAATCTCCAGCAATTTTGCAGTTAATCGGTGCTATTTCTATGTTCTCCGGTATTGGGTTTTTGTTTGGGAGTGCAGTATATACGAGGCGTGTTCAAATGAAAACAGGACTTGTGGATTTATTTTAAAAGTATCATACGCAAATTAAACAAAGCAACCGCTTAAATAAGAATGCACCTGGGTTCATCAGAAAAAAAATTCCGTATGCATTTAGGCAAGCATCCCACTGTTTAGGTAGACGTCGAATGCCGTCCGAGAAAAAGGTGCATGGCTGCTCACTGAACCATGTGGTCACCGCTGTCTTCACGCTCTGCGTCGCTGTTGAATCGCTGTCCCTTTAGTGCTTTCTTCAACGGTCCGAACAAATGGAAATCACACGGGGACAAATCGGACTATAGGCTGGGTGATGAAGAACTTCCCAATTCTTCTTTACAATGTTTCCTGCACAATTTTAGATAGTGACGAGCATTGTCGTGAGAAGAATCACACCTTGAGAAAGCTTGCCTGGTCGCTTAGCCTTGATGGCCTTATGCAAGCTTGTCTAAAGTGTCTTTATAATGGCGGCATTGATGTTGACACAGGTTCCTTAAAATCGGCCAACAAAAGCCCTTCATGGTCAAAAAATGTGGTCACCATAACCTTCCCAGCAGAAACCTGTGTCTTGAATTTTTGGGTTTTGGTGAACCTGGATGTTTCCATTGCATGCTGTCAATTTTGCTGCTCGGTTCATAGTGGTGGCACCACGATTCATCACCTGCCACAATGCTCAACAGAAATGCATCACCCTCTGTCCTGTAACGCATCAAGTGGTTCAAACTTCACCCCATCCGTTCTTCCTTATGGTGGTCAGTCAACATCCGGGGGACCCACTGTGAACACACCTTCCGATAGTTCAATTTCTTCCGAACAACCATGTGGGCTGTCCCAATTGACATATGGAATTCTTCTGCAAGTGAACGAATGCTCGACGGCTCAGTCAGTACTGCTTTATCAAGCAAGGCTATGGCTTCTTCTGTTGCAACAATATGCGCCTGACCGGGCCCGTGCAAGATCTGCTGTTAACTCACGTCCGTCTTTAAACATACGCGTCCATTCCATCACTCTTGTCCTCGACAAACATTTGTCACCATATGCTGCCTTCATTCTCCGATGAATGTCTACTGCTTGACATCCTTCAAATGAAAGAAACTGGATCACAGCACGCTGATTTACTTTGGGCGGGTTCGGAATCACACCCGCCATATTGTTAAGTCTCATGCAGCACATATGCATGCTGGAAAAATGAACACGCACCGTATGTTAATTATTGGATACCATTACTAGCAAAATATCATCAATATCCGTGCACTCTAGCACGCGTGGTGTAACAAGTCCGCTTTATTTGAACACCACGTATTATAAAACCGAGAGCTCCTAATTGGGTTGTTGTATCTATCCATATGATTTCCACCTGTACACTGGTGCACACTGTTATTTCCTTACATGTGAGCTAGTTTTGAACGAGTATCAGTACTCCTTTAGGTCTCTCTCTGTCTAGAAGAAAGGTCTGATATCCTCTAATGAAGAGTCTTTTGCTAGCATTGAGGTGTGTCTCTTGTCTACATGCTATATCTATCTGCTCTTGTTGTAGGTGTTGTGACTTATTTTTAAGACTCCTGCGCTCTCTCTCTCGTTTTATCATTCTAATGTGATATATAAACAGCCAAACATCAGAACGTAATGTACGCGCACCAACCTTCAGCACCTATTTGAGCACAGTTGCTTATCCTTCGGTGGGGTGTTCGATTTCAACCAACTATTGTTGCGGTTCGCTCTCCGCTAGCCTTTGACTGTCCCCAGCCGTAATCCACAAGGCAGTGGTTACTATTTTCTTTCAGGGCAGCGACCTTAGACGGACTGTCTCCCGGGCTTAGGAACGCCATCTGCCCAGCAAAACCTGTCGCTTTAATGACTTAAAACTCGTTAAATGTCGCTTTAAAACACAGCCGCATTAAGTCCAATATCCAGACTCATTTTGGCACTGTTCAGTGTGGCGCGCGCTGCAACACGTGTGCATATATGATACAGACGCGTACTGTATCTTTTCCTTAGCCACGTTTATTGATCGATGGTTTCACAATGTGAGTCCCGTAATCTTATCTATGCCATTATCTGTAAGCGGTGTAACAAGGCTTATATCGGTGAGACAGGCAAGAGGCCAGTGACCGATTCGCCCAACACTTACGCGACATACGCCAATGCTCTGTGACCCTGTAGCCACCCATTTCAATGATACTGGCCATTTAGGAGCTCACAATGTCCAGGTCACATCCATCCGATCATGTTCCTTGGATAATAACAGTCGATTTGCTCTGGAGAATCGGTTGATTTCTTTGTATGGTACCTTGCATCACGTGGGCTCAACGTATTACATTCCTATGCTTCTTAGTACTTTCTCTTCCATGCCTTGTAATCTATATGGGCATATATGCATGTATTCAAGTTATATATTTACTAGATTTTTCATTGTTTCTCTTCTGTTCTATTTCTAGTTTTTATGTGTGTTTTTGTGTTACATTTATTTCGTTATTCGCTTTTATTCCCAGATTTTCATTAGAAACATTTGTTTTTGGTCGTCCATTTGTTTGTTTTTTAAATTTGTCACTCCTGTTGTTCGTTTGTTTGATAAAGGCCTTGTTGGTCGAAAAGTTGCTGTATTTTGTCAATGTTTTTGTAATTTGTACAACTACAGTACTTTTGTGATTACGCTGCTTTAATGAACACCTTGGTTTGCCGCCTGTTCAGGTTTGTTTGCAGTTTGCTCCGCTTGCCTTTGATTGTCCCCAATCAACTACAAGGCAGCAGTAGTTCCCTGCGTGTGGAAACGCGCACTGGCTTTGCTGGACTTTCCAGTTTTTCTGCACATTTGGGTGGGACGTACACCCTCTCGCCTGCCACGCTTGCACTGGTTTTGCCTCTGCTGGGCTTTCCAGTTGTTCTGCTCATGTGGGTGGGACGCACACCCTCTTGCCTGCCATGCTTGTTGCTGCAGTGCTAGCCTCGCTTCGCGCTTGCCTACCCTCGATGGGGCCCACTATGGCTTTGCCATCGTGCGTACATGCTCTGCCCTGGTGCCTACCTCACCATTTCCACAATTCCCAGTGGCTGTCCGACTTCTAGGGGGCAAAACACGAGTTATGCCCCCATGATGCCTACGTGCAACTCAACTCCCAGCATATTCGGGCTCAAGAGAGAGCATGTGCTGGCTTCGAGTTTCACCCCACGCGGGTCCATGTCTCTTCAATGGATGCACCTCTCATCCTGTATGTTTATCCTTCCAGCTTTTTCCATCGGCCGGGAGAGACGAACATTAATAGTCACTCTGGGCATTCGCTCATCTGTGTTGCGAGCGGATCCCATCTAGCGTGACTACCTTTGCATCTCTACTTGCACCAGAGTAGCTCTCCCACGACACCTGCCCTCGGAACTTCCGTCTGTTTCCAGGGTCACCACAAGGAGATGAGGGCAGGGTCTAGATTAGTACCAGCTCACTAATCCTGTGCGCCATTGTCCCCATGCGCCTTTGGCCCCAGACTCCTTTTGTATTCCACTGCATGATATTGAAGGTTATTGATTTTGTGCTACTAGTGCTTGTCCCTTCTCTCTGTTCCATGACTTATAAGACCAGGAAAGGTTTTCTATCAATAGTTTTTTGGGAAGCCCTACAGGACCTAGGATCTAGCACTCCTGCTACTTGTCTGGAATCCACTTAACCACTATTCTTTTTCCCGTATACTCAGTGATATCATAAAATGATTTGATCTGTCCATGGTGTATCCATCTTGCGCACCTTAACCTTTGACTATTCCTAGTTGATCTACAAGGCAGCAGGTTGGTGGCTCGGATGCAATCAGTTTGAAGAAAAAATATGAAGAAAAAAATATAAAGCCTCCAATACTAATCCCTCAAACCAAGTGTGATGTCCAGGGTAGTGAAGAATAAAGCTATTGTCTCCACTCGAATGTCATAAAAGGCGACTACCAGGGTTGTTTGGGGCTGTGACCCCATACTATACAAAGTAAACAGAATCAACTCAAGCTGCTCACTTGAGTAGACATTTTTCGTCCTTGAGCACGATGAGGACGGATGATGAATCAGAATACTAATCACAAATCATCAAATTGTAACACTTGCACAGTTACTAACTATATATAAAATGCTGATACTACTACTAGTCATACTGTGACAATAACTATGAAACTGTAATCATAATTATACTAATTCAATTCATTATTGCATAGCTGCCATAGCAAAAAGAGAAGTATTATAATAAGTACTTCAAATATTTAACACACTCACAGACAAGAAGAAAGATTTATCTCTGCATTCAATACCAGTTTTGTTTGTGATCAATTTTAAACACTCCAATTCCAGGATGTCAATTGCAATTTGAACTGTTCAGTTTGTGAATCAACAATTTTAGTACTAGCAGTTTCAAAGATTATTAATCCACATCTGTTCATATTATAATTATCCACTATTTAGAACTCGAACTAGTGTACTTAACTAGTACTTCATGCGTTTATTTAATATAAAACATATTTTATTTATGTATCATCCCTGTCATAAAAAAATATTGAGAACATGCATTTTCCCGAAGTCAGAAATTAGAAAGCAATACGGCACGCCCAGCAAACAAGCTTCTGACCTGATGACATTCCTGCAGAATTGATTAAGACTGCGCAAGAAACTGGAGTAGAGTGGCTATACAGACTGTTCAGCCAAGTCTGGATCTCACAGAAAACACCAAAAGACTGGAGAAATGCAGTAATTTTTCCCTATATGGAAGAAGAAAGGTAGCAAAAGAGACTGTACAAAAATACAGAGGAATATCGCTACTGAGCCACATTGGGAAAATATTTTGTTGAATTCTTGATAAAAGGCTGCACCATACCATTGAGCCACAGCTCAGAGAATCACAAATGGGATTTAGGAGGAATAGGAGCTGCACAGACGCAATATTCGCCTAGACAGTTAGTGGAAACGACAGTCGAATCTGACAAACACTTGCATGTTGCATTTGTAGACCAGGAAAATGCGTTTGACCGTGTAGACAGAAACAAGTTGTGGACGGTATTGTTAAACTATTGGGTTAATGACCACCTAATTAACCATGCAGAGCATCTATATAAACAGCCAGTGCACAGTTAGAACAAACACAGGTCTATCAGAAAATTTCCCTCGTGGGTCAGGAGTAAGACAAGGATGCAGATATTACCACTGCTGTTCATCACATATAGCTCAAATTTGTAAAACTGCTAACACTAGTGAAGAGAACAACATTGGGCAACTCTTAAACGAATTTCTTTTTGCAGACGACCAAGCAATCATATCAACAACAGAGGAACAGCTACAGCACTACATTAACAGACTCCAGTTAGCATGCAACGAATACAACATGAAAATAAACATAGACAAAACTGAAGTAATGACATTCGCTAGAGAGGAAAACACCACCAATATCTGATTATTCCATCGACAAACGTACATTAAAAACAAGTCAAAGACTTTACATTTCTAGGGAGCATCTTTTCAGCAAACGGAAGAATAACTAACAAAATCCAAATATAGATGTAAAAAGAAAATCAAACACTAGGACAAATGGCACCAATTTTAAAATGCAAACAGGTCACCATGAACACAAAAAGAGCATCGTTCAACACAATATTTCTCCCTACATTATGCTATCAGTGCTAAACCTGGACACTGACATTAAATGACAGAAGAAAACTAGTAACAACAGAGCTGAAGTATCTACTAAGAATGCCGGAGTAACAAGAAGAGACCGCTTAGAAATGAAGACATCAGGAAAATAGTGGTACAACATCAGTACTGAATTTTATCAAGAAGCAACAAATTAAATGGTTCGGCCACATAAACAGATTACCAACAGACAGTATACCACAAAGAGCAATGCTGTCCGATACAGTGGATACAAAGCAAAAGGTGGACCTCAGAGATAACAGAGGTGACAAAAGACACTATTTATGAAGCAAACACAAAATCCTGTGCTATAGTCTGTCCATTAATTCGTGAGCACGTTTGAAATTGATTTTCTCAAAAACTACCTGTTGGATCTCAGTGATTTTTTGCAAGCAGCCTTAGAATATCCATGACGCTAGAGAAATATTTTTTCCAAGAAAATTTGATGTAGTTTGAAATATTTCTTCAGGTTATATTAAAATCAACCTCACCGGGATTGTACACAATAGTAACAGATCTACGGTACACAGACGCGTTGTTATAAAAATACATTATGGTAACATTGAAATATCGTGAGTAAACAATAATTTCACGGAATTCCCTGCACCGAACCCAGTCGACTTTGGAAAGCGGAAAGCATATGACGCTATAATTGGGATACCGCATGAAGTTATAGGTGTATCTCGCTATTTGTATGAAGTTATTGTATCATATTTGTTGGCTTATCAAAACTGACATTGATATCACATTCATAATGAGTCTGAAGTGCACATTTATAACAATGCAGAAGGATACAGTTTTACTTTTACCAACACTTTCCCTAGGGAATCTAAGAGAGGTCATCTATATTGCGATATTCATAACCCTGAGAAACGAACGAACTGGCGCTTTGGGCTGAATAGAGAATACTTTTCCGATGGATTAAACAGGACACAAAGTGCACTAATGTCAAGCAAAGAAGGAAAAGAACAATTGACGACTTTGACATAGATGTCATAAGACGGAGCTCTTGAAAATGTTTTGCATAAATCAACTTGTTACTTTCAGGAAACTGAAATTAAAACTGCAATCAGATTGCAGCATAGACATTTCTCAAAGTACTCTATGGAAAATTGTAAGAGCGCCGGCTTCACCTTCAGAAAACTATAGGCTAGGAATATTATTTGTGAAAAGTTACATTTAATTGCTGCCCAAGTAAATACCTGAGGCAGATCCGTGAGCGGCGGAGGCAAGGCTATGATATTGTATATTTGGACGAATCCTGGGTCAATGCTCACCACACCAATGCTAAAGAATGGCAATCAGTAGACGGTGAACAGAAAAGAAAATACCAAGCAGCAAAGGCCAGCGTATTATATACTAACACATGCAGGAAGCAGTGAAGAAGGTCTTGTCCATGACGCTGGACTTATTTTCCAATCAAAAGTACCGACGGTAGGGACTACCACATAGAAATGAATGGACATATTTTCAAGCACTGGATGGAGAAAGATCTACTTCCAATTTTAAACAGACCATCATGCTTGGTAATGGATAATGCATCCTATCACAACGCAGTATCAGCGAAGACAAAGTACCAACTGCATCAAATACAAAAGATCAAATTAGGGCTTGGCTTGCTAAGGAAAATGTCAGCTTCGATGATACATATTTGAAACCCGAGTTGTTGCACCTGTGAGGATGACAAATAAGACAAAGGTGTTTCATATTGACAAAATCATTGCGGGAAAACGGCCACATCGCCTTTGCGATTACCTCCATATCATGCTCACCTCAATCCGATAGAGCTTGTCTCGGCTAAAGTAAAAGGGCAAGTTGCCGAACAGAACAGGACGCTTAAAATGTGTGATGTTGAAGTTCTGACACGTGAGTCCCTCTCAATGATAGACATGCAGTTCTGGAAGAAGTGTGTTGAACATGTGCTCCTGAGAGGAAGACGAGTACTGCACAGATGGATTACAATTTGTCCAGCCAGTAACAATTATCAACCTCATGGAATCGTTAGATTCGGGATGATACAAATCATATTTTGATTACAGACTGAGAAATAGCAACGGATACATTTCCATATCCAAATGCGTCTACCATCATACAATTTGTGGTGAAGTTAAGACACCCTGGGGTCTAATGGTGACCGAAGAGGAGGACTAACTGTTGCATATTGTATCCAAGTTCACGATTGCACATAAAGGGCAATACACTTAATTACTTGACCTATCAAGTTAATATGGAGATACACCTATGAATAGAATTGACATGACAAATTCTAGGATTACTGTAAAATCTAAAATTTGAGCCCCCGTATTTGCAATTGTCATAAAAGATCAAAGGAATTCATGTGCAAAACCTGTAGCATCTATGGACTACTGGTTAGCTTTATTTTAGCGTCATGGATATTCTAAGGCTGCATGCAAAAATCACTGAGATCCAACAGGTAGTTTTCAGAAAATCAATTTCAAACGTGCTCACGAATTAATGGACAGACTATAGAAACCTCTTCTTACCCTGAAGCAAACCAGGCTGTGAAGCAAACCAGGCTGTGAGGCAAACCAGGATGGGAGAAGAGAAAGAAAGACAATGTGCATAGAGAGGCTCGTCCCAGGTGTCTCCTTTTTCAACCTGACGCTGAAAGGCAAACAGGATTAGAGAATAGATATAGATTTATGGTTGTGAATCATGGTCCAATACACAAAAAACAAGAACGAAAATCCAGTCCTTTGAATCTAAATGCTACAGAAAAAACATACGAATACCATATTGATAAACAGAAAAAAAGAAAGAACAATGATGTCCTAAAGAACGAAATGTTAATGAGAATTGGCTGATAAACAACATACTATACAGAAAAATTAGATACTTTGGTCACATTAAGCGTCATGATAGCCTGGAAAGAACAATATTAGAGGTCAGGGTCCTAGGACACATAGGCAAACCAAGAAGAAGATGGCTACAAGATATTAAAGAAACCATGAATATGACCATCGACGAAGTGGGTGAACTGGCTAGAGACTGGTGAATTTCAGATCCGCTGCAAAGAGAGCAACGTCCTATAAAGTATAAAGTACGCACCTTGATGGTGATCATGCTTGCCACTTAGTCTTACAGTACAGAGTAGTACAGACTATTCAAAATTTAATATAAATTAAATTCATTATTTTTATGTTTACACTTGCTAACTTAGTCTTACAATTACAACTAACATTCCATTTGGCATTCATTTAGTATTTAGTCATTATCACTCATCAGTCATTACACATATTTAATTAATTAATATAAATAACATTTTATTTCTGTATTTAGTGTATTATCCTTACAACTTACAAATATCCCAAGATAATGTTCAATGTTAGTCGACTACTTACTGTTATGAGTATCTATGACCAAATATAGTAATGCACTAAGCTATTATTAAGGTCTTGTGGGCTTGGCTTTGCTTCCGAAATGCATGAGTCACCTCACCAAGTAGTTAGTCCAATGGACTGGTGACAAACGACAAGGAATGTACGTATATAAGTGGGTCACAAGGAAGCAAGTTGAAAAATTGGCTAATATCACAGTTTTACAAATAAAAGCAACAATTTTCATTTCCATTTCTCTTATAAGAAGCTGTCTATTGTTTTAAATATTGAAAACAGTGATTTATACACACAAAATACACTAATACACATGACAAAACAATCCTTACCGCGACAAAATGGTAATCTATTCACACGACTAACTTTCATCGACTTTAAAATTATCTTAACTAAATCTACAGCTAGCGTTGAAATAGATTAAAGAATCTATTGCCACAACTACACTCTCTTTTATTGTATTTTAATCAATATACTGGAACCCAGACGTCTATGGATATGGAGAAGCCCAGGAGGAAACATTTACAATCAAATCGATTACACTCTAGTCTACAACATATTTAGGAACGGTTTGCTATCCGTTAAAACAAGACCCGGTGCAGACTGCAACAGCGACCATGTACCAGTAATCGAAACATTTAGAATAAAATTGCATAGAATAAAGAAGGCTCCACAAAACATCAAATTAGATTTAGATCTACTTCGAACAGATAAAGATAGTGCAAAATAGGTACAGCGCAATAGCAAAAATACAAAGCATTGATGAACAGTGGGAAATGCTAAAGGAGTCAATATGCCAAACATCAACTGAAATCATTGGTTATTGGTTACTAAACTGACGTCATTGCACTCCGGGAGACCCATAGGTGCTCAGTCTCCCCAACAGATATAGAAGAGTATGCATACTGATGGTTCCTGTTGCTCACTGATTAAACACACCTATCACTCTGCCTCTCAGGCATCCAGTTCGACTTGAACAACGGGTAACCCAAACTGCTTAAATCGCTTGATCGATTCAACATCGATTTTAGTGTCCTCATCCAACAGAGTCTCGAAGAGATCGAAGAATATCCCCTTATCCATCTTCAACTCCCAACAATCGATGCTGTTGATACAAGCCTGTCCGCTCTCTCATTACCATAAACACCCGCATGCCAAGGACAGATATCCACGTAAGCCGCTGGAGGTTAGAAACTTCTATAGACGACATCCACTCATACCGAAACCTGCCCTTCTGGATCTTGTGAAGCATCGACTGAGAGTCAGATACAACAACTGCCCCAGTAAATGAAGTCCCAGAAATCCAATGGAGGGCAGCAGTAACGGCCTCAAACTCCATCCTCATACTGGAAGTAGTTGTCCTGTATGTCCCACTTCGCTCTGCAACAACCCTACCATGCGCATTAGCCAAGAAACCTCAGCCGGATTTCTCACCACGTTGAACCGACCCATCGGTATATACAACAACATCATCATCCCTTGCATTATCTTCTATCAGCTGCTTCTGCGAGATCAGCCTTCATGTTGTCCCAATCTCTACATTCTCTTCCAAGAGTAATAATAACGTTGAGATAGTTCATCATGCTACCATCTGTTGGGATCCATTCTTCTCCTTTTGGTAGGGTCGCAACCGTAGTCACCTGGCCAATTGTTCTCTCAGCCTGGGCCATCCACGACATGCCACGCTTGATTCTCGTGCCCTTAACATCATTAGTGTTCTTGTGTAGTGGATGTCTCTTATCCGATGTAACCCGCATATATGCCTTGGTTTCGGCGATTGCATGACGGGAGTGTAGTGACAGAACGCCAAGCATATATCTCATCTTCACAATGGGGTATCTCTAGTGCAGCCCAGAACTATACGCATACCTTCATTCTGAACCCGTTCGAGTCGTTCACATTGTGATCTTGATATCGTAAGAATTCCGAGTCCGTAATCTATCACTGACATTACAGTCGATCGAACAAAATGGCAAGTAGTCTCTGCTCAAGGTGTGCGGCCACCATAACTTTGAGAGCCCCAAGACCACGCTTGCACCGTTGTATCGTCTGTTCAATATGGTGTTTGAAAGATAGACTACGATCAAAGGTTATTCCAAGATAGTGCAGCCTGTCTCTGCGCTCGATGGTATGTTCATCAAAGATTACACAGGGTAGGTCAGCCTTGACGATGTGATTATTCAACGAGCATCACAACATACACGCTTTTTTCAGGATTGACCTGAGAGCGAGACTCTACACCAACCCGAGATGGTATGCAATGTTTTCTGAATGTCGTCAACCATCTCTCGTCTATCTGACCCAGTCCTATATATTAAGATATCATCTGCAAATGTCAATGTCCGACCCAATCCGGTTGGCTGAATTTTAGCTACATTTGCTGTGTAAATATTAAACAACACGGGTGATAGAGGAGAACCCTGGGGTAATCCCGGGCTTATACGTGCAGGATCCGATGTCCATGTTCCTAAACGGAGTGCAACGGTTCTCTCCATTAAAGAAGCAGCTATCCTGTTCACCAGCCAAGGATTAAATTCACATTTAATCAAAGAGCGCACCATTATTGAAAAATTCACCTTGTTATAAGCATCCTCTAAGTCGATGGCCACAGCAACAGTCTCCTGCTTGGATTGGAAGCCTTCATAAACATCATATGCAAACGTGCCAGCATTGTCCCATGTCCCTTTCATTGGCCGGTAGCTACCCAAAGTGTCAAGGAGGATGTGGTCATTCTCCAAGTGACACATTACCTTTCTGGCCACTATCTTCTCTAGTAATTTGCCATATACATTTTGCAAGGTGAGTATGCGGTAGCTGCTGAGCAGTTTAGGATCCTTCCCATGTATGTGGAGCGGTCGTAAATAACTATGAAGTCAATCCTCGGGTACCACAGCATTCTGTACACTTTTATTAAAATCCATCACAACTGCATTAATAACAGTCTCGTCCAGCTGTTTGATGTGATGATATTGGACACCATCAGGCCCTGGAGCGGTGCTGTGGCTTGCCTTCAGTGCATTAACAACATCCTCCTTTGTTATTAAGTCAATGTAAGGTTCTCCAGAGCTAGTAATATCACGAAGAGCACTTATAATATTATGGCGATCAGCTTTATCACATTTTTCTGTCTGTTCCACGAAACGATGAAGGAACCCCTGCCCATTTTCTGCATCTGTTGTCAAGACGGATCCTGACGAGTCACGTAAAGTAGGAAAAGACTGGCTTTTATTCCTCCTGTTCATTTTGCGATGAAACTGCCAGAATTGATATAGAGACTTGTCGCCACAGACTTGCGTTATGAAAGTCTCCCATAACCCACTTTTTGCCTCACTAGCCAATACTTTGAAATCCCCAGTGGCTCTGTGGCGAATAGCAGACTTTTCAGCCATATCACACATATTTCTAGGTCGCTTCTTTCGTGCTCTCTGCCATGACTTTGTAGCAGCCTCTTTTCCAGCCATGCTTTTTCAACATTTTTATTCCACCAAGGTGGTTGCAGGAAAGGAGTCCTAGCAGTCTTCTTTCTGGCAGTCTGCCGCAGTATACGTAATGGGTTTTTGTGATCAGAGTGGCATGGCGTGTACTGAAAGACAGATTTGGGAATTATGTGTCGCAAATTATTGGCCTTATTAAGAATAACAACGCAGGGGAGATGATCACTATCTTGAGCCCCAAGAACATTCCATCGAGCAAAAGTATCATCAGTTGTGGAGATCAGTGCCAGATCAATGACACCATCACTGTCCTCAGGTCTAGAAGCTAACCGAGTTGGGCGGCCGTCATTCAATATCGTAACTGAAATCATACCAAAAATAAAACACAATGTAAGGAAGAAATGGATAACGGAGGAAATATTACAGTTAATGGATGCAAGAAGAAACAGCAAGCAAAAGACAGAAGAATATGATATATTAAATAAGGAAAGCAAAGACAAGTGCAGGGTAGAGAAAGAGAACTTGCTCAATCTGAGATGCAGCGAAATTGAGAAACAGCATAAAAAAGACACAAAATCTTTGCACAAATAAATAAACGACATCACAGGAAGAAAGACACACATACGAACTGGATGTCTGAAATCTAAAGAAGGTACGATATTAATGGGGAGGGGGAGAAAACATAATGGGAAGGTGGATGGAATATATTGGAGAACTCTATGACGATGACAGAGAGGAACTAAATATACAAGACACATGCAAGGGACCATCAATACTTGCAGTTGAAGTTGAAGATGCCATAAAACGCATAAGAGGGAAAGTCTCCAGGTCCAGATAACATAACAGCAGAAGAAATTCAAGCTCTGGGAAATCTAGGAACGGATGTGGTAACAAAGCTTTTAAACGACATATATGACAGTGGTTGTATTCCAAAAGATCTACTAAAGTCCATATTTATTGCTTTGCCGAAGAAATCAAGAGCAGTCGAATGTGAAGATCACCGCACTATCAGTCTTATGAGTCATATGACAAAGATACTACTGAGGATAATGATGAGAAGGATGAGAAGCAGAATACGGCCAGAAATAAGTGATCAACATTGTGGATTTGTTGAAGGCAAGGACACGAGCAACGCTATATATATCCTAAGAATACTAATAGAAAGATCAATAGAAGTAAAAACAGATCTATACTTGTGCTTTATAGACTACACCAAGGTGTTCGACAGAGTAATCCATCAGGAACTTTCAAAAATGTTAGAGAGCTTAAACATCGACAGCAAAGATCTAAGAGTCATTCAGAACATTTATTGGCAGCAAACAGCAGCTATAAAAATAGACGAGAAAAAGAGGAACTTTCCCAGAAGCTCAAAATGGTGTTAGACAAGGATGCGTATTATCACCAGACCTATTTTCACTGTTTTGTGAAAACATTTTTAGGCCTATAAGGATATTGTTGGAATAGCTGTAGGTGGACATACCATAAATAACCTGAGATACGCTGATGATACTGTCTTAATAGCAAGAAATGAAATGAGCTCCAGAAATTCGTTGATAAGGCTGTGACAGAAAGCAACAACAAAGGACTCAGTTTGAATATTAAGAAAACGTAAGTTATGATCATATAAAAAAAGCAGACTTTGTCAAAATACACCATCACAGTAAATGGGACTGAGCTAAGACAAGTGCAGCAATTTAAATACCTTGGAGTCCTGGTAACATCGGATGGCAGATGCCGATCAGAAATAAAGAGCAGAATAGGGCAAACGAAAACATCGTTCATGAAAATGAGAAGCATCATATGCAACAAGCAGTGCCGGACTAGGTCAGCGCGGGGCCTGTAGCAAATTTTAGCGCGGGGCCCTAGGTTGTGTATGATAATAAATAATAAAACACAACTTTTACAAACAAACTTGTCTCGATTTTTGTGAGCAAATTTAGAGATAACACTAGACAAATCAATTTCTATAAGTAAATTAGATTCAATGTTCAACGATATAAGGTGATGTTATTTAGACGATCTTGTCCCATCATGTTCATTAACTCACTTTTTATACGCTTTAATGTTGAAAAAGAACGTTCTCCGCTTGCAGTTAGTAATCATTAAAGACAAGTAAATTCGTAAGACTATTTCTACATTTGGGAAACACGACTCTAATGACTTTTCCATTATGCTTTCTTCCAAATCCTCTTGGTAAGAGCTGACAATATTAGGAGTTCTTTTCAAGATCTCTTCTGCTGTAAGAGATTTTAACTGACGAAGTATTCCAAATACACCATTCACTCTATGGTATGCTCCCATGCGTTTAGCTAAGGCAGACAGTACATTATCAATTATGACAATAAACACCTGACTTTCAAATTTTTGTTTGGGTGTTTGATTTTCTACAACTTCATCGAGCGTTGAAGAGCAGCTGAAATCGTCGTACTTAGTATTTCGCTTGCGTCGTCTTGAAGTTTGTTGCTGATATTCTTGATAGTCTTACCAATAAGACTTCCTTTCGCAATCCAATAATCTCGATTGAAGTTGCTTGGCCATTCACCAATATCGTTGGAGAACATTTTACTTTCGTTGCGTTTTTGACTTGTAGAAGATGTTGCTACATTGGAAGCGTGTCCTGTGCTTTCTGCCTCTCTTTGACTTGATGATATGGCTAAATTGGGAGGACTTGCTGTACATTCGACTTCAGTTTGTCTTGTAAAAAATGTTGCTAAATCGTGAAGAATTGCTGATCTTAATGGTAATATTGGTAATGACGATTCTTCTATAGCACTGTCTTCATCTACTACACAGTGAGACGCGACTTTTGTATTTTCTGCTTCGATTTCTTTGCATTCAGCACCATCACACACGACACTAAAAAATTCAGATAGCTTGAGTGTTTTTGATATAACATCTTGGTTATTTTTTCCTTTTCATCTCTGTCACATAGGCGCGGGGCCCCAGAAGCGCGGGGCCCGTAGCATTTGCTACTTCTGCTACTAGGCTAATCCGGCGCTGGCAACAAGTCTTTGTCAGTTGAGGTCAGAATGCGAGTTATTCAGTGCTACATTGAACCAATACTGACATACGGATGCTAGTCATGGACAATAAAACAACAGATCCAAAAATCTCTGGAGGCCACAGAGATGTGATTTTACAGAAGAATGATGAGAATCCCATGGACTGCTAAAATGACTAATGTTGAGGTGTTGAATGAGGTCAAGACACAGAGAAAACTTATTATCACTATAAGAAAGAGGCAGTCATCATTTTTCGGACATGTAGGAAAATTTTGGATAGCCTGACTTCATGCACGGTATAGCTTCAACATCTGAGTTGATAGCAAACACCAAAGATAAAGATTTGTGAAGATCTATGATCGCCTACGCCAGCCGGCACGGCACCTGATGATGACGATACTGGAACACTTTTTCAACGATCGTTAAATTTGACAAAGGTTGCAGAGAGGGAAATCCCGTGGCATTGGATGTGGACGTCAAAGCCATCATCGATGAAAACTGCAATGCAGGCGACGTTGTGATTTACACGGATGGATCGGTAGTTCGTCACGAAAAGTCCGCCTGGACCTTCTCAGCAAGCTCATGTAGAAGAATGGTCAAGGAAGCCAGTGGTGCATTTAGTATGACAACAATCAGCATGACAATGGAGGTACTGGCAGTGACCAATGCACTACTCTGGCTGGAATCATAAAACTACACTGATGTGTGCATTCTGAGTGACTCATTGAATATGACCCGAAAGATGTAGGCCGGTTCTGTGCGCAGACAATGGACTGAATCACTGCAGACGTCAACAATTTGTGGAATTACACTTGTCTTCGTTCCATGCCCATGGGTGTTGATGGCAATGAGAGTGCAGACAGGTTGGCTGGCTCTGTCGCTATATCAGAGGGCCAGCCAATGAACAGAGCTGATAGCTTGAATGATCTCACAGAGTGTGGCCGCAGAGAAGATTTTCATCTAAACCAATCCACGTCAACTACTAGACTGCGGGAGCTGGGTTTGAAGATTGGTGTGGTAAGAAAAGAACAGTACGACAGGTATACGAGTGGGCTCATCAAATCAAAATCGAACTGGTACGGTCAGTCGCTGGACGATGTTGGAGATATTGAGAAGGAGATCAGGGCACCTGGAAATGTCCGGAGTGCAATGAAGGTATTTCAAACTGAAACTGTAATCTCAATGACGTTAAAGCCATCACTGATGACAACTGCATGGCATGCAATGAAGTTGACGTGATTTAACGGTGGATTGGTAGTTCGCCACGAAAAATCTGCATGGGCCTTCACTACAAGCTCATATGGCGGAAAGGTCAAGGAAGCCAGTGGTGCATATAATATGACAACAAGTAATGGCAAAACGCGTACAAACAAAGTACTGTAGTTTTACAAAGTACAAAAATAATATACAGCGACGTTTCGACCAAAAGGCCTTTATCAAGCAACGGATACATCAGAAGCGAAGAAATTCAGGCTTCATGAGCGGCAGACATAACATATACAGTCAAACAATACATCCATAACTGTCCTAAAATGATAATGTGTTATTCAAGACGAAAAAAAAATGTGAAAGGAATGCATAGTAATGGTGATATAAACACAAGTACGGCTATTATATAATTTAGAGTAGCGCGAGGAACGAACATCACAAACGTTTCACCACTGATATAGGAAACGGACGAGCCAATAAGACATAAGAACAAACAGCGCGAAAGGTGGGTGGAACATTTTTATTTACTCCACATATGCATGACCAGCGATGGATAGACCAGCAAATTCTGCCCTGATCAGATAGTACCGAAAGATGAACTAATCGAACTTGATGAAGAACACACAGAAATTAGACTCTCCGAAGCAATCAACAAACTTATAAAAGTCAAGGCGTCAGGGATAGACATAATTCCAGCAGGAAAACTAAAGGATAACAAGTATGTCCTTGTATGTTCTGTGGTGACATTATAGATTGTTACTTGGTTCGGATTGTTTTTTGCTCTTGGTGTCTTGTTTGGTTTGTTGAGTTTGACGTTTGTTTTGGTTGGTTGATTTCCTTATATTAGCTGACTGTCTCTACTGCGAAGTAGTTAAGACGTTTGTCTGGCCGCCCGAGTGGATACCGGTGCCCAAATTTGGGATGTAAAGAATAGAACCACTGTTACCTGCCATGCATGTCGTAAGAGACGACTGAGGATGTTTGGCTGAAATCGGATGCATGTGTCCTAAACGTGTAGAAGTCTATGCGTTTATGGGCCTACAAACCAATGTGCAACGTATACACGTTCTTGGCAAATATCAAACATATCACAAAGAGTGATTAAAATAGGCCGTAAAGTACGAACGCAAAGAAGAAGTTTGTCTGGAGTTCTGAATGTTGACGAATTAACCTCATTTATTTAACTCACAGAATACTTCTTCGATGTCTCCAATCTCTGTCTTAAATAATAAATAATATATGCGTCCAAACATGAGAATGTTTGTAAGTAAAATGAATAAAATTACATTCACGTCATGTCACTTCTCTATATAGCCGACAATATAAAGTAAAGAACGGCAATATAAAGTGGAGAAGCCAAGCTAGAATTACAAATGTTATTTCAGTCCCGTGCACTTGCACAATGTTGTAACATGCTTTAAAAATATATAAACAGTGGGTGTGTTTAATAGATGTGGTGTGTGTAGTGACTGACAGTGTATGTGATGGACACAGTGTGTAAGAAAGACAGAGGGTGTGTGCGTGTAGGACAGAGAGGGATATGTGATATGCAGCTTGAAGGTGCAAAAGAACAAACACTGAGAAGGCCGTCTGCTGGTTTGCCAAGACACTTATTCTTCTGAAATTCAATTTGATGTTTATTGTAGAAAGATATTGAATAGATTTGGTTTCAGAATTATGTTCAAGTTTTACTTGAAAAGTGAACATAAACAAGTGTGTTAGAGCACGCCTGGTGTTCTCAATATGGTCAACATCAATATCAAAGGATCAATTCGACCCCCTAGAGAGTAAAAAGAGTTCAATCTCAGAAACCGTTAATAAATTTAATAATTTCACTAAAGTGTGATTTCATAAGTCAATCAATTTAATCATTTCACTAAAGTTTAATTTCATAAATCAATAAATTTAATCATGTGACTAAAAGTTTAATTTCATAAATCAATTCTTCTTCTTCGAGTGCTCCATATCGACCACTTGCTAAATCACTCTTTGTGATTTGTATGCGATCTGAGCCTAAGCGTGATTGTACATTGTGCCAGTTATGCGCCTACATGTTGGCCAGCACATCCGATTTCTGTGACGCTTTTTATTTACTAGGGTAGCTTTCACAGGCCCCTGCCTTTGTCGCCTCTTACGACATGCCTTGTAGGTCGCAGTGCTACTATTTTTTGCTCCCACTGAGAGCCTCGGAAACACATGGGCGCAAAAATCAATAAATTTAATCGTCACTCTAAGTTTAATTTAATAAATCAATAAATACGATCATTTATAAATCAGTCAATTTAATAATTTCACTAAAAGGTCGACTGCATAAATCAATAAATTTAATCATTTCACTAAAAGGTCGACTGCATAAATCAGTCAATTTAATCATTTCACTAAAAGGTCGATTGCATAAATCAATCAATTTAATCATTTCACTAAAAGGTTTATTTCATAAATCATTAATCAATTTAATCAGGTCAGTAAAATTGCTCATTTTTATAAACCATTGAATGAAGTGGTTTGGCCACTTAATAAGAATGCATCCAAACTCCACAGTATACAGAGTCTTCTACAACAGAACATCGGGAAAGAAGGCAAGAGGAAGACCACGGAAAAGATGGTTAGATGGCGTAGCAGAATCCTGTGAAAGAGCAAAGATAACAATCACACAAGCCACCAGAACAGCGCAAGACAAAAACAGAAAACCACGACACTGGGCAACAACCCGGTAGCAGTGTGACGACAAAAGAAGAAGAAGAAGAACGAATGTATTTAGTGAAAGAGCTCGATTTCATAATATTTAAATAAACGAAAACAGTTCAATTAAAGAGTTAGATTTTCAACGATGGATTTAACATAAACCATGAATGAATTTTGGCGAATCACTGAAAGGAATATTTATTGTACATCTATTACTACTAAGTCTTCTTCATCCCAGTAGATTATAAGGCTGCAGTGTGCCAGGAAGTTGGAACAATGACTACCTTTGGTACACGTGACATTCATACGAGGTTCAACTTATAAGCAGCCTGTGAATGGAGCTAATCTGGCATATATGTATGGAAATTGAAGGTTTAGTTATGACGTAGAATAGGTCAAGGTTGTGTGACGGTATGTAATTGTAAGTAAAATGAATAAAATTTACTTTAAAAATATATAAACAGTGGGTGTGTTTAATAGATGTGGTGTGTGTAGTGACTGACGGTGTATGTGATGGACACAGTGTGTAAGAAAGACAGAGGATATGTTGGTACACAGTCGCCTTAAGTCCAATATCCAGACTCATTTTGGCACTGTCCAGTGTGGCCGTCGGCGTTGCAACACGTGTGCTTATGTGATACAGACGCGTACTGTATCTTTTCCTTTAGGCACGTTTCTTATTGACAATGGGTTCACATGCGAGTCCGTAATCTTATCTATGCCATTATCTGTAAGCGGTGTAACAAGGCTTATATCGGCGAGACAGGCAAGAGGCTCAGTGACCGATTCGCCCAACACTTACGCGACATACGCCAATGCTCTGTGACCCCTGTAGCCACCCATTTCAATGATACTGGCCATTTAGGAGCTCACGATGTCCAGGTCACAGCCATCCGATCATGTTCCTCGGATGATCGCAGTCGATTTGCTCTGGAGAATCGGTTGATTTTTTGTATGGTACCTTGCGACCACGCGGGCTCAACGTATTACATTCTTATGCTTCTTAGTACTTTCTCTTCCCATGCTTTGTAATATATATGGGTATATGTTGCATGTATTCATGTTATATTACATTCTATAGTACTTTCTCTTCCCATGCTTTGTAATATATATGGGTATATGTTGCATGTATTCATGTTATATTACATTCTTATGCTTCTTAATACTTTCTCTTCCCATGCTTTGTAATCTATATGGGTATATGTTGCATGTATTCAAGTTATATATTTACTAGATGTTTCATTGTTTCTTTTCCGTTCTATTTCTAGTTTTTATGTGTGTTTTTGTGTTACATTTATTTCGTTATTCGTTTTTATTCCAGATTTTCCTTAGATACGTTTGTATTTGGTCGTCCATTTGTGTTTCATTTTAATTTGTCACTCCTGTTTGTTCGTTTGCTTGATAAAGGCCTTGTTGGTCGAAACGTTGCTGGTATTTTGTCATTGTTTTTGTAATTTGTAAAACTACAGTACTTTGTAATTACGTGTTTTGCCAATCAAATAGTTTTACTGCAGTTCCATATATATATACTGAATATGTAATTGTAGTGCGGGAAGGGGCGATGAACATATATGACGTAGGACAAGCTAGTCAGAACCGGTTTAAATAGTAAATAGACGAGATGCAATGCGTATCTGGCAAATTTCTATTTATGACGGGCTGCTTTTAAGTTGAACACCCTGTATTAGAGAAGCACAATATATACATAGTAAGTTTTCTACATTGCATAAAGAACAAATCCATCCGTCAGCAAGCGACGATTTACAATTGCAGTCATGTGTTGCCTAATAAAAGATCATCTGCTCCCCGTATAGCGTTCAAATCTAGCAACTTAACTCCAATCTCCTGCAGTCGGGACATCTACGTAAAATCCAAATCACCACATAAATCCACTGTCCAACCCGTTTCCCAAATGGCGTTCGGGATACCATGCCTGTCCATCGCTCTACCGCTCGTTCCTGTGGCTGTTCCCGCAAATAGCCCATGTCTGCTCGTTCATGTCTCTTGACTTCCACATATCCTGGTTTAGTAAGGAAATGATGTGTAAAGCACGTAATCAGCGCCAGATTAGCGTAGTAACAGAAGTAGCAAATGCTATGTACCCCACGCTTCTGGGGGCCCCTCGCCTATGTGATAGAGCTAAGCTGTCACTAGTGATAAACAAGGAACCAAGGTTGAGAAGTGGGTAGTAATATCCCCCCTCATTTTTTCTTATTTAAGTTAGGACCATAGACAAGCGATAATTTCGCTTTTAGTTTGCAAAAAGAAGGATGCGCGTGTCGATTCTCAACTTGTAAGCCAAATTGAGACCGAACAAAAATATTGGCGGACACTTTAGAGCGATTACTTCAGATATCCAATTTTTAGCAGAACCAGGACTTGCATTTCGGGGTAGTGATGAACCTATTGGTTCACATAATTATGAACATTATTTAAGTTTGTTGGAATTAATATCCAAATTTGACATTTTTCTGGTTCAGCATATAAATACTTATGCAAATAAAGGAAAGGGACATACATCATACTTATCAAAAACAACATGCTAGGAATGTATCCATCTAATTGTATCAGTCTTAATTGATCATATTATTTGCGAAATTAAGAAATGCAAATACCATTCAGTATCACTGGACTCTGCTCCAAACATTTCGCATGTGGACTCTAATAGTGCGCTATGTCTTTTCGTCTGGACCAGTGGAAAGGTTTGTGAGTTCTTGGATATGGAAGGTCATACTGCTGAACAACTCGCCCAAAGTTTACTTGATTTTTTAAAGAAAAATGGCATTCATATCAAAGACTGTCATGGTCAAGGCTATGGCAATGCCAGCAACATGAGTGGGAAATACCACGGCTTACAAGCACACATTAAGGAGATAAATGAGTACGCAGAATACGTTTCCTGCTTTGCACATTCACTGAGGCTGGTTGCTAAGTGTGCTGCAGAATGTTGTATAGAAGCATCCATTTTTTTCGAAGAGACTTCGGACACCAGATGGTCTGCCCGAGCTGATGCGACAAAGACACTTTTATATGGTTTTACCACTATCAAACACGTTTTGGATGACATCTTAAATAACATGTATCAAAAGGTAGTGTCGTAATCAGGCGTATGTACTCGTTTTTTAGATGTGTGTTGGAAACGGAATAATGATTATTTTATGGAATGGAATTATTACAGTGACCTGATCAAGACCTTAACACGGGAAATGCCCTTTATGAATCGTTACATGGGTACGTTCAAGAAATGCGGCCTACATTGTCAGATATGATATTGAGGCCAAAGGCAAAATCCCGACTGACTGAAGAATATCAGCAACAAACTCAAGATGATGCAAGCGAAATACTAAGTAGACGATTTCAGCGGCTCTACTATGCTCGATGAAGTTGTAGAAAATCGAACACATAAACCAAAAATGTGAAAGTCAGGTGTTTATTGTCATAATTGATAATGTACTGTCTGCCGTAGCTAAACGCACGAAAGCGTACCATAGAGTGACTGGTGTATTTAGAATACTTCGGCTGTTAAAATCTCTTAATTAAGCAGAAGAGATCTTGAAAAGAACTCCAAATATTGTCAGCTCTTACCAAGAGGATTTGGAAGAAAGTCTAGGCGACGAACTTGTGCAGTTCGCTGAATTTCTTAAAACTAATGTAGCTGCTGCTATTAACAACGAAAAGCATGAGGCTAACAGCCATTTTATAAACGTGTAATGGAAAATTCATTAGAGTCGTGTTTTCCAAATATAGAAATAGTCTTACGAGTTTACTTGTCTTTAAAGATTACCAACTGCAACGGAGAACGTTCTTTTTCGGCATTAAAGCGTATAAATAATGAGTTAAGTAACATGATTGGACAAGATCGTCTAAATAATAATAACAATAATAATAATAATTCCTCTCGTACCGTTATACGTTACATAGGGCCTGCAAGTAATTTCTCCATACCGCTCTTTCCTGGGCAACTCGCTCAATCTCCTCCATGGAACCACGGCCTTCTCTATAATTTTATTTTCTGTATAATTAGTATTTACGATGGCCGCGATGGAACTGAGACCGATATTTCCTGCCTCTCTCAGCAAAGTTCGTTTCAGGGTCTCCATAGGTCGACCTCTCTTTCTTGAACCCTTTGCATCCCACTTCAATGCCGGCTTTGATATTCGTTGATCATTTCTCCTCAAGGTGTGCCCAACATATCTCCATCTTCTCTTTCTTATAACAGTTGTCACTAGTGGTTGACCAGACATTTCTCTGATTTCATCACTTCTCCTGAATTCATTCCATCTTATATTCATTATTTTCGCAGACATCTATTTTCAAATGCATTCAACTTGCTTTCTATATTCTTTAATCATTTTCCAACTCTGGCTAGCATATGTTAGGATTGATACAACATTTGAATTGAAAATTCGTAATTTAGTTTTAATACTATATAACTTCTCCTCCATGAGGCCATTACCTTGTAGTGGTGAGGGGGCTTGCGTACCTCAGGGACCCGGAGAGCTATGCCGGCAGGGTTACCCAAGCCGGGAAGGTCGAAGGAGAGAGGGCAGACTAAATGTGGTCTCCTGGTCCTCCAGGTTTGGGGTTGTGCGATGGGCTAACTACCCATCCATTTTAAAAAAACAGTAGTTACAGAAACCAAAAACAAATTGTTCAAAACTAACTCGAGTCTCGGAAGGACTAGGGCTCCATGCAGGAGACAGATGACGCGCAGCAGCCAAACCCGCAAGGAAGCTGATGTGCTGACGACCCTTTTCGGCCGCAGACAACAAAGATAGAAGCACCCAGGTTGATTACACAGAAGAAGTCCACCCTTGTAGGGATGTGGAATGTAAGGACACTGCTAGAGACAGGCAGATGTGCACAAGTGGTGAAGGAGATGCATCGGTACAAGCTTACGTTGCTGGGAATGTGTGAAACAAGGTGGAATGCTTTTTGGGAAACAAGACTTCAGACGGGAGAAACGCTGCTCCATTCGGGCAAAGAAAATGAAGATGATCCTCTGGAAGCCGGGGTGGCCTTGATGCTGACCAAGGAAGCAAGCAAAGTCTGATGGAATGGGAACCAGTGTCGGACCGCATTATTAGTGCAAGGTTCGTATCTAAGTTCCAGAAGACCTACATAATTATGTGTTATGCACCGACGAACGATGCAGAGGAGGTGGAAAAGAAACCCTTTCTATGCACAACTACAGGCAATTGTGGACAAAGTACCAAAGCACGACATGATGATTCTTATGGGGGATTTAAATGCCAAGGTGGGCAACGAAAACACTGGCAGGGAAAAGAGATGGGAGTAAATGGTCTTGGAAGCATGAACGAAAATGGTGAGATATTTGCAGACTTCTGTGCCTCCAATGAGCTTG
Organism: Arion vulgaris; assembly: GCA_020796225.1. Classification (NCBI taxonomy): domain Eukaryota; kingdom Metazoa; phylum Mollusca; class Gastropoda; order Stylommatophora; family Arionidae; genus Arion; species Arion vulgaris. Next base: position 30,866,361 of record CM036763.1, on the reverse strand, counting down.
TCATTGGGGTACACTCTTTCCGCATCGAAGATGCCATAAGGCAACATGGATCTCGCCAGACCATCGGACGGAAAACCAGATCGACCATGTGGCAATTCGCCAACGATGGAGAGCATCACTACAAGATGTTAGAGTGAAGAGAGGAGCAGACATAGGATCTGATCACCATCTGGTAACTGTAAAATTAAAAATGAAACTATCGACAAAGAAGAAACAACAAAGTACACGAATCAAGTTTGATGTCAAGAAACTCCAATCGCAGGCCACAAAGGAAGTCTTCCAGATTGCTCTAAAGAACCGTTTCGAGGCACTACAGACAACAGAAGAGGAAGGTACAGTGGAGAGTAGGTGGAACACCTTAAAGCAGGCGACGGTTGGAGCCTGTGAAGAAATACTTGGGAGACCATCATCAATCAGGAAACCCTGGATCACGGACGAAACATGGCAGAGGGTGGAGGAGAGGAAGAAGCTGAAACAAGAAGTAAACCAGTCACGAACAAGACAACAAAAACAGGCGGCAGCAACTAGATATAACGAGATGGCTAGAGAGGTAAAAAGACAGCTGAGAAACGACAAAAGAGCATTCATAAATGAGATAGTAGAAGAGGCAGAGACAGCAGCTAGCAAAGGTGACCTCAAGGTTCTCTATGAGACAACCAGATTGTTGAGTGGGAGGAAAAATAAGCAGAGCAGGCCAGTGAGAGATAAGACTGGAAAACTTTTGACTAAAATTGATGAACAACTGGGGCGCTGGAAAGAGCATTTCCAGGAAGTGTTAAATAGACCTCCCCACTAAACCCACTAGATTTAGGGCAAGGAGCACCGCTGGACATAAACGTAGGGGAGATCACAAAACAGGAAATCCGCAATGCCTTGAAAAACTTGAGAAAGGGCAAGGCGGCAGGAGTTGATAATATCCCAGCGGAAGCTCTGAGGGAGGGAGGAGAAGAGATGGTAAACCAACTCCACATATTGTTCAACTTGTGTGGGACAGGAGGAGATACCAGCAGATTGGAAGAAAGGCCTCCTCGTGAAACTGCCAAAGAATGGCAATTTGTCAAACTGTGACAAGTGGAGAGGGATCATGCTGCGCTCCATTCCCAGCAAAGTCCTCACTAGGGTTATTCTGGACAGGATGAAAGACGCTATAGACCAGAGGCTTAGGGACGAACAGGCGGGATTCCGGAAAGATAGATCTTGCAATGACCAGATAGCCACTTTAAGAATCATAGTGGAACAAACAATGGAGTGGCAGGCTCCGCTCTACGTGTGCTTTGTTGATTTTGAGAAGGCATTTGACAGCATAGATAGGAAATCAATGTGGGGATCCTAGAAACTATGGGGTGCCGGAGAAGACTGTCGACATCATCAGGCAGCTGTATGAGGGTTTGCCTGCCAGGTTATTCATGATGGAAGACTGTCAGAGGAGTTCCTGGTCACTACTGGTGTTAGACAGGGATGCCTGCTGTTCCCCTCCTCTTCTTGGTGCTACTTGATTGGGTCACACGCACAGCCTACGCCAGGTCTGGAAAAGGCATACAGTGGACACTTATGTCAAAGCTAGAAGACCTGGATTTTGCGGACGATCTCGCCTTGCTTTCGCATAGACTACAAGACATGCAGGAAAAAATGGATGCTCTGGCACAAACGGCACAACGAGTCGGCCTTAAAATCAGTCAAGAGAAGACTAAAGTAATGCGTAGCAACAACATACAGCAAGATCCAATACTGATTGAAGGAAGGGACATAGAAGATGTGGATGAATTTGTCTACCTTGGAAGTAAGATCAGCAGATCAGGAGGTACAGATGAGGACATTAATGCTAGGATTAGGAAGGCCCGACAGGCCTTTGCGATCCTGCACATGGTGTGGAAGTCCGCTGCCATCTCCACGAAAACAAAGCTCAGGATTTTCAGCTCAAATGTGAAGTCGGTGTTGCTGTATGGCTCGGAAACTTGGCGAGTCACTAGGGCAAATACAAATAAGATCCAGACCTTTGTTAACGGATGTTTGCGGCGGATTCTCAGATTGAGATGGTATGATAGAGTTACAAACACGGATCTGTGGATAAGAACAGGGCAGGAACCTATGATGACACAGGTCAAGAGGAGAAGATGGCGATGGATAGGCCATACCTTGCGGAAGACACAGTCGAGTGTCACTAGACAGGTGCTCGAGTGGAACCCGCAGGGAAAACGAAAAAGAGGACGCCCTAAGCAGACTTGGAGACGAGGTCTTACTGAGGAGCTGAAGAGTGCTCAATTGACCTGGGAGAACATAAAAAGAACAGCCAGAGACCGAGAAGAGTGGCCAACAACTGTTGAGGCCCTATGCTCCACGAGGAGCGGAGAGGATTAATGATGATGATGATGACTATATAACTTGCAGTTAGTTCCATATTTTATTTAGACTTTTAAAGCTGATGTTGCTTTGCCAATTCGTATCATAATTTCTTTTAACATTTCCTGTGCAATCAAAATTGCTACCTAAATAGGTGAACTGCTCTGTTATTTTTATCATTTTAGATTCCAGTGTGATATCTGCATTACTTGCCATAGGTGTCTTCATTATATTTGTTTTTCATAGCTTATCTGCAGTCCAACTTTTGATGCTATAGATGACAAGATCGTCTAAATAACCTCACCTTAATGAACATTGAATGTAATTTACTAAGAGAAATTAGTTTGGCTAGTATTATCTCTAAATTTGCTCACACTAAATCGTGACAAGTTTGTTTGTAAAAGTTGTTCTATTCTTTACACCCCAAATTTGGGCCCCGAAAACACTAGGGCGAAACTTTTATCAACAAATGTCTCTGGCGTATTCTCAGACTGAGATCGTATGAGTGACAAATACAGGCCCGTGGATGATAACAGGACAGAAACACACGATTGTCCAGGTCGGGGTTAGAAAATGACGATGTGTCGGACATACCCTGCGGAAGACCAGTCGAGTGTCACTAGACAAGCACTTGAGTTGAACCTGCAAGGAAAATGATAAAGGGGACGTCCTAAACAGACCTCAAGACGAAATCTTCTTGAAGAACTGAAGGATGCTGGACTATTCCGAGAAGTTAGAAAGAAAACGACAGGAGATCGAGAAAAGTGGAGAACAATTGTTGAAGCCCCATGTTCCACGTAAAGATGAGAGTAATAAGTCTTCAGGAAATGAGTCGGCAGCTTGTTTACCTGTGAGGTTGTTTCCATCTTTTAAAGTCAATTTTGTGTGCTACTTCCTTCTCTTCATCTATATATATATATATATATATATATATATATATATATATATATATATATAGGTGGTCTCTGTGGCTGAGTGGTTAAGCTAGTGGTTTTGCCTTGCTAGTCGAAGGTCGTGGGCTCGAATCCGGACTGCGGCCTTCTGTTCACGAGTGCAGTTTTTCCAGAGATCCCTAGGATTGTTGCCGGAGATACGAAGTTCGTGCAATACTCTCGGCAGGTGGCGGGCCATTTCTGCGGAGAGGGACCGAGCCATATGGAGTAAAGCCCGGTGCAATGAAGCCAATCCTTCGGCTTAACATCCAAGGTATGTTGAAGTGGGTCATATTGTGACATATTCGCACCAGCACACGTCCAAACATCAGGTGGGAAAACTGAACAAATGACTTGGTAATATTGTTTCTTCTCTTTCCCCATACCCCTCTCCCTAAACAAAATAAGGATCGAGTCGAGTAGAGACTAGTCTACGTCTCAAGCCGAGTGATAAAAGAACAGACGACACGGTGTTTTTACTCATCCCGGGACTTTGTTGTTTCTGGCCGCCGAACTCAGATGGGAAGTGTCACCAAGAGCCTGTCCGTGGGAAAGCAATTTTGAAAATTCAAATGTCATACTTTATATTATATTTTCCTGTATTTTCTTTAATACGTATGTTTAAATGTATGTATGAATGTATCATATTTTAAATGTATGTATCAATATATCATATTTATCATCATTACCTTCATTAGATAATCACCATAAAGCCCAACATCTCATATTTTCATCTCACGGGTATTTCACTTCAGTCCACAAATATATGTCAAACATGAAATTGCTGATATTGTTATGTTCAAAATGTAAATTAACACTTGAAAAAAAAAAAAATTAAAAACCCTATATATATATATATATATATATAACTCGTATAGAGTGCCGCTACTACATTCGGCAAACTATCAAAGCGAGCGTGGGACAACAAAAATTGACATTGCAGACGAAGACTCAAATATATCGAGCCTGTGTAATTAGTTCTTTACTATATGGCTCAGAAACATGGACAGCCTACTCAAGACACGAGAGGAGACTTAACATCTTTCACCTTCGATGTCTCCGCAAGATTATGAACATCAGGTGGTACGACAAGATAACCAACTCTGAAGTACTACAACGTGCAAATCTGCCTTCCATCATGAGCATGCTCAGCAGTAGACGACTAAGATGGTTGGGACATGTGAGAAGAATGGAAACTTATCGCATACCAAAACAAATGTTGTTCTGTGAACTTTCGGAGGGAAGAGGCACCAGGGCAGACCACTGCTCAGATATAAAGATGTCTGCAAAACCTCAATGAAAACTTTTCTATAGATCCTAGCACTGATGCGGAGGGACTAGCTGATGACAGAGTTTGTGTGGAAAGCCAAATTACGGAAGGGCGCAGAGTCTTTGAGAAGAGACTTATGTACGAGCTGAACAACAAGAGAGAAAAGCGAAAACTCAGAAGTTGTCACAGTAAAACACTTGCCTATTGACCGTCTGTAAAGATGAAAAGGGCCATATATACATAACTATATGAGAAAGAATGAAGATCATTGTTAGCCAAACATGTTTTACTGCGTGCTTTAAAAAATCTGGCATGCGGAAAAAAAGCAGACCTGCTATAGTGTTGACATGACGCCATTGTCCTAATAAAATATTGCGTTTTCTTTGTTATGAATTGAAAATAAGTGGACGTTTTCCTGAGCAAATTTTGTAACATTTTTGTGTTTGGGAGTGTACCTAGAATGAGTTTCAATAAGTCTAAAGGTAATATATGATTGCAATTAATATAAAGTTAATAAAGTAGTAGTAGCTTGTTTTTTATAACTACTGTCAGTGTCAGTGTCACTGGTCAGAGTTACACTAGTTACAGCCTACTACAGGTACTACCTACACTACAGTGTTAGTGTTACTACTGTTACGAGTATAGTAACTCACACTGACTTCGTGAACTTAGTCATGTACACTGTACTGAGTGTAACAATGGACAATCATCAACAAATACATTACCATATATTATTATTAATAATATATGAATAATAATATATTGTATTAGTATTGTATTTGTTGATTGTTACAGTTACAGTAGTTATTTAAAATTATATAACTTATAACAATTGAGTAGTAACTTATTTATGACTTAACTTATGGCAGCCATATAATAATTATAATTATATTATGAATTATTATCATATTTCAAATCATTCACCAATCAATAAATCTAAAATCATTCATTGAATGAATTGGGCATTTCAATCAATCAACTTTATGATAAAGTTTATCAACATTTACACGTAACACTGTATAATGTATTAGACTTTAGTGTACTGAGTATTCATTAGTTTAGTACTGAACTGAGTACTCTACAGTCACAATACTACTAGTAGTAGTTACTAGTTGTCACGGTTGATACATTTTAATGATTTATAATCATGTTGCGACCTAATCGTAATAATAGTACTACTGTTACATGTCCGTGTCGTGTATAGTAATAGAGTAATAGGTCTCATCTTAAAAATTAGAAATGCCTAGCATCCAAGCCAGTTTAATTTTACAGTGTACCTCTTCCATTGCATGTGGTTCAATATTGATCTGGTATTCCCTGTTTTTATCTGTGGCAAAAACCATACCCTGAGCGTAATTAGGTTAAACTTCGAGATAATTGGTGAGGTTACACTCACTACAGAAACATCTTGCAGAGTAAATCCTCCAATAGATACAGTTGAGTTGATTGATGCTAAACTCAATTGTGTTGACATGTCTTGATTTCCACCTACTTCTTTGCGTTCGTTCTTTACAACCAATTTTAATCACTTTGCGATATGTTTGATCTTTGCCAAGAACGTGTATATGTTGCACATTGGTTTGTAGGCCCCTAAACGCATAGACTTCTACACCTTTAGGACATGTGCATCCAATTTCAGCCAAACCTCCTTAGTCGCCTCTTACGACATGCGTAGCAGGTAACAGTGGTTATATTCTTTACATCCCAAATTTGGGCCCCGGTAACCACTCAGGAGGATTCCCACCTAAATTTGTTCTGGGAGCACACCTTGACTTAAAAAAGCGCAGAGGCTCAGGGACGACTCTCCGACTAGACGACTCTCCGAACCTCAGTTGTCTTGCGGGCGGTATTAAGAAGTACATGGACACGAAGACTCAATAATTCCCTCATTGATTCTCTCGTGATCATTCTTAGGTGCTTTTATCATTCTAATGTGATATATAAACAGCCAAACATCAAGAACGGATGTACGTGCACAACCTTCAGTACCTATTGGAACTCAGGTGCTTATCCTTCGGTGGTGTGTTCGGTTTCAACCAGCGTTTACTGGGTTTGCTCTACGTTAGCCCTTTGCTGTCTCCAGCCAAACCTGCAAGGCAGCAGGTTGCTATTTTCTTTCAGGGCAGCGACCCATAGACGACCTGCCCTCCCGGGATGATGAGTGTCATCTGCCCAGCTAACCGGTCTTTTTGTGGACTACTTGGTTTGCCACCTGTACAGTTTTGTGTACTGTTTGCTCGCTAGACTTTGATTGTCCCCAATCAAACTACAAGGCAGCAGTAGTTCCCTGCGAGTGGAAACGCACACTGGCCTCACTTCTGCTGGAATTTCCAGTTTTTCTGCACATTTGGGTGGTCCACACACCCTCTCTTCTGCCGTGCTTGCCCTGCCTGTCCACCGATGGACCCACTCGTGCACCGCCCGCATGCGTGCTTGCTCTGCCCTGGTGCCTGCCTCATCATCACTGTCAGTTCTCGTCATGTTCACATTTGCCTGGGCTGTCCGACCCTGGGGCTTAAATCGTGCTCCCATCCCTGTGATGGGGCCCGAGTTCGCCTATGAGGGCCCACGTGCAGCTTAACTCGAGGCCCAGCATATACATCTGCCGTCTCATTTACCTGACTGCTCTGACACGCAGCTCTAATTGTGCACTGGGCTCTGAGTTTTGCTCCGTGTGTGCCCTCTTCTCTGTTCGGGATGCACCTCTCATCCCTTCGCTGCATCCTTTCCTATTGGTTGGGAAGCTGCCATGGCCCCTGTGTTCACACACATGCTATCCTGCCTGCCGTACTACGAGACTGCTCTGACACTCAGCGTAACTCGTGCACTTGGCTCCGAGTTTCGCCCCACGTTTCTGCTTTGGGATGCACCTCTCATCCCTTCATGTTTATTTTCGTGCTTATGGTCGATTGCCCTGTAGGCGGCAGCATGGTTGGGTCATTTACTCCCGTGGAGTTTTCATTTGTTCGCTATCGTCCTCGCACACTGCTGTTGTCTTACGTTTCTGCAAAACTTGGGCCTTGTTTCTACAGACATCGACCAGGAGATGCGCCATTTTGTTAATATTTGTGGACCTGCAATTCTTTTCCGGCTTGCACTGCCACCACTACATGTGGTTCTCCTGATCCCTGCCCCTTTGGTCAGACTGGAACCAAAGTCTGTTTCCAGGGTCACCATGTGGAGGTGGGGGAACAGGGTCTTGATTAGTGCTCCTTAACTAACCCTGGTGCAGCGTTGTCTCACTGCGCCTTTGAGAATCGTGTCATCTAAGGAACCTCGACTGATTTAATGAGCCATTCGTGGTTTCACCGTGAAACAGTGTGAACTTAGACATGCATGGCTTTTTCTGTGAGACAAGCAATGACTACTGGCAGGATCAACCAGATAGCTGTCATGAACATGACTGGGCCAACAATGCTCGGGGTAGGGAGACAGTGCTCTGTGCAGAGTGGATCCCACGTCCCGGCAAAATGCAAAATTGAAGCGCCAGCTTCCCACTGTTTTGCCAGCACGACTGCATCTCTCCAGACAAAGACGACACCATATTTCTACCTGCCAACCCATAAGCTCGTAGAGAGCCGGGCCTTTCAACGAGACCACCATCGAGCATTAAAATTTTTAGACTGACTGCCTCACATCACGACCGGGCGACTTCAATATACGGACACACACACAAGACAGTGCGAGAAAGTTTTAATAGCAGACGCTACCTTGTCCCTTAACTCTTAGAATACGAAACGCCACCTGACAGACCATAAAGTTCGTTCCCATTTTACGACAAGCCACTTCACGGACCATATGGTTCTAACCAATTGTTAATATATCGTAGAGGACTTTAATGCTTTAAGTGTATTTTAAAATTCAAATACAGCAAGTTGGTGGTGTTTGTAATAGATCTTTCAATTGCGCACATTTTGGTGTATTCAGTTTATCTCTGCTGTTCAATGTAAGAAAGTTATAATAAATTTTGTAAGGACATCTTCGCCTTAAAAATTTGTTTCTCAAAAACAGTGCGTAAAAAGGCGGTTTTAGTACGCGTATTGTAAGAGTTAATAGCTGGGAGCCTGACCCACTTCGCGCGTGAAGAAGCGGGTGCACCTCAGCCGTTAGAGACTATGCACACAATTGGTTATTGACACTGGTTTTTGACCAGATTCTGATCTGCCATCTCTCCATCTTTTTCATGGTTTCTTCTCGCCTTCTTTCCTGATGCTCTGTTGTAGAAGACAGTATACAGTGGAGTTTGGTTACATTCTTATTAAGTGGCAGAACCACTTCATTCTTTTTTGACTTTGACAAATGAAGCAGTCAGTGCTAGGATACCAACATTGTTGTTATGTTTGTTATGAAGAGAGCAGTATGTAACCATATACTTTTCCGTTCACTATCATCTTTTTCTGCAGATCTGCAAAAGATGTCTGACTGTCATAGAACTAATATGATATGTTCACAGATCTTTTGTACAAATATTGAATCTGTAGTATAGATGGTGTCGAGCATGCTGTGCTCTCTGTGTGGCCAGAAAATTGTGACCTTATTCGGCCTGAGGAGCGGAAGATTGCCTCATTCCCATTTTGATCCAAGAGTGGCATTGATAGTTGCCTTGACTACCTCATATGTTATCCATCATTTTATTGTATTGCACCACCTTTGAAAAAATTTGTCTATGGTTCCATTTCCTGAAATGTTGTAATGATTTGGTGTCCACTGAATTGTATTTTTGAAGTACTGGGTGTACTATGCATGTGGGTCTATCACTATCTGTAGATCACTGCTATTTACCCTCCTTGTAGCTTTTATTACTGGAATATGTGAAGATAACAATTTGTTTATCTATGTGGTCTATATATTTAATAAGGATGTCTGATGTATGTCTCAGTGCTTCATCTTCAAAGTAATTGTTACTGTATTTTCCAGGGCAATTGATGAGTGGTTACTGTTATTTAATTTGATAAGAATGTCACTTCCCACATTTTTGTCCACATTTTAAACAGATCCATCATCTTATACTTGTGAAAAGCTGTGCTTTGGCAATGTACTTGATTGCTGTTAGCATCTTTCCTTCTGATTACAGTATGCTTGTGTTTTCAATTAGTGGTATGTCATAGTTTACTCCAGGAAAGTATTTTATTGTCCTAAGGAACTGTGACCTTTAATTGTGAACTCTTATTTGTTTTTTGCTTTGTCAGAACACTTGTTACCGTTTTATGATTTTCATGAGTCATATAGTTATTAATTTTGGTCTGTCTCTTTCCTGTCTATCATTCGTTTGTGCATGTGGTGTCCCATGTCCCTTGAATAGGCTTGTTGTAGAACTTTGCTTTCTTACCTATCTTCCATTTACTGCTGTCCACATCTTTCTCACCTGTCTTCCATTGACTGCAGTCCAGTAATACTTTCCATCTGTTGATTTGTGTAGATTTGAGTGCTCTTGTTACAATGCTCACTTCCTGGCTTTGAAGACATCTTGTTGATATTTGGTTTGGCTGCTGTACACCAAGTTCTGTGCCATATTCTAAAATAGGTATTAATAATAATTCCTCTCGTACTGCTATACGTTACGTAGGGCCTGCAAGTAATTTCTCCATACCGCTCTATCCTGGGCAACTCGCTCAATCTCATCCATGGAACTGAAACCGATATTTCTTGCCTCTCTCAGCAAAGTTCGTTTCAGGTCTCCTAGATCATACTCTCTTTCTGAACCCTTTACATCCCACTTCAATGCCTGCTTTGATATTCGTTGATCATTTCTCCTGAAGATGTGTCCAACATATCTCCTTCTCTTTCTTACAGTTTTAATAACTAGACAGGAGCACATGAGGATTTAAAGTATGACATGCATTTTAGGTTTGTAATTTATGATTAGGAAAGCTGCATTCTCATATACCCATGGACTAGCACTTTCGGTGTATCAAAATTATTGGAAGTTTATGAAAATAGTATCAAACATTTTGGCAAATCTATAAGAGAAGGCTATGACAATTCATAAGAAAATGTGTGTTCTATAGAGATTTTTCTTATGTAATATATTGGATTTTGGGAAATGTCATAATGTTCACATGCTGTCATTGTTTTTAATATTCAGGTGGTGAGGGAGAGAATGTTTTAGATGATATCTTGGATGACTGCCATGGTGGGGATGATTTCTCTGCAGAAATGAGTGAAGATACAGGTACAACAATGAAAATATTAATTTTACTGCCTTCTCAGAGCGTAAATATTTTAAAAAGTATGATAAAAAGTATTTTCCTACCAACACTTTGTATACTTTGAAATACTCACTAGCCAATACTTTGAAATCCCAGTGGCTGTGTGGCTAATAGCAGACTTTTCAGCCACATCACACATATTTCTAGGTCGCTTCTTTCGTGCTTTCTGCCATGACTTTGTAGCAGCCTCTTTTTCCAGCCATGCTTTTTCAACATTTTTATTCCACTAAGGTGGTTGCAGGAAAGGAGTCCTAGCAGTCTTCTTTCTGGCAGTCTGTCGCAGTATACATAATGGGTTTTCATGATCAGAGTGGCATGGCGTGTACTGAAAGACAGATTTGGGTCTTCTGTGTCGCAAATTATTGGCCTTATTAAGAAGAACAACGCAGGGAGATGATCACTATCTTGACCACATTCTCCCTGACTCTTTGGGTAGCTACCAGCCAATGAAAGGGACACGGGACAATGCTGGCACGTTTGCATATGATTATGAAGGCTTCCAATCCAAGCAAGAGACTGTTGCTGTGGCCATCGACTTGGAGGATGCTTATAACAAGGTCAATTTTTCAATAATGGTGCGTTCTTTGATAAAATGTAAAGTTAATCCTTGGCTGGTAAACTGGATAGCTGCTTTTTAATGGAGAGAACGTGCACTCGCTTAGGAACATGGACATCGGATCCTGCACGTATATGCCCGGATTACCCCAGGGTTCTCCTCTTTCACCCGTGTTGTTTAATATTTACACAGCAAATGTAGCTAAAATTCAGCCAACCGGATTGGGTCGACATTGACATTTGCAGATGATATCTTAATATATAGGACTGGGTCAGATAGAAGAGAGATGGTTGATGACATTCAGAAAACATTGCATATCATCTCGGGTTGGTGTAGAGAGTCTCGCTCTCAGGTCAATCCTGAAAAGCGTGTATGTTGTGGTGCTCGTTGAATAATCACATCGGCAAGGCTGACCTACCCTGTGTAATCTTTGATGAACATACCATCGAGCGCAGAGACAGGCTGCGCTATCTTGGAATAACCTTTGACCGTAGTCTATCTTTCAAACACCATATTGAACAGACGATACAACGTGCAAGCGTGGTCTTGCGGCTCTCAAAGTTATGGTGGCCGCACACCTTGAGCAGAGACTACTTGCCATTTTGTTTGATCGACTGGTAATGTCAGTGGTAGATTACGGACTCGAATTCTTACGATATCAAGATCACAATGTGAACGACTCGAACGGGTTCAGATTGAAGGTATGCGTATAGTTCTAGGCTGCACTAGAGATACCCCCATTGTGAAGATGAGATATATAGTTGGCCTTCTGTCACTACGCTCCCGTCATGCAATCGCCCAAACCAAGGCATATATGCCGGTTACTTCGGATAAGAGACATCCACTTCACAAGAACACTAATGATGTTAAGGGCACGAGAATCAAGCGTGGCATGTCGTGGATGGCCCAGGCTGAGAGAACAATTGGCCAGGTGACTACGGTTGCGACTCTACCAAAAGGGGAAGAATGGATCCCAACAGATGGTAGCATGATGAACTATCTTAACGTTATCATTACTCTTGGAAGAGAATGTAGAGATTGGGGCAACATGAAGGCTGATCTCGCAGTTAAGCAGCTGATAGAAGATAATGCAAGGGATGATGATGTTGTTGTATATACCGATGGGTCGGTTCAACATGGTGAGAAATCCGCTGAGGTTTCTGGCTAATGCGCATGGTAGGTTGTTGCAGAGCGAAGTGGGGCATACAGGACAACTACTTCTAGTCTGAGGATGGAGGTTGAGGCTGTTACTGCTGCCCTCCATTGGATTTCTGGGACTTCCTTTACTGGGGCCGTTGTTGTATCTGACTCTCAGTCGATGCTTCACAAGATCCAGAAGGGCAGGTTTCGTATGAGTGGATGTCGTCTATAGAAGTTTCTAACCTCCAGCGGCTTACGTGGATATACTGTCCTTGGCATGCGGGTGTTTACGGTAATGAGAGAGCGGACAGGCTTGCATCAACAGCATCGATTGTTGGGAGTTGAAGATGGATAAGGGGGATATTCTTCGGTCTCTTCGAGACTCTCTGTTGGATGAGGACACTAAAATCGATGTTGAATCGATCAAGCGATTTAAGCAGTTTGGAGTTACCCGTTGTTCAAGTCGAACTGGATGCCTGAGAGGCAGAGTGAGAGGTGTGTTTAATCAGCGAGCCACGGGAACCCTCAGTATGCATACTCTTCGATATCTGTTGGGGGAGACTGAGCACCTGTGGGTCTGCCCAGAGTGCAATGACGTCAGTTTAGTAACCAATAACCATTGCTCGCCGCTTGCGCCGCAGCCATACCTGCAAGCCTATCCGCACGTTCATTCCCCCTACACCTGCATGCCCTGGCACAAAAATAAAACTGATCTTGTCAGCTTAGACCTCCCCAGCGACTCCATCCAATGTCTCTTAGCCTGAGCATACTCATTGAGTAACTGAGAAAATATGCTTGAATAAAAGTCTGTGATTCCAGCCAAACCATCGCTTTAGTAACCGCCATGATTTCCATAGTGAGATTGCTCGTAATCATGGCAAAACCACCACTGTCTTCCTTCACAACATCCCTCCGACCTGAGCAGTGAAAGCCCATGAGCTCCGCACATGTCGAATCACCGAACCATAAAATGATTACATCATGCTCAGATGAGTTCTCAAAAATGAATGCCTGAACTTCTGCCTCCACGACAAGTGAGTTGTCTTGTCTGCATTCGTTATCAAGTTTGATGCAAACCGAAAATGATGTATTGATTCTTATTGGCACTGGTATCCATTCTTCACCGGGATCAATGTCTTCAAGTGTACACACCTGTTCAATACAGTCTTCGGCCCAACCATCCAAGATTTTCCTCTTTTAATCTATTTTCTTTTCGCTCTTTATTTCATGTGCATAGGATGTTGTGTGTCAGCTTTGACGCGAAGGTATGCCCGTGCACAGCTCATAAGTGTTCTATATTCCATAGTAGGATAGTCAAGAAGATAGGGTATCGTTCTGCATGACATGTCTTTAGTGCATCCAAGTATGATGTGCATCGCCTTGTTTTGCATTATTTCCAGTCGTTCCATCTGACTATGACTGAGAGTCAGGATCGCCAGAGCATATTTAAGCACAGAAAAGACCAGACCCTGGTATAAAAGACAAAGATGGCACTGCTCACAATTTTCAGCAGCCATTACCCTCATCAAAGTCAAACCCTTCCTCGCCTTCATTGTCACATGAGCTATGTGTTCTGTAAAAGCTAGACTACGATCAAACCGCAACCCCAGGTATTTCATAGACTGAGATCGCTCCACCACCTCAGAACACAAAACCACATGTCGTGTTGGAGTGTTGATGATGTGGTTGTTTAAAGAGAACCATGTCACCGCTGCTTTTGTGGGGTTCACCAATGCTCCCGCACCACCTACCTATGCGATTGAGTTCTGACCGAAGTTCCTTCACAAGCTGTTCTCTATCCTTGCCCTGATGATACACCAACACATCATCTGCATATGACATTGCACTTCCTCTTCCCGTTATCTGCTCTTCTGTGATTCGTACAGTATAGGCATTGAACAACACCGGAGATAATGGTGACCCTTGTGGTAAACCAGGGTGTATTGTTGTTGGTGATGACGCCCAGCCGCCACATTTAAACACTACTTTTCGCTGGAAGAGGGCTGCAAAGATCCAATTGAGAAGGAATGGGCTGACATTGAGTTCCATCAGCTGTACCATTAAAAAATGCAAAGGCACTCTATTATAGGCATCTTCGAGGTCAATTGCAGCACATGTCTCGATGCCGAGTTAAAAACCCTCATAGACATTGTAGGCAAAACCGCTGCTTACGCCATGTCTCTCTATTTGGACGGTACTCTCCAATGGTGGGTGGAAGGAGACATAACCTCTCTAGTTGGCAGGATATTTTCCTTGCAATTATTTTTTCCAGCTAGGAATGCTAACCCGAAACAAATGCTTGCAGAAAACGGATTCACCAGCCGTAAAGCACATAACATGGTGTAACGACCCCTCTCAATGAGGAATGGGATAACGGATTCTACCATCGCCAATCTGCCTCGGAGATTTAGCCACGCAGTAAGAATGTCAGACCTACCATCACGAGGGTGGCCAAACTTACTGCTGAAGAGGTTGGCAAAAAAGGGGAATGGGATAAGGGATTCTACCATCGCCAATCTGCCTCGGAGATTTAGCCACGCAGTAAGAATGTCAGACCTACCATCACGAGGGTGGCCAAAACTTACTGCTGAAGAGGTTGGCACAAACGGGGAAGCAGAAATCATAGGAATTATATCCCACAGAACTGCCCCCAGTATGCAGACTTGAGAAGAAAGAGGTGACCCACTTACACTGGTGTCCAAGACAAACTGTATGGCGTGGTTGATAATCTGAGGCAGATGGCTGCCTTTGTTAAAGAATCTGAAAGCCCAATCTAGTGAGAACGCAGAAGAATTTTCTCCAGCAACTTGCCTATTGTATTCTGCATGGTGATTACTCGATATCCCAGAATTTTTGTGTGGTCTTCGCCAGGCTTTGGCAGAGGTACCAGGTAGCTATGCAACCATTCTTCGTTGATTACTGCAGTCTCAATGCTTTTGTTGTAGATGCCAGCCAGTTCTTCCAGCTCCCATCAAACAACTCGCCAATGTCACCATACTGTACACCATCTGACCAGGTGCACTGTTTTTTGCTCTCCGTAACGCATCCTGATTTTCCACTGTCACCAAGTCATCTTCGCTCAATTCCTGGTTCTGACATTTTGCTGCAATGGATTCTCTGGCAGTGTTTCGTCCTACCATGTCTTTCTGGTCACATCTCTGTCATGATCTTTACCTTCATTTGGTGGAGGTTCAGAAGACCAAATAAAAGCTAAAGGAGAAAAAGGCACCTGGAGCGGATGGAATTACCAATGAATTCCTAAAACACCTTGGTCCTCTTGGCAAAGGTTTCCCCTCAGCATTTACAACCAGAGCTGGAAAACAGGTCAAGTTCCATCAACCTGGAAGGAGGCACACATCTACCCCATCTTGAAACCAGGCCAGGACAAAAATGACCCAAAGAGCTATAGACCCATCAGCCTTCTAGTTGTGCGGGGAAATTGATGGAGAGGTTAGTAAACAGGAGACTGACATGGTACCTAGAAACAAACTCATTGCTCACCCCGCCCAGACCGGATACAGACAAAACAGAAGCACAGAGGATCAACTGGCTTACATCACCCAGGACATTGAAACCCCTTCCAGGAAAGAAAGAAAGCAACAGCCTTTTTTTTTGACCTCTCCCTGGCATTTGATACGGTATGGCACGATGGCCTAATGCTGAAAGTCCTACAAACAGGAGTCTTCCACAACATGTTCTCCTGGATCAGAAACCTCCTCTCCCAACGTACAGCCAGAGTAAAAATAGACAACCACCTCAGCAAGATGCAAAAATGAAGGAAGGAGTTCCACAGGGCAGTGTGATAGCACCAACGCTATTCCTAATATACATAAATGACATCACCAAATGCTGCCCCCAGAAGGTCTCAAACAGCCTACATGCAGACGACTAATCGGGACAGCTGCAGAACACACTCAAAAAACATCATATTTACTACAAAAACAGTGGAAAAAGTGGAGAACTGGACAAAAAGCTGGGCCTCAAAATTAACCACACAAAAACCACAGCAACTGTTTTTCCCTCTCCCCACACAAGGAAAAAGTATCCATCAATTTAGAAAACGAAACAATACCCCAAACAGATACACCCACCTTCCTTGAATCACCTAGACAGCAGACTTACCTGGAAGCCAAACATAGACAAAATTCAAAGAAAAGCCATACAAAGACTTGCTGTGATGAAGAAACTAGCTGGCACGTCCTGGAGCGCAAATTCAAAAATATTAAAGCAGGTCTACACTGGAGCAGTCAGACCCATCATGGAATATGGCTCCAGCTCTTGGACAACAGCAGCCAAAACAAACACACACAAACTAGACAAGGTACAAAACATGGGCCTAAGAATATCTGGGAGCAATGAAAAGCAGTCCTATACAAGAAAATGGAAACCGCAGACATAGAGCCTCTAGAACTCCCTGAAAATTTAACACTACTAGTTTGAAAACTAAACGCTAAAAGAACCCAATTCTACACTAGATATTCCAAGAAAAACAAAACAAGACTTAAAGAAAAGCCCCAACCATCTGGCCAGAGAATTTCACATGCACATGCAGACATCCTAGAAACTGCTCCAGAATGTGGAACCCATAATACCAGAGCCATGGACATCAAAAACACGCCAAATACACCTAGAAGTCTCAGGAAATAATCTAAAATACAAACAGAGACAGAGAAAGACCATTTCATCAAACCCTAGTAGAGCAATATCCCACCAGCACATGGACACATGTTTCACAGATAGCCAGCTACAGATGCTACCAGAAAGGAGGCAGCTGGAATTACATCACTCACCCTTAAGAAACAAGAAACACACTCTTGCAGCAGGAGAAACATGCACTAACTTTAGAGCAGAGGCAACAGCCCTTCTTGCAGCCATACAGATTCTCAACGTACCAGCAAGGTGTCAGCAAAAATATTGCAGTTTTCATTCAAGATCCGTTTTCCAGGCTATCAAGTCCTAGACAAGACAAGTCATTCAGACATACGCAAAATATCAGCTTGTGTCAAAAATCCAATGGCTTACAGTGATACCAGCTCACTGTGGATACCAGGAAAGCGTAAAAGGTGGACAAACTACGCAAAGGCTGGGGGGCCTAACACACACCACCCAACACTAAGTTTTACAGAAGCAAAGACTCTCCTGAAACAATCCAGGAAAATGATCTGAGAGAAAAACAAATGGAGGATACAGGCAGAGTACACAGTATAAATACACATAAACAGAAAAGCACAGACCACAATGTTCCAGACTTAGAGCGGGAAAACTGCAGTCTCAGAGCAACTCCACAGAATGGGTCTCAGGACTCAAGCGCCTGCACCTGTGGAGCACCAAAGAGGTCCCCAGAGCACATCCTGCAAGACTTGCCTATTCTGAGTAGTGAGAGATTGGAGATTCTGCCAACAGAAACAACACTCCCAAGACAAACTATGGGAACCGGTGAAGATCTCGATCTCCACGCCCGTTTATGACAATACCTGGTAGTCTGACATTGCAAAAGCTCTGAACGCAAGAAGAAGAAACAGGTGGAGGTTCATGTTTCAACTGTTTCTGTGATTCTCACATATTTCCCAGTAGGCTCACTTATAATTCCAGAGGTGGAGTTGCTTTAGACCATAGGTTCCCAACCTTTTGAATGAGCGCCCTTTTTCAGTGAATAATTGCACACCCCCTGGGTAAACTATATTGTATATACTATAAATTGAAATACAAGGACATATTTTTCAGTTATTTTATTAGATAATAATACCAATATTACTGTATTCCTCACAGTATCATTGACACAATTTATGTTATAATGTATTTATTGGAGCTGAACTAGATGTGATGAAACTAATTTTTCGATGTTTGGTGACATTTTTCTCATCAATAATTTTAAATCTTCACATTACTCTATTGACAATCTGTTTTATTTCTTTGTAAATAATCTGGTGATCATGATAAATCCTCTTTCAGCTAAATAGGGTGATGGAATACAAAAACAACTTCTTACTGCAGCCCATTTAGGTTGATATAATATTGGAATTTAACTTTGTAGACACAATTCTTGATATCCATTATTCAATTTTTCCATTTCATCTCTTCATTTTTGACAATTCTATCAACTCTTCCTCCAGAAATAATTCTGTTATTTGTACATTTTCTGTTTCTTCTTCCTCTGCGTGCTCACTAGACTGGGATTTCGGATTCTCTAATGAAGGCATATATCAGCCACGCAATACAATTTTCTTGACGCTGGTGTAAGTGGGCCACCTCTTTCTTCTCAGGTCTGCATACTGGGGGCAGTTCTGTAGGACATGATCTGTCGTCATATTCGCAAACCACAGGACATAGGGTCGTTTGTGCTTATCTTGAATCTAGTTCTGTTCTCATTCTGTTGTGACCAGTCCGGAGGCGAAGTATCATAATATGGTCTTTTCTAGGCAGTTCGTTATATCCATCATGCTTGTTGTGTTTTGTGTGTTATTTTTCCCATTTTGTTGTGTAGTTCCCTCTGGCGATGGTTTTTACTTCTTCCTAGCTGACCAGGTTGTCATCTTGAGACATCCCTGCTCCTCTTTAGCCAGTCTGTCAGCATCTTCATTTCCCTTGAGCTTGCAGTGTGAGGGTATCCACTGGATTACTACACTCTCTGAATCATGGGCCAACTGGGCTACGGTTGACCTGAGATCACTTAGTTCTGTGTTCTTTTCCGATTTCACTGCTGAGATAGCAGACAAAAAGCACAATTTTCCATGTATTTGTTTCATATGTTGCAGATGCATTGAGGTCATCCAGCTCTGGAAGCCTGTATGACCAGGGAGGAGAGGTACTTTTGGTTGTATGTGTCTTGGGTTGAGCCAGTGCCAATATTGGTCTCATGGGCAAGCTCTTTGGAGTTTGCCATGAAGCTACTCCTTTTCAATCTGTCACTACCGTAGCTGTTTATTTGGGGGTGCATTGGATGGTTAATCAGTCTCTTGCATTTTTCTCCTCTTTGAAGTACTTTCATGTTCCAATGGTTGAAGTCCTATGGCCATTTTCAGTACTTCTAAAGGGTAGACTTATGGTTTTAGTGATGATCCGTGAGGTCTGACTTAACACTCAACTTAGCTTTATGAAGTGTATCTTGGAGATTATGATCCAGACTGCTATGCCATACTTAACGTACTGGTCAAACTCTCCCAGAGTAAATCCTTTCGGAATGCTACAACCCTCACTCCTGTGGTACCTGCAATCTGTTCATGATCCCCAGTCTCTTTTTTTCTTTTCCTAGATTTGTCTGTGTTTTCCACGTCCGCCGGCTGTCCATCATGATTTTCATAGATGTTGGACATTCGTCTATTGGGGAGTAGGTGGTCATTGAACTTGCGTTTGAGCATTTGTTTCTTGTGGGTAGGCTGAAGACTGAAGAATTTTCAATTATAAAGGGCAGTCAAGACCTGGTCTATTTTTCTAGCTTTTAAATTACATCTTGCATCCTTCAGGTGGCTACTGCTATTGATTCTTCTCGTGTCCATAGTGCCAGATCATCAGCGTAGATTGCACCATGCACTCTGTTGGGGATGTCTTCCTAATCATTTATAAAAACTAGAAGTAGCGTGAGAGACAGGTCCCTCCTTGGGGAACAACTTGTTCGATGATTGCCTTCCTGCTACGTTTTTCCTGGTCCTATACTTCGGCAGTTCTATTTACCAGATAGTGACATATCCAGATATACATGCGCCTTGTGATTCCGAGTTTGAGCAGTTTGATTTTCAGTTCCTCTCTGCAGACCCTGTCGAAATCCTTCTCCATGTCAACCTATACCGTTAGTGTTCTTTTCTTGGAATCCACTTTCGATCTCCTGTGCAATGTAAGTTACTTGGTCTTCTGTTGATCTATGCTGACTGAATCCACTCTGCTGTAGTAGTATCAATTGTTTTGCTCCAGTTGCCACATGAGTCTTCTATTGAGAAGCCTCTCCATCACTTTTCCAACACACCTAAAGAGGCTAATTGGTCTACGATTGCTTGTATCAAATGTATTTTCCTTGTTTTAGCTTTGGGCACTGGATAGCTTTTTTCCATTCACTAGGTATTTCTGCGACTTTCCAGCTCACATTCAAAACTTTTAGCAGCTTTTTCTTGCTCTAGGTTGATGAGCATCTCATTTGTGATGCCATCCTTTCCTGGTGAATTTTTTAAGGTTAAGACCCTGGAGTACTTCTTCAACTCACCTCTGTCAATGTTGAGACATTTTTTCTCTTCATCTCTGCCTTGCGGCTTTCTTGACTGCTCTCCTATATTTAGCTGAGGCTGCCTTGTGTGCTATGTAGCTGTCTATGCTCTGCTCAGTTTCTAATCTTTCTCTGGCCTGACTCACTTTCTCTTCAACATTTTGGACCTCTTCTGACCAATAAGGTTTGTAGTCTCGTGTAGTAATGAATTGATTCTCTTGCTGCCCTCAAAATGGATATGTTAAGTAGGTATGTCATGTTCTTATCTTTTTGGTGTGTATTTATGGGGTCACAGTAGATGTCTCTGAGCCTCGCAAACTGTGCCCAGTCAACTCTTGTATTTCCACTGGGTCATTATTTTTTGGACTTGGGTGCAATATCTAATCTTCAAGGAGAGCTTGACAAGTTTGCTATGTCACCGGTGGCAAAGACGAGGTCTGTGGGATATATTTTTCTGTATTCTGAAGTAGAAGGTTGGTGGGTCATTGAGTCCATTCCTGAGCTGCAGGTTATCTATTTCCCACTGTTCTACCCACACCCTTTTTTTTTTACATTGGTGTCTTGGTATCCCCACCTTTCTAAGTGACTGTTAAAATCTCCCACTACTAGAGAATTTGTATTGGTCAGTGTCATTGTTTCCAGCATAAGGGCTGTTAGTTCGAATCTGTTAGATGTCTACAAAGATGCCAATTCCTATGATTTCTGCTTCCCCATTTGTGCTAACTTCTATCTGTTTCATGGTGTATTTGTTGCTCACACGATGAAGTGCCCCCTCCTCCAATCCTCCTTTTGGCCTTATCTGTATAACTGATAACCTCTGTGTGGGGGGTTCGATGTGTGATTCCTGAATACATGCAAGGTCTATTTTTCACTGCTAGGCCTGCTTTTGGTGTAAATGTCCTCACAGCTTCAGCGAATATGTTGAATCTCCTGAGTCTGGTGGATTTTGATCTGCAAGATTTTCCTGCCGCTCATTTGCACGGCAACTACATTTGGGACAGTTTTTTCAAATATGAATTCAACTGGCTGTAGCGTCCAACCATTGCCAGAGCACCATTGGCAGCAGACAAGATATTATTCAGCGGAATTCCTTTTTCTTAAAAATGGTATTCCAAACGCCAAATATAGATTTTCTTTATTGTCCGTTTCATATGTTTTTGCAAATAATAGTTCTTGACAAATTTTTCATCTTTTATGAAGCAACGTTCAGCCAGAGGTAAAGATTCATTTGCTGGTAAAGGAAGACGATCAAGTTATAACAAAAGCTACAAAAGTAGTCGTCAAAACATTTCGACGATTCATCTCTACACTGTGTTATTTCTCAATGAGACTTAAAAAATAATTTCAGACTGGCGTATGCAGTACAGAACCTCACTCACGCTGAAGTATAAACTCTTTGCCAATAGTGTACGGTTTTTCAGATTTAGCAATATGTAGGAAATGTTGCATGAAGAGGTAACCCATCATTTTCTTGTTTTACTGCCACAGGAACCATACCAGCCAAAGTTGGATATCTCAAATGTTGACCTCTAATCTTGAACATAAGATACATTTTCATCTTTTCTGCCAGGATGCATTTTGCTCACATGTCCTTCTAATCGCGATGGTTTCATAGCTTTATGTGAAAACATCTTGTGGAAAATTCAGACACATTGATAATGTCTTGTTTGTGGGTGATTGAATAAAACATATTTCAAATACTCGAGATCATAATGTCTGGATTTCTTCTTTGATATAACCTGGTACAATATGCATAGATTCTGTCTATTGCACTATTATTCGTTGTGCGTGGCAGGACTCGCGTGACTTTAAATTTTCAGTTTAGGGGGGCGACGGATGGTCCTCAACAGCCCCCAAAATTTACTTTTCAACCCAGCACCCTCTTGCAACTTCTCAGCGCCTCCCGTGGGTACCGCCGTTGGGAACCAATGCTTTAGACCTTGGAAATAACATAGAGGTTTATAGAACGTTTCAACGGTTTGTGTTCTCTACCAGACACTTGGTTCATTACTGTTTTATTTTAGTGAAAGTTTTTATATAGAGAATGCAAGGTCAGGAGTGGATGTTGTTTTTCATCCCTTTAGTAAAAGGTTGATTTGTCAATGTGTGCATTTATAAGGTACAGGCTATTTTTTAGGATAGATGCTTTCTGTTTATAATACTTGCATTGATTGTAAGTATTCATAAATTTGAAGGATATAAACATTTAGTACTAGTACTTACTTAAAGTTTGCAATCATGTATTCTACTTCATTGTATTAATGTCCACATGTTAGTCTTCTTCTTTGCGTTTGTTCTTTGACCAATTTTAATCACTCTTTGTGATATGTTTGATCTTTGCCAAGAACATGTATATATGTTGCACATGGTTTGGTAGGCCCCTAAACGCAGACTTACTAAACGCAGTAATCTACACGTTTAGGACACGTACATCCGATTTCAGCCAAACCTCCTTAATCGCCTCTTACGACATACGTGCAGGTAACAGTGCTTCTATTCTTTACATCCCAAATTTGGGCCCCGGTAACCACTCGGGCCGTTACTGAAGTTTAAAAAATCTTCAAAAATAGAAAGTACTTATATGTAGGTACATTTCTACCTGTTAGTGATATATGTGAACCTGTGTGAGACAATGAACAGAATATGAAACTATTTGCATATAATTAAAGTTTGTTTTGCAATTGAAGATGGCGCAGCAAGAAATATGCAGAGAGGAACTAAAAGACCTTCTTCTTCATTCATTAAATCATCTGATACCAGAACTAAAGTCATGAGGACAACTTCTGGAGCAGCTAAACAAAATGGAGAATCACAAGGTGCAGTTAAAACTAGATTTATAGAAACATGCAAAAATCTTTAATATAAATATATATATATGTGTGTGTGTATATATATATGTGTATGTATATATATATGTGTGTATGTATATATATATGGAGATTTCCTTTAAAGATTTTACGCATGTGTGTATATATTTATATATATGAGGGACGTTCAGAAAGTAATCTGAAAATTGCTAAAAATTGTCCAAATTAAAAAAGTACGAAACAGCAGCGACCGAGATCAAAATGCTAACTCCCCCTGGAGTAAATGGCTGAATTAAAGGGATGAGAGGTGCATCCCAAAGCTGAGACATGGAGCGAAAACTCGGTGTACGAGTCACGCCTTAAGTCCAATATCCAGACTCATTTTGGCACTGTGCTGTGTGGCCGTCGGCGTTTCAACACGTGTACTTATGTGATACAGACGTGTACTGTATCTTTTCCGTTAGCCACGTTTGTTATTGAAGATGGTTTCACATGCGAGTCCCGTAATCTTATGTATGCCATTATCTGTAAGCGGTGTAACAAGGCTTATATCGGTGAGACAGGCAAGAGGCTCAGTGACCGATTCGCCCAACACTTACACGACATACGCCAATGCTCTGTGACCCTGTAGCCACCCATTTCAATGATACTGGCCATTTAGGAGCTCACAATGTCCAGGTCACATCCATCCGATCATGTTCCTTGGATAATAACAGTCGATTTGCTCTGGAGAATCGATTGATTTCGCTGTATGGTACCTTAGACCACATGGGCTCAACGTATTACATTCCTATGCTTCTTAGTACTTTCTCATCTCATGCCTTGTAATCTATATGGGCATATGTTGCATGTATTCAAGTTATATACGAGAGGAAGTCAATAAGTAAGCCACAAATGGCTGTAGAAAAATAACTAAACATAACAACTTGAAACCAGTTTATTGTTATACATACATTGTCCCTTTATTTCTCAACATAATTTCCACCAACATTGGTGCACTTATCCCATCGGTTTATCAATCCTCCCAAACCGGGCTGCATAGAACTGCGGGCTCTGTTTTCTAAACCACGTTTCACTTCACATTCAACTTCGGCGTCATTCGCAAAATGTCTTCCGCCAAGGTGGGTTTTCAGTGGACCAAAAAGGTTTTCAGTGGACCAAAAAGGTTGAAATTGTTAGGGGCTAAGTTGGGACTGCAAGATGGATGTTCCAGAACTTCCAACCTTAGTTGGTTAATTTTCTCCCGAGTTAATCGAGCCGTATGTGGTTTGTATTGTCTTCAAGAAGCAGCACTCCTCTAGTCAGCAGTCCTGGACGGTTTTTTCGAATTGCATCATGACGCATCAATAGAACTTCACATTACGATTCAGAAAGTACGATTCAGAATTCACATTGTCACCTTTCTTCTTGAAATTGGTTAAAAACATCCCTTGACAATCCCAGAACACCGTCAGCATAACCTTCCCTGCTGATGGCGTATCCTTGAATTTTTGGACACAAGGCAAAGCAGGATGTTTCCACTGCATTGAAGCACGCTTTGATTCGGGCTGGTAGTGATGCGCCCATGATTCATCCCCAGTAACAATCCTATTCAGCATGTCTTCCCCTTCATCTTCGATCGACAGAGATGATGCAAGGACAGGCCAAATCGGTTCATTTTGTGTTCCTCCTTCAATTGTCTGGGTACCCACAATGAGCCCACTTTCTAAATTTCAATCGATCATGCATTATGCTGTATGCTGAACCATATGAGCACCCTATTGCAGATGCTATAGAATCTATCGCTACTCGCCTGTCACCTCTAATCTTCTCCACACGCTGCACGGATGATTCTGCTGCAATCTCAACAGGACAACCAGATCGGATTTCATCAACAATTTTAGAGCATCCTTGAGAAAAGTTATCTATCCAGCTATGCACCGCTTACGGGGCAAACATTTGTCAATATAAACAGGAAGCATTTCCTTATGAATGTCCTTTGCAGAGTCATTTTGCCCACAAAAAAATCGCACAACAGCACGCTGCTCTTTGGTTGTACCCTCTGCTCTGTAATGTAAGTACAGTCGCCATTTTATTTATGCTCTGCGCATGAGACACCTAGCGCCACCTGGCGAACGGGAATATAAAGTTGGATGTTGCTGTCACCTAATGACACCTTTAGAAAACACCAACTACATTTACCTACTATCCCACAGAACTTTGTGGCTTACTTATTGACTTGCCCTCGTATTTACTTGATTTTTCATTGTTTCTCTTCTTTTTTATTTCTAGTTTTTATGTGTGTTTTTGTGTTACATTTATTTCGCTATTCGTTTTATTCCCAGATTTTCATTAGAAACGCTTTGTATGTAGTCGTCCATATGTTTTTTAATTCACTCCTGTTGTTCGTTTGCTTGATAAAGGCCTTGTTGGTCAAAACGTTGCTGTGTTTTGTCATTGTTTTTGTAATTTATAAAACTACAGCACTTTGTGATTACGTGTTTTGCTAATCAAATAGTTTTACTGCAGTCTCATCTATCTAATGAAACTGCCCTCCCTGGGACAACTGGGCTGGGTACTGTTGCAATAACAACTAACATCCCAGAAAGAACTGGGGTGGATGATAGCGGCAAGCGCAAAACCTCGGTTGCATTGATAGCGCCGATTGAAACGACCCTCTAGAATATCTGTGTGCAGCCCCAGACCAGTGTTTCGCGGAGACGGAAAATACGGGTTAAAATCTTGCAAATTGCCAAGTAACGACACGCCCGAAGTGGCTGGGAATACTCCTACGCTGATAAAAAAGTATGGCCGATAATGCAAAGGATTGACTAGTACAACCCCAAGCATTGACTAAGGGCAATACTTTTCGGACGCCAATCATCCTACACAGATGACGTCCCAATGTCATGGTTCAGATCACATAAAGGCTAAGCATACTGCCAACATATGATCGTTTGTTTGACAAAGCAACACAAAAATGTGATACTTCCTGTGACTAGCCCTAGAAGGGTCGAAATCGTTCGGGTCTTTACCTTAGCGAAGTTACCCAGTCAGCGCTTGTAAGCTAATCCTCCTTGGCGTAGATCTAAGCCCAAATTTACGGCACTAAATACATTAAGGAGTGGTATCTTACGTTGTGTATTGAACAACCTCACCAAAGGCAGGAAAGTCGTTAGAGAAGGCACCCAATATGCCCTCACTAAAACTAACTCTGTCTGAGACGGACATTAGGTCTCCTGCAACGATCTCTCTCGAAGGATCTAAGCTTCAAGTACCTCGGAAGTTGACGGGGCTGTCCATATGGTTGAGGGATGCCTGTAAAATGGTAATATAGGTCCACGCAAAAATCAGTCAGAAGCACAATACCAGGCGCCATGACTTTACGCCTGAATTAATAGCGGGTGATCGAAAGAAGAAAAAATGCTTGTGTGTTGTGAATGGAGGTAGTGCAGTTGATAGAAGCTCCATAAATTGCTGGGCTAAGAGAGTTTTTTGAAGACTCATACCTGGTTTTCACAAAATGTTCACAGCAGCTTGATATCATATGTTTACCTATGTCTCATCTCACTGTGAGAGCCGCTGTAGCATAGTTGTTAGTGAACTCGCTTCTCAAGGCTGGTGGTCTGGGTTCAGCTCCTGAATGCGCATGGAATTTTCCCGACCGCGACGGCTCTCAGGTCGACCCAGCCTCAACTGGGTACCAGACATGCTCTGGGAAAGTAAAGGCGGCCGGAGTGATGCTGACCACATCACCCATTGTGTGCCGACGGTCAATGAAAAATACAGGCCTAACACTGTATTGACCTATATACCACGAGGTATGAAAGGGTTCCTTTTACTATACCTGGTCCCAGGGTGATAGAAACTGGGTCTCCCACGAGGACCTCCTGCTGGTGACTAGTTTTACGAAGGCATCTCATCTGCTTGTATAGATTGCTTATCATGGGAAACTGGAGAAAAATAAACAAGTGTGAATAGCTCAACTTATGGCCTAGAAATATACAACTAAACTAGTTGCATTAGTGATAAGAAATTGTGTATGCCAGAGATAGTCTGTGATGTGACACATTACACATAAGAGAGGAATCATATTCTATTAATGTAAATTTATACTTGACTGGATTTTTTGCGCAGATCATATTAAAAGGGTTTTTGGGTATTGAGCATGTGCAAATATGCCTAACCTAATAACCATGTTAACCTAATAAGGAAACTTGTCAAATATTCAGGTCCTATTTAATCTAACAATGCTGTAGAATGAAATACTGAGTTCTAAAAAAATAGTGCAAGATTTTTCTCACCCAGTTTTGACTCGGTCAAATGTAAAAAGAATCTCTGTATCTGCCTTATTTTAAAAATGTTTGATAGGATGCAGTTCTCCTTCCCTTGATCTCCAGTGTCTACATCAGCATTTATTTGCAGACAGTAGCTTTTGTTGTTGCTTTAAGTGCTGAGACTACCTTAGTTGTGAAGAGTATGAAATATTTTTTTTATATTGAGAATAATTTCTATTATGTTTATAGTTTGTATTGCTGTAATGTAATATGCTATTTTATTTTCTAGAGCAAGAGGAATCTGAGGAAGAAGATGATGATGATGAAGAAGAAGAAGAAGATGAGGATGATGATGATGAAGGCGATGAAGAAGAGGAAGAAGATGAGGATGAGGAAGAAGAAGATGATGATGATGAAGTGGAAGGTGCTGACTCATCAAAACAAGAAACGGCGGATATCAGTTTACATGCAGATGATGATAAAATTCTATCAGGTACACTTCTTTGTTCACTCTCAGATGTCATTTATCTATCTATCTATCTATCTATCTATCTATCTATCATTATCTATCTATCTATCTATCTATCTACATCCATCTATCTATCCATCCATCCATCCCTCATCCCTCCCCTCCATCCACGTGGTGTACATTTGGTTCTCAGAGTATAATCTGGTTACTGTTTGTCGCATTTATTCTCATAATCTTTGTGTGTATGTTCAAACCCACTTGCTTTGATGGATTCTTGAATGTACCATTTTTATCTGCAAACAATTATGGGGGAAAAAAATAGAGCAGATCATTTGCAAAATCCAGAATCTCAAGCTGGCAAGTCACAGTTCGATGAATTTCATTTCTGTTATCTAATATTGCTTTTTTCATGATTCATTTGGTGGCCAGTAAGAAGAGTAATGTATTACACTCTGTTCTTATGTCAAATGTTTTTGTGAGATATCCTTCATGAAGAATTGTCTATTCCATTTCTTATTTTGTTTTCTTTTTAGGTTAATGAACTTGTGACGGAATTCCTAATGCCTCAAAACAGCTTCCAGATTTTTTTCTCTATCTAAGATGTCAAATGCTGTGTCATAATCCACAAATCCAATGGAAAGTGGAGAGTTTTGTTCCAAGCTTTGTTTTTCTACTATGTGCAGTGTTGATATTTGGTCTGTGCAGGATCTACCTTTTCTTAAATCAGCTTCTTCTTCTCTCAACTGTTTGTCTATGGCCTCTTTAATCCCTCCAAGATGAGTCTGTTTTGTATTTTTCCAGATACACTATCCCTCCGTAATTGGTAAATTCTTTCAAGTCTCCTTTGATAGCGTAACTAGATGTTCTACTTTCCAGACTACTCTATTTCCTCTCTTACTATCTTATCTTATCTTGACCACATTTGCTGCGAAGAGTCGTGGGGATATTTAGTTTTCTATCCTGTGCCAGGTGTATTGCGCTTGACGTCAGTCCTTGCTTTCGCAGGGACTCTGAGATGTTATCTATCCATCTTGTTCTTGGTCTGCCTCGTGCTCTGCGTCCTGAGTGTCGATTATTGTAGGTATGTGATGGTAGTAAATGTGGTTCCATTCTTATTAGATGGCCAAGCCACTTGATTCTTTGCTTCTCTATGCATTGTATAGTACCAATGATGCTTCTGATATTCTCGTTTCTCACTCTATCTCTCCTTGTAACACTGACAGCTTTTCGTGGACATCTCATTTCACATGTTGTAATCTTTCTTTCTTGTCTCTTAGTCAGGGGCCATATTTGGCACTGATAGCAGAGAGTTGGAATAAATATGCAGTTTATCAGTTGTCATTTGATTGCCATGTTAATTCTTTGATGTTTTAATAGGGGTGACAGTTGGTATGTCACTGCGTTTGCCTTCTGGCATCTAGTCTCGATTTCTCTGTCCATCTTTCCATCTGCTGTGAATATACTCCCTAGATATTTGAATTCTGGAGTCTGTTGTATTTTTACATTATTCACATGTATGTTTAGTTGACCTGTTGACCTACTTATTGTCATTACTTCTGTTTTGGAGGTGTTAATTTTCATGTCATATTTTTCATGGCTTACTTTGTCTAGTAAATTACTATATGTATAATATTTCTGATAATATATCATTGCCTTTTTTGGTGGCCTCTTCGTATATGCTTTCTGACCCAACTTTTTTTCTTTTAGAAGTTTTATAGCTTTATCATTTTCTTCTTTACTTGATATTTTACAGTTAATATGTTACTAATTTTTAGTCAGTTTTATCAAATTGTCCAGGACTTTGTACATAATTATCCACATTAGACAAACACATCCTAATTTTTGGCCAATCCAGAAGTCAAACATGGACACTGAGGAAGTCAATGAATTAGCAGATTGTGAATGCTTGATACCAACAAGAACAAAACCTACAATAACTATATTGACTCTTTGTATTAAACTGCACAAACTATGACATGAAAATAAAGACAACAAAAACTGAGGCAATATGCGTATTGGTATGAAACATAATAAATTAAACATTCATATCAACGCTACAACAATCAAACAGCTAGGAGAATTCAAATACTTAGGGAGCATAATTACAGAAGATGGAAGGCTTGTCAGAAAAGTAGAAACTAGAGTTTAGTTTAATTTAGTCATCAGATCATCACTGCATGTCGAACCAATTAGTCGATAAGTGATCTGATCTTCTCTGTATGTCACTCAGCACGTGGCGACTAACGACACCGGTTCTTTGTTGGTTTACTATTCTTCTTTGGCTACCAGTATAGTGTTCTTGTCTAGCTACCCCACATTTGATTTGGAATTCTTGCAGTCTCGTTAGTGTTGTAGATTCACCACTATTACTTGAATCATGTACACAACCTCTCTCCCTTAGGGAATGTATAATATTTATTATTTATGCAGAGAGATACATAAATCCACCACTCAAGCAATCTCATAAATGCAAGACAAATACGGAAGATCATGACACTGAGCTGCAACTTGGTAGCAGTGTGATGACAAAAGAAAGATTAAAAACTCATGATGGTTCACAGTGTGCATTCCGCATGATGATAGCCAAAGTGACTGGTTTATGGTTGAAGCTGGAGTTTCATCTCTATTGTTCAGACGGTGGTGAGAAAATGACACGGGTGAAACAGACAACTGGGAGATTTGCAGGGTGCAGATTGTATTGCAGTGTTAAGTAAAAATAACCAAGATATGCGAAAAACCCCAGACAACTTATCCATAGCATCAAAAGTTGGACTGCAGATACGCTATGATTAGGCAAATATAATAAAGACACTTAGGACGAGTAGTGTAGATGTCACACCCTGCTGGTTCTACCCTCCAAGTAATGACCGGTACATTTTACCACACAATCCGCTTCTTTGCAGCTCATCTTTCAATCCTTCTTGCCATACTATTTCATAATCGTTTTCCAAATCTACCAAAATGGCTAGTGAATATTTCATTTAGCCTGGAAGACATCTTCAATTTCATGAGAGATATAGATCATATGGTCTGCTGTGGATCTGTATTGTCTAAATCCAGTTTGCTGCTGGTCTAAAAGATGTTCTAGTTTCAGAAG
Source organism: Arion vulgaris (assembly GCA_020796225.1). Classification (NCBI taxonomy): domain Eukaryota; kingdom Metazoa; phylum Mollusca; class Gastropoda; order Stylommatophora; family Arionidae; genus Arion; species Arion vulgaris. The sequence continues at coordinate 30,835,091 of CM036763.1, read as the reverse complement.
CCCATCTTGCCTGTTATATTATGCTAAATTAATTTTTGTGTTTAGTAATCTATGTTTCTCTTTTTTTTTGTATACTGTGAAAGATTTGAGAACATTATGCAAATATTTATTTTGGTATAAATCATCTTCAACTGCCTCACCTATGACCAATCACATCTGAGATTATGCTACTGTATAACCATCTAGATGTGATAGTGTAAGATTGGGTTTTATGTTTCTAAAATTGATCATTAATATATCTGTACAAATTTATGTTCTGTTGGACAATAGTCGCCCAGATTAATGGGTGGTTGGGTAGGAGTTGGCAACCTCAATCTATAAAAATGGATGTTACAGAACCTGCAATGAATTACTAACATAGTATTAGAAAATAAACAATTTCATCACTATGTTCCAATAGAAATACTAAATTGAAATACAGTAAACCCTCGTTAACACGAACTCGCTTAACACGAACACCCGGTTAACAAGAACAAAAATGTGGTCCCGTCATAAATGTCTTTCTTATCAGTAAATAACACGAATTTCTGTGTACCACGAATCACCAACTGTATTTTAGTCCCTCCGCCAATTTTATCTCATTTAACCCGAACTTCCAAAGCTTCACAATGTTTGTTGTCACCTTAAAAGCCTTTCATTGTTAGTGATCTGAAAGGTAACACTAACAGTTTCATTTACCTGTGGGATGCCCTTGAGTTTGAGATAGAGGGGCGAGATAGGTGGAGACCATTAATATGTACACAAAGCATTTTCGGACAGCGGGGAAAAGATTAATGCGTTCCCGGAAGGTGCGATAGCAGATCTGTCGGAAGTAAATTCGTCGTTTCCAGGATTCGGTTACATCGTAGAAGCTCTGGGTACTGTATTTTTATTACAGGTACGAGAATTTTATAGCCAGAACACCCAATTAGAAGTAAAGTATGGTTTTGGGCAGGAAGGGGGGGGGTGGAAGGAGAGAAGGGAGGAGCAGAAAGTGAAAATGAAAGTGAAATTCCAGTTGATAAAAATCTGGTGAGAAAATGTTCAGATAGGACGAAAAGTTAGATAGAGTCAGTTGAAGAGTCATGTCTAAGAGGAAGCAGACAGGTATAGATCTGGAAACAAAACTAAGAATTCTAAACGAAGTAGATCGTGTGCATTGAAGAAAAGACAATTGCTGAACAGTATGGAATTGCCAAGTCTACCTTATCCACAGTACTTAAAGACCGGAAAAATTCTTAATGCTGTTGCATTAGGTTCCGTAACAAATCTAAGCGACTTCGTAGTGCTAAATACGAAGATATCGAAACGCTACTTCTAGAATGGTTCAACCATATGCGCACTTCCAATGTACCTTTAAGTGGACCTATAATTCAGTCAAAAAGCAAATGAGATTGCCAAAAATTTGGATATTCAAGATTTCAGCTGTTCGCTGGTTGGCTGTACGGTTCCAAAGAGACACTCAATTTCATCAGTAGTGATTTGTGGTGAAGCAAATAAAGTTGATGAAGGGGCAAACAACTGGTTGCATGGATTTTACGGAGTGAGAGAAAAGTATGCCTCGTGTGACGTGTACAATATGGACGAAACTGGACTTTTTACAATCTTTTTCCAAGTCATACCCTCGGAATAAAAGGTGACAAGTGCCATGGTGGAGCGCGCAGTAAACAACGGCTAACTGTTGTCCTTGTATGTAATGCAGACGGCAGTGATAAACACCTCCCATGGGTGATAGGCAAGTCCAAGAAACCACGTTGTTTTAAAAACATGAACATGGATACTCTACCTTGCATCTACTCACCATAAGAAAGCTTGGATCGACAGCACATCATTTCGTAAGTGGCTTCTTCATTTCAACAGTCGAATGGTGGCTCAGAATAGGCATGTTCTTCTGACAATGGACAGGTGTACCGCCCATAAAATACATGATCTGAACTTAACAAACGTAAAGGTTCAATTTTTCCCCCAAATGCAACAAGTCGTCTTCAGCCTTTAGATCAAGGCATTATTGCTCTTATGAAGAGAGCTTATCATGCGACTTGTGAGAGCTGCAATTCTCGCTGTTGAAAACAACACGATAACCCCAAGTTGGAGTGTGCTCGATGCAATAAAAGCTATCGCTGTCTCCTGGGAATCTGTGCCATCAAAACACTTGCAGAACTGCTTTAGCAGAGCCTGGAGACATAGCAACACTAATCCTATCGAAGAGTTAGATGGTGACATCGACACCACCTCTCATGACGAATGGGATATTCTTCAAGACGTTGCAAACCCTGGAGTTAGTTTTGAGGAATTCATTAGTGCAGATGACGATGTTGTCGTGTGTTCTCCAGAGGAATCTGATGTACATGTACAATCAGTTGTGTGTGAGGTGCAAGAAATATCATCAGAAGAAAGTGATGAAGACAATAGTATACCGCCCACCCGCCAGGAAGTGTTAACGGCCTTGGACACTTTAGAACGGTTTGCTACAACAACTGAAATGACCGCTAGGTTTACGGAAGCTATACACACAGTTGGCGTGAAGTTACTATGCACTTTCGCCTGTCTGCGACAGCGCAATATACAGGAAATTTTCTGCAGAAAATGATACGTGAGTACTTCTTTAAAAGTTAATTACTGTAGTAGTGTTTATATGATGGCATTTGTATTGTATATGGTTAATACTGTGCTGCATTGCAATGCCAAAATTTGAGTCCCCCGATTACACAAATTTTTTTAACACGAACTAGTGATTTTTCGGTCCCTTCGAGTTCGTGTTAACGAGGGTTTACTGTACTAATATAAATGTTAATTTAATGGAAAGTAATAAGAGATTTACTGAAGCTCAACATGCAAACCATGTGATTAGCTTGTCATATTGCTTAGGTAATATGAAAGTTTCTAGCCGATATAGTGACTATCCTCTATCTTAATTGTTGATAACATCTTTTATACTAGTGTATCAGAATGAAAACTGTTGAAG